>FR989946.1:8369146-9615903 GCA_905404155.3 Plebejus argus
TTCTTTTATAAATTGATTAACTGTTATCACGGGGTGAATCTTTATTCCGTTTCGGGACCTTGTAGAATGAATCTCACCAAAAACATACCTGTTAAAACGGGGCCAAGTTCCTATTCACTAATTGTTCGCCTTAAAAAAGAGTTGAAATCCAATTCAATGCCAAGTTTAGATGCACTTCCAAATCGATCATAATCATCTTCATCAACAGCCTGATCCTAAATACTTCTAAATTTGAACTTGGCAGGTTAATTTAATCACATAGATATCTTATATTTAAATTTAAAAATTATACATTATCAAGTGCTACTAGCATGAATACCTGCCAAGTTCAAATTTAGAAGTATTTAGGATCAGGCTGTTGATGAAGATGATTATGATCGATTTGGAAGTGCATCTAAACTTGGCATTGAATTGGATTTCAACTCTTTTTTAAGGCGAACAATTAGTGAATAGGAACTTGGCCCCGTTTTAACAGGTATGTTTTTGGTGAGATTTCAATACTTTTTTTAAGGAATCATACCAATTTGTTTCTTTCCTCCTCATCTTATTTCAGTGTATTTACTTGTACATATTAATTTTTATCTCAAATTCATAGATGAGCCGACTCACGCTTGACCAATTTCTCAAATTTCTTAATTTTTTGTTAATCTACATATAACAAACAACCTGTGTGCCAAATTTCATAACGCTACGACAACTGGAAGTGGCCTAGAGGTTTTGATTACCGATTTTTATCTCAAATTCATAGATGAGCCGACTCACGCTTGACCAATTTCTCAAATTTCTTAATTTTTTGTTAATCTACATATAACAAACAACCTGTGTGCCAAATTTCATAACGCTACGACAACTGGAAGTGGCCTAGAGGTTTTGATTACCGATTTTTATCTCAAATTCATAGATGAGCCGACTCACGCTTGACCAATTTCTCAAATTTCTTATTTTTTTGTTAATCTACATATAACAAACAACCTGTGTGCCAAATTTCATAACGCTACGACAACTGGAAGTGGCCTAGAGGTTTTGATTACCGATTTTTATCTCAAATTCATAGATGAGCATACTCACGCTTGACCAATTTCTCGAATTTCTTAATTTTTTGTTAATCTACATATAACAAACAACCTGTGTGCCAAATTTCATAACGCTACGACAACTGGAAGTGGCCTAGAGGTTTTGATTACCGATTTTTATCTCAAATTCATAGATGAGCCGACTCACGCTTGACCAATTTCTCAAATTTCTTAATTTTTTGTTAATCTACATATAACAAACAACCTGTGTGCCAAATTTCATAACGCTACGACAACTGGAAGTGGCCTAGAGGTTTTGATTACCGATTTTTATCTCAAATTCATAGATGAGCCGACTCACGCTTGACCAATTTCTCAAATTTCTTATTTTTTTGTTAATCTACATATAACAAACAACCTGTGTGCCAAATTTCATAACGCTACGACAACTGGAAGTGGCCTAAAGGTTTTGAAGCCGACTCACGCTTGACCAATTTCTCAAATTTCTTAATTTTTTGTTAATCTACATATAACAAACAACCTGTGTGCCAAATTTCATAACGCTACGACAACTGGAAGTGGCCTAGAGGTTTTGATTACCGATTTTTATCTCAAATTCATAGATGAGCCGGCTCACGCTTGACCAATTTCTCGAATTTCTTAATTTTTTGTTAATCTACATATAACAAACAACCTGTGTGCCAAATTTCATAACGCTACGACAACTGGAAGTGGCCTAGAGGTTTTGAAGCCGACTCACGCTTGACCAATTTCTCAAATTTCTTAATTTTTTGTTAATCTACATATAACAAACAACCTGTGTGCCAAATTTCATAACGCTACGACAACTGGAAGTGGCCTAGAGGTTTTGATTACTGATTTTTATCTCAAATTCATAGATGAGCCGACTCACGCTTGACCAATTTCTCAAATTTCTTAATTTTTTGTTAATCTACATATAACAAACAACCTGTGTGCCAAATTTCATAACGCTACGACAACTGGAAGTGGCCTAGGAATTTTGATTACCGGTCAGTGAGTCAGTGCCAAAATTAGCTATTTTTACAAGGAAATATTTCAGGATCTAACAAATCTATATCTATGAAATTTGGTATATTGCGTAAGTACTAGTATATAATTAGGTAGGTAAAATTTTATCTTTGCTCTCGCAATAGGCACTGAGATACAAGGGGGTCAAAAGTGCGTCGAAACCGTTCGTGTAAATAGTGCACGGCATGCGCGCGGCCTGCTGGAACTTGGCCGCGCACTCCGTGCGCTTTGATACACTCCTAAAAAATTAATTGTTCATTGTTTTAACATTATAATTAGTTAATTTTTACAACAGCTAAACATTATTTTTATCAGCTGTTATTTCAAAACGGTACAAATCTTTACCCTGCCTGTAAAAATATATGTATATTATCATTTATGGCCGGTTCACATTATTCTAATCCAGTGATCCAATACAGCACTGAATTACTATTGGAATAATGTAACTACGAGAAAAGGTAGGTACTGCCCTTGCGCTTCGCTTGGCTCGTTTCGGCATGGGCACTACCGTGCTTCCAGAAACGGGCACTGGAATGTAATTTTCCAAAAAAAAAGGTGGAAATGGAAAAAAAGTGCTGGAATTGATCGCTGGATTGAAATAATATTGACCGGCCATTAAGAATAAACTGGCTATTAAAGCGTTTTCTCCTGCAACAAGTTAACTAGAAGCTAGTTATGATTTTCTACTAAGGGTCTACGTCCCTCGAGTCGTTAGCCGGCCCTGTGGCTCGTACATAATTAAATCCACCCACACTTAAGACGGACCCTTATGTCTTTGTCTTATTCACTAATTTATTCAAAACTTTAAGGTGGATGGCCTTGAAGATTTTAAAATTTTAACTTTAAAGAAAATAATGGTGGGTAATTTTATGGTGCACATTTTTTGCTTCCGAGCTCTTGGACTAAAGTCTATGGAAAAAACATTAGACTAAGATTAAGCTAAGTACATAATATCTAAGTTTTCTTTACGTTTTCCCATTTTGGGATCCTGGAGATTTTAAGATTTAAACTTTACAGAAAATAAACGTGAGTAATTTTATAGTGCACATTATATAAATAATGTTAGGGAAAATATTAAACTTAGTTCAAGCTATAGAGCTTGAACTAAGTTTAATATTTTCCCCGAAATAATTTATTTTAATTTTAATATTTTCTTCGAACTAAGTTTAGTATTTTCCCTTTTCCCTTTTAAAAATGTATCTGCGTTTTTCTTAACGTTTTTCGATTTTATGTATATTTGGTTACTTTGTATATTACCTACTTTGGAAAAATCTTTATGGACATAAAAAACTAATAGCATAGATTAGTAAATGCTACATAATAATAGTAACAAGGTGAAGTGTGCGATTATCTTTAAAGTATTATTTATCAAAAACAATTTTTTTCTTGACGTATTTCATTTCAACATCTTGGTAATTGGGTACATAATACGGCCTCTCCATGATGGACGACGTTAGCTATGAGTCTATGACAAACTTGTAGTGGTGGGGTATTATATTATTATTCGTCTTTCATTACACCTGTCGAGTTGCTTATAGAGTATTGTGAACCTACCGCAATCATGGATCAATCATCCATCCATGGCGCAATGTGGAAGGACCTTAATAATGTGCCCAATTTGAAAACAGAAAAAAATAATATCTTACCAAGAGTAATCGAAAAAACAAAATCGTGGTCGAATTATGGATAATGATTGATAGCTCTCTTGTGACTTCTAACTTCTAAGGTCTTAGGGTCACTAAAGACATGATAGCAACTTCGACTACATTTTCACGTTATATTGGACTCTATGTTATAATATAAAGCAAAGTAACTTCAGGCTATCTGTTCCTATAATAATATATTGTGCTTTAATCTTTAAAACCTTCGCAACGTTTCGGCTGGTCGATTGTAAAATGATGCACGTAACTCCTAGTTACTTAAAACTGTATTGTAAATTGCAATATATTTTGTATAGGACATGTACGTACTTAGTTGAAAATAATATGCTTCATGTCAAGACAAAATTCACATCATATAAATCTGTTTTAATATTGGTTTTGTGTGAATCCCATATTGTTGAAACATTTGGATGCATTTCAGCTACTTGATTATAAAAATAGCAAGCATTGTTGAATATTTTGTTTTAATGGTGTGTCATGGTGGATTTTAATTTATTACATTAATTAATCAGTTATGTAACGAACTTGAATTTAATTAAAAAACCGACGCGAGCCAACCTCGCAATAAGTCAGCCATAAAAAAGAAAATAATAAGTTGAAAATTTACGTTCGTTCTCTCTCTTTTGAAACTGTCGTTTTAAATTTTAAATTGTAGAATTTTAGGACGGACCGTAGTATTTAAAATAATTATATTGTGCTGAAGAAAAAGCTACACAAGTCACAACTAAATAAATAATAATTAGGTATAGTGAAAGCCTCCAAATAAGGTTTTTGAAATTTCATCCTCAAAGGGATGAAACTACGAAGCTACAATGGTAGGCAAAGCTGATCCTCTCATACCTCGAATTTTGCAGGTTTGGGGAGGTCTAGCATGTTTATAAGCGATTGGCACAGCATGCAATCGAATCGGTGTTCGAGGTATGAGAATCAAGGCCCTGACTTTGCCCGCAACTGTATCTTCATAGTTTCTAATCCCTTTAGGGTTGAAATTTTAAAAATCTGTTTGATTTTGCTCTATGCTTTTACTAGGTATATAATATTGGGTAGCTTGAAAGTGTAGCAGCCATAATATAAATCGTCAGTTCTTTTGGAATTTTAAACACCAATTTTAGAGAGAGTATAGAGTTCTACATTTTCGTACGATACGCGCTATCTTGATAACGTAGATGGCAACGTAGTGACGTCAGATATCAGAATTTGGGTGTCACAGCAGATTAAGCGAAGTAGCTATTATAATGAAATAAGACGCCTGATAAGTGATAAGGTGTTCGATTGTTGCGACTTAACTACGAGTACCATAACATTATACTTATTTTGTAATAAAGTATAATATTGACCAATAAAAAACCTCCTATATAATTTTGTCGCCACTTATACTTTAACCCCCTTACTAATAAATGCTGTTTAAGCTTTGAATAGTTATACAGTGTTTTGTCTTCTTCAATCCAATTAAAAATGTCACTTGTGTGACAGGAACAAAACACTGTATAACTATTCAAAGCTTAAAGAACGTTTGTTAGTAAGGGCCTCTAAGTTCAATTAAGTTTAGACTTTAGTTTTTTAAGCGTGAAAAGGTAACAGAAATATTCGTAGCCTCGTAGCGCCTAAACAATAAACATACAGATTTTGCCCGATGTTGTGTAGCTTCGCCTTTAAAAACCCTATTCAAAAATCAAATCTATACAAAATGATCGACTATGCGTAAAAATAGTAATAGAATGGCATTAGTTGACTTTTTTTAGACCCACCACACATTCCCACCGCTGTATCTCCTGTGTCTTATTTAAAAGACTGCTTAATGTTAATTTATTTGTATTTAATAAATATTCAGGTAACCAATATTGCTGAGTGTACATGGATTTAAGCGTAAAAAGTTTCCGAAACCTATCGAGGTAAAAAATCGTGATATTTTAGCTCTCAAAATTCAGAGCTACACAGCGTTCGGAAGCACGGTAAAGTATTTTTTCAATAGTTCACTGTTCAACGTTCGTTTCATACCTATTCTAAGCGGACTCGTGTTTTAATCCAAAAATGGATCCATAATAATATGCAGCTGTACCGAATCCATAGATAACACTCCTGAATCGCGCTATCGAAGTTTTCTGAGCTACCATAACCTCAATTACCAAGTAATACAGTAGGGTTCTTTTCGCCGGGCTAATTCCTGAATTTTTAAAGTACTTTTAACATATTATTGTATTGTCACATTTTGGTATGACCCCTTCCCTCCCCCTAAGTTGTACTGTACTGTACCCTTTCAATAACATACGTTGAATAAAAAAAATAGTTTAAAATTTCGGCCAGACCAAGAATCGCTCTACTTATTATACCATCACTAAATAATGTCCGCAATTTAGTTGCGCCAAAATTCGTTTATCGCGCGGGAACCGTACATTTTCCCGGGATAAAAAGTATCCTATGTCCTTTCCCGGGATTCAAAGTATCTCCATTCTCCATACCTTTCAGCAAAATCGGTTCAGCGGTTTAGGCGTGAATAGGTAACAGATATAAAGACACACTTTCGCATTTATAATTAGTCTGGATGCTTTCTAAACTAATTCTAGAACTTTCTACAAAGTTTATTAGATGAGAATTGTTGTGTTGAATATCGCACACGTGTGAGACTATTTTCGCTGGAAATATGTAAAAATCCATGTTTACGTGTACCACTGCTGTATGTTTACGTTTCTGTCGGAAATCTCAACATGTTTTTCTCGTGATCACCACGTTTTTAACCGACCTGCAAAAAGGAGGAGATGATTTTTTTCGTTGTTTCACGTTTAGTGGGATAACCACGATTGGCAAGGTGATTGTGAAACTAGAGAGAAATAGACGAATAAGCACCACCGAAAGTTCGTTATCGCTTTAAATACTGAATCAGGGAAGTACTGAAAAAGTAGCAGCGCTGAGATTTTTTTTTAATTGTATGTGCAAATTAATAATATGACGTCGGAGAATATCAAAGAAACATAGAGGTCAAAGTTAACTCGCTGCTACTTTCACAGTGAACTCTATACAAGGGACACATATACACAACCTAAACCGTCATCAGTCATCACCCATCGCTCAATACATCACTTAGTTTTGATACACCCTGTTTAATTAATAATGAACAAATTAAAGTGTAAACCATGATTCGAGTCATAACACTTTTTATAATATCAAAATTGGTATTAAATTTTGTTACTGGTCTCTTCATTGGGGCCATATTTTTTTTTTCTTATTTATTAGGCTTGTGTCGAATCCGACAATGCCAGCCTCATAAAATACATCAAAATTATAAACTTCATTACTAACAATTTGCAAAAAGATACTAATTAGCTGTACACTTAATAAAACTTAAATACAAATTCACTAGCCCCAGCAAACAGGATCTTTCGGCTGAGCGAGAATAGCGCTCATACAACCGAGCTGGGGGCCATATTCTAGCCGATGATGATGGCATAGCAACAGACAGTGTTTAACATCAACATGCACGCTAACACCATGGCGTGCGTCACGTGACGTCACGGCCGCCATATTGTATGTAACAAGTCATGATATATATATACCTAATATGACGCGTTCCATTTTTAAAATTCTATAGGAATAACATTTGTTGCTTGGAGGTTAGAAAATGCGTCTCGAATTATTGTTACTACAATGCAAAGTTTAGACATAAATCGAAATCACAGTCGGAGAGATATTTTAAAATCTGTGGAGTATTAGGCACGGATAGCCAGAAAAAATTTCTTTACACTGAAAGGAAAATTAATAATCCTTAACCCCTCATTAGCATACAAAATTTAATAAATAACAATTTACTTATGCAAAATCTTATGATTGCTTCGTTCTTCAAAATCTTATGAATGCTTCGTTGATGGATGGATGGATTATAATTTATAAGTCAATGTAGAGTTTTGAAGATAGAGTGAGTAGTCTTGAAAAGCTTTCATCCGAGAGCCTACCTCAGTACTTGCAATAAAAAGATGAATCTATATACCTATCGGAAACTATAGACTATCTAGATTTTTTTAAATTAACGCTATAGAAATTATTGAATGCAATTTGACTAAGTACCAAGTATAAAAATCTGTTTTCGTCGTGTCAACACACAGTAGACCTGTGTGAGATTTCTGTGAAAAAATATTTTGTTTCTCGAAAGAGATCACTTGTTGAATGATTGACAGTGTGGCGGTACCCACATTCGCCTAACATTCCTGCATCGCGCTATCGAAGTTTTCTGAGCGCGGCGGTATATATACGACAGATGAGATGTATCACGTGGGCTCCGGCCTGACCGAGCATACCACCTCGCTCGGTCGGAAGATCTTCCTTTGGGCCTCCACGCATTTTCCCCACATTGGTGACCCTCGACAGAACACGCCTCCTTCATCATCATCACTCCCCGCCCCTCCGCACCGCGCCAGCCAGCATCGCCTCATCGGGTACCTCGTTCACTAGCCGCAATGTACCGCGGCCTGGGCGACTCCGCATCGGCATCATCGGGCTTTCTCACTACACCGACCGGTCAGCAAGCAGAGCACATCTCTCCTGGTCAGCACGTAGCATCGGCCCCGCACGGCAGCTTATCCGACTCACTGGATCCCGTGCAGCAGCTTACAGTTCCGACTCACTGGAACTCACTGGCACTGGCGACTCAAGCGAACAAGACTTCAAGATTCGACCTCCGGTCTTCGGGGGGGAGTGATGTGGCGGTACCCACATTCGCCTAACATTCCTGCATCGCGCTATCGAAGTTTTCTGAGCGCGGCGGTATATATACGACAGATGAGATGTATCACGTGGGCTCCGGCCTGACCGAGCATACCACCTCGCTCGGTCGGAAGATCTTCCTTTGGGCCTCCACGCATTTTCCCCACAACAGCGACCTTAGGAGTTGTGAATAATTTTGCGTTTTATTTCTGTTTGTGACTTTGAAGTTTGAAATATGCTCGGTGCGGAAATCGGAATGTATTGCGAGTTCCTGCGCTGAAAATGTGCAGTTTCTCTCGTTGTTTAATGATGTTTAATGATTATAATAAATAATTCTATACGATGGTTATTGGATTCTGGGCTAGTAGTAATAAAGGAAAGACCGCTAGTATACATAACTTGAATCTGCGGCCTTTTGTTTATTAATTTAAGAAAACTAGACAATTCGTGCGTGTTTTGAGCTTATGTGCGTCCGTCACCGGTTTACGCTAAATCTTCTTCACTTTACTTCGTTTGGATTGAAGGACGAAGGTATGAAGATACATTTAGTTCCGGGAAAAGACATTAGATACTTTATAGTTTGTTTTGAATTTGAAATGAATTTGGAAGTATATAGTACAGTTTAATGTACATTTTCACACCCTCCTGGCACGATAGCGCAGCTGCACCACGTATCATCACATTAAAACTTACGAGCGCATTACGGAGGCGCCTGCAGCCTCCTCTATAAACACTGTCTCCTATATTAATAGCTTGGCGTAAATAGCTTAAAAATGTGCTGTAAAATATATAAAGACCTATATTATTATGTTTAATAAGCATGGTTACCATCATGATTGCAATATCTCTAGCATGCAAACGCCGATCATAGGTAATTCTGGACAAATCTGCCCTTTATTAATCGCTCGTATTGGTCATGAACAAAGCCAGCTACGTCAAACATTCAATTTAACGAATACATTTTTGTAAAAAATGTTGAATTTTTAAATCAATGTCCCATAAACTTAAGTTGATTTGGCCAGAGACCAGAATGGATCTTAGTTGACCAAAATGTTGCCAAGTTCTTCAGAAACAGGTGTTTTTTTTTAGTGACAGATGATAATATAAAGCTGTATGTGTGTTGTGTGCGGAAGCGTGTGTGGGCTGGATTAGACGCGTTACGGTGCACGCTACATTACACATCAAAGGGCCAGGGGAGACCCAGGGCTGATACACGATCACATAGCTGTTGGCCCCCTCAGAGTAACGACTTAAAGTTTGAGAGAGCGCTATCATGTCCTGACTCCTGAGATGTATCAGTATTCAGTATGTATCAGAGAAGTTGATTCCTAGGCCTACGTAGTTTGGCCGCGTTACGTGAAACTCAGCCGATAGATCACAATTAACATTGAATTGACATGATCCGACCAAATCAGTATGACGTTGGTCTGTCAACTGCCAAGGAATCAATTTCCTCGATGGTACATTGTACATGGAATCAACCTTTACGAGGTTGGAATTACGACTTCATTGTACATATTATATTAAAATATAGGTATTAGGTATGATTTTTTTCATAGTGCGAGCAATAGCAATTTTGGCTTATATTTTTGGACTCCAAAACTAGGACATTCTTAGGAAAAATGCAAAGAGGCTAAACTTAATCTTTCACTCTCTTTCCCGTGTGTTATTTCCATATTCCATGTTTTATCCTTCTAGCGAGTTTGCCCCGCAATGTTATGATTTATGGTACTACACTAGGAATAACTAAGGCGACAAGTGACAACCCTACAGCCGGTCTCTCGCTTCTCAGATATGGAGTGATTTTTTCTATACTAATGTTGCAAAAATAAATTGTAAAATATTACGCTTACGGCATAATGTGTGCTAATTTTACCTCTAGGATAACATATTATGACCTGTACGTAACTATTATAAGTAATTATATTATGTTATAGGTTAAAAAATGACTGAAGTTTTCATAAATTTTAAAGGGGTATACCGTATAAGATGTTAATTTCTCGCGTATAATAGTTCTCTTGGAATCTTGGAAAACTAGCAAAAGATACGTGGAATAATGTGATCTTCAAAACGGTCATTAAAAACATGCAACCATACATAGAACCTTCTCCTTCTGGGAAGAAAAAAATTGTTCGCGATAATCCATTATCCAAGGCAGATATGAGAAAAACTAATCTTATGATGTTCTAAACGTGGCAGCTACCCCTCATTTGCATGTTATTATAATATTATGTACCTATATTGTTGAATTGGGCGCAACTTTACATATTTTTTCTATTTTTAACCCAGTCCCTAAGGCGTCTTTATATTTCAAATGTAAACTTCGCGCCCCTTCCAGACTAGGTCTAGTATAAAAATAAAGCATTACATGGTGGAAAATTCATCATTTTCTGTTTTATTTGCTATTAGATGACGCTGCAACTTGCCGAAACTAGGTAACCGTACGCTTTTTCGCGACAGACTATACGTCTTAGTGTCCATACGAAACACCTAAATCAGTGCAGCCGTGTAAGCTTGAAGAGGTAACAGACAGACAAACAAACTTTCGCGTTTATATTGCTAGTAAAGAGTTAAGACGCTTATAAAATAAAAATTCTATGAAATATTCCTCGTAAACTGCAAAATGTAATATTGTACACCTACGTACGTACTATTATTATAAATTCCAGCTAGAGAAGATTTCATGAAAGGAATACAAGGGATTTGAATCGGGTTGAAAATATACTGGAAAATATACTATTGTTATAAGGACAGGCCCTGTCTCAACTGACATCTTTGAAGTGTCTCCAACTTGAGTGCCTAAATAAAGGCAACGCAACTTGTTGCAAACTCTACGCTCCGCGATTTGAGAACGGTTTATCTCTACAATTTTGCACCCCGATTTTACCAAAAGGATTAAGGCGTCTCCCAGACAGACGCGGTCAGTTGTTTGTACTGCCACCGTCACCGCGTGTGTCTGTGTCGTTCATAGAACTCTCAAGTCATCCAACTGACCGCCACCGCCACCGCTGTCCGCGTCTGTCTGGGAGACGCCTTATGCAGCTTTGTTTTATCCGTTACCTGTCAAATTACAAAATGGTATTCTGATGAAATCAATATCGTTGTTTAATATATTAATTTTACGAAAATACTATTAAGTATTTTCCCGTTTTATAGGAAACGAATTTGAGCGAACAAATAACATTAATGTTGCATTAAAGTAGTAAAAAGGTAGGACAACGCAAACGTAGAATCGCGTACTGATTTTTTTCAAACTACATGACAGTTGAGAGTTGACATCAGTGATGTACAAGTATCCGGGCCCATCCTTACGTGGGAAATCATAGTCTGTTAGCTCACTCGTGCATGGCTTACTAATTGAATTGCAGCCTTTATTACGTATAATTAATTGGCTTTCAACGTTGCTACGTTGTTTTCGCTAGGTTTTTTACGTTGCTAATGTATTACTAATACTAAATATAGAGTTTGAACTTTGACTGTATCGCGCTGGTTAAGGTCTTAGGTCAAAGTGTTTGTCATCTTAGGAGTTAGGACCATCAGGCTTAGCATAATAACATTAAAAAAGGTAAGAATGGACGTACTGTCAGATTTTAATGACATAATGGCGGAATTCCTTTGTCTAACTGTCTGTTTGTCTATTGTTCCGTAGAAAAAACCGCTTCTATAGTGATAAGTGACCATGCTAAGCCTGTTTTTTGCGCAGATCAGCATGTGAGGGCTCGATTTATAAGCGTCTGCGCGACAAAACGGTTTGACCCGTCACCCGCTACACAACAAGCTTATTTTGAGTCAGTCACTCTTCTATAATATTAAGGGCCTGTTTCACCACTTCCTGCTAAGTACCGGATAGGCTATCCACCACTTAATTTGACAGATAGAGTATGGAGAATTTGTCAAAAAAGTTGTGGATAGCCTATCCGTCACCTTCAGGAGAGGTGAAACAGGCCCGTTATTCGTAGTTCTATGGTGACCTTTGAGGCTCTGGCTGATCACAAATATCAAAGATGTTTATAGCATGCACAATCGACGGCGACCATGGCCAATCATGGACGAGTGATGCCCCTTTACATATGTTCGTAAATCGTAATAATAGCTTGTCGATTGTCCATCATGGACCAACATTGGCATAAGAGCGCTTTTTCTGTCATCCGTGTAATAGTTCGCACACGAATCTGATCCACATGAAAGTTGCTCGCATCGTATCCTTTCATAAATGGTTTTCATGTCATGCGGGCGACACGCTCGCGTCCAGGAGCATGTTGTCACCCGCATGCGGATCATATCCGCGCGCAAGTGACAACACGCATAACAGGAAAAGCGCCCCAAAAATTACTTTTTAGCTATGTAATTCCTGATATAACATTAGAATTATTATGCGCTAGTAAAATATCATTGCCAAGACTTCTATGAATTAGCTGTTGGAGATGTTTCAAAGATGAAGTGCATAACACAGTGACGTAGTTACAGAATTTTGTAACTTTTTGGCAATTTGTTGGGATTCCGTCGCCAAATTCCGGCCTAATTGTATCGTAAATCTTCACAAATTCTTCATATTTTGTGTGCTCTAAACGTTGTTATAAGTAACAACGTTTGGTTCAGTGGTTGATGAGTTAACTGTTAAACTAAAGATTTAAAAGGTATTATACTGTACTCGGCGAAACATGGCGGTTTTTTCAACGGAAGAATAGAGTATAGACGATGTTACAGATAGGCAATAATTTATCATTCTGTCTATGGAATCTGTCAGTAGGTATTTGTATTCTTCTGTATTACTATGGTGGTAAGCTTGCTGGGATCGAACGCGAGTGCAATCGAAGTCTGTCTTTTTTATTTCGTTATTTATTTATTTAAACCATCCACAAAACTATTGTCTGCAGTTGAAGTAGAATATTATACTGTTTTTTTACTTGGGGATATGCTTAGTGCTTTGCGCATCCCTGGCGAATTGGGGACATCGGCCGGGGTATGCCGTATGTGGGACTCTCTGAGGATCTACCACTAAAACCCCATGGTGCTCCACTCCCCGCTTAGGCATAGTTACGGGCACGATCAACCCACCGCAAACGGTTGAAAATATAAATACTACACACCTCTATAGGTTATCGACCACCCTTTTAAATGTGTAATATGTATACTTATCACCATCATTTTCTCACCCCCAGGCGTACGAGCGCGCGAACCTCGCGGACGCGCTGCTGCCGCGCACGCTGGCCGACGGCGAGCTGATCATCCGGCAGGGGGACACCGCCGACGGCATGTACTTTGTGGAGGACGGCTCCGTCTCCATACAGTTGGCGAGGGACGACGGCAACGAGCACGAGATTAAACGCCTCGGTGAGTTGATACCTTATTCTTTTGGGCTTTGTTACACCTACCTAGTAGTGTGGCGAGACGGAGACAGTGCTCTCGGACAATCAAATTGTCAATTTGCGCTGTCTCGCCAGACTATACCACTCGGTAGGTGTAATCCAGACCTTTGTTCTAGGAGCGGTTTACCCCAAAGAATATGATAGAAAAATAAGCTTTATCCTTTTTCGAAGTAACGGAACTGGATAACTCCCAAAGTAACTGCGACCGAAACTCCATAGTTGCTGGTCATTTTTACCTCTATAAGGGTTATATACAGGAAAACTATCAGCTTTTATTATGACGAAAGTATAGCTCTCGATGGCTCGTGGGTTATAGGGGGTCATAATTGGCTGGTTTACACATATTAAATTGATAAGTAGTTAACTAAATTTCAACTTGATTTTAAGTTACTAATTTCATGTAAACACAAAAGGTAGCAAATAGCAAGTTAACAAGATAATTACAATTTCGTCTATTTTCTGTTAAGGTGACGCCATCTTAAAGTAAAAAACCGTGTTGGATGTGTTTTAGATTGCTTGTTTTCTATGCGAGGCTGGCCCGGTCTCTCATAGAAAACAAGCAATGAAACAGCAAAAAATGGAAAGGGCGTAGCGAGTACTAGCGACAAAAAGGTTTTTGTCGCGTAATTTAAAAACCATAAATAAAATTCATGTAAGCTATGGACAAATTAAATTGTATACTAGAACCAATTTATGTACAAATTTTGGAAGCTTATATCACTCTCCTCTGTTGGCAAAATAGGAATCCCCTTTTTACAGAGGTCTTTTTGATTGATTATTCTTATAAAAGTTGACCAATCGTGTTATGCTATGGGTAATTCAAAGACAAAGACATGATGAATACTGACAGTGAACTTTAATTTCTTAGCTTTAGTCATTGCCGAGAAAAATGGACATCGCTACAGCCAAATTATCAAGGCGTCACCTTAAGTTGGCAGGTTGGGCTTGTTACTTGACACATTTGGGCAGGCACTTTAAATTAAGTTAAAATTTAGATGACTACTTATCAACTTAATATGTGTAAACCAGCCAATATACAGGGAAACATTCAGCTTTTATAACGATCGACGACCTCTGTGGCTCAGTGGATAGCACGTTGGTAGCTTAAGCCGGAGGTCGCGGGTTCGAATCCCGCCGATGGAACAAAAAATTTTCAAAGTTCCTGGGTCATGGATGTGTATTAAATATATTTATCATATAATAAAAATCTTAAATATATGTATAGTATAAAAGTATTAAATATATTTCCGTTGTCTGGTACCTGTAACACAAGTCCTTCAGGTACTTAGCATGGGGCCAGACTGACGTGGTGTGAAGCGTCCATAGATTATTATTATTATTATTATTATTTTATAATATGACGAAAGTCTGGCCGTCGCTGGCTCTTAATCTATAATAATATTATAATGTGTTTGCAGGCAAGGGTGGGTACTTCGGTGAGCTGGCTCTGGTGACCCACAAGCCGCGCGCCGCCTCCGCCTATGCTGTTGGACCCACCAAGGTGGCATGTGAGTATATTGTGTACTTTTAAGGGCCCGGGGTACCCTCGAATTTTCATACATTCTTAATACCAAAATCATTTTCTCATTCGAAAATATTTAACATGTTTGAGTTATTTTTCAGCTTAAGATAGTAATTACCTAGGGTCCTGAACAAATTTTTTTTACAAAATATTTAAATACTAAAAAAAAAATTTGTGTTTAAATATTTTTTAGTACATTTACTACTAAATATTTAAACACCAAAAAATAGACAAAAACACTAAAAAATATATAAACAAATAGTAAATTTACTATTTTTTAAAGTTTAATTTAAACACCTGTGTGCCCATTTCTGTTAAATGAGGGATTTGATCTTCTATTTGCCACCAGGAGCCGCTATGTAGCCTTAGGGTCTATCGTGTCAAACTGCTGGCATATGTTACGATAATATGTCTATTTGATACGATAGACTGGGAAGACTAGCTACATAGCGGCACCTGGTAGCAAATGGAATATCAAAAACCCTCATTATTTAAAAACAGGCAAAATGTACCCACGACCAATAACGCTGAGATCGTGTGTCGTCAGAAATTTCCATTTAGAATTATTGCTAAAACCACGATGTAAATGCGTACGCGTTGCGTGGCGTGGCGTTGCGGCGCCGAGGGGAAGGCTTGAATTTGCCGAAGCGTTCCCTTATTTTGGTGGAAATCCGGTCCCTTAGAGGTAGAGCGGCCGGTCGTGGAGGGAGTCCTGTGTTTGACACATCCAGGACATCCCTCTTTATACGGCTGATGGCAAATCGCAGGTGGTTTTAGTGGGTAGGCTTGGCGCTTGGCTAGCTTGGGCCACCTATAAATGGTTTCCCCTGCGCATAAAAATAGGGTTATGAGGCTAACCTAACATTTTTTTGCACAGGGGAAACTCTATGGGTGCCCCAGGATACCCGGGTTGGGGATGTGCCTCAATTAAGCTGAAGCACCGCGGGGGTATGTGGGACTGGCCGACGAGAAGCCTCTGTGTTAGGTTAGTCTCTTGACTAACCTAACACGATAGCGGTATGTGCGCGGCGCCACTGCTGAGAAGCGAACGGCAACAGTGCTCGTACATTTAAATCGTGGTTTTAGCAATTTTAAATGACAATGAAAATATATTCTTTTTCTATATCTTAAATAGATTTTTCATTGATTTCTTGTAGCTTTAATCAAATGATAGCCAAGAAAACTGAACTCACTTTTCTTTATAGATTCGATTATCCGGATTTTCGACTATCCAAATGCCTAACGACAGAAATTAGTCCGGTTAATCGAGTTTTTACTGTAATCACAAACGTTATTTATTAAAACCAAATACCAATTTATCACAATTCCAGTCTTGGACGTGGAGACGTTTGAGCGTCTGCTGGGGCCGTGCATGGAGATTATGAAGCGCAACATCGACGACTACGAGGAGCAGCTCGTCAAACTGTTCGGCGACAAGAGCAACCTCACGGATGTGCGATGAGCGCGCTCGCCTACACCCAACTGCCGTCTCACACGCAACTCGCCTGGCCCCATAACCTCGTAATTCACTGGCCCATAACCTCATAATTTACAGACTACCCTCAAAGTAATTCACAATTTAATATTAAATTGTGTGTAACTTCAAATTATGATCTGGCTTTAAATAAACCAAATTGAAATGTTCATAATTTGATTAAATTTCGGTTAAAATGTTATGAACAGTTCCAAACCTAGAATGAGTCATATTCGCGCTATATTGGGGAGATTTGTTTGTGAGACTGCATAAAATGTATTTAGTTCCATCGATTCCTTTTCTGTGTACCTCAAGGTTCCTTATATTTGTTTGGAGAATGTCTCTTTGAAAATATTTTTTGCCTAGAACTTAAGAAGTCTTTCTAAATTGATATATTCGCATTAAAGCTATCACTTCTAATGTGGACCTTACCATTTTATAGATCTTTCCCTAACTAAACTGATAAATAATAATCTGCATACAAAAAATAAGCTCCATCTTGTTTTGTTACAGGCTAGGTCACTTTAGAAGTGATGGCCAGATATAATGGACATAGAATAAGATTCTAAATTTCCTAAGCGACATTAATTACTAAATACATAATATTATAGAGAGGTTTTTCTTCCGGGCAAAAGAGAAATGTACACGTACAATATGCCAACAATAATATAATTTAAAAAAATATGGACATTAAATTATATTATTTTATATTAAATTCTTAGATTATTCCGTTACCATAAAATAGATGAAATATTTATTTTCAAATATTATTTTACGTGTAGGTGCCATATTATAAAAAGTACATCCTATATTTTTGTCTACATGCTATTTCTTACAATATTATTGTACCTAACGTGAAAATTTCTTATTCCTACTTAAAAATTCCTAGTTTGATTTGAATTTTCTTGATGTTTGTCGTATATTGTAGTTATTTTCTCTTTGTAGCTAAATTCAAAGATTAAGTGCCATTTTTTATGATTACGTCATGGATCGGAACGGACAAGAGACGGTGCAGGATAATATTGCATTGTTATAAAAATACGCTTATATTAGATAGATAAAATGCCTTAGTAGACATAATTTTAAATGCACTTATGATCTGTCATTGGAAAGCAACCATAGACAGATTTTAATTTTTGAAATTCAAACACTTTTTGGCGCCTAGCGTCAACCAGCCAGTATTATGTTTCAATTCCACATTTCAAATTCGAATAAATACCTCATTTTTTTACACTTGGTTGCTTAACAATGACTTCAAATGGGAACACCTAGATAAACTATATTGAAAGGCATTTAGTCGTTAAATTATTATCATTAAATATGTCTTTTAGTGGAATGACGATGCAATTTTATCTGGCACTCGTCTGTATTTCCAGCTGTCGCCAATTTATTTATTAAGACATTTATTTGACCAGGCGTCTATGGCATACCTTGTGGGTAATTAATTTTATTCGGTGATTAGATTAAATCTCTTCACGGTAATTTATTTGTTACGGTTAGTGGATTAAATTAATGTATCTGTGTATATTGAGAATGTATTATGGACATAATATATGTGGAACATCTTGCACTTTGATGCGAATTAAATAATTGTTTAAAAACTAATGTATTTATTTGCAGAGTATTTTTAAGGGCCTGTTTCACTACTTCCTGATAAGTGACGAATAGGCTATCCTGTATCCACCAATTAACTTGACAGATCGAGTATGGAGAATCTGTCAAAAAAGTTGTGAATTCGGCACTTTATCAGGAAGTGGTGAAACAGGCCCTTAATGTTGTAAGTTACATATGGGAATTTGTGTTAGTTTAGTTCCTATATTTCAGTTTGCAACACTAGATCTGAGGTGTAATGAAATGAGACACTGAGATTTGTGACAGGAAAAAACTTTCCTTCGAATCCGGGCTCAAAACATTCGAAGCCCAGTGAATGAGAAATTTGCACTCCAACTCGCTTCCCTCAGGTAAATTGCACCAGTATTAATATTTTGTGTTAAATTCTAAATTTGTGAAAGCCAAAGTAGTTGAGTACATTGAAATCATGTAGCACTATATTTAAGGCTATATTAACTATGCAGTAGTTAGTTTTTGTCACTTCTTATTGTAATTTAAATATATGTAGATTAGGTAATTGGATGGAGTGTAGTTGTCCCGAGGTGTGGCCTCTCACGCTGTGTATGAATTTACACTGTACAAATTGTTTACGTTGCCATACAATATTTTTGAGTTGAACCTTACCTCGTCATTGTTTGCAACTCTATTTTATTTATGATTTGACTTACCAAACATAGAAAAAAATAAATCCAAAATAAAAGTTCTTTAAAAAAATATGTTCTAAAATTCTTTTATCTGACTGGTACTGCTCAACTCAAGTTGTTAATGAAATACAGAAGATGTTTTTGTTTTTTACCGCTTCACGATATATTTTGACCTTGTTATCTTTTACATTCCCTAGTTGATGGTATGTTAATATGATTATTTTTGTTATACAAATAGTTTGTTTTAATTTATTTAAATGACATTTATTTTTGTTGCTGTAATTGTATCTCTCATTCCGAGTGCCTAAGAACAAACTATTCCTACAACCGTTCTCATGTTTTTGACTCACTCGTGCTGCCTTCATTGGAACTTTGTGTGGTTTACGACTTGTGTGGTGTATTGATGTAGAATATATTCCCTAATATTATTTGAGTACCAAGTCTAACTTGGCATTAAATTGTTTAAGCGATTAGCACAAATTTAATTTTTACGATCCATATGAAAATGTCCATAACCCGGTTTGACTGAGATTAAATTATTTGATATACATCTAAATATACAAGTGTACCTATAATCCATGCGTCCAATGAATATTTTTATTGAAGATTATATATTATTTAACGTTTCTATGATGACATTGTTTTATGTACACTCTGTGTGTCCCTATGTACCTCCCGTAGTGGTAATATTGTGCAATAAATAACTGTCATTGTTGTCATATGTTAAATTCTTTCAGTGTAAGCTATATTAAAGATTTTATTAAAATAGATAAGACATGTCTATGTGAATTGATGTATAATAGGGTTGCCAGATGAGAACATCAGGATATTCGCTGGTTGTATATTTTACGTATCAGGTATATTACGGCTGATAATTTCTTGAACCACTTGGAACTCCAAAGCACAATGGATTAAAAAGGTTTGGTCAAATCACATATTCTTCCAACATCTGGTAGCCCTACATAATGGAATCCTAACAATATACGAGGCTATCCCTAATGTTAATTAGCAAAATTTTCAATTACGAAGTCTCAATCACATGAAACAAGCACAGCTATCTCAAGTCTTGTGTTGTCTTCCAACGGGACGCACAGAAAACTTATTGAGTACAGGTGAAAAATGAATTAGATGTGAAGGAATTTTATACGCTTAATATTAGCGTAAATTTTTATAAATTACTAGTCATTGGTGTCTAATGTACATTTGTAACCTGGCAAGGACATAGCGTCCGTGGGACGTTCATAAGGAAGCATATCAGTGGGGTCTCTAGCTACATCCTACATTGCACACAATACATCTTGTAGTCAACAAACTGTCGCTTTATCCACGTCATGAGCTTACCCTGTACATTAATAAATATGTATCGTAAAATGTTAGAAAACTGAATTATATTTGTTTGTAGATCTTATATTGTTGTTTTTATTGCGTCTCCCTACTTCCAATGTAACTAGAATAAGACTCATTTTGGGTTCGTGCCGAATTTGTATTTGGTTGTTACTTGTTTTATCATCACGAACACCTCAGCTAAAGTTGTCTTAACTTTATGTTCGTATCTAATCAGAAAATCTTTCAGCTTTCATGAAATGATGAGATCTGGCTGTCCTGGCTCTTAGGCCATAATAATAATATAATAATATCTATGGACGCTTCACACCACGTCAGTTTGGCCCCGTGCTAAGTACCTAAAGAACATGTGTTAGGCTGTTTACACACGGCTCCGCAGCGGCAGCGACACCGCCACCGCCTATTGTATTTCTATGGGCGGAATGGGCTCTTACACACGGCGCGGCGCCGCTGCCGCTGCGGCGCCGTGTGTAAGGGCCCGTAAAATACAAGAATGAGGTAATGGAGCGGCACCGCCGTGGTGACGGTGCCGCTGCCTCTGCGGCGCGTGTGTAAACACCCTTATAGGTACCAGACAACGGAAATTTATTTACTTAATATGTAATACTTTTATACTATACATATATTTAAGATTTTTATTATAACATACACATAATATTTAATACACATCCAGACCCGGGAACATTGAAAACTTTTTGTTCCGTCGGCGGGATTCGAACCCGCGACCCCCGGCTTGAGCTACCGACGCGCTCACCACTGAGCCACAGAGGTCGTCAAAATATTATCTAAAATAAAGTGGAATAAGTGCAAGGAAAGTGTATATTTAAATTATTTAATTAATCAAATAAATCTTGTATATAAAAATGGATTTTCAAATGTTTTAGTCGCGCTAAAACTCGAAAACGGCTGAACGGATTGGGCTGATTTTAGTCTTAAAATATTCGTAGAAGTCCAGGGAAGGTTTTAAAGTGACACGAAGTTCATCGTTAAGCCAGTCTACGGCTGGTTTTATAGTTAAGCGTTTGGCAGCGCCGTTGGAGCGCGCGCGTTCGAAGACGAAGAAAATGAACGGACGAACGGCGCTGCTCAAGCGCGCGACTCTGAAACGCAACTACTACCCCCATACATCTTCGAACGCGCGGCGCTCCGACGGCGCTGCCGAAACGCGTGACTGTAAAACCAGCCTACAATAAAATTATTATACTTACCTAAAAATAAGTATTTACTTATTTTTAATTATATTATTTTTTAGAATTCTACAAAATAAAAATATATTTACACTCAAAATTAAAATCTTTAAATGCCTATTCTGTAGCATTTTGAAAATGCGGAGTATTAATATTATGACCTTTGGTTGCATAATGTTGGTTCCGAGTTTGCAATCTATAAAATTGTTTCTTCAAGGATAACATAAAATATAATCATTAATAAAACATAAAATTTCTTAATAATGGCTTATAAAAAGCCAATACAAAAATTTTTATTTAAAAACTCATTTATCTTGTTATTAACCTATGCCACATTCTTATTTAAAATTAATATATAATTAGGGTCACACTATATTGGTTCTGGCTCACGGCTATAAACTTGCATAATCTTTTCCATTATTTCCCAGTTCTTGTCTTTTTGCAGATCCTTTGTGAATACCTGAAAAAAAAACAATTTGAAATGAATGCAAACACTTATCTTAATAAAATAATACATTATTTTAAGAGTATTTTGCTAATGTTGAATAAGCAATTCAGTAAGCACTCAGTCAGCAGTAATTTTTTTTATTTTTGTTATGTTGAATGCAATTTTAATAAAGTTACTTTGTAGTACCATCATAGAAATTGATTTATAGATGACGGGCCTATGTTATTTGGTCAGGTTATGCTATATGGTAAAGTTGGTAATAAATAGCATCTGCAATAATAATTAATTGTTAATTTAATGTCCGTTAGCAATAATTACATTCATTATTGTACTTGCTTAAAAAATATGATAGCTGATATTGTGTGCAGCAATATTCTACGATCATGAAAAAATCCATGTTGTATTTTGGACATATAATATAATGTGGGAGAGCCATGCTTTGGCACGAATGGGCCGGCTCGACCGGAGAAATACCACGGGCTTACAGAAAACCGGCGTGAAACAGCACTTGCGCTGTTTCGCCGAGTGAGTGAGTTTACCGGAGGCCCAATCCCCTACCCTTTTCCATTTCCTACCCTCCCTTATTTCCTTCCCTACTCTCCCCTATTTCCTTCCTTACCCTCTCCTACCCTATTCTCTCGTAAAAGGCCGGCAACGCACCTGCAGCTCTTCTGATGCTGCGAGTGTCCATGGGCGACGGAAGTTGCTTTCCTTCAATTGGACCCGTTTGCTCATTTGCCCCTTTTTTTCATAAAAAAATCTACTGCTTATGTAAAGAGGTTTAAAACAAGACACTAACAGAATACCATGCTGTATCGTCATCTAGTGTGGAGGCTAGCGGCACAGACACACCGAGTACATGCAGCGCCAGGGTCAGGCAGGCCACAGCGGTGTGCGGTGCTCTATACTCCAGTATGGCAGGGGAATGGTGGAAGTCTTGTAGGAAAGCCATCGCAGTCCGCGCGATCGGCGCCGCACGCCATTCGTTGGGCGGGAACCACTCTTGTAGCGACCTCAGATAGTGCAACAGATATCTATGAGGGGAGGACGTGTCCAGATTGAAACCTAGTAGACGTAGTACTAGCAGCTCCGCCTGGGCAACGGCTCCTCTCCACGTCCAATATTCGTCTCCGAGCTCCAGCGGTCCCGCACCGCGGTTTATGGAGTTGTGCGCTACGTTCACGGCGTCTCTAAGCCGCACCGGCTCATCTCTGGACTTGCCCGCCGCGCACAGACAAGCGGTACATATTACGTAGCAATCGTAGTCGTTCTTGTCGACCTCTTTGAACACTCTGTGGTAAAACACGGCGGCGGCCGCGACCGTTGCCGGCTGTAAGCCGAGTTTGATGCCGCACTCGAATATGAAGTTGGTGGCCAAGCTGTGACCGGTGGCACTACGATAGTCGGGCAAGCGTTTCTCGCGACGATTACTTTGTAACGCCATTACATCAATAACGTCTTTCATTTTCAGACACAATTTTAGTTGCTAATATACAAATGACACATTCACATAACCAAAAATCAAAATACCAAATTCATTCGCTATCATCAATTTGTAATTTTGTATTTCATTGACAGAAGCGTCGCGTCGTTCTCCACGGAATGTCATATATTCCGTGGTTTACACTTTACTTGTTACTCCCGACCGGGACGAATAAAAAAAAACTCTATGGTTTTCTTTATCATGTTCTTTTACTTGTTCCAGTTGTCATGGCCAGTGCGATTTGAAGATTTTTGTGAGATTCGATTGGCTATTAGACGTCAAATGGCATTGGCCTGTACACTGATAACTTTGCAGAACACACTCCTCTCACGCAATATCTCAATGACGCAAACTGCAAGCATCTGTCAATTTGACACTGACGTGTTTTTTTTTATACAACTATTCGGCTAAGCATCATCAGAAAGCTTTTACGCCATAAGGTTGCGTTTCCACATTTCCACCAGAAATGTGCGATGGAAATGTGTGCGAGTATGTCTCGCTGTGCTGTGAAAATGTGTAGTGTTTCCATCAAAGCTGTGCGATGAAAATGTGCCTACGAAGATGTGTAGCGGAGCTGTAAAATTGCGCTGTACATGTACATGTACACCGTACAGCATGCGCAAACCTAGTTGAAACCTAGCAACACATCCATCTCTTGACACTTTTCTCGCAACACTGAACACATCCTCGCACACGTCCCTCCACAGACTACGTCCCTCGCAACTGCACGTCTCTCGCACCACACATTCCTCGCTTGTTTTGTATGCGCAACAATCTAGCTCCGCTAAGCCGTTTCCACCTGAGCTGTGCTGACCGAGGCGAAGTAAAATATGAAGCGATTCTATTGGTTCTTTACAAACACAATATCCCTCGCTACGCATCCTCGCACATCTCTGGTGGAAGAGCAGCCTTAAAGTCCTAAATCCTAATGGTTAAACTACAGTTTTTTTCATTGTGATGTCACAAATAAATTTCATGTAAGAATCATCACCAGTATGTTATTGTTACGTGCATATAAACCTAAAAAAGCCGATTTTATTTTGCACGTACACTATCTTTGAATAACGTCCACCAATACAGCTATCTAGAGTGTAGCCTGTAGTGTAGATGTACTAAGACAGAAAGTTACTATTATGTTTTATCAGTACAAGCTCTAAAAAATACTTGTACAAGTATAATTGTGCATAATTTAATATTATTTTGCGGATGTAAATAATACATGAGTAGTTATTACTGTACCTACTTATTTTTACAAAATGCTAGGGGACTTGAGGTCAGTAAATAAAACAAACATCATTATTTGAACATAAAAATTAGAATATAATCATTTTCAGTAATTATTTAAAATTATACACTTAAAGTACATTTATAGTAAATTCAATAAAAAATACCAGTGCAGGCGAGATACAAAACAGAGAAAATATTGTTTAATAACATCGTTGGTTAAATATATCGCTTTCAGTAAATGCATCACAAAAAAATAAGTTCCAACATAAAGTAATATAGTTTACAAAGTCACTCGATATAGAAAAATAAAGATAAGATTGAATCACATTCAAAAATTACCCACTAGTGACTAAAAATTTACTTTAAACGTTTGTTCAATAGTCGGGGACCGTTCGGCGAGCGACCGGCGCGTTTGTGCGACTTCCTTAGCTGCGGCGCGCCGGCCGGCCCCGAAGGGCCCCGCGCGCGCTACAAGTAAGTGTTATATTTCAATTCTAAACGAAGTATCCTTCACATTGTACTCTGATCGGTACCCGCGACGCGACGCCGGCGCGGGCGGCCCCGGCGTCGCGAACATTTACAGTATAAATAGTGAGGTTAGTAGTAACTTTGGCAAATATGAGTGAAGCGTGATACCGTTTTCGACTCGATGACGCGACGCAAGAGTGACTACCGAACGCCGCCGGCACGCCGACCCGAGCGTAACGACACTTACATATCGCACCCTAAGCTGATATACCTAACGCTAACTTCGATACTGACCTCGCCGGTGTGAATCCAGACGCGGTCTGTTGAGCAGCAACATTTCAGTCTTCACACGGGAAGTCTAGTCGCGTGGCCGGCCGACGGCCGATCGGAGTAAGAGAATTGGAAATCGAAACGATATTTATAAGCTGAGCCCCAAGCTAACACGTTTTCTTTATCGCTTCTTTATAGAATCCTGAATCACCGATCAAAAATATAAAGCGTTCGACAATATGAAATCGACATTCGACTCATGTCACGTCAGTTCCATACTTTTTGACCGGCCGGCGATTCTATAAAGAGACCATAAAGAAAACTTGTTGGCTACCGGCTCCGAAGTAGCGGCCCTATCCGGTCGGCGGTCGGCGAGCGCTCGGACGAGGGCGGGATGGGGGGTACAACGCACGCACTGGATTCTCCCCACTGGCACTGTACCGTCCGTGTCGGTCGCCGTCACCCTTAAACTAAACGTGATTCGAGCGAACAAACAATGCGGCAGTGTACAAAATTTACATCACATCCACTCGAAATATTAAAGCATACACGTTATCAGCGGAGGAACACTCGAAATGCAAAAACGGACGCGACAGACCGCCGCGAACCGCCGATATCCCCTCGAAAAGTGAAGCTTACTTATACACAACATATCGGATCGTAGAACGGCGCTAATAATTATATATATTAGTTCTGTTTACATACACATATCGTTACATAACAGTAAAAAACCTACCTAGCAACAAGCGAGCGGCGCGCTCGGGGCGCGGGCCCCCGACCGCAACGACTGCCGACTGTCCGCGCCGGCGGTGGTGACTGGTGTGTCGTCGATGCGGTCACTCCGGGGGCGCCCGCGCGGTCGGTGTAGGCGTTACATCATTTACGTAATCACTTTTTACATACATCGTAAACACAAACGAAAATAAAATACCTAACTATGACAATAGTAAAGGTTTACCGTCTAATTGCTTTATTAATTAATGTTTATTGATACAATTACTGCCCTAATGCTTAAAGTAAGATTTTTTTATTTTAGTATTAATAATAAATTATGTTATATAGTTTATATATGTATAGTGTTCGCTTACGCCATTTTGCGAGTGTATACAAGTTTATATACTCACGTATCTTACTCTAGACGCGAACTGAACCCGGGCTATGGGCTTCGGCTCGTGCGGCTCGCTCGGAACGATCAGTAGACCGAGCGACGCGCACGCTGCGAGCGTACGGTACGCAAACGCGTACGCTGCGAGCGTACGGTACGCAAACGCGTACGCTGCGAGCGTACGGTACGCAAATGTGTACGCAAACTGCCCTAAAATGACTCAGCCTCACCCCTTACCCCTCACAATATATCCACCCCTATGATCATAAACGGTTACTTATAAAATTAATTGTGAAAAATATACTTGTTCGATACAAACACTACACGAAATAAATACCTAAAATGATTGTATCGTCGATTACAAAAAGATTCTTACATTAAACCCTTAAAAGTTACAGTAAAATGATATAGAAAATATGAACACAAAAAATTATATACTCGTAATATATGGCATAACGAATTTTATAGTAGGAATAAAGTTTGTGCATAGTACATCGCTTAAAGTAAGTAAACAATCAGCTTACGACCGACTCGAGGTACACGGCTCCTTAATATAAACGGTTACAGTTTGTGCTTTAAAAGTTTACAAAAATAATTTCTTGTGAGTGATAAATACCTAAAAATGGAATGATATTATGCAAAAAGTACTCAGTAGGCCTGTGAACGTATATTCTTGCGTCTCACTACTGTTCGCTAAATTGGTTCCATTCTGGTTTGGTCCGTAAGAGAGTGAGTATATAAGCACACGTGGGCGTGACGAATCGCTCTGTACCTTTTATAAATACAAAAAAGAAAGAAATGCCTCCGAATTGAGCATTAAAACTACTCTTAGTCTCGTCTCAAGGAAAGAATCGCATCGAGGTCCCAACAAAATATTAATCTAGCACCAAAATTTAGAATCGTACAAGTATATTAATTGTGCTAATCAATAATTCGGTGTAAGTTGAATAAACTACAGTTATCAAAGGGACCTAGACGCACACTATAAAGAAAACGACGCGGGAATGATATGCTCAAAATGCTATTAGGAAAGAGCGACCCGTCAGCACACGACCACAAAAATACATGTTATATGAAGTCCGATGCGTATGTCGCGTCCAAACGCAGCGAAAGCACACAACATACTGCCATGCGATTATTAAATTGTGACATAAAATCTTAACAACTAGCGACTTCCGTCTCTTTCGCTCGGTTTAGAGGCGACATGCCAATACGATACGATAAGACAGTGCAGGCCGCGGGCTTCTATGTAGTCTGACCGGCTCGCGATAACTTCACACAGTTACAAAATACAACATAACACCGACACACCTGACACCGCAACATTTAACAACTATCAATTAGATGTATTTAATTAGCTAGATAAAAAGATCTCGGATTACCTAATTTTACAAAAATAAATGCCATTATAATACATATTAGTCTAATAATAAATAATATTATGCATTGGATGCATCATTTTGATAGGGAAAGTAAACGTGAGGGGCTACAAGTCTCAGGAGCGAACGGTCACGCTATACAGAAGCCGTACTTTTGAAAATTCGAATTTCGAATTCGAAACGGATCCGCCGGTTTCGACCAATCACAACCGTTCGCGCCATTTTCGACAGTTGCTGACCATATTTGAATTTCGATCAATCACAACCGCTCAATATGATCATTAGTCGAAACGAGTTCCTAATGAAAACCTTGACTATCATATCTGACTATAGTTTGCCTTCGTCTTGCGCTACAGGGATTTCACCTTAAAAAAATCCCTAAACGCATAATTCCAAACTTGAATTAGAATCCGGTGGTTAAAAACACGAAGGGCGGTAACTGGCCGAAACTTTGAGTGCCAATTTCACTGTAATGCCTGTTCGTTCGTATATCATGCTCGTTATTGGTGACGAAGGAGAAGGCATAACCATCAGTCCCGCTACACACGTAACGATGCTAAACTGCACAGTTTGGACACACTAGATCACCCGAACCCCGCTACGTCTTTACAGCGCTTATTAAACAAAACTATTGTATTAGCAGCCGTGTAACAGTGCGTGTACTTTGGGTTTTCTAGTACATAGTAGCTCAAAATTATACAAATTAAAAAACACAATATGTACTCATTCATGTAGATAGTAGTGTCACTTCAAACTTTAGTTTTATCGTCACCATCTGTAGCGTGCTACCGAAACCGATCGTCGAAATGCATTCGCCAGTATCATTTGCGAAGTTAGATGTCAAAAATGTATTTGACGTAACGCAAGCGTCATGACAACTAGCGATGCGTCAAATACTCGACAATACGCCAAAAGAAGAACTTGACTATCGAAACTGGCTAATGCATTTTGATTAAAGGCAGACCGCATTAGGCGACACTACGCTGCAGACTGCAGTAGAGCAACGCAACAGAGCGCAGTCAAATATTCTTTGTACGACATCGTATGAACTAAGCCTATCGAGGCAGCGGAGGTACGCGTCACAAAACGTCCGTTCTATAGAAAGTGAAGTGCCGCTCTGCTGCATTATGTCGCTTAGTGCGGTCTAGCCTTTAGACCCGGTTCAGATGCCTCTAGCAGAGTAAACAGAACCAACGAGTAGGCCGACTCAGAAGAGATCTCGAATACACTTGACTGTCATATCGGCTGGCGCGTACTCAGCATCGCGAAACCTGACAAAAGTGGCACTGGCGCCCAACTTGCGTAGATTCGTTTGTTTTGAAGTCAAGGTACTCCTTGGTTCCTCAGCATCGCGAAACCTGTCGAGTACCACATTCTTGTTTGTTTGACTCCTTAGTTCCGTCTACTCTGTCTCTATCATACACAACAAGCGTCTAGTACAGGCCGCAGCCGCGCAGGTTGTTGGCGATGATGACGTCGGTGACCGCGTCGAACACGAACTGAATGTTGTTGGTGTCGGTGGCACACGTCATGTGACAGTAGATCTCCTTGGTGGTGGACTTGTTCTTGGCCTCAAACTGCGCCTGGATGTACGCCGCCGCCTCGCCGTACTCTTGCGCCCCTGGAATTGGTAGTAGACATGTTAATAACAGGAATCTGGAATATATTTATAGAGAAGTAGGGCTAGTCTAACTTAAAATGACGCGCCCACAGAAATAAATCAAGATAGAACGGCCACACGCGTCCGTTGCTAAGGAATCGCGCGTGTCAATTTTTGCTTTACTTTTAGTTAGAACAAATAACTTACCCGTGAAAAGAAATACCTCCTTTTAACCGATTTACTTTCATACTTCTGTTTTTACAATTAGACACTGCACAATGAGGCATTTTTGCACAACCCCTACGGTGTAATCAAGTCGAGACGTGCGCGCTGACTGAACAAATGTTCAAAGGAATTTGCCCACTTGTGCAAGTTTGAAACACGCGTACTCCACCCGCTTAGCCTTTCTATCTTGATTTATTTCTGTGGACGCGCCCCTCCCTCGTATTCACAGTACAAATTTTGTTATATATCAACTAGTGAAGTGGTGGGGCGCAACGATATTTAAATACTTAGATACGACGTGTGCCGTCAAAACTGTAGCAATGTTTTTTGCATGTGTGCGTTAGATAAATACCGACGCGCGCCACACTAATGTGTGTGTGCGTGGTACGGTCAGCAAAAAAGGGTGGTCGTTATTTCACGTCACTAGTTACCAGGGACTGTAATGCCGGTATATTTTTTATACCGATATTGATTATCGGTACAAATATCGATAATATGGGAGCGAGCAACCAGTACAGCGGGTCTAGCCAAAGTATCTTTCGTTAAAAACGATGACGAAATTCGTTATCAAAATGTATGCGGTTTGACATAAGTCATCGCTAAATGACATTTCGCTTGCGAAGACTAATGTCAAATCCCATACATTTTGATAACGAATTTCGTCATCGTTTTTAACGAAAGATACTTTGGCTAGACCCGCAGGGCCTATAGCCGAAACTTTTTCGTTATCGCTTCGTTATAGAATCGCCGATCAAAATGTATGGAATTGACATAAGACGAGTCGAACGTCAACGTCATATTAACGAACGCTTATGTCAATTCCATACATTTTCATCGGCGATTCTATTACGAAGCGAAAACGAAAACATTTTGGCTATAGGCCCTGTACTTGGCTTTGGCTAAACCCCCTATGTACTGAAAATCTAACAGAAACAGTAAGAGAGGAGAAACAATATTTAAAAAATTTAAAAAATTCAAATCAAAATCACCATATTATATTTCCATATAAATTTTGAAAATTTCCCTCGATTACATAGATCCCATCATGGTCACAACTTTAATGAACGTGGTACCAAATTCGAGTTAAGCACTATAGAACAAAAAAAGAATTTTGAAAATCGAGCAACAAACGAGTGATCCAGTTTTAAGAGTCCGTATACGAAATTTGCCGATTTCGCTGATTTTACAGACGTGATTTAACAGTTAAGATACAGTATTTCTATAAGTTTTAATGCACAACATGTAAGATCATTTCAATTATAATCTAATATTGGAGCTAGATTTTTTTTAAGTATTTTTAAATAATCCAACTCAAACCCGCGACAGTTTTATAATTTTTGCTGTAAAAGGTTTAGGATATCACCTGTTTATTGATTGTATTGACGTCTTAACGGTATGAAAAAAATACAATGTACTGTTGAGAAAGTCGTCTATACAATGTTGGAATTACTTTTTACCACTTTAATATGAAATAGTTGAGTAAAAAAATATGTAACTCGGCAAAATTTTAGAGAAAATGGGCAAAAAATTGCTGTTAATTTCGGCAACTCAGAGCTGTAATTCATAAAAAGAAAACGACAGAAATAATCTATAGATAAAATTCTATCCAATTCGATAAAAAAGAAAAAAAACCTTTGCAATTTCATATTCATCGGCAAAATTTCGTATACGGACTCTTAAGTAATCGGATTCGTAACATTTCAAAAAAAGTACTCTTGTGAAAAGTGAAAAAAAAATTGGTCTTTCAGCGCTGCTACTTTCACAGCGAACTCTTTACAAGAAACACGTACACATCCTAAAGTATTATCACTTAGTTTTGTTACACTTAGTTTTGTTGTATATTTATTACGTATTATTACGTGATTTTCAAGAAATTTAACGAATACGGTAACTTAAAACTTTACATAAATACGTAAATAAAATCGTTACAAAAATCACTACTCGTAACGTAACGGTATTCGGTTGCATGCTGAAATAACTTTCGAGTATGCTGACGGTACCTAAGTTTACCCGTTTTGATGTCCACTGTAAAATGATCCCTATTAGTATGAGCGTTGATACAACCGGGGGTCACAAGATATTGGTCATAGCCCATTGAACGTTAAAGCAAAATGTGTATCGAGAAAATATTGTCGTCCTTTTTTGACTTACAGTAATAGCATATACTACTTTCTCTTCCGTTCATTTTACGCTTTGCTAAAATTTTTCTCTTAAAATGGACGACAATAAATTAAATAATTAATTAAATCATAGTACTAACGTGTGAAATGTTACACCTTTGGCTTTATTTGTGTTCCTGGTGTTATTATTGCAATTTCGGAAGGCACACGACGGCATTCTGAAGCGAAATGTGGTGAAAAACAACGCAGTAAACAATTAATTGAGCACGTCTGACTGTCACCGCGTCCTAAGGCTCACTGGTCACAGATGAGTGAGCTCACTCATCTCGAGAGTGACACATTTTCGCGCTGACGATTGTATGGAATGCCTTTTCTAACGTTGTAGTTCTTTGGTGGGGCGCGTCATTTCAAATTAGACAAGTTCTAAAGCATTTTATATAAAAAGTTTGTCAAAGGTCCAGTTATATTATCGGATGTGGTAGATTACTAATGTGTTTGGGACAAATATGGCTTATTCTCGACTTTGTAGTGACAACATTTTCCAATTATAACTTTGTAAATTGTGTTTTATGAACTTTAAACTTCAAATGGTTCAAAATGACTTTGAAAGTTTCTTTTTCACTATAAAAGATTTCTATGCGGGTGGTGGTTCTACATAATTGAGTCAGGTTATCTCTCATACAATAGATCACCACCACTAGCATTGCCATAGCCCAACTCTAAAACATAGATCCCATATCCCCAGTTACACAATACATACCAGTGTACTCCGGGAAGCAGATAGTCAGCGGGGACTTGCGTATCTTCTCCTCGAACAGATCCTTCTTGTTGAGGAACAGGATGATGCTGGTGTCCGTGAACCACTTGTTGTTGCAGATAGAGTCGAACAACTTCAGACTCTCCTGCATGCGATTCTGTAACATTAAATTGTAAGGTAAGAAGGAGAAGAAGAAATGGGGTGACGCGTTCCAAATTTAAAATATTGTATTTTTTTATCTGTTACATCATAATATTGTATTGCATACAAGAATGCTAACGAAATTTTATTTAACAATAAAAGCTCAAGAATATTAGACCAATTTAGTAAAAACATAACCCATCCTAGCAGTCGGGTAAAAAGACAACTTATATATTATAACAGTAACACACATACATAATATTCATAGAAGATATGAATGTGACACGAAGTTGAAGATTACTAGCGTCGTTCTGAGGAAAGTCTATAAAAACAACTGTAAAAATTTCAGCGTATTGTAGCTCAGTGGTAGCAGAATACTCAATCGGCAGGTTCATAGACCTTGGCCTGTAGACAAGTGTCAAAACGCTAACGCTAACGCTCACGCTAACGTTACAAAAATATGTATGGGATTTGACATTAGTATTCGCTAGCGAAGCGATGACTTATGTCAAATCGCATACATTTTGTAACGTTAGATTTAGCGTTAGCGTTAGCGTTTTGACACTTGTCTAGGGGGGCTTGATTGAAAAATGGCCTATTGATGGCAGAGAAGCTCACAATAGACCGAGCCCAGTGCGGTTATTGACTATTGAAGCTAAATCACCATTGTCGTTACCAGTCTGCACCAGATAGTGGTACCATTATAAGCCAGGGCTAGATAACTTCTGCAGAAACATCTGGTCATTAAGATTCAAGTCACATTATAACTGGTCAATTAAAGGCGATATAAAATGTATGATTATGAATGTTATTGTCTCTGTTTTCCTATTGTTTAAGAGCTTGGCTCTGGACCCGGACGTCAGAAAAAATGGTCCTCGAAATGGAACTAGACAAAAAATTTATTCCAAGCTAGTTAAAAGCTCAGTGATTATTATGGAAAATTGTTTTATTTATCAAATAAATAAACCAGTCAAGTTGGTCACTTGCCCCTCTTGCTTACGAGTTACGACAATAATGAGCTCTTGTGTGCGCACACTTGGGCACAATACTGCTGCGTAACAACTGCAAGCGCCTAAACTAACGGCCAGTCCACACGGCGCGTTGCGTCGGTGTTGCGTCGACGCAGCGCTGCCATTGCGTTGTTTTACATACAAATAACCAAGGTGTTCACACGGCGCGCTGCGTCGTTGCAACGCACACATGACGGACAGCAACCTTCGAGACGAAGCGGGAGGTGGTGTTGACGTCAAGACTGCTTCGTAATAACGCTGCGATGGCGCAGCGCTCGTGTGGCCGGCTATGCGTCGAACGGCAGCGCTGCGTCGACGAAACGCTAACGCAACGCGCCATGTGGACTGGCTCTAAGCCCTTAATCATCATCCATCATCATCAGCACGTACCGTTGTCTCGTCCTCGTGCAGCACCTGGTCGTACTCGGACATGGCGACGCAGAATATGATCGCGGTCACGTCCTCGAAGCAGTGGATCCACTTCTTGCGCTCCGACCGCTGACCGCCCACGTCGAACAATCTGGAACACACGTCATAGAACAATTAGTAAGGGTCTTAGTCTTGACAGATGAAGTATGGAGAATCTGTCAAAAAAGTTGTAGTTGCTGTAGTAATAGTAAATAAGTTAACTAGGCAACTCGTACTAGGGAAAGTTTAATAATTAATATTATGTAGGTGCCAACTGCCAAGTTAATTCGCGTTGTAAGTACCTACAGAATTAATGCAATGATGATAGTATTATCTTCTCAGGCCCTTGCAACGAATGATCAATCATCAATATAAGATCAACTTACAAAGCTCATTTTCTTTCATTTGATATACGTAGAGAACGAAAAAGATGATGCGATTATTTAATTTCTGATTATTTTGAGGACTAGCAAATGGGTAAATTAATTTGGACTAATTTCAAGTACCAGTCAAAGATTATTAATATGTATTTTGTACACTACACCCCAAGCGGCCCCCGGCGGCCGCATAACAATTGAATAATATCTATTGTGTCTGTGTTTCCCGCGATCGAGGGATATACAATGGATAAACTGTGTAGGTCTATCATCGCATGTAGCAGTACTAAGAACAAATGATACTCACTTGAAATTAAGGTTCTTAAATGAGAAGTGCACTTCGACGATGCCGGTGGTCTTGACTCTGGTCCGGAGGATGTCCTGCTCCGTGGGCTGGTAGTCCCGCGCGCCCAGCCGATCTAGGTCGTCTAGGAAACTGGAATAGAGAGAGAGACGAGTTAGTTATTGGGAGAGAGAGAGAGGGGAGCTAAGAGGTAGAAATGTCAATAGCAGAAGCTGGTCCCGCGCGCCCAGCCGGTCTAGGTCGTCTAGGAAACTGGAATAGAGAGAGAGACGAGTTAGTTATTGGGAGAGAGAGAGAGGGGAGCTAAGAGGTAGAAATGTCAATAGCAGAAGACATAAATCCTGCTTTTGTAGTTTCTGTAGAGAAAGTGATGGATTATCAGAGGAAATTTGTCAGTTTGTCCGCAAAAACTGTCAGCGTTTCCATTCTTTCGCATTTCTACTGTGGGCGTGATAAGCCTGCTGGTGGAAGAGAGAGAAATAGCATGTTATGGCACAGAACATGAAGCCAGCTTTTACAATAATTGTTGGGTAAAGGGAAATTGGTGGAAAGCGTACTATAAAAACCTCTAACGCATAAAGAACTTTAGAAAATAATGACGTAAAATTTTGCATCCAACATAAAGAACAATTTGAAGGATTCAGTAGTTTAAATTATGCAAATAGTTTGCAACTTTTGTCTCAGTCGCTTAAGGGCCGGTTCTTCCAAATTCACGTTTCTAGAATGAGTTTTTTTGATAGAAAGCGTCATTCAAAAAAACTGAAAAATATATACATGTATTGATGCTGCTTTCATTGGATAGAAACACAATACAGATAATTTGGCTCGATAAAAAATAATTCCGAAACAACATCGATTTTAAAAGCATTTTGAGTTTTATAAGACTTACAGAGACTTAATCAAAAAATAATTTGGACAGTTCGATAGCTATTAAAATTTAACAGGGAAATCATTGGATAGATGTTTAGTTATAATATTTGTATCTAAGTAAAACGGGTTTTTCTCCTATTTCGCCCTATCATGGATGCGGCGAGCGTCGTAACCGCCACCGTACAAGGCGCGCTGATATGAATGTTATTTTAATGACATTTGGATCGATATTCGCACTGACAGAAATCGACCTGCTAATTTACGAAGAACGGGCCCTTAATATAAAGTGAGAAAATTAAGCTTCGTAACTATTGTACACTTTAAGGAAACGCCAAAAATACGCCGGGTTCTTTTCCAAACTGCTTGGCAGTCAGTAGGGTAGGACCAATAAAGTATTATTGAATAATGCATTCAGAAAATATATTTTTAACATTTGCATTCAGAAAATTTATTTTTTATGCCTCCTATCCGACTGCAATAATTAATAGTATAATAACGGTATGTTAAGGAAAGAACGCGCCATCCAACGGTTCATACATACATGGTGGACACCATGCAAATCGGTATGTAAATAGCGATATAACTGTCACTAAATGTTGTTTGATTGCACGTCCAACGTGACGAATTTGTAAGCACATAACTCACAATAAGTCTAATCTACAGTTATGGTGACGTTAGACTATAGTATAAACTATAAGCGATTATGTCCATTTTCACAAAGCGATTGGTGAATAGCCTCCTTATTGAAGTCGGTTAAAAAGACATCTAAAACTTTAAATCTTAACTTATGCCTAAAGACAAAAACATTTTAAGCAATACTTAAAATGACGTCTATTAATACAGGAATTCGTACATGATACAATTAGTGATGGTGAAATTTTAAGAGAAGCCCAGGTTAATGGCCACTAAGAGACACTTCATGTAATAGGGAGCCGTTGGTTAAAACGGCCATTACTATCCTTTAACTTTAGGGCATAAACTGCGTTACGCGTGTGTACGCACGTGAGCACGTTGCGGGCCACGCTTTTGGTGCACGCACGTGAGCACGTTCGCGTGCTTATGCGCGGGCATCGGCGCGTGCATCCGCGTAACGCAGTTTTCTCAGTACAATTTTGACGTTGGAGGTGTACAGTCGAGTAATTATGGATAAATTAATGTTGTATTATTTATCAAGACGACGGCGACGACGTTGATTGGTCCCATATGGCAGGACGACACTGAACTTCAACAATTACCCTTTCTGTATCAAAATTTGTCATTTTTTGTTATGGGCCGGGCACGCGCGTGCGGTCGGTTCGAGATAGCGCTGTCAACTGAACAAGCACGCGCGTGCACCCGCTAGCGGGCTTCGCGCGTGGACCCGTCCAACGTGATGCGTGATCACGTCGCGTGCATGCGTGCCCCATTGCACGGAAGTATCACGCGACGGGCTCACGAGCGTGTGCACGCGCATGGGCACGCGCGGGTCGTTTTTGTATGGACACGCGAGAGGCACGCTTAACGCAGTTTATGCCCTTAGCAAAAACAGCGGTACTTATAGTATAATAAAATATTATTTTTCCTACCGAAGACGGAAGAAGGACTTGACCTAATCAGTATCTAGTATTTTACCCATTTCTGTACTCTATCTTACAAAGCAATCTGGATTCTTTTCAACACCCGTAAATCGTAATTCCACGCCGAAAAACCAAAGTTAATACTGAGAAAATTTTCAACGAGTTATAATAAATATTCAACAGAGTGTGAAACATTGTGAAGTATACAATACTTGAATACACGATAAACTTTTATATAAAACCTGTTATTAAAATGTAACCATAATATAATAGGTAATGACTAAGTTATAAAATTTTATGATTCATTGTTAGGCATTACGCATGAATCATGATATTTAACGTAATTATGAGAAAACATTGATTGCTTTCAAGTAACTCAGTATAACAGAGATACATGTAAGCTGGAACTAATAGCAAGAGAGACATAAAAGACAACAATATGATGATATGCTAGCTAGCTGATCGGGCAACGTTGTTTTGCCATTTACGTTCTGGGAATATGCCAGAGAGCCTCAAAGGATGATCATCCGACCATGAAAGTCAGATAATCATCGACCATCGTAGACATTTCTAGTATAAAAGTCAAAAGATATCCTATGCCCTTTCCTGGGACTCAAAATAACCATACTCAACAAAATCTGTTGAGCGATTTCGATGTGAAAAGGTAACAGACAGGCAAACTTTCGCATTTATTATAATAGTATGTTTTGTCTATGTCTGTCAACTGTCAAGCGACTAACGCAAGTATTAAACATTTTGAAACACTAGAACAGCTATGTCCACATTATGCAATTTCATCTTCAATTTTCGTCATCTTCTTTTTATTCAACTTCCATTTGGCATATTCAATAATTGAATGCGTCAAAATCCACCTGCGTTGATAGAAAAGTGTCATAGCGAGCGCTACGATATCAGCGCGCGTCACGGGCATGCCTCACGTTCGCTGTTGACTGCGCTATTACGCATGCCCTTGATGAACAAAAAAAGGCACAGTGTGGACAAAGCTAAGTACGCCTATAAGTAATAACTAATAAGCTTCACAATTTTTCTCTATTTTAAAAACACTAATTTCAAATCATATGTCTTAAAGTTAGCAGTTAATTTTGGCCGCACTAAAAGTCTTTGCGTTGATCTTCCTTTGAAGGTAATTCCCATCCCAAAGAGTTTCATCTTCAGCTCTAAATCTGGGTTATAGCTGGCAGCTATTGGCTTTTAGCTTTGGCATTTGCCAGACGAAAAAAGACGAATCTGCATACAGAGGGAATCGCTAATGCCGCCGAATGGATTTCGAAGTCAACAGCTGGATTTTGCTAGTCAAGTCGACACGACTGCACCATAATTCATTACGAGTACCGCTTTTTAAATCCAACCCGTTTGGATCTTATCAAACGGAAAATAGTTTTCTGGACATAATATACTTACGTGAAACAAACGAAAACGGCGACTTTGAGTTTTCAGAATTTAAAATACATCAGAATATGTTTGAAAATTGCTTAGCATGCCTGGTTTTATTATATCGAGACTGCATCAACATAATATGAAAACCATATTAAAGATTATCAGAATCGGCCAACTCACACGAGGGTATGCTCTACTTCCTTCAAATTGATCTTTTAGCAATATCATAGTTATTATTGCTCATGTAAGAATGGCAAATTGTCTTAGATACGACTATGTTGAAACAATTTTAGAGCAGATTTTCTATCATCACAATGAAAAATCGTGATTTTTTAATTGAAAGTGAGAAGTGTCCACCATGATACATAATTACAAAACTTTATTTTTCATGGACAATGGCTCTGAAGTCTGAGCTATACAGCTTTGTACTCCTAACTTTCACGGACTCCTAGGAAAGTTTTGCGTAATACTTTAGCATTTATGCGTTGTGGTATCTACACTACTATTATAAAGAGGAAAGATTTGATTTTTTGTTTGTTTGTTTGTTTGTTTGTTTGTTTGTTTGTTTGAGTCGAATAGGCTCCGAAACTACTGGACCGATTTGAAAAATTCTTTTGCTATTGGAATCTTACATTATTTCTGCTGAACATAGGCTACATTTTATTTTGGAAAAAAGTAGGGTTCCGTAAGATATTTGAGTTTTTCGGACGCAAGGTGTAAAAAATCAGCTAGAAAAGTTACTTATTTTGCGTACGCTGCCTAAACTATAAAAGATAGAACCATAAAATGTTCTAAGTAATTGTAGATCTTATAAATATCTACAAAAAAGTCCGCGACACACTATACCTATCTATGTCGAGTGAGGCACAATAACCATTTATTTATTTAAAAATCCTGAATTTTTTTTGGACTACATTAAAACGGATATATTTTACTCACGCTATTAATCCTTATCAAAATAAATTCTTTTATCACTAAGTACAGTTTATGTAGATAATATTTGGTCTTTGAATGATTAAAATTGGACGTTTGGTTTTGAAATTATGGCGAAATTAAAATATTACGATAGTGGGCGTCACCAAAGCGCGTGCGGGGAAGACAATATTCTGTTGTAGAAATGAAAATTCTGTACTTAGAAGATATGAAATGACACCCGAAATTACACCTTTGTCACTACATCGCTATAGAAGCCAAAAATGTGGTTAGTTTTTTGTCTGCCTGTCTGTCTGTCACTCTTTCTGTCTGTCTGTATGTTTGTTCCAGCATCACACGAAAAATACTGATCCGATTTGAATGTGGTTTTCGCAGATATATTTATCTTCTTCCAACTTAACATATTATGGTGTATAAAATTTTTTTCCCCCACCCCTCTAAGGGGACAAAAGAGGGGGTCAGATTTTGTATCAAACTTTTTTCTTTAACACGAAAACTACTGATCCGATTTGCATACGGTTTTCACAGATATACTATATTTGTCTTCTTCCAACTCATCTGGTGTATAAAAATCCTCTCCCCCCTCCCCTCTCAACCCTCTCTGGGGACCAAAGAGGGGTCAGATTTTGTATACAACTTTTTTCTTTAGTGGACTTACTTCATATTAGGTATTAACTGTGTTTTTCAACTTAACATCTGGTGTATGACCTTCCCCCCCCCACACCCTCTTAGGGGACAAAAGAGGGGGTAAAACATGTATCAACTGATGATGTAGAAAATATACTTTAAATGGCAAAACAACGTTTGCCGGGACAGCTAGTTATACATAAAACAGTAAAAAATCAAATAATTTATTTTAAAAATGCCAAAGTGTTTATGTCTGTCTGCTACTTTTTCACGTCCAAACCGTTGAGCTGATTTTTCTTAAAGGTATAGAGATACCTATGTCCCGGGAATGGACATAGGATAGTTTATCCCGGAAAAATGTTCGGTTCCTCCGCGATAAAATAATTGCAGGCGTTATTTAGACATAAAACTTTTTAATTAAACATGTAAAAAAGTACGAAATAATCACAAAATTTCAAAGCCACTGTATGACGCTCTACATTATTTTTTACCATGTTTTTTGTCATAAAATATTTTATGATATGACGTCAACAAATAAAATAATGTACATATCATTATGGTCTCGTTAACATTATAATGAGCACGTGCATCGCATTATGCGACAACGTGAAACAATGTTACATCTAAAAAGGTAGCGCTTCTTATGAGTTGCAATTTGCAAGTTAATTATTGCAGAATCTTAATGACTTAATGTCTTTAATAAACCATTTCAGCAAGTAGGAATAATTGAATAATTGAATGCTATGGTCTTAGACACGAAGCGAGTTATATTAGAATATTACGGAAAGGTCGTAGCAGAGGGCGCTCGCGCTACTAGCACATACAGTAAATAATCCGACCATCCGACATTTTGCACACGTCAATCAGATATTGGCAGAGGCGTTATAGAACGTCGAACAAAATTTTTTCTGTCTGTGCTAGTGCTGCCTGAAAGGTATGGAGATAATTTGAGTCCTTACATAGAATACTTTTTATCCCAGAAAAATGTACGGTTACCGCGCGATAAACGAATTTTGGCGCAACGGAGTTGCGGGCGAGTCATCTTTTTTTTACATGGGGAAATGCTTTACGCATCCCCGGCAAATTGGGGATATCGGCCGGGGTATGTGGGACTCCTGCGTAGTCTACCCGCTAAAACCCCATGGTGCTCCTCTCATCGCTTAAGGCAGACCGCAGAGTTGCGGGTACGATAGAACCTACCTAGTAGTACATAAACTAATACAGTCTCTAATGAATACGCACATCTTTTTATTAATAAAGGGGATAAAAGTATCAAAACTCTTGCATGTAAAAACAATTTTCATTACACTGTAACCTTACCACCTTTGTCTTTACGTGTGTACAATAAAACCCCGACTAATGCACGGAAGCTTTTAGTATAACAACTACAAAATTAAAATGTTCTTTTTAAAAGCCTCTATGTGAAAACATTTCCTTTTCAATGCAAATGTTATCAGTTTAATGACTTTTATAACCAAGTCTTTGTTTCTGTTTTATACCTTTGTAAAGGAATAAAAATTATATGTAGTTAGAAAATACTAGACCGATTTAAATAAACGTTATCTCTAGCGTATTGCAGAGCACGTATTGATGACACGTCTATGAGTATGACATCACTAAAGAATTCTCCAGAAAAGTGGCACGTTGATAAGGTTCGCCATCCCTGGCCTACAGCATCTAGCCTAGCTATTACGTAGCACACTTGATACCTCTTTAATTGGTCCAGGACCTTACAAGTGGTCAATTAGTCGTCCATTATCAAACATTGGCGCCCAAGGCCGGCGTCTGATCGACCGAATCTCAATGGACGGGGGTCAGGTCGCGATGATTAGTGAATCATATATTCGTCATCTTCCGAGTAGGAGGCTGGGTAATGGTGAATGGATCATGACGTATCCATAAGCGGATGTGGAAACGATGGAGGTATAGTCGAAGACAGATCTAGCAATTTTGAACTTTATTATCAAGCAATAATGCGAAAAGTGGTAAAACAGATCTTTAACTGTACAACCCACTTAAATCCTTTCTGGATATTTTAAAAGCCCAGTTAAACCCCATGAAAGGAGAACACACCCTGCGAAAAGCAATCCGAATCAGCTAACATGAAAAAGTATGAAAAGTTTAATTGTGGATGAAGTATGACGTCATAATGTAAAGCATTAGAATTCAGGATGACACTCCTATACATATAGTATTATAGAGTACAGATAAGTGATGTGTACAATTTTGTAACTGTATTGCTACACATACGAAAATTATGCTCTACTTTATGGAGTATATTTACATCCAAAACTCTCTAGTCTCAGCCGCTGACGTCCCCAAATAATTTTTCCTCTATTACTTGCAGGCAAGACCTCTTCAGATCCGCAGACGTAGCGTCGGCAATGTTAATATATAACCAACGCTCGTCAACGTCATATGTATCAACAAATCCTTGCCTTTAAAAAATAAGGCAAGAAAGCATAGGTAAGACAATCCTTAACAAACCAAATCCTTGCCTGTTTAAAAATGTAAGAAGGAAAGATGACCTAACTAAGACAGCGAACCTAGAGTTAAAATAATAACCTCATTTTTGAAGTCGGTTAAGAATATAGACAAAGACATAGCCATTTTCACATTTACGATACATAACCATTTAGTCCATTACGTATAGAGCTCTACAAAGTAACAAACCCGTACTACCGCCAACTTACAATAGCATAACACATACTTTATTCGACCTACATTATGCCGCTAATGACGCACGCCAACTTAAAAGATGCAAATTACACACCACAACACTGGAGGGAAATGAATCGCTTTTTACGTAATTGGATTTTAATTCGGAAATTATAGAGTATCTGTCATTGTCAGAGATTACGCTTATAGCAGTTAAAATAGACATAAAAGTAAGTACTTTGAAAGATAGAGAAGTATTCCAAAATTTGTCAAAATAGGATCAAAGGATCTTGAACAAAATGACCATGATAACAAAGCTGTCCAGGCCCGATCGTGAGCAATTAAGACAAACATGCCTCTACACGTAATCTTGCATTGGATCATGCACCATTATTGACAGTCCACATAAAAGCAGCCACAAAAGATATAAGAAAGACGCAAAGTGGACAAACACGCTATCGTGAAGATTAAACGAGCTAAACCACAAAAGATGTTTCGCCGATCAAGATGGGGATAACAATGAGAGCACCATCAAGCCCTAGACGCCCTAGCCGGCCTAGGTATCACGATCAAGGCCTGCGAGCTGGCAGTTATCCAACGTATCGTGTGTGAGGGTGAACAATAGCGAGCAACAGTGTACTTGAATTTTAAGCTAGTTTCACTCCGGAATGGTGTGGAATACAGCCAATATGAACGTTAACATTAGTTTTCGGATTGTGTGCATCTGTGTTTGATTGAAAATAATCGGCCAAGTGCGAGTCGGAATCGCGCACGAAGGGTTCCGTACCATTATAGAGCAAAATTAGACCAAAAATTGTGTTTTTTTGTATGGGAGCCCCTCTTAATTTTTTATTTTATTTTAATATTATTATTAAATATTAAAGTACAAGTAAAACTAAGGATTTTGTGGAAAATTCAAGGGCCTACCTGTTGCTATTATTATTTAGAGCAAAAAAGGGCAAAAAAATCACGTTTGTTGTATGGGAGCCCCCCTTAAATATTAATTTTATTTTGCTTTTAGTATTTGTTGTTATAGCGGCAACAGATATCTGATATTATATACATAATCTGTGAAAATTTCAACTCTCTAGCTATTACCGTTCTTGAGTTACAGCCTAGAGACAGACAGACGGACAGACATCGAAGTCTTAGTAATAGGGTCCCGTTTTTACCCTTTGGGTACGGAACCCTAAAAAAACGTAGTTCTTTTGACGTATGTATATGTAATAATTATGACAAAACTAATTTGCTATTTGCTAGCAAACGGACTGGACGGACAGACGGACAGACGGACAGACATCGAAGTCTCATGAATAGGGTCCCGTTTTCACCCTTTGGGTACGGAACTCTAAAAAATAAATTGAAATATATATAAAAAAACAATAGCAACTCTTAAAATAGGCCTTCAATTTGCATCCTAACATTTCAATCTTTGGAATCATCTTTATCTAGAGGTTAGAATCTTTAAATTGCCACTCAGTGTTTCATAGCTCTACAACAAAAACTACTTGTCCGTTCCGAATTTGAGGTTATTTCATATATTTCATGTCAGATATCAATGTCATATCGTGTACAACGGCCGTTCCACACCCGCGCCTGGACAGATTAGGTTACCTCAATTACATTAAGTAGACACGGCATTCACCCGTGATATCCTATTACAGTTATTTATAACACAAAGAGGCTATGAAGGAGTAAATGTTTCAGATGAAACGAAAAACACCTAAAGGTACGCGCATGTATTACGAGGAGCCGTGTGGCAGACCGCATTTTCCATCATTTTTCCGCGATAAGCTATAAAAAAAAGCGGCCAAGTGCGAGTTGGACTCGCCCATGAAGGGTTCCGCAGCAGCAATAAGGTTTATTTTTATGAAATTAAAAGGTTTTTGATTTTTCCACTTTGGAAGAGTTCTCGCAAACTATTCAGGTTAGAAAAATATGATATGAGAAACCTCAATATGATTTTTGGAGACTTATCCATAGATACCCCACACGCATAGGTTAGATGAAAAAAATTTTTTTTGTTTCAGTTGTACCTATGGGGACCCTTAACATTTTTAATAATTTTTCCATTTTTGCATCAAAATCTTAATGCGGTTCACAGACTACATCTACTTACCAAGTTTCAATAGTATAGCTCTAATAGTTTCGGAGAAAAGTGGCTGTGACATACGGACGGACAGACAGACAGACAGACAGACATGACGAATCTATAAGGGTTCCTTTTTTGCCATTTTGGTTACGGAACCCTAAAAAATTAATATGCGCGTACCTTTAAAATATTTTCATTAAAACTGCCTCTACAATATTATTCCAATGTGCAATGTAACAAAATAACAAATATAATAGAACATATGGACAATGGACATTCAGGAGATTTCAAACGCATCTAAAACCAGCCACTCGAAAAGTATCCAGTAGTAGTATTATAATATATCTCCATATTCTACAGATATCAATTTAGGTCTTAGGATAAAAAGCCCAACTTTAGCCCACACATCATACACCACTCGGCTGAAAGCAAGAGCCTGTTCTTCAATGTCAGTTAGTGGCTTTTGGCGTGACGCCAACGCAAAGACCCATTCTACTTATCGCTAAAATTCGAGCATCGAAAACCTATCCGGCTGATTGCTGAAACCTCAAAAGTCAAAGGCGATTAAACCAGATGTTTCATCCCAAATACAGAATGCATTTGGAATAACTAAAGCGGAAATCAGAAATAATTTATTAGGAATTCATTTAGGGAATTAAGCATTCGTCAAGCAATTTTAAAGTAACATTTAAACATTTTATAGTACTAGAGATCGCCCAATGAAATTCGACCTTAGTTTCAACGACATTAGGACTACCACGTTTAATTTGTAAAAAAATATTGACTTTATCATTTTTTTTTCAACTCTCGTCTCTGGGACTCAGTCGATCTCAGACTTATAGTATATTCTATAGTCCGACAAGGCTTTATATGAATGTGTCAATGATGTCAAAAGGCGCTGCTGGTAAGGGAGAACTGTCAAACACATGTCAAAAATGACGTTTTTTTATGATGGAAGCATAGACTTATAATATACTGACGTAAAGACCACCTGACAACCCGAAAATGCGTGACGATTTTCGATCTGTCAATGTGTGCGTGTGCTAGTGATGTATCTTTTACTATCGATAGTATAGTCCGTTCCACAGTGTATTTTCGGTCCAAAAAATTGGCCATGCCTTTATTTTTGGAAATCTTGAACAGAAATGTTATGTAAGTAATTTATTAGTATTTACATGTGTTAATTTCTTATTATGAACAATAAAAAAACACTTTTAATTTTTTTTCAATAAAATTAAAAACTGCCATAACTTTTTAAATATTTACTTAATTGTCTTCTTGATTATTCTGATCGACAATAATAAAAAAAACTCACAATTTAACCTGATTTACATATTTCTTAAATAAGTGTTTAAAGATTTACTTACGATTTATGTTTTTTTTCTTTAATTTATTATGAACGTATTTCTAATTATTTGGATTTTACAGAATTGCTACTTAAATGTACAAAAATTCGTGTAAAAAAATTTAGATCCAAATAATAAAGGGCACCGAAGTTAAAGGCTTCTAAAGTTTTCTTGGTAACTATGGTTTTAGGGTTGTCAATATTTCTGTACCAACATTTTTTACTCATTTGAACTTTGTTTTTTTTGAGCATATAAAAACCAACTTCAAATATTATTAAACTATGTGAACTATGCGGTGACAACCCCATCCAAAATTATACAAAATTGAATAACTCCAATGCCCCGCCTCATTTGGATCCCATTTTTTTTGGGTTATAAGTATCAATAAAAAGAATATTTCAGTCTTAGTTTCAAATCCAAATATGAAAAGACATGACGTTAAAAAAATTAAAACATAAATTTATAAAGTCAGTCATAAATACGTTATCTTGAACAAATAAAGCCTGGATGTTTTTCGCTATCGTAGGGCTTTTAAGACACTATTTAGACCAATAATTAATAAATTCTTAAAAGAATATCAAACTTTTGAGCTATAGCTGTTTCTATGTTTTTTTCTGGAAATCATAGAATTTTTTTTCAAGTACTAATTTGCATTCTTCTATAGGAATTGGGCAGTCAGGTACTCTCGTCCTGCATTTATAATCACAAATCCTTTAAAATTAAGTAATAAAAATGGCATGGCCAATTTTTTGGACAAAAAATACACTGTGCGTTCGAGTTAGTTTACCTGAGTTTCTATGAGAAATAAATAATACACAACTTTGCCAGATTTTCTACTTCAAATTAGGTACCATATATTTTATTTGGCAGAAAAAAAGGTGACGATTGAAAAGTATCTAAGACACACATTGTCGTTTAGGGTGATTTTTCAATCGTCGGATATGTTATGACATGAGGTTCTTATAAGGGTAAATAATATACACATTATAAAGTTACTTATTTATTACTCAGGTAAAAGCTATCTGAAAAATCAGGCCTTACATTATTAGAAATGCAAATATAATGTTGAAAGTAAACAACACACTTAGTATTTTATTTATTCTTAAATTAAATACATATCATAATACTCTTACACACCTATTACATTTTTAGATTGGTTTTATGTTATTGTTAAATACCGATAAGTATATCGATAAATTTGATTCAAGCACTAGCGTATATGTAAAAAATTTTTATGAAAAATTTTTCTTCAAAAATTGTGTAATTTAAGAACAATAGTACCTTTAGTTACGCAAAATATGAAAGTAAAAGGGAGGATTGATATTATTTTATTTGAAATACAGAACTAAAGACAGAATATAGCAAAAATAAACACATCGTAGCAATTAGGACATGAAGATTAATAATTACCTGTGAAATGTATATTTTTCAGGATTATTCCTATGATTTACACTGCAATCACTCACAGAACAAGTTATCATTGCTATATATAATAGTATTTGTTAAAAATAACAAACGATTTAAACAATAAATTTCAAATACTGAAAGGGCACAAAAACGCGTGTCGACTTGTGACGACCTGTCAAATAAAAGTGGTTACAGTTCACATTAAACTGCCTCTCTCTTTTCATCTTGTTATAATTCCATAAAGGATTTTCTTCTCTCTCGCACTCTTTGTTCGTCTATGCATTATAGGTTTATGGATGGAAGCGTTTAGTTCCTTTTCTCGCCACGTTCATGTAGAGCCTTGTCGAACTATAAGATTCAATAAAAAAAACTATAATCCATTTTCAATTTGTCAACTTGTTGTCAACAGACTTCAACCATAAATAAAAGAGTATAATTCGTATTTATAAGTTTGTCACTCAAAAATCGGTCATCTTCTTGAGTGTGCGTATTGTAGTGTAAGGCGTCTCCCAGACAGACGCGAGCAGCGGTGGCGGTGGCGGCGCGGCGGCGGTCAGTTTTTTGTACTGCGACCGCCACCGCGTGTGTCTGTGTCATTCCTAGAACTTTCAAGTCATCCAACTGACCGCCACCGCAGGCTGCGTCTGTCTGGGAGACGCCTAATGATTTATTTGTTAAAAAAATGTATGATAAAAGCATAATTTCAAAATAATATTAGCTCGAATCTCGATGCACTCCTTCACCATATAAACTATAACTGTGCAAAATTTCATTCACCTACGTTTCCGCATTTTTCGTCAAAAGGGATACAAAGTTTTTCGCTCGCGTATTAATATATAGATTCAATACTTATTTCAAAGCATTGGAATTAATATGATGCTCCATCCCATATATCGTCAATTGATAGCCTGTTATCGAGTAAAGTTTTACAACAATTGGAATCAGTTATGGCTAACTAGGTATCTCGGATTAAATTTTAAAAAATCACAAAGATCTGGTATGTCACACTAACCACCAAAATCCAAAGACTCAAAGAGTTAAAATAAACAAACTTAATCATACGAAATGAGAAACTCAAAAAAAATCATAACCTATTTTATTAAGCCCTAAAAACAATGTAACAAACGAAAACCAAATCATCTTTACAGATGATTTGGTTTGGATTATTTTGATCCTTCAATAAAATATGATCATCCATCGGATTCACCAACATTGAACCCTGAAGGCTTACCGCCCGCGCCGGTCCTTGCTTTAGTATCTCTGACGTCAACAGCTGTCAACATAAATAGGTCAGGACGCGGAAAGATCGAGTTCGGGCTGAGGCTGGATTTATATACAGCGGCACAATCGCGCGGTTTAGCGGTTACACCGCTAGATGACAAGAAATGTATGATAATGACAGAGCAACGCGCCGTTTTTTCAATAAATCGTTACATAATATATTTGCCTAATCCAGTCTAACAATACGAAAAACTTGAAACTACATAGCCTACTTGGGTATCAACTTGTAATTAAAAACCAGAAGCATTAGCATAATAATTATTAATTACCTACATTACGTATGCGCTGTTTTTAACGGCAGGTTCGCTAACGTTAGTCAAATTACAAAATTCGCTGGCACGTCTAATCTAATAGTACTATGGTCATAGAAAAGGTTTCCTACAGAAGAATTGACAAAGGCAAATTAGAACATTAGTGTGTCAGTATTTTTATTTTTATAATTTCTACTGCTGCAATGCCTTGCTAGATTGCCACATCGCACCGCTTAGCATTGTCACCATGGAAAGGGTTTTCTAATGGAAGAAAAATCACAACGGACAGATCTCTCTGTAATCTACTCATTCTAACTTCTTCTGCTCACAAAATCCTGAACCATGCGATGCGTCAACTACGCAGCGCTCATCACTACCTCTTCTTTGAAATTGTTGTATTTGCGTAGCTTTAAGGTTATCGTGTCTAACAACTTATTAATGGGAAACCGTGGTTAGAATTGCATAGTCTATGGGCGTCAGCCTGTCAAATCTGTCAGTATTTCTATTATCATTTCTACTGCTACTACCAAATGGCTGATGAACCTTCTGCGTCAGACACGCAGCGTTCATTTCCACTTCTTCCACGACATTTCATTTGCCTAATGCTTACTTTTTTAGCTCTTTAGGTTAACTTATTCCTAGTTATTGGCAGTGATTAGAATTGCATAGAGTCTATGGGCGTCAGCCAAATCTGTCAGTATTTCCATTATCATATTTCTGCTGCTGCCAAAATCCTGGACTAAGCGAGGCGTCAACAACGCAGCGCCCATCTTTACCTCATCTCCGACATTTCATTTGCCTAATGCTTACTTATTTAGCCCTTTCGGTTATCTAACACCTAGTTATTGGCAGTTGCAGTGGTTATAATTGCATAGAGCCTATGGAGCCTATGTTCCCGTCAAAACTGTCAGTATTTTCCATGCGTCAGACACGCATGAAGGCTAATCACCAGTCACCACCTCTTCTGTAACATATCATTTGCCTAAAGCCTTTTAGCCGTTTAGGTTATCTAACACCTAGTTATCGGCAGCGGTTAGAACTACATAGAGCACATGGGTTTATGCTCGTCAGATCCGTCCGTATTTTCATAATATTTCGTGCGTGTTTTATTTGCCTAATGCCTACTTTCTAGCCTAGTTATTGGCAGTGGTTAGAATTGCAGCCTATGGGTGTCTGCCCGGCAACAGGTCTGGGTGTCTGGGCGATCAATAAGCGCCGCGCCGCCGCACGAGCTGAGCCCCGGCCGGAGTCGACACGGTACGGCCGTGCACTGAGGCACAATCGATATGCGAAACGATATCTATCGACAATGGAACGGATTTTGACTAATTTATACCATAACAATATTGTAGAAATCGATTTTATACTGGAATATTGCTCGATAAATTGTTTTCGATTTTTGTCGACATTGTAGATCAATGAAACGGTTTTCGACTGAATAAAAACTTAACTTGCGTGTAGGCAGTAGGACTGAGGAATCATCAATTAAAAAAAAACAGTCCCACTAAAACATGTCCTACCGAAACAGAAACGTTCTCCGACAGAGATATCGACAATAGAGCAGATTTCCCCTTTGTGAATGCCAACTACAGCTTCCTCCTCCGATTCTGCTGTCAATGATACAGCTTCGTAACTTGTTCAGTCCAGTCCGTTTGCAATCAAACAGCAAATTAGTTTTGTCATATACATACGTAAAGACTACGTTTTTTTTTGTAGTTTGGTCAACGGAACGCCGCGCCGCCGCGCCGCCCGTCCCGTATAATATCAAAACGCTGTTCCGTATAAAGTTGGCAATCCCTTCCACTCCATTTTAACCCTGTGCGAATTAATGACTGCAGTAGCCACTACAAATGTAGAACTGCTTAGTTAGTTAGCTAGGTACTGCTAATCAGTAATAACAATTTTTATTTAGGTCATTAAAATTTACTGATTATAATAATTTATCTTAATGCAAATTGTGAATTCTGCTGATTTTCTCGAAACTTGAATACTAATAATTTTTAATGATTAGCATTAAAAATTAATTTAATTTAATGCAAATTCTACTAATTTCTACTTAATACGATTTACAACATCACTAATAATTTTCTATGGAGTAATTTTACAGATTAAGTTCTGAACTACGTAATTAATATAATAGCTAATAATACTAATCAAATGTTTTTAGAAGTTGATGGTAGTAACTATTTTTATGGAGATACTTTTGAGTTCCGGGAATGGACATAGGATACTTTTTATCCCGAAAAAATGTATGGTTTCCGCAAACAACCTTCAACGTCATCTAGTAGACTATAAAACAGTACACCCACACAAAATCAGAAGGAACTGGACAGTGGACATACAATACAACGGTTCCATTGTAGTGGGCCCAATTGCGTACAAACGATAAATCTGTCCTCGGCGATGCCGTTGGCTGCAACTGGAGTGAATGTGACACTGTTAGAGATCTACGGTCGTTCCAGCTTGCTCTACACAAATTGAATTCAGCATTGAGGAATGAAAAACAAATATCGAACATCTGAGCTTTTTTTGTTGTATTTGGTGAAAAATTCATTTAAATTAATTCCATGAATCATTGACGAAATTATCGCCAGCAACGCGGGAACCGTACTTAATAATTATGTTATTTGCCGGTGCTCAAAGTCTCTACTCAGCTTTTTTATTTCAGCGGTCTACAATTGAAATGATAACATAAAAACACACCAATAGGTAGACACAATTTCGCATTCATGATATTAATATTCTGAATATTTAAAGCAATAAAAAGCCAAAATTGTTATAAAAGCATACGAGCGAGGTCGCTCATAATGAAAACAAAACACAAACACTCCACGACGGGGTAAAAACCAACACTTCAAGGTAATTAATGCATCAAAAGATTGGATGCAACGAGAAATATTCATATTTCATATAGGGGTGCAATATCCAATATTAGGTCCATAAGCGAAACGTTGGGTTGAAGCCAACAGTCACTCAGCACTGAGCTCGAAACATGAATATTCAAGTGGGCCGAAGGTATGACTTTAAAATACCGGGATTCTATAAATTTTTCACATTTCATGGTCCAAATTGAGACTATTAAATGTGTCCCCAGATGGCAATTTGTATGAATAATGGGCTTTAATCCATGTTAGAGGACATTTTAAGGTCCCTTTCTTCGTTGAACCATTATTGCCACCATGCGATGCTATTTATTTATGGGCTTACATGAAGAGTGCATTAGTAACATAACTGACATAATAATTATTGATCGTACAAAATATATAAAATATTTAGCTAAAACGTTTACGACTATTTGATCTTTTTATTTTATAACAGCAAACACCATTAGAATTTTCAATCAACAATTTCCAAGTTTTACCAATCAATGAAATAATGACGGCTTTCGATTGCCTTTCCGTTGTTTACGAAACGATTACGAGGACATTAAATAGCAATTTTCCGAACACACAAGCAGAACCGATGACAGATTACGAGGCAAATTGTAATGTCGGAAGGTATAATACCAGAGAAAGATTTGCGCAATCATTCGTTGGGCATTAATCAGTGGTGGAAGTTGGAACAGTGCAGGCATTATTAGATACCATCACGCCAGCATCCGCGAGCTGCCACGATGAATACAAGTAGCGAGATATCATGTTACTTATTCGCAGGATACGTAAAATAATACGCGTACATGTCTGCAGACGTAGCATGGTCACTATGGAAACGGTTTCTTTCTACGGAAGAATAGACAAAGTGACAGACAATGGAAATCCGCCATTGAGTGGATAAAATCTGTCAGTATGTCGATTCTTTCGTAGAAAGAAACCGTTTCTATAGTGACCATGCTACGCGTGGTTTGGAACTCGGATACAGACTACAGTCGAAGGCAAAAATACAATTTTGGTACCACTACCTCGACAGTGAGGGGAGTTTTCTGTTTTAGTCAAGTCAAGGTCATAGCGTTTAAGCCAGAGAAAAGAAACAAGAGCAAAGTGTTAGTGTATAAGCACACCTACAAAGTAGAGTGGTCTGCGCTAAAAATAATTACAAACCGCCTTTGTATTTGGAATGAAAATCTTAATTCCCACTGCAGAAAACCCAACACAAGTAAATTCAATTTGAACCTGAAATACACAGTCACAGAAGTGTACTGTTTTTCTTTGAGCTTTGTGCATCTTTTATGCACGAGGGTAGCGCGGAGTAGAGTCTCCGCCAGATTCCATTAACCATTCACGAGGACCAGTGTGAAATGCCTAATTACAAAACGAGTTCGATACACCTATTTTAAAAGCTGTTTAAACACCTGTAACGGTTTTGAAACAATAGTAAATATGTCATTTAGGATATTTAGCACTGTTTTCAGGTTGGAAACACGCAAGTCATAGCTTGCATTGTGGACAGGCCATGGATAATGCATGTTACGAGACCCATTGCAATATGGATACTACAGCCATACTACATCAATGTAACTATGTAAATAAAATCGGCCAAGTGCGAGTCGCACTCGCGCACGAAGGGTTCCGTACCGTTATAGAGCAGAAATAGGCTAAAAGTTGTGTTTTTTGTATGGGAGCCCCCCTTAAATTTTTATTTTATTTAAATATTATTATTAATTATTAAAGTACACATATATTTATGGCATCTGTGAAAATTTCAAATGCCTACCTGTTACCATTATTGATATCGAGCAAAAAAGGCTGAAAAAATCACGTTTGTTGTACGGCAGCCCCCTTTAAATATTAATATTATTTTATTTTAGTATTTGTTGTTATAACGGCACCGGAAATACACAATCTGTGAAAATTTCAGAACTCTAGCTATAGCGGTTCTTGAGTTACAGCCTCAAGACATACAGACAGACAGACGGACAGACATCGAAGTCTTAGTAATAGGGTCCCGTTTTTACCCTTTGGGTACGGAACCCTAAAAAGGCCATTGCCAAACAACTGTTATCATCGGCTTTAGTTTCCATTATTTAGAGCACGATATTCGGTGCGCAGGTTGCTGTCGAATATCCCGGAAAATTATCTTGGCAATACAACTCTCAAAACATGCATTGATGGAATGCAAGTTTAGTTGTCGTTGCTATATTTTTGTGTGTTTCATGTATGAGTTTCCTTTGTCGCATCGCATTTCTATAACGAGTCCATTCCATTTCAGTTGAAATTGGAAGACCGATTGCACGATAAGACCCAACCCAAAGGATTCAAATATAGAATTTATCGGAGAGATTGCGGAAGGAATGAATGGATGTGCAAATGTAACGCGTGCGTTCCCAGCCACCGGACGAGGCAATCGGCGCGCGCACCCATAGAGGGAGCTAATTGAACGATGTTACGTCATTAAACATTCTCATATTTAGGCACAGTTATCCTGGCCATAGACGGACCGCAAGTTGCAGTCGAAACCGACTGCTCTAGAGCTGTCGCGTTGAACGATTTCTCCGTCCGCTCAAGAACTGCTCGAGCGGTCCATGGACCATGTATGGCGGATATGAATTTTGTATGAAAACTATAGATCGCCGTGCGGCGACCGCATTTTGCAGTCAGTCTCGACTGGAAGATGCGGTCCGTCTATGGCCAACCTAGAGTGCCTTCACATTAAGTCAGCCGCGTGGCTGTCGCGTTGCTTTTTCGTTTAGAAGTCGCGCTGCTGCCGCACTTCAGCAGGCCTAGCATAACAACAGTAGAAATGGGAAAGAATCGACATACTGCCAGATTTTATCGACAAAACGGCGGATTTCCATTGTCTAACTGAGTCTAATGTCTATTCTTCCTTAGAAAGAAACAGTTTCTTTGGTGACCATGCTAAGTACACTGGCGACCTAATGTAAAGGCAGTCTTACTGCCAAATAATCGCGAATATATGAATCACAAGTTAGGTTGTGGCTAATAGGTTTCTAACATTAAGGGCCCGGGTTACCCTCGAAATTTTCATACATTCTTAATACCAAAACCATTTTCTCATACGAAAATATTTAAAATGTTTGAGTTATTTTTCAGCTTAAGATAGTAATTACTAATTACCTAGGGTCCTGAACAAATTTTTTTTACAAAATATTTAAATACTAAAAAAAAATTTTTGTGTTTAAATATTTTCTAGTAAATTTACTACTAAATATTTAAACACCAAAAAATAGACAAAAACACTAAAAAATATATAAATAAATAGTAAATTTACTACAAAATATTTAAACTTTAAAAAATATTTTTTATTATTTAAATATTTTGTAGTAAATTTACTATTTATTTATATATTTTTTAGTGTTTTTGTCTATTTTTTGGTGTTTAAATATTTAGTAGTAAATTTACAAAACACAAAAATTTTTTTTTAGTATTTAAATATTTTGTAAAAAAAATTTGTTCAGGACCCTAGGTAATTACTATCTTAAGCTGAAAAATAACTCAAACATGTTAAATATTTTCGTATGAGAAAATGATTTTGGTATTAAGAATGTATGAAAATTTCAAGGGTAACCCGGGCCCTTAACGAGGACATGCTAAGTGAGAACGCATTGTTGCACACGCATGTTTAGCCAAGTCATTCGAGAAAATACAATCGAAGCCTAGCAGTACCATAGCATACAATAATCATTTACACCACTGATTCTCAACATACAGAAGCAACCACAAGAACAAAGATCTTTAAAATAAAAATACACAATAAGCATAGAAATGTAGAGGTAGTAAATTAACAGAAATTATATGAGCCAATAAAAACATAATTATTTTAGATACCCAATATACTTGTTGCTTTCAAATTTCGAAATCAAATATCTTAGATATCAGACATAGAGTTACTTAAGTTTATTTTACAATCGAATTGCATAATCTAAAATTCTAAACGAACTCAATTAGTAATTTACTAAGATATTAGATATTGTTATCTCAGTAACATCACATTGCTTATGTAACGTTTCAATCTCAAATTTTTTATTTCTATCGGGCATTCGCCTAATTAGCCCCACGCGATGTTCGCAAAAAACTATGTTTAACAAGACACGTTCCAAATTAAAAAAAAAACTGGTGGTTTTATAGTAATTTTTACGAGCATTAAGGTTCTCATGGGAACATTGTACCATACGCGCATTTCACTATTCTTCGTTGGCCACAACGCGGTCACGCGTTACGAAACATCTGAAAACGTAACAGAGCCCCACTGCCGCGGCGGTTACATCTTCAGGGGCTGAAGAGTTAGTGTTGGAGACGCGATGAACCACGCACGACGCTTCACGCTGATGCCGGGGCCGAAGCCCCTGCCCGTGCTGGGCAACTCCTGGCGCTTCGCCCTCGGTCAGAAGCCGTGGAGCACCCGCTCCCTGGACGTCACGCTATGGAACTTACGGGCGATGGCCGGTGCTGGCGGTGCAGCTAAAGTGGCTAAACTCTTCGGGCACCCCGATCTAGTTTTTCCGTTCTGTGCGGAGGAGACAGCAAAGATCTATAGGCGAGAGGACTCTTTACCACATAGAGCGGTCGCGCCGTGTCTAAAACATTACAAACAGGAGTTGAGGAAAGATTTTTTTGGGGACGAGCCCGGTTTGATAGGAGTGTAAGTGATCTCCAGTCTCCTCTTTGGTGACTTATCTCCTTTGTGACATATTTTACTCAAATGAATTTTACCATCACAGGCATGGGCCGAGATGGTCGAAGTTTCGATCCAAAGTATCAAAATCCCTTATCGCTCCAGAGGCAGCTAGAGCAGCGGTGCCTTCGCTAGACCACGTGGCTGAAGACTTCGTAAGAAGGTAAGAACTCTTTCGGGCATTGTTACCTTAGTAAAAATACCAAATATTTTTACTTCCCGAAACATTTTACAGGAACAGCATAAAGACAACAAAATTCGCCAGAATTTTCAAACTATACTTTCGTAAAAAATGTCATAAATTTTGCTAATCACTTGATTAGAAAACTTTATTTTACAACATATCATAACGAAAGTAAATTTAAACATGTTAAACCAGAATTAGAAATACTTATATCATTAATAGTAAACTCTTGTGGAATTTTAAAAATAATTTTATCTAATGATGTTTATAATTTTTACACTGAATTAATATGGCGAAAGTTTGTGAATATCATGCAGATAGATGGTCGTGGGAAACATAATATTATGGTGAACCACATCTGAATACCTACTACCAGAACAATAAGCCCCTTATATATCTCCAGTTACTCTCATAAAATATAGCTAGGGCAATGAAAATTGTATTACAGATCCTATAGTGTGACAAGTGACAGCCATCTAAAATATGCCTTGATAATTTTTTAGTTTAGTTACACGTCATCTTTATTTGGATCTCGATGGTTTTTTTACAAATACATTGCAACAAGAATACAATAACTGAACACGAACATAAACAGTAGCCACAAATATGTACAAAACCATGTTTTATTAATGTTATGTTTTTAAAAATTCTAAATTTTGCAAATCTATTACATTTTTTGTTAGTTGGCATCGTTAAAATTATAAATAATTGCGCAATTTATGTAAAATTCTACGAATTTTGAAAAATAAAATATCAGTTTCAATTTTCAATTTACTTAAGGTCGTTTAAATTAACAGATAATAAATCTTAAATCAAAGAATATGTTAGTTTTATCTTTTTTCATAGCATAACGTATTTAAAATAAAAACTTTAACCTTTGACACATATAGCGAACTATTTCATCAAAAACGGCCTTACAAAATAATTTCAATCTAATTTCTCAACCTAAGCACGAAAGCTCTTGTCGCGATGTATTTTGACATAATTCGCTGTAGGCTTTTTTTCAATGCGAGCTAGATTCCAGCCAACTTAGAAAGTTATTAATGTGTTCTAAATAATGATTTTAGATTTGTTTAAACCGCTTCACTGATTGCCACAAAACATTTAGTTATCTTTGGCCCAATTGCGTGAATTTATGTTAAAGTTCAGTCTAGTCTTAGGAACAAGAGAAACATCATAAGTCAAGCTCATAAGTCATAACATTAGAACCCAGGGTTAGCTTTAACCCTAATCTGGCGCTAGAGGGCCTTAGATACCAACTACATCAACACTAATCTTTGGTATATTCCTTTCGTTCTCACATAGTCAATAGTACCATTGTGAATCTCAGTATAATGGCCACATCCGTTGTTGAGCGTTAGCTCTGACTCACACAACACTCCCATTCATACAACGCGAACGTGTTAGCATGTTTGAGCATTATCTCATTAATTTTGCATGTCTTTATTGCGACATAGACCTTGGTAACTTATTCTTCCGAAATAGTTCACAAATTGGTCGCATTTGAATTACTGTTTGTAACAACGTAACGTGGGGTACGTTACGTTGTTATATAGAACGGTGTAAATTTCGTACATCGTTTGTTTCACAAATCAGAGGACAACAACTCATAAGTTTTCCCTATTTTAGAACCATAGGCTGCTGCATTTCCACTGGAGACGAGACGCGTTGATAGGAATATTTTTTGAGAACCAATAGAATCTCTGCGCTTAGCGAGGTCAGGCATAATATGAAGCATGCTGAAACTATTGGTAACTACTAACTAGAAATGGCGTTATTGTAATGTCGCGAAATTGGGACTCCAAGTCCACATATCTGAGGGAACTACAGCCTTTTCGTGCTTTCTCTACGGTCCTTACTCTATTGAGAAATATTCAGATTGTCATACTCTATGTTGAAAATAGGTTCTAGGTTAATTCTAATAATATGATCTTCATTCTTCTCTTAAAATGTTACATTCACATTCGAAAAGGTCAAATCTTTTCCAGGGAATCAGCTAGACGTATCAGAAACGGATCTGTCGTAAATAGATTTTTACTTTTACAATTGAAGACGAAGATGAAGTGGATAAGTAACGTTTTATGACATAAGGACAATGACTCATTTTTCCTTAAAATATGAAAAAACCTTGTAACTTACTTCATTATCTGGCTAATATGTATATCAGCAGGCGTAGCATGGTCACTATAGAAACGGTTTCTTTCTACGGAAGAATAGACAAAGTGACAGTAAGACAAGACAAAGTGACAGTTAGACAAGACAAAGTGACAGACAATGGAAATCCGCCATTTTGTCGATAAAATCTGTCAGTATGTCGATTCTTTCCCATGTCTACTGTTGTTGCTAGCCCTGCTGGCTGCACATAAAATCCACATTTTTATATCAATCAATTCAATCATTTTCCCGGCTATAAAGTCGCCATTTATGAAAAAGAAATCAAATTGTTATACACTTCATCCACCTGCGTCTTCAATTTTAAAACTCCATTCACGTGTCTAGATTCCACAATGAACTTTAGGTCTATAATTGGAAACCGCCTTGTTCAATCTTAGACACTTAAATTCAACATTTCGTGTTAGAGTAGATTAACTTTTGAGCTTGTTACACAAGTTCATGCACGGATCTGGGTTAAAGTTAAACATGGGTTAAATATAAATAATATTAGGTTATCTCTTTTATAATCACGAAAAACGATAGACATGACTAAATGACAAATCTTAGGTTAACTACAACTTACTTTTGCGCATGTGGCCCTAACTATCATTATTATTTTAAACCTAAAACGGTTAGTGTTCAAAATATTAATGAGTATATTCAAACTCAATTTATTATAGACAACAATTATTTTGTTCATACTAACTTGCTTTCAAATAAAAATATGTAAACTTCCTTAACGCAGGTTAAAATAGACTGATAGGTTACAAAACCAAAACATTGTGTTACTAAGGGTGAATTGCACCAGAAGCGTAGTTAAAGTTAAGGTTAAGGTTATCGTCAAATATGGCGAATTTTGCTAGGGATTTGACAGTTCATTTCATATTTTGTTATGGTTAAAGTTATAGTTAAAGTAAGTCGATGCAACCCACTCATAGAGTTTACTAGATATTTATAGTAAGTTGGTAACTATTTATCTAATTTCAAATATTTCTTGTCCTCTAGGATGGAGGGCTTGGTCGATGACACAAGAGAGTTACCCAAAGATTTTCTCACCGAGCTGTACAAATGGGCCTTGGAATGTAAGTTCAATTACATAATTCAAGTTCATACGTCTCATACTTGCAGACGTAAGTGGATCGAGTTGGTAACTAACTCAGTAACTAACAATTTGAAAATTTGCAGGCAGGCAAGCATAACAACAGTAGACATGGGAAATAATCGACATAGGTACTGACAGATTTTCTCAACAAAATGGCGGATTCCCGTTGTTTATCTGTCACTTTGTCTTGTCTAACTGTCACTTTGTCTATTCTTCCGTAGAAACTAGAAAGGAACCGTTTTGGTGACCATGCTAAGCCTGCAGGAAAATATTTTGCAATAAAAAATATGGATGTTTTTTTACTAAATTATACATAAAATCTATATTTTTTTTATTTCCCCCATAATGGAGGCAATATGTTAGCCTCCATGCAAAAAAAAATCAAAATGTTAGTTACACTTAAGCTTAGCCTTATGATTATGACCCCAATTAATGTAGCGTAAATAACCACCTTCGTTAAACACGTAACGTACGAGCAATCATTGTTTAAATGCGTTAAGTCTGTCGAAAGTAGACACACTAATATTCAAAATGGGAAAGTCTGTCTGTCTGTTTGTTGCGATGTCAAGGTCAGACGGATTAACCAATTCTGATGGGCGTCGAAATACTCCATCAAGGATCGAGATCAACGTCTTGTTTGTACCTATCATGATAATCCAGGGAATCATTATTCAAATTCAAATTCAAATATTCTTTATTGTTCACACAATACAGAGAGAATACACAAAAATATACAAACAAATAATACGTGTCACAATGGCGGCCTTATTACTAGGTAGCAATCTTATTATTGATTTAAAAGAACTATCAAAATCCAGTGCATAGTAAAATTTTTGCATACACAACAGCCACCAGTGACTTAGTTTTATACGTAGTTCTTTAATTTTTCCAGCGGTCGGAGCTTGGGCGCTGGGCACAAGATTCGGCTGCCTTAGCGACGACGACCACGAAGCTAGAGACATAATTAGGAGCATACACGGGTTCTTCCACAGCGTACCAGAATTGGAGCTGTCAGCACCATTATGGCGTCTATACTCCACACCAGCATATAAGACATACGTGGACGCATTAGACGCCTTTCGTTCTTTATGCTTAAGAAGACTAACAGACAAAGGGGTATGTGCCCAAATCGCAAAGAACTACGGCGAAAAAGTCGCGACTATATTGGCTTTGGATCTCTTGCTCGTCGGAGTGGACACTACAGCCGCTGCTGCAGCCAGCACCATGTATCTTCTGGCTACAAACAGCAGAGCACAGAGGAGATTACAAACGGAGCTGGACAGTAATCTGCCTGTGGACAAAGTGCTGGATTGCAAAGATTTGGATCAGTTGCCGTATCTGCGCGCCTGCATAAAAGAAGCTTTGCGGTAAGCCAATTAATTTTTAAAGCGATTCAAACCGCTTAGTCCATTAGTACGGATTAAAATTGCACCACTTAAGTCCGTTTTCGGACATTTTGAAGTTTATACATTAAATAGCGTGATTGATTTGCTAATATCAATTGCGTAAGTCATCAACAACACTGTTAAACAGACAAAAAAATTAAACAAGAATCTGTTAAAAGTACCCCATTAGTGTTGCATAATTATGTGGAATTAAAGTATTATGAAAAACAGTTTAGGGCGTTGCTTGAACACTTGTCCTATCGCGTGACAAGAGGTGTTCGCGGTAACGAAGTCACATCTAAAAGAGCTCATCAATCACATAAGAGAAAAGGCTGCACAAAACCAAACTGTACAATAGAGTAACAAAAACCCGACAACATTACCACCGAAACCAAACACGCAACACTTCGAATTATGAGAATATAACAATAGTGGATACGTGATACGATAAATAAGAATTTTGAAATGAAATGAATGAAATAAATTAGACTTTGACAGATAATGTATAAGGTTTATGTCAAAATCTTCATATTTTAATTACAGTCACAGTTAAGTAATTAATATTCGTCGCTGAGTGCGGCAGTAGGTCTATGATGGAACGACAACTTTAGACCTTGAAGTCATAGCAATAATAAGTCCTAATGTAACTAACAAGCATATAATGATGAATGAGAGGACATTCAACTCAAGTTAACGATAGAAATGACAAATTAACTAACCTATGGCCATCATAAGACGAGTCAGAAATATCATAAATGCGAAATTGTGTCTGTCTGTTACATGATACATCTTCACCCTTCAACCGCTGAAGCGATTTTAATGAAATTTGGTTTGAAGATACTTTGAGAAACGGTGAAGGACACAGAAATAAATCAAGATAGAACGGCTAAGCAGGTGGAGGACGCGTGTTTCAATCTTGCCCAAGCGTGCAAGATTCGTTGAACGTTCATTCAGTCAGCGCGCACGTCTCGACTCGATTACACCGGAGCGGTTGTGCAAAAATGCCTCATTGTGCAGTGTCTAATTGTTAAAACAGAAGTACGAAAGTGAATCGGTCAAAAGGAGGTATTTCTTTCCACGGAATGCAAAGCAAAAATTTACACGCGCGATTCCTTAGCAACGCACGCACGTCGCCGTTCTATCTTGATTTATTTCTGTGGTGAAGGACATACGATACTTTATCCTGGAAAAATGTACGGTTGCCGCTCGATAAACAGATTTCGGAACGGAGCTGCGGGCGTCATTTAGTTTTTTATATCTTTGTAATTCATAGTAGTTGAACTAAATAACCTGATGTTTATTTAAAAGCTCCATAATATGAAACTCCATGTACATTTTCTCTAAAGCTCTAGTCAGTTATGCAAATGGCAATTCATTTTATAAACATACGCTTTTAAATTTAATGAATCACTCGCATGAGGTATACTTGCGGTGGAAAAATCGTGTTATTTATGGTGTAGTTATTTCGAAGTGGTTAATAGTAGTAGGGTATTAGATTTAAATGTAAAGCAAGGGCAATATTCCATGGAGAACCATTGATTTTGTATAATACAGGTGGAAAGAAAATTATACAGACGTAAACTGAACTTAATAGATGCTGTGAATATGGTAGGACGTAATAGGTAATTATAGTAAAGCCCGTCACGGACTTAGCTATAATATATTATATTAATATTTTTATAGCTAGGCATATTACTATATATTTTCTATACTAATTTTCGCGTGACCGCACACTCAGCTATAATATATATATTTCTGGTCTCAGTGTGTGGTAGCTACTATAATATATATTATAGTACGGTATATTAATATATACCGTACTATAATATATATAGCTGAGTCTGTGACGGGCTTTAAGCCCGTCACAGACTTAGCTATAATATTAATATATATTAATATACCGTGAAACTACACTGAAACCAGAAATATATATATTATAGCTGAGTGTGCGGTCACGCGAAAATTAGTATAGAAAATATATAGTAATATGCCTAGCTATAAAAATATTAATAATATATATTATAGCTAAGTCTGTGACGGCCTTAACTATTGTTAACTACATAACGCCCGCAACTCCGTTGCGCCAAAATTCGTTTATAGCTCAGGAACCCCACATCTCACCTAGATAAAAAGTATCCTATGTCCTTTCCCGGGACTCAAAGTATGCCCATACAAAATTTCAGCAAAATCGGTTCAGCGGTTTAGGCTTAAAGAGATAACAGACAGACACACTTTCGCATTTATAATATTAGTATGGAATATGGATACTGATTTCCATGGGGAATGGGGATCTAATCTGCACACAGCACAGCATATTGCAATGCAACGATATTAATTCTAGCACCACAAATGTAACACCAACGCTAGATTCATATTAATGTGAGGCCACATCACTCTTCCGCGTTGCGTCGAAACTTCGCAAGTCGCAACAATGTAATTTAGTAGGTGTCTCCAACATTTCTGCATTGAAATTCATTTATCGCGTGGGAAACAAATTTTTTTAATGAAACAATCGTGTGTACTTATCCGGGACTTTATGTTGAGTCCCGGATAAGTACACACGAATCTTTATGCCCATAAAGTTATTTCAGCGGATTAATGTATTTTTAATGTACCATCGAGGAAGTTCAAACTACGTAGGTCCTCCATCTGCCTAGGAATCAACTTCTCTGATAGTACGTAGTACCACATTGATTCATTGCATCTTCAGACCTGTTTTGACAGAACAACAGGAAAAAAGCCGCAACGCACTATGTTTCATTCAATGCGTTATTCCATTCCGACGACGCGACGCACCAGAGCAGTATGGCCACGCTCTTATTATTTATGTAGGGGAAAAATAAAATTGATATACCAGCATGCGACAAACCAAAACTAAACGTTATCATACCTACGATAAGCACGTAACAATATACGTAATTTTACGGAATGACGTTAAACAACTTATTCTAGAACAATCACTGTTTTTTACACTTGACATAACAGCAACAGCACCAGAAATTGTGTTTATTCATGCAGTGAAATTACGAGTTAACTACATTCCTACATAAACAATCATATTTTTATTTCGGTGTTAAAAACTATTCTGGAAACACTGCTTTGCTTCATTAAGGGTGAATTGCACCAGAAACGTAGTTAAAGTTAAGGTTAAGGTTATCGTCAAATATGGCGACTTGCTAGGGATTTGACAGTTCATTTCACATTTTGTTATGGTTAAAGTTATAGTTAAAGTAAGCCGGTGCAACCCACTCATTTTATTCAATGTAGGCATTTTTTTAAGTTTTTACCAATCAACCAAATTCGAAATAAATTAACGAAAGCATTGATTTGACATCCATACCCCATACTAATAATATTATATTAAATGCAAAAGTCTGTCTTTTTCTGTCTGTCTGTTACCTCTTCACGCCCAAACCGCTGAACCGATTTTGTTGAAATTTGATATGGAGATACTTTGAGACAGACAGACAGACACATTTTCGCTTTTATAATATTAGCATGGATGTATGTTCTTTGTATTTACTACGGAACCTTAACAACCCTTTTCTTCTAGGATCAAACCGGTCATTTTGGGAAATGGTCGCTGTTTGCAGTCCGACACAGTGATAGCCGGATACGAAGTACCCAAAGGCGTAAGTTGTTTCGTATTTTCCACACCCCACGTCTCAATATTCTTTTGTTCTTGGAGCTATTATAATAATGACTGCATAACAATCGCAGCGAGACAAAAGCCATCTATTTTAAGTTCTTTATATGCCTTTAAAGCTGCGCTAGTCGACTTTTCTACAAACGCACAAGTTTCTAAGGTTTCAGAACGCAGTTTATCTATTCAACAGCGTTATTCATTGGTTAATGCCATTAGCCAATCAAAGGCTAGTAATTAAATGAAATACTGTCTAAAATTAAAAAAACTGGTATTATTGATTCTGAAGTCAAATAATGTAGACCTTTAACTACATAGATACATGCTTTTTTCGCTGATCTAGGATAATAAAAATACGTCTGGCACACGGGGACTGCCGCGTTGAAGTTATTGCATAGCATTTTTTATCAACTTATGCAATTATAATTAGCATACGTCTAGTCGCACGCACACAAACACCATGCGAAGATGCACGGTAAAGCCAGGCGATGTCGGTAAGAATGGGGGGGTGTTAGGTTTTTTCGTTACGGATTTTCTTGATTCGGTCGTCGCGCTGAAAGCCCGCGATAATAGCTATGAAATAGCTTAATAAGCATTTTTGACGTATCCGTTGTTTATTTCAACGCGTCGACAAGTACCCTCTTATAAAAGACACCTTCAGAAGTCGCTCTAATCTCTTTCTTTACAGTCCCACGTCGTCTTTCCACACTACATCATGTCTAACGAAGAGAGATACTTCCCATCACCCCAAGACTACGTTCCTGAGAGATGGTTGAGAGAAATGCCCGAGAAGACCACGGAAACCTGCCCCCACTCTAAGGCCCAAGCAGTGTGTGAGAAGCAGAAAGAAGTTGGCATACATCCCTTCGCGTCCCTACCGTTCGGCTTCGGAAGACGTATGTGCATTGGAAAACGATTTGCTGAAGCGGAGCTACAGTTATTATTGGCTAAGGTACTTGTTATTGTAATAATATTATGGAACTATAACGTATGTACGGCTTTGACTGCACGAAATCTTCCTGGCACACAAACTTGGATTCCCTATTTACCCCCATAAGAGTGGAACTTTGAAAATCCTTCCTTAAGGGATGCCTGCACCTTAAGGGCCCGGGCTACCCTCGAAATTTTCATACATTCTTAATACCAAAATCATTTTCTCATGCGAAAATATTTAACATGTTTGAGTTATTTTTCAGCTTAAGATAGTAATTACCTAGGGTCCTGAGCAAATTTTTTTTACAAAATATTTAAATACTAAAAAAAAAATTTTTGTGTTTAAATATTTTTTAGTAAATTTACTACTAAATATTTAAACACCAAAAAATAGACAAAAACACTAAAAAATATATAAATAAATAGTAAATTTACTGCAAAATATTTAAATAATAAAAAATATTTTTTAAAGTTTAAATATTTTGTAGTAAATTTACTATTTATTTATATATTTTTTAGTATTTTTGTCTATTTTTTGGTGTTTAAATATTTAGTAGTAAATTTACTAAAAAATATTTAAACACAAAAATATTTTTTTTAGTATTTAAATATTTTGTAAAAAAAATTTGTTCAGGACCCTAGGTAATTACTATCTTAAGCTGAAAAATAACTCAAACATGTTAAATATTTTCGTATGAGAAAATGATTTTGGTATTAAGAATGTATGAAAATTTCGAGGGTAGCCCGGGCCCTTAAGAGGAACATGTGTGCGAAATTTCAAGTATCTAGCTTTGGCCTGTGCATTTAGTTTACCTTTTTTATTCTAAGATAGATAAGTTTAGGCGTTTAGACAGAAATTAACAAGAATAACAAGCCTAATTCGACTGAATTAATAAACGAGGGCTAGCGCGAAGTCTGAAATTTAGGACACAAAAACAGTTGCTGACTGATTGAATCGTTAATACTCGAAAGTAGGGTAATAGCTGCTGTACTTGTACACGTTTTCTTGATATTGTGATTGACTGATATTTTATTTGCTCATTTTTTTATTAAATACTCATATATAATTTGTACCTCTTTAAAAAAAAAGATTAAACTAGACAACTAATAGATCACCAGATCAAAAGGCTTCTATTAGCTTTCGGAGTCCTTTTCATGCATAAAATAAGGCATGGAAATGCCGATGTTCGCTAACGTACACGTCAGCAGATGACGTCTCCCGATGCATCCTTTGATGTATGGTCGTCTTAACATGGAGATATTTTTTCAGACATTCCACAAATACAACGTATCCTGGCGTTACGGCGAGCTGACGTACAGCGTCACACCAACCTACGTACCCAACGAACCCCTTCAATTCACTCTCCAACCACGAAAACCAGAAGCGTAATTCACAATCCCTGTTCGAAATCAGATTCGAAAACCAATGGTCTGATTGCACCTACGATCCTACCAAGTAGAGGCGAGAGAACGCTCTCGCCCAAGCACTCGGTATTATTGACTTATAGATGTACTCAGCCGAGAGAACTGTCGCCTTATCTACTCGGTACGTGTAATCAGGCCCTTACCGTGTTGTGATTGGTCAACGCTAGGCGTAACGAGCGTTTATTGGCGCAAAAAAATCGAATCCGAGTTTCGCATTGTGAATTCCCCAGAACTGAATTGAAATAGGTTAAGTTTTTTTTTACACGTACCAACATTTCATACCAAATATTATGTTAAATGTTTTTTATTTTTTTATTTTGAATAACAATGGATACATATTACATTTACATACCGCGTTATGTGATTGCTCTACTTTATGTTTTATAAATAAATGTTAAGAAATTGTTGCTGTTTTATTTAATATTTAATTCGTAGAATTGTATATATTTGTTAAGATGGAATTAAAGCTATTCTCCAAGACCTATAAAGCTGAACAGTAGACTGTAGCAAACATTTTTACTTTTGGCTCTACCAAATACAGTGAGCAAATTAACCACAACAAAATATGGTATTTGATCGGCCGAGATCAAAAAAATGTTGTCCAATGGTTGTTCCAATACTAATAATGCCCGCTTTAGACGCAACGATAACACTGCACAGTTCAGTCACTTTATCTCTACATTTTTCATACCTCCAAATCTCCGCAGTCCGCACCTTAGGGTGAAGCCAAACGAGCGTAATTTGTGAGTTGTGAGTCGCAGAATTTCGGCTGGCAGAAATTCTGCTGCATTCAGTTTCATACAAAAGTCCTGTTTGATTCACATGATCATAATTTTGTGAGTCATGATTTCAAGTATCTCCCCCTTACTAATAAACGTTGTATAAGCTTTGAATAGTTATACAGTGTTTTGTTCCTGTCACACAAATGAAATTTGTAATTGGATTGAAGAAGACAAAACACTGAATAACTATTCAAAGCTTATACAGCGTTTATTAGTAAGGGCCTGAAAAGATATTTACGCGACCGAAATTCTGCGGCTCACAACTCACAAATTACGCTCGCTTGGCTTCACCCTTAACACAACTTTCAGCGACCGTACCGTACAGTTCCATCATCACATCTACATGACCTTCAATACTCACTATTTGGCGGAATCATTGAGCTGGTACTCGTTGGACCGTCCGAAGCACTCCTGCACGCCGGAGTCCGCCCACAGCCTCTTCATGGCGGCGAGCAGCTCCTCGCTGAACGGCTCCGTGTCTTCCATCCGTTGGATCACGTCGAACACCATCTTACCGTCGGTCTGAAAGGTAGAAGATACCATTAGAATCTCGGTGTCCGGAAGGTACAACACACCAATAACGTGCGAGTTTAAAAAAAATATCCCCGTGCGAATTTCTTACGCCAGTTCTTCTCGCCGGGTTGGTTCCCGAACGAGTTTTGATTCTACGTTCTTTCTTCGACGTTCAAAAAGTGTATCATGAATCATGATACCTATTTTGAATAAAAATATATTTAATTTATTTAATAGTATTTTCGTGTCTGCAAGGTACAAGAAACTAGACTAGTTTAGTAAATAAAAAATTACATCTAAATCGGAGGCTGCGGCGGGCAAAGTAAAAATCAGGCTGGCAGCATTACCTCGTTGTATGACCAAACTAATTCGTTGGCCGAGGTAAGCGCCAGCCGGGTCATTGGATTTGTCGACCAGTCTTTTAGACAGGTCTTTGAAAAGTGCCTTTGCACCAGGCCCCCACGGACCCAAGGTTTCAACACCAAAATGCCATAAGACCAGATACATAGCTTCATATTGAAACACAATTTTTTTATGTCTTGCTCGGTTCTAACTTCTAACAGTGTACAGTTTTGACACTTCTACTAACGTGTATCGTTTAGCGCCTTTAGGCGTCTCCCAGACAGACGCGGGCAGCGGTGGCGGTCGCGACGGCGGTCAGTTGTTTGTACTGCCACCGCCACCGCGTGTGTCTGTGTCGTTCCTAGAACTCTCAAGTCATCCAACTGTCCGCCACCGCGACCGCCACCGCGACCGCCACCGCGACCGCCACCGCTGCCCGCGTCTGTCTGGGAGACGCCTTACTATTAAAAAGATCATCACTGTGTTTACAAAAGCTAAAGTTATATAGTGTTTTATTCTTGGCTGTCAAGCATTTTAAATGATCAAACAAGGACAAAACATGGTACAGGAAACTTAATCCTACTAAGAATTCATCCACGTCAAAAACATACAGCAAAACACGTACTAGATGCGAGAAACACTCAGAAAACAGAACAGGATCTCTGCATCAACAGCTGTTTTAGTCGTCAAAAGACTTACCGTGGTTAAAATTGGGTTAAGCATCAGCTTTTCTGGAAGCTCTGTTAAACTCTTTGTCAATACGATTGGCTAATGAGCTGTCGGTTTGTTCGTCTGTGAATTGAAGGCATGAGCGGATGAAGTGGGTAACTGACAATTTGAAAACTGTCGTTTTTTGCACAAATGGAGGCTTTGGGTCCGGGAAAATGATTGGAAATCAAAAGAAAATGTGGATATTAGCTAGATGACGGAGTAGGTAAGTTACAAGGTTAGTTCAAATTTTAAGGAAAAAAATGAGTACTTAATTATTGTCTTTTTTAAAAGTCGTCTATGGGCTTTTCGCTCATATCCTTTTGTATTGCTTTGTTACATCTTGTTCGTGCCAAGGTTTACATTTCGCCCTAATCTACTTTTAGTCCATCACGCTCGAGGAGTACATTTATAATTGTCCTTATGTTGTAAATTGTTAGTTACCCACTTCAACCACTAATGTCTGTGAATTTCGGTGCGGAATCCTCACATCCGCAGTGTGCAATTAAACCTAATTAATGTTGCACTCAGTTCGCTGACTACAGTCGGATACTCGCGAACTTAATAGCTTTTTACCCGACTGCGTCAGGAGGGTTATGTTTTACGAGAGGATGTATGGATTAAAAGGTTTTCAGGCTGAACAGTTTGATCAGCTTGAGTAGTCATGTTCACCAGTCACCTTTTTTTACGGTTGTTTAGCACGCTCTGCAGCCTGAGCAGTTTGATAGGCTATCCACAACTTATCTGACAGATAATCTATACTTAGGGCCTGTTTCAGCACTTCCTGATAAAGTGCCAAATAGGCTATGCACAACTTTTTTGTCAGATTCTCCATACTAAATCTGTCAAGTTATGTGGTGGATAGCCAATTCGGCACTTATCAGGAAGTGGTGAAACAGGCCCTCTTTGTGTGGATAGCCTATCCGGCACTTATCAGGAAATGGTGAAACCTCTAACTTCATTTTGATATACCATGTTTCACTTTCGCACTAAAGTCAAATAATCTCTCAAGCTGATCAAATTGTTAGGCTGCAGAACATGCTAAACAACCGTACATACTACATAGTACATACGTGGTGACTGGTGAAACAGTCACTTCTCCTCCTCCTCCTCGCGTCGTGTTCCTCATTGCCGAGGGTCGTGATTCCCCTTTTTGAGTTTGTGACGACCACATTACGCAATCTGTGGCGATCTTTGGCAGAATGAATGCCGAGAGCATCATGAAGGCCGTTATCTAGAGTTGTTTGACCTTGGTCAGACCATCTAATAGGGCTTCGTCCTCTTGGGCGGCGACCGTCAACTTTGCCTGTAACCACAAGCTGTTCGAGGTTATGGCAATCCTTTCTTGCGATGTGTTTTTACTCGTTGCTTCCTATTTACTGTACCAAGCCTTACGACTTACGAGGTCTAGACTTAGTGGTGTAGAGCACTCGACGACTCGTACCACCTCTCTCTCTCGAATCCCACTCGTGCATTAATTGATCCACATCATGTAAGTACTTGGGCACACAACATTTATACTTTTTGCTTTAACAACTCCTCGGCGCAGTTTCTCCAAACTAAACCCGACCTCTACGCTTTATTCGTACACAATTAAAGGAACACAGACACGTACGATCCACCATTTGGGTGCTGTATTGTTGCTGCCAAATGTGCGATGGCCAATAAATATGCAAACGCTACCAAAATAGGAGGAAAAAAGTACCACTTTAATGTCACCGAAGGTCGAAACTCCGAATTCTGATAAACTGTTTAACATTGTTTTTCTATCTTTATGTGTTTATCAATAACTTATAGCTGACCCGACAACGTTATTTTGTTTTGTTATTACTTATTAACATACGTAACAGATCTAATCCGGATTCTATCAAACAATTACTATTTTGTAATTCTCATAATATACTTACGTCGCGTCTCTATGTTTTTGGAGTGTTGACTAATGACATTTTTAACGCCTCCGTGGTCTAGTGGTACAGAGCGCGGCTCTTGACTCGGAGGTCGTGGGTTCGATTCCCGCGTTGGAAACATATAACATGTTTCCAAGTTTGGTTAGGACAATGCAGGCTGATCACCTGATTGTCTGACAAGTAAGATGATCCATGCGTCGGATGGGCATGTAAAAGTCGGTCCTGCGCCTGATCTCTCGCCGGTCGTGTCGGTCTGCCGTCCCACTGGGTTATGAGAGTAAAGGAATAGAGAGTGCTCTTGTGTACTGCGCACACACTTGGGCACTATAAAAATACTCCTGTGTAGCTGGCCTGGTTTCAATGAAACCGGCCACCGTCACCGAAACCGGTGTGGAAGCTATTATTATATATTATTAATGACATTTTATGTGAGTTTTGTACTTTTATTAGAGCATGAGTCAGGGGTGCCCAACCGTGTAATAAAAATATATTTTTTAAAGTTACCTGGCAGTCAAAAGCATATTTTTATCATATTTGTGCCCGGCGGTGGAAGACCTAGATTTAGGTATCCCGAAAAATATTAAAACAAATTGAGCTTTATATTTTAGTAAAAGTTAGGTACACCTTTCATGGGACAAAAAATTTAAAATATCCTAGGTATGTCGTTTCCCGGCATTTAAAATTTCTCCATACTAAAGAAAATATACACTACGCGAATCCATACTAAATTTCAGCAAAATCGTTTGAGCTGTTTGCGCTTTAAAAAGTAACAGGCAGACACTCTTTCGCATTCATAATATTAGTATGGAATATGGATGTATCCAGTCGTCTCCAAAGGATCCATAACATAAGACGTGTTCTTCTAAAAGCGCATACGTAAGGGCTCGATCACACTTACCGAGTAGAGTAGCGAGTCATATTGCTCTGCCGGCCTAGCAATACGCCAACGAGATATCTCACTCTCGAGACAATTAAAACTACTCGTCTCATAATGTCAAAATCTCGACATTATCTCGACAAAACTCTATAAAAATGTGTTATTTCGATGATAGATCTACGCGAGAAAAAATGTTTGTCATGCTAGGGTCAGTAGAGATGAAGATACAAACTATCAAACATCGAGAAACATGTAGAGTGAGATATCTCGTTGGCGTATGCTAGGCAGGCTGGGCTTATTAGATTGGCCGAGAGCACTGTCTCGCTACCTCACCACAGCTGGTACTCGGTAGACTTTATCAGGTCTTATGCCTGGGTTACACGAAGCGAGTTAGCCTAGTTAATTACTGAAGTGCAGCTACTTGCACCGTGTGATGGCATCATATTATGAGTTACTTTTATGTGCGAGTGGGTCAGTTGCTAGTGTGCGCGACTCGCCAGCCAACAGCTGATGTCAACAGCGTGCATGGTGTGACCAAGGGAGGTGAGTCGAGCTGAGGGGTTAATGCGAGTTTTATTCGATCATCACTACATAGTATAAAACAAAGTCGCTTTCTCTGTCCCTATGTCCCTTTGTATGCTTAAATCTTTGAAACTACGCAACGGATTTTGATGCGGTTTTTTTTAATAGATAGAGTGATTCAAGAGGAAGGTTTATATGTATAATAACATCCATTAAATAGTGGAGAAGTACTGTTATTTTAATTTTTAACCCCTCTGCTCTCGTGCGAGTACACAGGTGCAGTAGCTGCCTACTGTCACTTCAGCTGCAGTTCGAGTCTGACTAACCCATATTATAGCGTATTAAACTTAATGTTGTCGTAACTGGGAGTGAAATATACCTTCATATGTGCAGATGCTGTCATAAATTAGATTCAGAACATTGGAGTGACTTTTGCGCTCCGCTAATAATATATGAACCCTAGATCTGACGTAGGCTATTTTTAGGGTTCCGCACCCGAAGGCTAAAAAAGGGGCCAAGTAAACTCTTTAAATATCCACAAAAACTCAATAATAAATGCTAAGACAGGGTCTACCATACAAAAAACGCCATTTATGCCTATTTTGCTCAATATCAATACATACTTTGCCATTTACTGCAAAGTCCTTTTTTAGCGAGTTTGACCCACACTTGACTGTTTTTTTTTAATCTGTACTCTGAGATTTTGGCAACGAGCCACAATGTTCTTTATAGTCTCCTGTCTCTGTATGTAATGAGTAGGCTTTTTTATGTGACCACATCCATTTAATTTATATAGCTACTGATTTGTGTTTGCCAATTTTGCTCTTAGTTTTTTTAAACAATCACAACATAATTTTTATTATCAAGGCCTTTCCAAACTTTTTACATAATGAAACCAAACAAACACTTTTTAATTTTGGGAACCCTCATCATGGACCCAATTTGGGAATCCCTGGACTTATGTAATCCTTGCCTATTAAAACTCTTGACTGTTGCTCTCGTAATAAAACAGTACATTGGCCACTTACGGCTTGTTGCAACAGATTATTTATAGAGTGAAAAACATTTTAAGAGTACTGTTCATTAAAATTTTTGAGATGATATTTTGTTACTATAGAATGTTGAGATTTAAAAATATACTAGTAATTCTTTCCTTAACAAAATAATTTGCAAATTAACTTTACATTCCTCAAATCTCTGGTTCCTTCATACCGTAACATAGCTTGTGCATGTTTTGAATATTTTAGCTAGATTTAAAATATTATTATAAACCCCAAAGTATGTCTAATGTCTGTCTGTCTGTTACCTCTACACGCCCAAACCGCTGAACCGGTTTTTTGCTATGAAGATATTTTAACTCCCGGGAAAGGTACGGTACCCGCACGATAAATCCATTTTGGCGCAACGGGTTGCAACTTGCGGGCGTCATCTAGTCCGGTATAAATAGTCAGTACTCAAGATGCATCTCGGTCTCAAGACACGGTTCAGGCTCTGTGATTGGTTGGCTGTCAAAATTTGGACCAATCACAGAGCCGACCGCGTCTTGAGACCGGGTCGCATCTTAAGTACTGACTATTTTAAATACCGGCCTAAGAAACCTACCTACTGTATGACTAATTGACTAGTAATAATGAAAAAATATATCACGATAATGGAAAGTGAAACTAAATCGATACAACACGAACAAGGTAACGAGATCACAGGCACAACCGTCGTGATCTAGCGAGACATATGGCGACCATATACGGACATACGCGTATTGTCACGTAACTGGCCACGAGACGAAAAAATTAACACTCCTTACGTGGAGCTGGTGACACGCAAGTCGCTAGGGCTGGCAACCGCGTTAAAATTTTGCTTTCATTGCTGCAGCAGCAGCTCAGGTAAGTAAATCAGGGTAAGTTAGCCATGTAGGTAAATCTTTTGAGGATTATTCTAGTCAACGATAAATCGACAATATAGACGTAAGGATAATCAAAGTATAGTCGGATACAAGATAAATCCGGATTATCCAAATCGGAGGTCGGCGAGTATTAATTGTTAGCCTCGGTAAGTGATTTTGTCGTGTCGCTGTATTCCGTGGCAACAAGTACCAACTGTCAGGCCAACAAAATACTCGTTGACTAGCGTAAACTTGAATTATCCGAACTTACGAACGTACGGATAAAGGGAAGGAATACCTTTCCCAGATAATCCTTACTTAAACGTTATTTAGTAAGTTTGTCCTTGAAATCTTGAATAAAAAAATATTTTTAAGACTCGTATACATTAACATTATTCAGACTTCTGATGAATATAAATACTAATTAAGATCTTAAATCTGTAAGTAATTTGCACACCATTTTATAGCAATAATTAAGTAATTTATCAAAGTTGACAGCCCTACGTCGATTGCCATTTATAGAACCACTGACCGTTCTCAAGATTTAGATCTTCTAGCGATAGAAACATAAACTTGGCTAGCTTTTTACGATCATTATCGGCCACGGTTTCATATGACCTAATGAAGCAATCCAAAGTAAACCATTAAACTAGTCGTAAGTCGTGACAGCGTGTATGTTAGCCATATAGAATAGACTTAATACCTATATAAGTTACTAAACTATATCAAAGTAATATATTTAAACTGCGTGTCTGATGATCAGTAAATTTCATTTCTGACCGTCCAGGGTTGAGGACGTTAAGTAGAACTTGTATGAGATCAAAACAGCGTACGTAGTATACAAATTACGATGGTAGCAAATTCAACGCCATAATATTATAATAATAATAAAATTTCTAAGGTCCTAAGTCCAAACATAAAAATGTTTAAAAACACTGCAAATTGCAATAAAGTATAACTTGACTACTCTTGCACCCGTATCATTAGTTGTTTCCTCGAGATTTCCTCCACTCGACTCAACCTAAATCCTCGGAAATTATAACGTTTTTTTTTTAACAATTAGGGGCAAACGAGCAAGCGGGCTACCTGATGGAAAGCAACTATCGTCACCCACGCCACGGACACTCGCAACATCAGAGGTGTGTTGCCGACCTTTTAAGAGGGAATACGGCATACGCTCTCTTCTTGAAGATAACCCAATTGATTGAGGTTGAGCCGAGTGGCCCTCTAGGATAAGACTAAAAATTTAAAATACGGGCGTTAGTCTCAGTACTTATGTGAAGTTTTCTATGACAAATGATCTAAGTCCTATCCACGATATATCTCACCTCCCGATCCTTGTTCCCATAAGGGATGCCGAGGTTGGGCTGGGCCCGCAGGATGGCGACCAGCGACTGGATTGTGTTGCTGTACACCACGGGCCGGTACTGTTTGAAGTCTTCGTTTGTGAAACCACTCTCGTGGATAATTCTGTGGGCAAGGGACGTGACATTAAAAAAATAGTTCCTTCTTTTTCTTTTTTAAAAACGTACTTTTTTCTATTTTGGCAACTTGACGCAAAGGATGCGTTTGTAATATGCTGTGCCAAAGACAAGGAAGCCGTAACTTAGAGACGAATAATATTTTAGTATTTGTACTGTATACTAGGGCTCTACAATATAGGCTATTTATTATAGGACAAATGTGCAGATGCTTATAAATACCATTATATTTTTTTTAACTTGTCTATGGCTAAGAAATCATTAAAAAGATGAAAAATTTACCGTTGGCTAATTAGTTAAAGCACAGACCAGTAAATACTTGGTCCCTGGTTGAAGTAAACTAAGCAGGAAATAACATTCATTCATTCATGACTATTGCAACTTTTAACTAGGGATTTTCCCAGTTAGATTTATCTGTATATTTCCTCGTTTGTATACAGCTATGTTCGGGCCAAACTCAGAGATATAATTATATTGATGACGAGCTTTTGCCCGCGGCTTCGCTCGCGCTAAGAAGTATACAAACTTTCATCCTCTATTTGAACCCTTTGTGGTGGGAATTTATCAAAATCCTTTCTTAGCGGATGCCTACGTCATAACATCTATCTGCATGCCAAATTTTAGCCCGATCCGTCCAGTAGTTTGGGCTGTGCGTTGATAGATCACCATGTCAGTCAGTCACCTTTGAGTTTTATATATATATAGATTAAAAGATTAAATATCAATTTCTTAATGAAGAGTTTGACAGATAATGTATGAGGGTAATATGAACATCTTGATTAACAATTAAGTAATTAATATTCGTCTTTGAGTGCGGCAGTCTCAATGTAACATTTTTGTGATGTTGAGAATTGGTCCTTTGAAGACAAGTTAGGGACGTAGTTAACATTATAAGTTTAATATTTCATCATCATCATCACTCCACTGCTGAAGGCCTTCCCCAATAAGCGCCATCCATCCTGATCTTTGGCTGCCAGCCACTCTCTTCAAGTTCTTCAAGTTTAACATTTACAATCTACAAACTTCAATATTTGAATAAAAATATTGAACGTTGTACGTCTTTATAATGATCTAAGGCAATAATTATTTTCATACTAATTAAAACACTGTAGTTGGCTTAATGAGATACAATCACAGAATGAAAAATATAATTATTAGTAAAAACAAAATTAACTCAGTTTCAACTTTGAATCCATTTTAACATAAATGTAAACAAAACCCAGTACTCAGTAGGCATGTAACTGATGCTGATGTAACCAAATTAAATGTCAAGGTATCAAGCAATAAAAAATATTGTCATTAATTTGGTTGAATTTTAATTTGTTATTCTACAGTTTACCAAGTATTACTGTAAGTATTAAATAAAATACAGATAGTTACTACCTACTCTGTATTATGAGTTTATTCTTATAATAAAATAAATGGAAATAAATCTACGTTAAATCTCTCGTAAGAAAAATTTTCATGAAATTATTATGTTTTTGAAGCATTTGATTCTGAATAATAAAGTAAGAAAGAATCTGATTTCTTCTGATAATTATTATAATAATACAAAGTTTGTGAAAATACAATTACCATGTACTAGTAATGTTTATAAAGAAAAAAAGTGTAATTTTGTCTGTCTGTATTCTGTAACAATTAACATCTTCAAGCTAAAACCGTCGAAACGATATTAAGTTTGAAGTTATTAAAAAAAACATAGGATTATCAAACAAAAGCTGTATAACAAATAGTTCACCAACAAATCAACGCTCGCAATTATTTTGTTCCAATTTTTTTCAACTAAAAAAAAAATTTCGATAGAAAACAAAAACCACAGTTCAATCAACACAACCCGCAGGGCTATCACGTAAAAATAGCGATCGACTGGCAATAATCGCGCGATCGATTGCTGGGTAGTGGGTATAAAAAACAATGGTATAATGTAAGCTGAAACGTGATACGAAATTGCGATTTTGGAGCAATTATCGCGCAATGATTGCTATCGCATTGCTCTCGCAACTCGCAAGATACGTGATACGGCTGCCGCCTGCCGCGCTGTTTTATTGGATGCTGCGGTGTAAAAAGTTATTGTTATGTCAAAATTCATCAAACCGAGATGAAATTCGCACAATCACGATAAAACAACGGATTTGCATGAAAATTCAGATAGCTTATAGAATTTAGATAGTAGACAGCTTGTTTGCAGTATTCTCTAAAGTCTAAATTATCAAGTTTGGATTCAATATTTGAAAGGGCTTATCTCGCGAACTACTGGAGCAATTTTTATTTTATTTGGCACAGATAAGAAGTAGACCACGTGAAGGATCATAGGCTATCGATTTTAATCATTTTTTCAGTGGCTATATAAGTATATTATATTTTATACCCGTGCGACGCCGGGGCGGGTCGCTAGTTTCTTACTAAAACTTTTAAACACACATGCAACGACTTTGAAAGTTGAAGGTAACGTTGATCTTATTATTCATGAATTACATAATATTATGCTTATAAAATTTTAGTTTATTTCTTATGCTAATAAGTTATATGGGTAATTCTCATTTTTCCAAAAAAAGCGTGTGATCATCGTTTTTCCCAGTGATGGTACATAAGTATCAACTTTTATTTTTGTTTTCCTTAAATATTAATAAAATACTACATATTCCATAAAAAAGCATTTTCAATTTACAGTAGCGTTATATTGTTTTTTAACATGAAATAGTCAAAAATGTCCCTTCCATGTGTGTGATCACTCCATTTTTATACGGTTTTAAATTCATAACTAAATATATCATTAGAATAACAATATTTTCTGAATGCCATCATAAACCAAGTTAAATAAACTATATAAATAAAAAAAACTACGGCCAAAACCTTAAAACACTCATATTGTAATTACTTTTAAAACATTGTGATCGATTTTTTTAGTCACCTCCATGGATGATGTCACGATTGTTTTTTAAATGACAAACAATTTGCGTAGAAACGAACGTCGCACGGCTTCAAAAAAAAAACATCCGCACCATTTTACTTCAGTTGTCAGATTTTACCGGCGACGTAAGCGTTACCAGAAAATGTATTTTCTGTTGTTATTCTCACAACTCGTCGAGCATAAGTAGTCACTACTGTGGTTACTGTCAAAGGTATGTGCAGTTAAATTATAAACTTTAGTTTTGTGATTCGAACGCGTTTTTGTATCGAAAAACGCTTGACAAAGTTTGTATAACCATGCTTGATTTGGAAGTTATGTTTGAACATTTAAGTAACGAAAAGTCGCTTCCATGGGCGTCACATCCATGGATCCGTGGATAAAAAATCACCCATGGAAGTGACCATGGCTCCAGGGAAGTGAGTTTTACTTACGAATGGCTGGTATTTTGCATTGTTATTATTACTAGTAATCGCCCAATGGTCGAAATTCGACCTCAAATAAAAATATTAAATTATAACAACGCTTTTCTAATAATTTCTATTGATATTCTTTTATCAAAATATTGACTTTATTATTTTAGACACAATTCCTGCGATAGGCTCAGATTAATAAAGTCAAATGATGACATACTCGTACAATAATAGCAATACAAAAGGTCTAATAAAAGCTAAACTAAGCTGTGCAAATGTTTTCACAAAAGTAAAGAATGCTTGATAGACAAACTGATTTGTTATTTAAGCTCGGGCTGAAGCCAAAAAAATTTAATTTAATTGAAGACTTTTTTGAGACTGTGATAATTTTAAGAGATCTTAAAATTATCACAGTCTCAAAAAAGTCTTACTGGTTTCAATAACATAGTAGCCTTACACTAAAAAAACAAAATAACATAAAATTAAATTTTTTTGGCTTCAGCCCGAGCTTAAATAACAAATCAGTTTGTCTATCAAGCATTCTTTACTTTTGTGAAAACAAAACCTACAATGTATAAGTAAATTTTATGAAAATAAATGTTTCTTTTTAGGGTTCCGTAGCCAAAATGGCAAAAAAGGAACCCTTATAGATTCGTCATGTCTGTCTGTCTGTCTGTCCGTCCGTCCGTATGTCACAGTCATTTTTCTCCGAAAATATTAAAGCTATACTATTGAAACTTGGTGAGTAGATGTAGTCTGTGAACCGCATTAAGATTTTGATGCAAAAATGGAAAAATTGTTAAAAATTTTAGGGGTCCCCATAGATACAACTGAAACAAAAAAAAATTTTTTCATCTAATCTATGCGTGTGGGGTATCTATGAATAGGTCTCCAAAAATCATATTGAGGTTTCTCATATCATTTTTTTCTAACCTGAATAGTTTGCGAGAGAGACTCTTCCAAAGTGGTAAAATGTGTGTCCCCCCCCCCCTCTAATTTCTAAAGTAGGGGCATGATAATTCTAAAAAAAATATATGATGTAGATTACAAAAAAATCTACCAACGAAAATTGGTTTGAACGAGATCTATCCAGTAGTTTTTTTTATACGTCATAAATGGTAAACCTTAATATAAATTTCATTAAATCGACTGAAATATAAAAATAAATCAAAAACCTTTTAATTTCATAAAAATAAACCTTAGTGCTGCTGCGGAACCCTTCATGGGCGAGTCCAACTCGCACTTGGCCGCTTTTTTAAGTTATTATACAAATTCATTTATAAAAGTAAATTTGTAATATTAGTTCACATATTTTAGTCAACTAATGACAATAAAGCTGATTTTTTAAATAAAAATTGCATTTTACTTTTAAGAAAAGTCACCTCTTTGTTTTATGTCACAGCTATGTATTGACTTTTTATATGGAATGTCATTTCCATGGAAGTTAGGTCACTACCATGGAGGGCACTTTTTTAAAACCCCTTATTTCTCTATATATAGAGGGCTGCAAGCTCGGAGAACATTTTTCCAATGTAGAACAAGACTCAAACTAGTAGAATCAACCATCAAATTGCTCAAAAAGTCGTTTAGGATTTTATAAAAAAAATTTGTACCAAAAATGAGAATTACCCATATTCAGAAGTTATGAACAAAACATGCAGAACATAACATTTTCCGTACTTATTAAAAAAGTATGTTCTTTCCCGGGACTAAAAATATAAGGAATTTCATCAAAATCAGTTCAGTAATTTATGCGTAAAACAGATTTAAGACTTTGTCTTCATAATAATATTATTAATATGAAAGTAATAATTCAAGTATGGTTTTACAAAATCCACACTATGTAATAACTAATATTGTAATAATTTATTAACAATGCAGTGACATAATCATACCGCACACGTATTCGTTGTACATTTTTTGTAAAAACACGCCACGATTCATGGAAACTGGGCTGAACACGGCACCCACGCACACCCCGAGAGGGGGCAGGAGGGGGTGGGGTGTGTGGAAACCCCGGCGTGACTCATTTAGGGGAGGTCAGTCGATTGTGAAACCTGTGCATAATCGAGGGAGCGGTAGGATACCTGGGCTAGTTATCTATAATACTAGGCACACGCGAACAGATATTGAAATATGAATATTAAAAGTAGAGGGAATATAAACAGGGATACACGATAGCCGTGTATTCGTATAGGCCGGCAACGCACCCGCAGCTCGTCTGGTGTTGCGAGTGTCCATGGGCGACGGTAGTTGCTTTCCATCAGGTGACCCGTTTGCTCGTTTGCTCCCTTATTTTATATAAAATTCCTATATCCACGTTGGCTAATGGCTAGTGACATGCGTTACTATTTACTAAGCATTGTGAAACATGTTGAAAGTGACAGTCACGCCCAACTCGCGTATAATATATTCTCCCGTTTGTTTGATGTCTAGATACTCCTTAGTTCTGTCTACTCTTTCATTACATTGCCATGATTGCCACCACGATTACGAAGCTGTCTAGCATGCGCCACCGACATCGATCATGGACAATAATTAATTATAATTTATAGTCGAATATGCACAAGTTGGTAATCGTCTATACCTACTTTTCCCTTATGGAGTCATGGGCTAACAGTCGAAAAGGCCGTATACTACTTTATTAAAAATTATTTCTATTAAATGATGACAGCACCCAAGCCTTCACTTAGTCGGATAAAAATAAACTGTACTTACCACAAAAAAATCGATATCAGACGTCTTCAATACTATATTTGGGTATTTACTATAAGTAAGATCTTTATACCTTTACAACAACCTATATTGGTTGGTGAAAATATAAATAAATACGAATTGATATGAATTTCATAAATTAATAATTCCATACAAGTTGAAGTTATCAGTGATAAGTTGATAACAAACAAAGCGATAGTACAAGCACACTAAATTTCAACACAATCGGTCTAGCAGCTTTGGAAACAATACACAGCGACAAGATAATTTTATGTATGAGATCAAAAAACCTACAACCAAATCCATTCGTACTAAAGATTGACATGTTGTCAATGAGAACTAACTGGGTACCACTCACGACAAAACAATGGTACCATAAGCTTGGTAAAGTTGTGGGTGCCGAACACTCTCGCATTTTCCACAAAACATGTGCAAGTCATGGCAACTTCGACTGGGTTAGGGTGAAAGTACTGCTGATTAAGTACTACTTTATAATGGTGCGATAAAAGAGTTTGATATTTTACCATACTACCACTAACCTACTACACTACCAGACTGCCAAAAGGTTATTAGTTAAATAAGTAATAGTTAAAAAAACTAAAAGCACGCTTTTTATATAAAGCGTCGGTTACAAACAAACACACAAACATACAAATTGAAAAATGGAATAATTATATCAAATTAGTGTATTGTTATCGGTCCTCGATAAATCTACAAAGTTTGAACGAAATCCTGGCCGTTTATAGTGGGTCAAAATCGCGCCCAAAGAAGTCGGTTACAAACAAATATACAGGTGAAGCTAATAAAAGGCGTATAATTAACTTACATTGTTTTAGATATTTTTAATTTTTTCTTATGCAATCCATACTTCCATAATATATCTACTATAATGCGAAAGTGTGTCTGCCTGTCTGTCACCTCTTCACGCCCAAACCGATGAACGGATTTTTCTGTTTGATATGGAGATACTTTGAGTCCTGGGAAAGGACATAGGACTTTCATCCTGAAAAAATGCACGGTTCCCGCGCGATAAACTAATTTTGGCGTAACGAAGTTGCGGGTGTCATCTATCTTATATAATTAAATCAAGTATGCAACTTCTAAAATCAATTACCCCATTTTGCAAAGTTCAAACATTACATTAATGTTGTTTTTAAGGTGAAAGTAAAAAACCGTGTTGGATGTGTTTTAGATTGCTTGTTTTCTATGCGAGGCTGGCCCGGCCTCTCATAGAAAACAAGCAATGGAACAGCAAAAAATTGAAAGGGCGTAGCGACAAAATGGTTTTTGTCGCGTAATTTAAAAACCATAAATAATACATTTCATATAAGCTATGGACAAATTAAAGTGTATACTAGAACCAATTTATACGTACAAATGGAAGCTTATATCACTCTCCTCTGTTGGCAAAATAGGAATCCCTTTTTTTACAGAGGTCTTTTTGATTGATTATTCTGTGTTATAAAAGTTGACCAATCGTGTTATGCTATGGGTAATTCAAAGACAAAGACATGATGAATACTGACAGTGAACTTTAATTTCTTAGCTTTAGTCATTACTGAGAAAAATGGACATCGCTACAGCCAAATTATCAAGGCGTCACCTTAATCAAGTCCTTGATTTTTACTAAGCTGTACCATTTCTACAATCCAACCAAACTCACATTTTAGTTGCAATATCCAATAGCCCATAATGTTGATGGCCGTCCAGTAATCGCTATCCATCAGGCTTTTCACTCGCTCGTTTGCCAATTACCCGCTAGTAAAACACTGTAACAAATAGCAAGTAGCAACAGTGCACAAACATCTGGTCCGGACAGTATCATTTTGTTTATTTAATTCGTGGTCAATAAAAACTAACTATAAAACGCAACAGCTGAGTTATGAGGTAACCTGCAATATTATATTACAGCCGAGTCTAGTGCCAAATTTTAGAAATTCTACGAGAGACCTCACTAAACCTTACCAGATCATACACATAGAAGCCAGGATATGGTCGTATTCGGTCAAATGAGCTATTGCTGATTTTGGATATTTTTTTATTAAATAAAGGGGCAAACGAGCAAACGGGTCATATGATGGTAAGCAACTATCGTCGCCCATGGACACTCGCAACATCAGAAGAGCTGCAGGTGCGTTGCCGGCCTTTTAAGAGGGAATACGCTCTCTTCTTGAAGGTTTGCAGGTCGTATAGGTCCGGAAATACTGCTGGTGACAGTTCGTTCCAGAGTTTTACAGTGCGTGGCAGAAAGTTACGCGAGAAACGCACGGTGGAAGACTGCCACTCATCAAGGTGATGAGGATGGTATGTTTTTCGCGTGGGTCGATAGCGAAAAGTTGCAGGTGGTATGATTCCGAACAATTCCTCAGAACACTACCCGTGATACAACCGATAGAGGATGCAGAGTGATGCTACATCTCGGCGTAATTCCAAGGGGCCCAAGCTGTTTGAAACACTATGGCAGTCAACAATTCGAGCGGCCCTTCGTTGGATACGATCCAGAGGGAGCAGTTGGTGTTTTGGCGCCCCTGCCCAGAGATGAGAACAATATTCCATATGAGGCCGAACCTGCGCCTTGTTGTAGGCGTTGGTCCGGACTGAAGTACTGTCTCGCTCTGTCAAGAACACCAAGCTTCTTCGAGGCTAACTTGGCCTAACCCTCTAGAATCTAGATGATATCGGAACTGGACTTCGCTCGATATATGTTGACGCCAAGTATCTCAATGGTAGGGGAGATGGTTAAAGATGTGCCCTCGAAACGAGGATATACGACCATTGGTGACTTTTTAGTGGTGAACGCGCAGACTTGTGTCTTGGCGGGGTTAAATTGGACTAAGGTACGTCTACCCCATTCAGAGACTTTCTCCAATGAATTCTCTATTTTAGACACAAGTTCGTTTCGACTCTCAATGACATTTTGCCGAGAAATATTGGGGGAGCCGGTATATTATACATTATACAGCATCACCTGTACTATCATCCGCACAGCAATGAATGCCATTGGTCTGTAACATTTATGAATAGGGTAGGCGATAGCATACATCCCTGAGGGACACCAGCATCAACAGACTGAGTTTCCGAGCATTCGTCGTCAACTACGACCTAAATGCTTCTATCTGCTAAGAAACTAGTGACCCACTTACATAATTTCTCGGGCAGCCCGTATGATGGAAGCTTTGATAGCAGCGCTTTATGCCAAACCCGATCAAAAGCCTTCGCAATGTCCAAACTAACAGCCAATGCCTCTCCCTTCGACTCAGTTGCTTGAGCCCAACGATGAGTTAGGTACGCCAAGAGATCACCAGCCGAGCGACCCTAAACCCTTACGGAACCCGTATTGTTTGCCGCTTAGTAATCCCTGGCAGTCCAAGTATCGAAGAAGCTGGCTATTGATAATGGATTCTATTATCTTCGAGAAGATAGAGGTTAAAGCGATTTACAATAATTAACTCCTTAAAGTTATTTAAACCCCTTATAATAAAAAGGTCAACTATGTACACAGACGTTGTGTTAGTAAGGAGCTATTGGACAGTTCTTTATCCTCTATAAAGAACTGTCCAATTGCCTGATGGTAAGGGATGTGTTCCCACTTTTTGGTCAATTTCATAAAAATAGGCATAAGCATCTAAAGTGAAAAACTTTTATGAATCACATAAAATCCGGAATCAATAGAGCAAATTAGATTCACACTGTACAACCACGCTCACACAGAACTAGCCACCTCGTCATACATTCTAGTACGACGGGTCGAAGGCGTCGAGCGTACGATCACAGAATTTGCGAGATTGATCCTTATGTCGTCGCCATAAAGGCCATGTGAGAGGCAAAACCCTGAGCAGAGCCACGAAACCTTTTATCACATGGCTCTGACGTATGGCCCGCGTCATCGTCTGTGAAGGACCGTTAAACAAGTATTGATCTACCTTATCATGTATGCGCCGGCCGCCGATAGAAATCACTGTAAATGTTACTGAAACCTGGCCTAGTTGGCGCCAATAAATTGAATAACGAATAAAGGCTCCCACACATAACAGGGAATTCATGCGAATTCGCATACATTGCGATTTTTATTATGAGTTTTGTCGCAGATATTTGCGATGCGATGCGAATTCTTAGTTTTGTGTGGGAGCCCTAAGGTCTTTAATTAAAAAAAAATACTTTTGAGATCGAACAGTTTTTTTGCTTATTAAAGACATAATGACACTTTCATGAATCGTGACTCTTCTTCTTCTTCTTTTCATATTATGGCTCCTTTGGAATCGTGACTCATGGCGAAGAATCTCATGATGACTCTTAGCTTTCAAGCTTAAAAACGACAAGACAAGTTTAGGCTCTAGAGCTAGAGTGTGCCAATTAATAATAATACATACATTACACTAATGACTAAGGAATACAATTTTCTAAGCGAATCTATGTAATAAATAATAATAAGGGAGATCTAAATAAATTCCCAAAGTACCTAATAACTAATAAGTAATAAGTTAATAACTAAAGTCCGGTCGCCAAATGTATAGAAACGATTGAACCACAATAGACATAACTACCAGTAGTTCGAATGCAAAGAAACGGACAGGTTTCAATATCTGTCAAATTCGTCGGGTTTCACTAGGATTATGAAAGGGATGTTGCCTCGCGCTGGCTGATATAATTTATTTTTAAATATTATTTAAAATAAAGATTTCAAAATTGGATTCTGACAATTTTAAACGCATGTGCCAAAACACATACATAAAATTAAATTAAGAAATTTAAAAAAAACCCCGCCAAAAAACTTTAAAAAGTAATGAAATAACATTTCCTGACTTTAAGTTTAAATCATTCCTAAGAGTAAAGTAATATTTTAGTCCATAATTGTTGTCAAGGTGTGTCGGGGGACCGCTAAGTAAACTACCACAACAGCGACTTTTGCATTTTGTATCGCCATAATAGTCGTTGATTCTCTCGATTCGGGTCGCTGTGAACAGCCCCCCTACCATGACCTCTTATAGCAGTATTACTTTAATATTATACTTTTGAATTTCGCATAAGCAAACATGATCTCTATTTATATAAACATAGGTATGTTTTTTGTTTGTGCGAAATCTGAAAGTAATATTAAAGAAATACTGCTATAAGAGCTCATGGTAGGGGGGCAGACCCTTAATTTATATTGTTATGTGAAATCAAACATCTACATTAGCGGTCCCCCGACACACCTTGACAACAATTATGGACTAAAATATTACTTTACTCTTAGGAATGATTTAAACTTAAAGTCAGGAAATGTTATTTCATTACTTTTTAAAGTTTTTTGGCGGGGGTTTTTTTAAATTTCTTAATTTAATTTTATTTTATGCTTTTTAAACTTGTGCAGAATAATTCCTATCAACTGGATCATATCCCAATGAATACCATCTATAAAATATGTCCTCTTGGATGAGGCCATCAATATGAGACCAAACATGAAACCTTCACTTTAGGTTCATACGGAGCTTGGCTCCTATAGAATCCAGGTGATGCTGCAGCAGCAGCATGCAAATATTTACTGTTTATCTACGTCTTACTGGTTGTCGCAATTAAAATGAGCCCAAACACGAAACCCAGGCTCTAAGTTGGTGAGGAGTTGGGTATCCTATTGATTACCAGGTGATGCTGCACCACCAGGTCAACTTTCCAATAATATGTATATATTCATAAGTGTCTCGAACCAGGATGCAAAATATAAAACCCATCAAACGACTGCAAGTTGCTAATCGTCCTATCACGAACCAGATATACCGTGATATTTCAGCAATGAGCAGGCTGATGATGATGAACTATAGCTAAGAACACTCACCGTCATGTCAGCTTTCAAACAAAAAAAACTAGATCAAAATCGGTCCACCCGTTTGGATGCTACGATGCCACAGACAGACAGACAGACAGACAGACAGACAGACAGACAGACACGTCAAACTTATAACACCCCTCTTTTTGGTCGGGGGTTAAAAAATACGACCAAAGAGGAACACGTCCAGCGAATATTATGTCATAGTTTTAAATTCGTAGGTAACAAGGTCTGCGGTCGCTCTAAGTCGGCATACTCTATAGTTCTGTCTACGCTGATTGAACTATGTCCTTTTGAGCTGTGTCATGTGTGTATTTAAATTCAAGCAGCCATAAATGCCAATGAGCTAAAATCTAAAGTCTCTCTATCCGGCGACTGGAGTATAAAAGCAAACATCTCCCTCACATCTAGTTTACTGTTAAAATTGCATCACAAAAGGTACAGTATAACCTCTATTACACCTCGCTTATCACAACACCGTCTTATCATCGTTGTGTAACATTTTTATCGGTTTTAAAGAAGTCGTCAAGAAATACCACAGATAAAATCTTGATAATAATCGTATTGGTCATTTATTGATGTTTAATACAATAATAATTATTGTTAGTAGCTAATAGTGCTATTATTTATTAATCAGTGATTAAGAAGCACGCGACAACGAGATAATTATATCATTTTTTGTATGAATTAGTATAATAATTATGACAACAATAGGTATTAATTAAAGTCTTACCAAAGAAATCAAAGGCAAAGGATAATCCTAACATAAAAGCGAAAGTGTCTGTGTTACCTTTACGTTGAACCGATTTTGATGAAATTTGGTATGGAGGTACTTTAGTTTTTTTTATAAAAAGCGGCCAAGTGCGAGTTGGACTCGCCTATGAAGGGTTCCGCAGCAGCAATAAGGTTTATTTTTATGAAATTAAAATGTTTTTGATTTATTTTTATATTTCAGTCGATTTAATGAAATTTAGATTAAGGTTTACCGTTTATGACATATAAAAAAAACTACCGGCTAGATCTCGTTCAAACCAATTTTCGTTGGTAGTTTTTATAGTAATCTACATCATATATATTTTTTAGAATTATCATGCCCCTACTTTAGAAATTAGAGGGGGGGGACACACATTTTACCACTTTGGAAGAGTCTCTCTCGCAAACTATTCAAGTTAGATAAAAATGATATAAGAAACCTCAATATGATTTTTGGAGACCTATCCATAGATACCACACACGCATAGGTTAGATGAAAAAAAATTTTTTTCGTTTCAGTTGTACCCCATAGGTAGGACCCCTAAAATTTTTAATAATTTTTCCAATTTTGCATCAAAATCTTATTAATGCGGTTCACAGACTACACCTACTTACCAAGTTTCAATAGTATAGCTCTAACAGTTTCGGAGAAAAGTGGCTGTGACATACGGACGGACGGACGGACGTCCGTATAGTCATTGCTGAGAAAAATCGACATCGCTACAGCCAAATTATCAAGGCGTCGCCTTAATCATTAATGTATATTGTCTGTTTCCTAGTAGCACTTAAAAATCCTCTACAGATGATATTCGAACATATTATGCCAATCTTTTAATATAGAACTTCGTATAGCTCTATAAGATATTTTTTTTTTGTCTAACACAATACGAATGCTGTTACTGCAAAAAATTGCAAAAAACAACGTTTTACGTAAGCGAATTAAACGCAAATTACGAAATAGCAACTTGTTTATAGCCAAAGAACAAAACCGGGATAATTTATGAGTTTTTTCTTCCAGTCTATAACCCAAAACAGTTTTTTATCCTCCAAGATTGTAAATTAAAGATAACGATTATCTTTTATCGTAATAGCGATAACTTTCGTTAAGAAAAAGTTACATCATTCTTTGTAGATTGGGTGGATACTAAAGTAAGCAACTTCATGCATAAAAAAGAATAACTCACTTCATTTGTTTAACTATTGTACTCTTCCCCGACTCCCCCGCACCTGAAAAAAGAAAAAAAACGTTAATTTTGACAAAAAAAAAATATTATTGATGCTGGAAACAAAATTCGTTCATGTACACCGATATATAGTCCAGCACGAATCGGCGCATGAGTACCGAAAATGATGATATAAATTCATGTTGCCATGGCGCAACCTGGTGCCATATTGTTTAAACAAAAATTGTTTAAACAATTTCAAGTAATTGTTGTTTTTCAACCGGACAATTTTTTTTTCTTTATTGAAATACCAATAAAAAAGGTCCTTTGACTTTTCATGATAAAGTTAATATTTTTAAAGATAATATTATATTATGAATTTTTAAAGGTTCGAAAAATCTCAAATTTGGATACTTTCGACCCATGAAAAATATATAAAATAATGGGCCAAGTGCGAGTTGGACTCGCGCACGAAGGTTTCCGTACCATTATAGTAGAGCAAAAATAGTAAAAATTGTGTTTTTTTGTATGGAAGCCCCCCTTAATTATTTATTTTATATGAGCAGCTGAGATTTACATTTCAAGTGCCTACCTGTTGTCATCATTGATAACGAGCAAAAAATGTTTGAAAAATCACGTTTGTTGTATGAGAGCACCTCTTAAATATTATTTAATTTATTTAGTTTTTACCCGACTGCCAGGAGGGTTATGTGTTTAGCGCGTATCTTGTATGTTTGTAATATCGTTTATTACCTCGTATCTTCAGAACCGCTAAGCGGATTTTTTAGTATTTGTTGTTATAGCAGCAACAAAAATACATAATCTGTGAAAATTTCAACTCTCTAGCTATTACCGTTCTTGAGTTACAGCCTGGAGACAGACGGACAGTCCCGTTTTTACCCTTTGGGTACGGAACCCTAAAAGAAAGAAAACATAGGGACATTGTATTAGTGGCCAATGGCCATAGATATTCAGGAAAAAAATTATAACTCTACCGCACCGGTATTATCCAGGGAGGAAACAGCGGACAACGTTTGTATGGAAAAACGGCGGTGTGGATCCCTCTTAAAGGTAAACGACGCGACGCATACGTATTGTTAGCGCGCGAAATTAACAATAATTAAAAAAAAAGCTAGACTTCTGAAATTTTCACAGATTGTGTGTATATAAAGCCGCCAACCCACCGCGGCGCACGCTGTGCACGGCCACGCGTACGCGTGGACGTGCACGGATTTATTTCTTTGACTTGAGTCAATTCGTGCGTAGCGTGTCCGTGGGTTGCAGTGGACACAGTCACATATATTTTCTTACAAAGCGAAGCTTGGCGCACGTGCGTAGTCTCCGTGCGCCGCGGTGGAATGGAGCCCTTACTCGTAGGTGTTGCAGAATGATGTCAAATGCAGCTCGTATATAATTATTGTCGACGAACGGCCGCCCTCTGACCCCGGCCCCGCTATAACTATCATACAATGAAATTACTGAATCAATTGGACGGACCAGACTATAATATGTTTATACTGACAGTCCGACATAATATGTAGCAGATATAATATTATATGTAACATATTATTATCCATATCCATACTAACATTATTTAAATGAAAAAGTGTGTCTGTCTGTCTGTTACCTCTTCTCGCTTAAACACCTTAACCGATTTTGATGGATGGATGGATATATTAATATGGATTATAATCTGTGGTTTATCACAGAAGAATCATGTAGGTACTATTGGAGTGCCAAAATATGTGCATATATATACAAGCCATGAAGTCACAAGGGCGAACGAACCAAGTATTATGGAAATCATAAAATTATAGTTTAGAATATTACAAGAATTTTAACTAAATTTTCAACAATCAAATTTACAAAATTTCTATATTTTTAACCATATTCTTATAAGATTTGGGAAATCTATTACCTTACTTAAAAAATCATGATATTATGTAGTTACACTTATCCTTTACCCACATTGAAAAAGTTTTAAACAAACTCTTCAAAGGCCTTTTACTATCCTTCAAATGAAGCCATCGAACGTTTTTGAATTTTTGGAAGGCTTCACGGGATTTCCCGCCTTCGTCACTCTGTTCCGTTTTTAAATCATTCGAATTTCAAAACATCCGAAGTCTTTGTCATTTTGTTCCGATTTTAAAATGATTCAAATTTCGAACATCCGTGGTATTCAATAAGTCAGGCCACAACGTTTACAGATTGGTTTACAGTCTAATCGCTACGGAATTTCTAATTTTGTACTTTAACCATCCAATAAGTTATCGCAAAACATCGCCAAGAATTTTTAGCATCGCTATTCGCTGCAGTGAAATTAAAATTTTAGGTCAGATACTCGGCTACTATACTATACTAGTTTAAGTTTACAGTTACAATTTTTGATAAGCCCTAGTAAAGTTTGGTACATTACAGTACAGTACTGTATTATAAAATATTGTTTTTATTTGAGTGGTCGCAAACTTTTTACGACATGGTACATATATATATATACTAAATTACATAATAAAGGTGGCCTTCAAAAAATGTTTTCTGACCAAATAGGTACAAAGAATAAATACACTACGCGAACCAAATATGAAATGTTTGCATTTTAGCATAAAAATAAGTTCTGTCTTAAAACTACACTCAGAATCAAATTTTGAACCATTTAATAATAATATAATTTTATGAACACCTAACATCTATTTCATTTAACATCAAAGAGACGAGTTTCATTAAAATCAGGCCAGCTGCAGCTCCTACAGAAGGACACGGGAGTCTTTCATTTAGTCAACAAACTATAAACAAGATTCTCGAAAATTCCGAAGGCTCAGGTTGTAAAATTCCTCTGGTTGTATGTAAATTTAAATTGTCTTATAATTATAGGAGTCATTAATTTAAAATAATTATTAATATTCTGCTTAAATATGGGTCATTTTCATTTTGTGCGTTATTTGGTATCGCTTCACAAATCATGGGTTTTTTTATTCTTATGGCTAGATATTACGTATTAGAGTGTGCTATTGTTAGTCCTTGTGCTTAAATACCTTTAGATACTAAAAAAAGCACATCTGAAAAATTCAGCGTCCACGTCCGTGACAACCTATCCATGCTCGTGACTAAATAACATTTAAATAACATTTATGTAAAGTTGTGGTATTATTTAGATTCAGAAAGTATTTGTCTAGGCTAAAACTACATTTCAATTCAAAAAACACACCGGCAAAATAAAAAAAAATCAGCAAAAATCAAAAATTAAGAAAATCTTTGAAATTTCAGTAGTAAGTTTTTAAGTTAAGTTCTCCATTTTTATTAAAGAAATGCCATGTTAAAAACGTGTAATGCCTTCTATGGATCTCAAGAGGGCCTGGATACTCCATTCCATGCTTGCATTTTGATTGTCAATCATTTCTTGTGGGATATTCTCCTACTACTCCAGTAGCGCCAACTCGAGTTTCTGGACACATTTTGGAGCTAGAGTTTTAAATCGTACCGTTCACCCATTGATGTGCCACACGTCCTCAATCGGATCCACATCCGTAGACCGTGCTGTCCTCTCCACCTGCGCTACGCCAGCATCATTTACGTAAATATGCCCGACTTTTTTACTCTATGGACGCGCATAAAATTGAAGTTACTGCCTAAAACTATGTAAAAGGCACAAGATGCAGTTTCAGGATGTCTGTGCTATAGCCCTGTACTGTCAAAGTACCATCCTCAACAATCATCAGCTCTGTGCGGGCTCCAAATCTATGCAACCCCAAACCATTACGAAGCCTGCATGATAGGCCACTGTTTTCGTTAAGTTTGATGGCCTATAGCGTTCCTTACCATTTATCCATATTCTTTATCGCCTATCAACAAAATTTACACAGAATTTGCTCCCATCATTGTACAGCACACGATTTCACTCACTTGTCAAATTTTGATGTTCACGCGCATATCTTAGCCTGGCTCTTTGGTGTCCTGTCTCAAGTTCTGATGCCCTTGCTGGCACTTTTGAGTTTAATTTAACTTCTCTAAGTCTTCTTCTTACTGTACAATCACTTACACGTACATCTCGGAACTGTTCCGACAGGTTTCGTGTCTGCAAAGCAGTTTGAGGTCCATTTCCTAAGGCTTGTGCCCTTACAAAAAGGTCATCCTGAAACATTGTCACCCGATATCTGCCTTGTTCTCATCTCCGAACGTAAGATCCAATCTCTCTGTAGCATTAAAAGTTACGATGGACCACGGAAACCGACAAACCTACGGCCTGACTGACCGAACGGTAGGTGTGACCTTTCTCTATCGTGGTTACAGCTCTAGCTGTCGTAGATGCTGGGAAATCACTAATTTTGTATCTAAGCAATGTGTTCTTCCAAAAACCAAACAATCAAATGAGCTGGCATACCTTGCAACCCGCTAAAACGCCATTCTTATCAGATACACTTACAACGTCAGTCATCGAAAAACTCTTATTAGGGCATAATTGCAATAAAAATCTCTCAACTTGCCAGTTTTGTTCAATATTTTATTTCTTAAATGAGCTTAGAATCTATAAAAAAGGATTTCACACAGCCCGACCCACTTGAGTTCAAGTTGTGGCCGTTTTTACCTATGTTCCGCTAATTTTGCCAGTGTGTGTGTAGTTGTAATCGTATAATAATTGTGCAAAATGATTATTTTTATATCAAATGATTGACGATTTCCGTTTGTATGAAAACTCAAAGATGAACCCGTCCCTACGTTACGCCATGTGAAAAGTGAGTGCTGCGTGCGGTGCGAATTTAGATTCTCAAAGAATTTAGATGGGTGTTTTCAGTACATGTTATATGAAATGTTATACAAAAGTCACACACGTGGTAAAGTGTCAAAAACGTGCCCGACAATGTCCACGTTTGTGACTGAAATTTCAAACCACGTTTGTGATATTTTTCAAGCGTGCCGCCAAAATATAACCTTAAGATTGTAGCCTTCGGTCAAGCATTAAATCAAAAATATTATCACTTCTTAACCTATCAAATAAATGAAATTCAAGTGAAAATCATAGTAATTACAATAGTTATGGCAGCCACGTGTATGATGCATTAAGGTTTACAAAATCCAAACAGTAATATAAAAAATGTCATGTCTTTTTTATGCATAAGCTTGTTGAATCACGCCGCACCGGAAGGCAAATGGCCGACTTTTTATTTTTCAGTGAGTGTTGCCTGTGCATGTAGATCAATATTCTCCTAAAAATATCACCATAAATTCGGGTACTTTCGGGTAGCCACGTTTGTGACAGCTTTTTTTCTCACATGATGTATCATGAGATATAGTTGGAATACTTCATTGAAATATAGTTATAATATCGAATTTCAAAGGGTTATTAATTGATAATAATGAATTATTATAGAACTTTACATTTTGGAAATATATTAATGTAATTAAGACTGAATAAAAAGTAAAAAGTGATTTTTCACACATCACGTTGCGTGACATTTACCCATGGATTGTATATAAAAAATTTTTCAGTTGCGTTTTCTGCTGCAAGTTATGCTTACCATTATTAAAACTACGAAGACACACCACTCACTTTTTTTTCAAAAATTTATCACCAAAAATTTTGTCTAAAATTTTATTGTCACACAAAAAAAATTAAAATGAAAATGACCCATATAGTTAAACTTCACACAGATTATGTGTGAAGTTTAACTATATTTACAATTCCTAATGTTTATGCAATTCTATTGTTATTTAGTTCATCACTAAAACACAATAGCAACTAAAAGGCGTGAATTTACTGGAAAATGGATTTGAATTATTGCATTATAAACAATACATTTAGAACACATACTTAGAATTTTTTCAATGTCTAATTAATGTAAGCGCATAGCTTCTAGTGATACTTCCATTTTGAATTATTTTATCTCTGAGTTTCTTTGAGAAAATGTAAAGTTATCAGAATACTTACAGGTCCTATCATAGGTAAAAACTTTGTGAATTGTATTCATGACCAGATTTAGACTGAGATCATTTTTAATGGTGGATTGTAAGTGAGAGTGCCTTTGTAGACTGTCTAAATTAATGCTGGTGCAAAGTAACAAGGGCCAAGGGGACAAAAACTAATAGAAGACAGCTGTTGTCAGTTACTACCTGTAAAAGTGCAAACCTTCAAGAAGAGAGCATATTGTTCCCTCTTAAAAGGCTGGCAACGTACTTGGTACTCCAGGGGAGTATCCATGAGCGACAGAAGTTGCTCTAGAGCAGGTACAACCTGTTTGCTTGTTTGTCCAATTTTATAAAAAAAAGGAAAGCTATGTACGCAGACTCAGAGTATACAGTATGTACTCTACGGTTGGTACATGTATAGGTGTGACACTGACACATTCAATTAACTAATGGAATGCACACAATCCATGAATCATCAACCAAGATAATGATGTTAATGATCTCTCATTGCAAACAAAATGTAAGGAATGTCAATTGTAATATACTAGAATTGTTGTACAGTGAGGTAAAAAAAATCTAGGGATCAGCTGTTTACACCAAGATTCTGGAGGATAAAGCCAACTAGTAGCACCTCCATTGTGGGTATCGCAGACACAATTCAAGACGTGAGTGGAAGAATAAGGTAAGTAACATGAAAAAACTTCTCGTTTTTAGGGTTCCGTAGCCAAAATGGCAAAAAAGGAACCCTTATAGATTCGTCATGTCTGTCTGTCTGTCTGTCTGTCTGTCCGTCCGTATGTCACAGCCACTTTTCTCCGAAACTATTAGAGCTATACTGTTGAAACTTGGTAAGTAGATGTAGTCTGTGAACCGCATTAAGATTTTGATGCAAAAATGGAAAAAATATTAAAAATTTTAGGGGTCCCCATAGGTACAACTGAAACAAAAAAATTTTTTTTTCATCTAACCTATGCGTGTGTGGTATCTATGGATAGGTCTCCAAAAATCATATTGAGGTTTCTCATATCATTTTTTTCTAATCTGAATAGTTTGCGAGAGAGACTCTTCCAAAGTGGAAAAATGTGTGTCCCCCCCCCTCTAATTTCTAAAGTAGAGGCATGATAATTCTAAAAAAAATATATGATGTATATTACTATAAAAACTACCAACGAAAATTGGTTTGAACGAGATCTAGCCAGTAGTTTTTTTTATACGTCATAAATAGTAAACCTTAATAAAACAAAAAAAATTTTTTTTCATCTAACCTATGCGTGTGTGGTATCTATGGATAGGTCTCCAAAAATCATATTGAGGTTTCTCATATCATTTTTTTCTAACCTGAATAGTTTGCGAGAGAGACTCTTCCAAAGTGGAAAAATTTGTGTCCCCCCCCCTCTAATTTCTAAAGTAGAGGCATGATAATTCTAAAAAAAATATATGATGTATATTACTATAAAAACTACCAACGAAAATTGGTTTGAACGAGATCTAGCCAGTAGTTTTTTTTTATACGTCATAAATAGTAAACCTTAATGAAACAAAAAAATTTTTTTTTCATCTAACCTATGCGTGTGTGGTATCTATGGATAGGTCTCCAAAAATCATATTGAGGTTTTTTATATCATTTTTTTCTAACCTGAATAGTTTGCGAGAGAGACTCTTCCAAAGTGGAAAAATTTGTGTCCCCCCCCTCTAATTTCTAAAGTAGAGGCATGATAATTCTAAAAAAAATATATGATGTATATTACTATAAAAACTACCAACGAAAATTGGTTTGAACGAGATCTAGCTAGTAGTTTTTTTTATACGTCATAAATAGTAAACCTTAATCTAAATTTCATTAAATCGACTGAAATATAAAAATAAATCAAAAATAATATAATTTCATAAAAATTAACCTTATTGCTGCTGCGGAACCCTCCATGGGCGAGTCCAACTCGCACTTGGCCGCTTTTTTGCTTAAATGGAGGCTTTAGGGCCGGAAAAGTTATTTGAAATAATGAAAAAACTATGAATTTTATGTGTAGCCAGATATATTAGCTAGGTTATGAAGTAGATAAGTTACAAGTTTTATTGAAATAATTAGGGAAAAAATGAGTTATTGTCCGTATGTTACGAAATGTTACTTATTCGATTCTTCCACTCACGTCTTCAATTGTTATGCGGCAGCCGGCTGCTGCTTGGGAATTTATGGGTTTCATGTATCAACAGAAAATGTACTATTTATTTAATAATTAATCCGTAATTATTTATTACTGTCATTCACAACTTGGTCAGCCACAACAAATATTTTCTATTTTGATTTTCCATTAATTCTTCACTCCTGTGGGGTAAAAAAATTTTTCTTACATAATGGACTATCCAAGACAAAAATAAATTTTCAATTCAAACCATTTATGAAAACTGTTCAGCTTTATAATACTAGTATTAGATTACACACAATGACAACATGTTTTCAATTACATGAAATGTAATGTAGTTGAAACCGTACATTTTACTGTGTCAGAATAAAAATAGCCCAGGTATACATAATAAATAATAATTAATAATAATAATTATGTTCATAAAAGTACGAGTCCAGTATTATAAATTAATTGTACATCTAGGACCCTTTTAAACTTTATTTTATTTTATTATTAATTATTAAAGTACACATAATAATATATACTTAAGTTAGTTAAAAGTTTGTTGTATGGGAGCCCCCTTAAATATTAACCCGTCGGTCGTGGAAAAACGAGACACAATAGCTCATCAATTGTTATCGCGGTTGCATGCTGGTCGCATGGAGCTTCATCAATTAATTTAATTTTGTTTTTAGTATTTGTTGTTATAGGGGCAACAGAAATACACAATCTGTGAAAATTTCAGAAGGGCAGCTATTATAGCCGTTCTTGAGATACAGCCTGGAGAGAGACAGACAGACGGACACACATCGAAGTCTCGGTAATAGCACAGAATAGATAATAGTACAAGGTAATAGGGTCTTGTTTTTACCCTTTGGCTATGGAGCCCTAAAAAATATCCATAAAATATTCTAGAATCATGTTATTAAGGTAGGTCCTTACTAGGTAATTTATGATGATAATTATTTATTAATTACTTACTCCAGAATTTTTACTTGTAGTAATATAATGAAGTAAGGTAATTTGAATAATAATTTCATACCATAATTATATTCAAGAATAAGTAATATAATTTTATAATTTCTTACATATTATTATAATATATTAATTATTATAAATACATAATGCAACGTTAAATAAGAAGAACTACTCAGCTTAGTGTTGGTTTTAATTTCATTATTTCAAAAAAATTTTAAGGGTTCGCCTCTGGTAGCTTACCATTTTTTACTACATAAAACCAATAAAAAAGTTTTTAAGAGAAGCAGCAAAATATAAAAAATAAAAACTTACTTTCAGCAAAACTGATTAGCAGTTTCAGAAGTATAGCATCCTTTCTCCTATTTGTATTGATGTTTAAAATGTATATAATAATTATGAAAAAATACTGCTTAAAATAATATTTGTATTAAAAAGACTCCAAAATTAGTGAATAAATTTTGGTCAAGTTTGTCATAGAACACTGCAATGCATAATACAAAACCCAGCTAACATGTTATAGCTAGATTTAAAAGTGTCATCCAGATTTCTAGCAATTCTAGATACTAAGTTGCAATAGATCTGAAAGCCGGCTTTAAAATGTTATGATCAACACATAATATGCTAACTCATGTATCTCATTCCTAGATGACTCATAACCTCTCAAGAAGCCTTTGAACTCTAAATGTTTGTTTGTATGCTATGTACATCTCTTGTGTTACATAGTATTCTACTGTATATTGATTCAGTTAGAATTATTTTTTGTTAATTGCAATCAGTACTCCAACTATGAGCTGATTTGTTATGTGGTTTATGATATGGGGCGTAACTGGCGTAAGTTTCCTAGGGGAGACTACTTTTTTAACCGACTTCAAAAAAAGGAGGTTATCAATTCGACAGGTATGTATGTAATATTTCCAGAACCGCCCAGTTTTTGTATATTATGTTAATCTATTTATAACAGCTTCTGAACAAATGTGCCAAATTTCAAAAGTGTATGTATGTATGTATGTTTTTATGTTTGTGCACGCATATCTCCGAAACTACAAGTCCGATTTAAGTGATTCTTTCTTTATTGTACTAGGTATTGTTCAACTTAGGGTATAGTGCAAGTTTCATCAAAATCGGTTCAGTAGTTTTGGAGATACGGAGTTTTAATTCTTAATTACGTACAATTTTGAAGTTGGTTTTATCTTTTTAAAATACAGTTATTGGGATTCTGGTCGCCTACAGCAGCTTTTAATATTTTAAATTGTTTTACGGGTCTATATATATGACTCTAGGACCATTAGCTGTACAACCAGGTTTGGATGTTTTAGAAATTGGTTTTTGTAGTTTTTGATTACACACTTCAGACAGTTACATTAGTCAATGTAAACAAAAGAAGGACTCTAGACAAAATCATTATGCCATTGCAATTTGTATAACCTGAAATAAATTGTTTGCTTGCTTCATTTTCTTAACAAAATAGGAAATGTACCTATAACATTTTTTGGCCAATTGATCTTTTGTGCAGCCGTTAGAATGAAAAGAAAAATCTAGAATAAAAATTGCTCAATTGAGATTGAATAGAAAAATCAAAAACGTACTTATTCATTTTTATTTTAGTGTTCTCATTCAATATAGTGAATTTTGTTGAAAACTTGGTGGATATTTTGTATGAATCATGTTTTTCCAAAATAAAAAAAGATTTTTTTCTCAAGCTACATAGCTTTATTTGCCTTTTATTGAGATAAGTGTAAAGCAAAAATTTTAATAAGAACTAACACAGCTTTATGTTTAGATTTGTATCATCTTAGAAATGCATTGAAGCAATATCAGATTTTTGAATGCCTCATATTTGATGATCACATTGAAGAAACCAGTTTAAAATGTTAAAAAAATATAGCAAAGCAGTATTTTAAATTTCACTTTACTAATAGTAATTTGTAACTGACCTCAATTACTATTTAATCACGGCTTATCCGTCTGTCCTTACAATGTTAAAGATTATGTCCATTCAACAACCACTCACAAGTTCATGGCAATAAGCCAAGTGTCAGTTACCTCACTTTTCATTGAGAGACACAGGTAAAAGTTAAGTACCTTTTTTGCCACAACAGTAGGTTGCTAACTGTTTTATAGTTAATTTTGGTGTTTAGGGTTACCGTTTATGTTACTGTAAGTTTATCTTGTTGTCATTGTTTGTTCAGATGATTTCTTACAAGTTTTATCATCTATGCTGTGTGTACATGCATGTAAACCTTAATTTGTACAACTTTAAGTTTTAAATAGCTTGTTCAAGTTAGGTGTACACATTGGTAAGTGCATATGTAAATCTAAACAGTTCAATAACTACAGACAACAAAAACTTAACTTTTTACCATGTATTGACCATGTAACATGCTAGTAAAGCTTGTTTGGGGCACATACTATGATATACTATGTTTGTTTGTAACACAGATATAATTGGTTTCTTTTTCCAAGCAATTAAGGGTCATTAGTATAATCTAATACGAGCACACACGGAACAATACACTAATTAGCGATTCAAGAGAAAGCTTACAGTGCATTTCCCTGTGTATTTGCAATTCAATCGAAAACCGACGTTACGACGTGATTAACTACTCGACTGTTTCTATTATATTGTTTCTATGAATTCGGCATACTTTTTAATGTTCGATCGTTCGAATCTCGCATGCTCGTTCGATTATTTATGATACTGACGCAAATACAATACATGGGTGCGGCCGTTGCTCGCGAGGGGAATTGGAGCGTGTTTCTCGTACCTAGCAGCAATAATTTGATATCCTTGGAGGCCTGCATGCCGTCTTCTTTCAAGTTCCTCTCGATTTGTCGGCTCCGAGCTGCCGCCGCGCGCTCCTCGGCCGACTGAGTGCACCCCATATCGGCAGCTGTCTCTGTGCTCCGACCACGTCCGCCCCGACACCCGAGCCGGGCGCGCTCTCACCGCACCCTCTGCATACGCTCCACGCGCGTCCTGCCGCTCCGGACTCGCCGGAGCCCCCACAACGTAAAACACTCAACACAGTAACCTAACTGTACCACTTCACACGGTTCCGCGGCGCCGCTAAAACACTCACACGGACGATCGATTAGCACCACAATCCAGAATTTCAGTTAAACACGACACGTTACATGTGAAGGCGACGTAAACTCCAATTGATTTTATGAAATAGCAAAAGATAATGGCGGCCGGATGACAAGCACCAGCTCAACTCCGTGACGACTGACGGCGACCGCGCCCCGCTCGACTGACGTTCGGATGCGTTCGGTATTTTTCGCTTTGGCTCGCTCACACATGCGTTAAAATAGGCTGCAACATGAAACGGAACGAAATAAAAAAATGCCGTCGAAACTAGTGAAAAATTAAAAACAAAATGCACTGTTTAACAATATGGAAGTAATTAATAAACGTAAAATATGAAATGTGGATATTATTTACATAAGATTGAATACCATGATGCTATTGTATTCGTTCCTACATAAAATATAAATAAAATAATCCAAAGAAATCACAACAAAATATATTTTGACTAGGGTAACATTGATTTATACAATCATCATCATAGACTTATAATATACTGACGTAATCATCATCATCATCAAGCAAGCATGTTTCTGACGGCCCGGCCGCATCTGCGTCTATCGTCCGAAGCTTCGTGCTACGGCCTACGAGACGATACTAAAATTGGACGATACACGCAGATCGTCCAATAGTATCGGTTTTAGCGCGAAACACCACGCATATGCGGCCGCGGCATGAGGTAGTTTTCTGAAAATTACCTAATGAAAGTATTAATAGGTTCAGTGGTTTGTGCGTGAAGAGGTAACCAGACAGACAGACACACTTTCGCATTTATAATATTAGTATGGATAATATGGATAATATAATATTATGTACACGTGCTGTGGACTCGCGTTACTTTGGCCCGTATAAATTATAGTTGGCTCTTACCACTAAGGCCGGTATAAATAGTTGGCTCTTACTACTAAGAGCTCGCTTAAAATGTGTTTTAAGCTGCTATCCTTATTAATAAACCTCACTTGAGTACAGCTTTTAAGTGCCTTGATCAAGTGAGTGGGCAACGTATTAATAAACCAAATCTTGCACTCAACTGTACTGTCAAACTGTCGCTTGAGCGGGCAACGTATTAATAAATGAAATCTTGCACTCAAGTGTGCTATCAAACTGTTGCTTGAGTGGCTAATTCTTGAGTGTGGTCAGACCTTGACTTAAGCGCGCTCAGGGATACCAATTTAGGGATTTTTCCCACAATTAGGAGAAAAATACGATCTTAGGGATACCATCATAGGGATTTTTCCCACAATTAGAAGAAAAAAAACTAATTTCAAGAGTATTTTCTGGGATATGGAATGCTTATTTTTAAACACAAAATTAATATAACAACCTGTTAAGTACCTAATATATATTTAAAACGAATTTACAGTGTTTAATAAGTAAGGTAAGGGTAGTCATCACATTACCTACATTATTCTATTGTGTACTACCTAAATTAATCTATTAAAAGTAAGCTTCCCTATATATTGCATTATCAAGCTAATATAAGTAAATTATACTATAATGAATCTATATCTATATATATAAAACTCAAAGGTAACTGACTCACATGGTGATCTATCAACGCACAGCCCAAACCACTGGACGGATCGGGCTGAAATTTGGCATGCAGGTAGATGTTACGACATAGGCATCCGCTAAGAAAGGATTTTGATAAATTCTCACCCCAAGGGGTTCTAATAGGGGATGAAAGTTTGTATTCTTAATGCGAGCGAAGCCGCGGGCAAAAGCTCGTCTCGAATAAACCGTAAGTACTCTGCAGATCATTTCGCCATACCATAAAGGCTTATGTAGGTACTGAAATTAATTAATAGCCAAATATACTTACTTTATAGTGCAAAAAATACAATAAAACTTAAATATTGACAACAATAATTAGGTATTGATAATTGTTTCTAACTATTATAGTCAAAAAGACACAATTGGGATGGATTTTATTAGGTAAAATCAAGAACGTTGGAATAATAAATAGGTTCTTTAATCTTTTCAAACACCACGGTAGTATAAGGTAGGGATTATAAAAAACAAAATAATCTTTTACCTTTATTTTTATTTTTAACTTTTAGCGTAATATTATGTTTCATCAGTTACATTATAAACTCTTCGCCACAGAAACAAAACAAAATATTTAAAGTAATATCTTCTAATAGAAAATGAAAATTGTTATTGAAATTTTTAATATAATATAAAGTATACACTGTGTCTGTGTTATCAAGTTCTAAAGTAAAGAAAAAAGGTAAACTTTAAACTTCAATTGTTAATTAAGTTGGATCTAGAAGGTCCAAAAAATATATCCTCACGGAGCCCAAAACCTTTCCATCGAATGCAAATAACCGTGGAAATTGGTTTGTGCGTTCTGGAGTTATAGCGTCAGGAAGGAAAACCCGACTTATTTTTATATATTAGATAAGGTAAATAAAAGACTGTGCAAATATTTTCTTGTTACCAGTAGAAAGTTGTACATATTTAGGAAATTAATCCTTTTTTTTTGATGCGGATTGCGGATTGTTGGAAATCTATTGTTATTCTATTGTTGTTGCGGTCACCGCTGTCCTTATGGGGCTAATGGGTTAAAATGTAAAAAGGCTATTAAAGTTTTTTTATACAGAACAATTTCATAGCTTATATTTTTAAACTTATGTAGGTACTTATATTATTATGTTTGAAACAATACAATATCTTATTATACATTTTCTTTATTGCTGTTGCAAATTTTCAAATAAATTCAATTCAAGATAATACTTCCAATTTCGTGCTGCCAATTTATGATTGTCTGTATCTGTTTAAAATATTTTGAATTGGAAGTCTGATGTATATTCTTTCAGTACTCTCTTATATTTTTCTATGATATATTCTTGCACATCGACGGCCTTGTAAGGCGGGTACAGTTTTGTATTTTAATTTGAATGTCTTCAAGAAAGCAACAATGTGTGTTAACTTATTAGTAGTCACTGTTGGACAAATTTCCACATGTTGGCCTGAAACAAAGTATAGGGTTAACAAATAACATCCCTTTGATCAATTTATAAAGTATGTAAATGAAGAAACACAAAACATTACTACACAGCTTTCGGTAAAGTTATAAATAACTTATATTCCAACGAAAAAGCTTAAAGACTTTGTTAGATTTTACAATTTTAACAATATTCTTCTTCTTTCGAAATAACCTAGAAATAAAAATATACTTGACGCTTGACAGTGACAGCAGTCAGCTGTTGACGTCAACGCGTTCCGTTTGACCGAACGTGTTTTATAAAATATGATATAGAGTTGTGTTTTTTCATTTAATTTTAACGAAAATGAGTTAGGTTAATACTAAAATTTCAAGGTTAATTACTTTTGGTAATTTGTGTTATAAATATGTGAGAAAATAAAGATAATATCGTACCATTTTATTTTATTAATAAAATCGATTTTTAATCGTATAAACGAAACGTAATTTGTATGTGTAGAATAGGCTTACAATAATTATTTCATATTTAGTTGCTGATTTGGATTGTTAGTTGCTGATTTGGGGTGAGTGAGATATTAATATCAACTGAAACGCTCCAGATATTAAACTATTAATTAGATAACATCCTAAGTTGCTGATCAGTGTTTGAGAGGATATCAACCAAATAGCGTCTTGAGATGAAATTTGAAAGCCAACTATTTATACGGGCCTAAGAGCTCGCTTAAAATGTGTTTTAAGCTGCTATCCTTATTAATAAACCTCACTTGAGTACAGCTTTTAAGTTCCTTTGATCAAGTGAGTGGGCAACGTATTAGTCCCAGTCCGTAGCTCCTAGTCCTTACCTGTAAGTTGTAACCTGGGTGAAAGGCTTCTCCGTAGATATTTGGAGCTCTCTTCAGATTGAGAGTAATCCTAAATCCTAAAATAAATTTCTCATGCGAAATTTCTTTTTGCCGGCAGATCGCACAGTGTTATAAATTAGTGGCTTACCACCTGGAAATCACCTGGATCTCCACCTACTACTACTGCCAACCTGCTTTCGCTTTTATTTACACTGTGATAGGCTCAGTGCCAACATAACCAATGTCTGTTAAAGTTTACTGTCGATTTAGTAGCATGATACTCTTTCATAATTTTTAATAAAAGAGAAGGCATTTACGGTTTACCTATCATAACAAGTCATTAACACAAGTGCTGGTCACACTGGATTTCATACTGGATCTTAGGCCGCGGGGTGATGCCATTATAGTGTTGTCATGTTGTCGACACAACTCACACCACCTCATCAGCAGTATTTCCGGACCAATACGACCTTCAAACCTTCAAGAAAAGGGCGTACTCCCTCTTAAGGCCGGCAACGCACCTGCAGCTTCTGATTCTTCTAATGTCCATGTTTATAGGCGACGGCATTTGCTTTCCATCAGGTGACCTGTTAGCTCGTTTACTTTATAAAAAAAAAGCGATCCAAAAGTGGTCGGATATCCGTCTGCAATTGAACGAATCATAGGCGCGTGGGGATTTCATTTACAAATTGTTCTTTTCTGTTGTTATAATATCTGAATGAGATCGTATGTCGTCCGAAGGTCAGGTTGAAGCGGAGCTTTTCAAAAATAAGTATTTTTATAGAGCAGCGGCTCTCAAACTTTTTTTTTATAATGAAACCCCTTACCCCGGTAACCTGAGGTAAGTAAATAAAAAGTAAAAACCAAGAAGTTTTAAGTTAAATAACATTCCTGGTAATCCCGAGCATAGACAGATAATTTACAATATTATGATGATTGATGTACTCGTAGCTTAGTCCAAATTAAATTATATTAGACATTAGTGGTGAGTTTTTATAGGTATGTAGGTAGGTAGGCTTACACTGTTTCATGGAGTATGGTGCCAACCTGGACCTTTTTGCCAGAGTTATAGGTAGGTACTTATAAAGAACTTAGATCTACCCACGGAAGATCTACCCTTCGTTTTACCACAGATTTTACCTATAGTAAAGTACTTACATATATTATATTATGTTTAAAAAAAAAGGAACACCGTGCAGACTCAGATTAACTACCCGATACTTGTACTATTATCTATTCTGTGCCGATACCTAAGTTCTGATATTCCTACGTTACTCATAGGGTTTTCGCGGCTAATATTACAAAAGATGAATCTGAACCCTGATGTTGCTTAGTATCATAATTCATAGTAAGCAACCAGCTGGTCAGTTGGCAGAAGCCGGCTCTACACCGGTTATCAATAGGGAACGTCAACAGGGCAGTGCGCGCGCATGCAGAGGAAATTACCAAGAAGAAGCAGCTTGATGTCCTTCGCGGCCTGAATTCCATCCTCCTTCAGGTTCTTCTCGATCTGCTTGCTGCGCGCGAGGGCGGCGCGCTCCTCGGCGGACGAAGCGCAGCCCATGGCTATGGCGCGCACGGCTTGGCTCGCTACGCGCGGCAGCGCCGTGCTTCTACCATGCTCGCGGCTCGTCGTTGCGCGTGAAATGCACGCACGCGCTTGGCGCACGCGTGTACTCGGTCGGTATTACTGTCCACTGACCGCGCCAGGAAGGAGATGGCGCCGCGACGGTCCACGTCCGAATGACCCGCGCACCGCCTTCGCGCCGGCCGCACTGCGCAACTCCAACCGTCCGACGCAGGACTGCGCGGCTCCTGCCACCCCCGAGTCCTGATAATCACTGGAGCACCCTACGTCATCGACAGCCTTTCGATTCGCTCTCCTAACTCATAACCCATTACATATAACAGACACCGCATGCTAATAGAGACAAGAAATCTTCAAAATAAGCCAATGCGTAAAACGATTTTATACCTTGAGTTTTTATTGGAATGCCATTCAACTATTATGGCATTCCATGATTCCAATAACTCGAAATTACTAATTTAATAATAATTAGTAATACTTAGCACGAACACCTACCTATCAAGCTATCATTGCTCGAGGTAGACATAATATTATTAATTTATCTTAAAAAACGTGTTAAACAGGGATGATTTTAATGCAATAGTGGCTAGTGGGCAGTGGCTACCAAGGTAAGAAAGAAAATTATTGTAGATGGTATTTCAGTTTTCTTCTTAAACAAGTTACAACATCTTGAATGAATTAATGAAGTAGGTAATGAAGGCTCTAGGAATTTTATGTTCTAAACTAACGGGACAAAGAAATTAAAAAATATAACTGTCATTACTGTCACGTTTTGACAACTGATAAGTGCGTTCTTATATACTGGCCAGTACAAATATAATAAAGACCAATGGGCGTTTAACTGTTTGATAAAATTTGATTGGCTGCCGAGACACCATCATATTATTTGGTCTACTTTTGGTGTACTGGTACAAGATAAGTAACGTCCGAGTCATCTGTCAAAAAAGTAAACATACCTACGGACCAAAACCGCGGTGAAAACTACGAAAACCGCCAACCGCCTTGTTACCGCCTACCGGTATTTCTTTGTTATAAATAATTTTCAATTATATTTTTCAATAAAACAGTTTAGTAAATAGAGATAGCCAGAACAGGAAATGGATTCTGATGAGGAGTTTGAAAATCCACCTGCTTGGAAAGGAGTTCCAGGTACAATTATTCTTATAAACATTTTCAAGAATGCAGAGTTTAATACTTTTACTTTGGGGCATGAAGCGACCTGTCGCCTGCTCAAACAATACATGCGATCAGCGAGTAATCAAAATATTGCCGTATGTGTGTTTGGAATAGAAGAAAGTAATGCCTCCTTGCTTGACTGCAAATCTATTACTGAAATTATCCCCTTAACGCCACCGTCGTTGGAAGACTATAAGAAATTTAGAGACACCGAGGTGTCTAGTTTTAAGGAAGCAAAACAATTAATTTTCTCCGAGGCACTAAGACAATGCAGTAAAATGTTTACCAACTGCAAAAAACAACTTTCTTTTAAATGTATACACTTGTTGACTCCACTACACATTCCTCCGGCTGAAACCGACAAGAGACTAACTATCACGCAAGTGGAGGATTTAGTAGACTCAAATATCGAAATAAGATTAATTAATATCTCCCCAGAGAACTATTCTGCAGATCCTTTCTTTGACAAGTTTTATGCAAAAGCAAACAAAGGCTTGATACGCGACTTGCCGAAACCCATAGCTAATGCTAAGGATATAGAAAAAATTATGTTCTTTGAATCACACCGTAATTTAGCTTTGGCCAAACTGAATTTTACAATTGGAAGTGATGTACAAATAAGTGTTGCACTGTACAAATTGATAAAGTCCGGACAGACATATCAAAAGAAATCATATCTGCATGGTGAGACCAATGAAATGCTTACTAGTTCAGTTAAGACCACAAAGGTAAATGTAAATGCTGAAAATATGGACTTGGATGAAGCAGAATCTGAACAAAATGCAGTGCCACTCCTAAAATCTGAAGTTCTTTACTATGTTGAATATGGTGGAGAGAGGATTGAGTTCACACAAGCTGAAAAGAAATCAATGGATAATCCTTTTGGTCCACCTGGCCTGAAATTGCTCGGTTTCAAACCAAATATGATTGTTTGTAAAGAGAAGTGGTTTACAAAAGCTGGATACTTTTTGTTTCCAAATGAAAATGATATTGAAGGATCAACAGTGGCATTCAAAGCAATGCACAAGGCTTGTACAGAAATGGGAGTCGTTGCTGTATGTGTACTTTGTCCAAGAGTTGATGCAAAGCCGATTCATGTTGCTCTCTCTCCGTGCACAAAACCTTTAAATCTCGATGTAGAGATTGGCTTTGATGTAATTGTAATACCATTTGTAGAAAGTGTAAGAGACTTTGAGATAAATGAAGGCAATGATGACTGTTTCAAAGTTGAGAATAAAAATAAGGAGCTCATGAAAGAAATTATTACTAAAACACAATTTGATTATCGGGCTGACATGTTTGAAAATCCCAAATTGCAGTCAGAATACAGAGCTGTAGAAGCAAAAGCTTTAAATGAAGACGAGGTTGAACCCTTTGTAGATACTACCAAACCGAGTATTAGTAACTTTAAAGACTTAAGAGTGGATTTATTTGAGGAACTGTTTGGGCCCTTCGGTGCTTTGAGTGTTAAGAGGTCAGCAGTGCCTTCAAATGATGAAGCAAAAAGGTCTAAAATTGAAATTGATGAAGAATTGCTAACAAATAGAATAAACTTTAATACTGTTAAAGAGTACACAGTGGCAGAACTGAAAAAGATTCTAAAATCTAAAGATATAAAAGACTTAACTGGCCTCAGGAAAAATGAACTGGTAGATTTAGTTTATAAGTTTTTTAAAACTTAAAAAGCCCTCTTAATATTTTTTTAATGTAACATTATGTAACATTTTTTGTCAATACATACTATATTTTTGGAAATTGTTGAGGAGAAACTCTGGATAGGTACCTAGTTTAACATTGTTTTTTCTTATAAAATATATTGTTTTTTTTTATTTTATTTTTTTATTAATAAAAATATATCATAAATACCTACAATAACTCTTTCAATCACTTCCCTTGGTAGCTGTTTCGAGATTATGTGTGTTTAGTCTGTCTCATATTATGCTGAAAAACATCAGACAAGCTACGGCATATTTTAAGTGATGGGGTAAATGGCTAATGGATCTGAACATTCAACATAGATTTTCTAAATAATGGTACATTGGGTGCATGGTCTGTGTGCGTGGTGTGCATACTGCATGGTTGATGGTGACGCAACAGAAGCGTCAAGTATAAATAGACCTTATTCATTAATAAGTGAGTATACCTTGAGGAAGCCATAGTCTCAGTTGCACCAGACTCTAGAGTGCAGCGTCTATTTTTAACCGACTTCAAAAAAAGGAGGTTATCAATTCGACGCGTATGTATGTAATATTTCCAGAACTGCCCAGTGTTTGCATATCTATAACAGCTTCTGAACAAATGTGCCAAATTTCAAAAGTGTATGTAGGTATATGTATGTATGTATGTTTTTGTTTGTGCACGCATATCTCCGGAACTGCAAGTCCGATTTAAGTGATTCTTTTTTTATTGTACTTACCAGGTATTGTTCAACTTAGGGAATAGTGCAAGTTTCAAAAATCGGTTCAGTAGTTTTGGAGATAGAGAGTTTTAATTCTCAATTTACAATAATTTTGAAGTCGGTTTTATCTTTTTAAAATACAGTTATTTCTAAATGAAATAAGGGAGCAAACGGGCCACCTGATGTTAAGCAACTTCCGTCGCTTATGGACATTCGCAACATCAGAAAAGCTGTAGGTGCGTTGCCGGCCTTTTAAGAGGGAATAGGGTAAGGAAGGAAATAGGGGAGGGTAGGGAAGGGAATAGGGTATAATATTGGGCCTTCGGTAAGCTCACTCACCTGGCGAAACACAGCGCAAGCGCTGTTTCACGCCGGTTGTCTGTGAGCCCGTGGTACAGTACGAATTACGAACTACTTACTTTACTACGAGGTCATTTGGAAATTTTTAAAAACATTACTTTTGCTAGCACTTTTTTCTTTCTTTATTTCGGCGTATTCCTCTCCATATTTTTTGTGCTAACATTTTTTATTCATAAAAAAGTAGCACGTCAATGTCAAATCTGAAAATGTCAAGTGTCATAAAACAGCTGATTGCTACGATTTGCTTGATTTTGAAAAATATCGCAGCTTTCAGCATACGTAGTATCCCTTAGTAGTCTGTGTATCCCTTAGTAGTCTGTGCTTTCAGCACAGAACAGATTTACTCCTAGCGGAGGCTTTCAGCCTTTCCAACAGCTTTCCTTTAGATTTTTCGTTTTCGTAAAAAGAAATAACTAAATTAATATGAGAAACAAACTTCAACCTAAATAACTCTTTCTTTTTATTCGAATGTAGTCCTATATATGCAAAACTTCCTTCTAAACTTTAAGTGACGCTGAAGATTAGCTGTTGTTGATTTTCAACTCTCAATAGTTATTGAGCTACAGCTGTACGCCATTAACTAGCCGAAAAGATGTCTTCGTCACATTATTTATCAATAACGGATATATTAGTTACAAGTGAAAAGGTACCGTGCAAATTTCTTCATGATTTACCGAAAATGGGTAAGTTATATACACAAACCATATTCAAACTAAGCTTGTCTTTCGTAACTCCTGGCTATGTTGGGCATTATAGCTTGGTTATTGCTAAGTAAAAAGAAAAAAATGGGCCCTAATGCTGGGGCTACTATAGCATTATCGCAATAATTAATGGCATTTCTCGTTAGTGCGGCCCCAGCATATAGTATAGTGTTAACCATTATTTTAAATTAATCAGTTTTCACTGAATGCTCTTGCACATTTTATTACATAATTATAATAATGATTATTAAAACATGCAACATAATATTACAAAATACAAATATTTGTAATTTCAGGGTTCCTAGATCCCTCAGCTGCAGAGGAAGACTTAAAAAGTGGTACAAACCTGGAGGTTCCATTATGGCTTGCTGAGTCACTTTGTTCAAGAAGACCTCCATTATTGAGTATAGATTTACCAAAAATATACAAAGAGACATACAGGGAAATACTGAATGCAGATGCTTGTACAGTTGATATGCACAAGATGAACCAGTATTTTTATGAGCTGGGTTGTTATATAGCCAAATATGACATAAAAGGAGAAGTGGCCAATACTTTAATTGATGTAGGTGTATTGTGTTCATTCTTATTAACATTTAAACTTGTCTTAAAACACTATTTTGTTTAAAAAACTATTTTAAAATTAAAATGGTGATTTCAAAGATTAGAAAAAGGAGACAAAGAGAATATAATTGCTTTACCCTCGACTTGCGAGGGGGAACTGCCATGCCCCCTGGTAAGTATGATTTTATATTTTGTACTTTGTAGTCACCATATTTTTATGGTGACAGAACGCCTCCGTGGTCTAGTGGTACAGAGCGCGGCTCTAGACTCGGAGGTCGTGGGTTCGATTCCCGCGTTGGAAACATGTTATTTCCAAGTTTGGTTAGGACAATGCAGGCTGATCACCTGATTGTCTGACAAGTAAGATGATCCATGCGTCGGATGGGCATGTAAAAAGTCGGTCCTGCGCCTGATCTCTCGCCGGTCGTGTCGGTCTGCCGTCCCACTGGGTTATGAGAGTAAAGGAATAGAGAGTGCTCTTGTGTACTGCGCACACACTTGGGCACTATAAAATTACTCCTGCGTAGCTGGCCTGGTTTCAATGAAACCGGCCACCGTCACCGAAACCGGTGTGGGAGCTATTATTATTTTTATGGTGTTAACTATTTTGTTGCAGACCTTCAGGCAAAGATTTAGAATGATAATGTCAGCGAGTGTATCCACCGACACAGTGAATGCTCTGCAACCATTATCTAAGAGTGAAAGAGAGAGAACCGATGCTGCTATGGTAACTGAAAAGGCCTTGTGTGATTGGCTCAAAAAAGGCAGTTGTCCCTTAAAAATAGCCAGCATGGTGGCCAATCATAGAAAAAGAAAGAGGGCAGAAATGGAAATGCTATAGATAAGATTACTTGGCTGCTTTCACACCAAACTGACTGTCAGCTGCTAATTGTGAGCAAGCATGACATGTTTTACAGTACTTTTATAGTCTTTTGTCACACCATATTTTGTTAATTTATGTTATTATGCTACTGGGCCTGCTCCATAATTAGTAGTTGACAGTATATTTGGTGACAACAATGCCACTTCTAAATTTTCAAATGTATTAGTAAATAATAAGTAATTAATAAATATAAGCTAAGGAAAGACAAAAAATCATGAGGTAACATAATAATTTTGCTAAAATAATAAGTAATAACATTATATTATATTGCATGGTATTCTTTATTTTCCTTTTAAGTTTTTAAGATGACAATCTTTAATATCTTACTAATTTCATTTAGGTACTTAGTTCCATTATATTCCAGTCTTTAGACGACATTGATTTTATCTAATTATGTAAAAATGAGATCAAGCATACTCCAAGCTAATATTATGAAAACAATAAATATTTAACTGACTTATGTTGTGATTATTAACAGAACTTCCCTAAGAGTGTATAAAATATGCATACTATAGCTTTTATTCCTGAGTGTTAATCATTTAATAACAAACTAAATTTTAAGTTATGGATTTCCGCAAAGTAACACCTGATTCTATTAACCATTTTTTAAATAATATTGTCTTCTAGTCTATAATCTATTACATATAGGAGAGAAAAAGATACAAGACAATAACATTCAATGAATCACTTTGAAACTTGTGAAGTTGGCACATACACTCATCTTGTTTCATCAATTCTAAGCTTGATGTAAATAAAATATTGCAAATTCAAATAATTTGGTACCTCATTTTGTACTGCTTAACCTTAACTTTGCTTAAAGCAAACTAAAGAAAATAATAATATTTTTTATACATTTAAAAACAATAAACAATCTTGTTTTTTATGCAAAAAAATAATAATTAAACACTGACCAAAACAATGCTTAACCAAATATCATTTTTAAAATTAGTATAAAATATTTATGATTATTATTTACACAAAGCAATAAGAATAAATTAATATTCTTATGTATCTAAGTTAGTTTATCTGTTATTAATTAACTACAAATAGAAATGCAATCCTGGTTATAAAAACTGCAAACCCTAAACTACTATCTTATGGTCAGGTCACACAGATTTACAATGCATGAAGCTGTTATAGAGATCACTGCTCAGTTTTAAACTCTTAAAACAATTTCAACTATTGTAGCCCTTACCATATAGGCTGACCCTTATAAAACATTTAGTTCTACATTTTGCCATGAATAGCATAGTTACAGGCCTCGATGGTTTTACGAAAAATGCACTTAATACAAAAACTTTAAGTTCGTTATTCCCTGGCCTAAAGTATCTAGACTCTAGAGCAGCTAACCCAAACCTGCGGCCCGCGGGCCGCATGCGACCCGCCGGGACTTTATCTGTGGCCAGCGTGATGTTAAACCATTTTGAAGTTCACGCCCACCGACAAAATAATGTAAAGTCGTTGTGAAAGTCATGAAATTTTGTACACTTTTAAATCGTTAATTTTCAAGAATGTTACTTTTTAACCCTAAAAAATTTTTGTTGTGGCCTGTGACACCAAGACAGAGAATATTATGTTTGTGGCCTGTGTGAAAAAAAGGTTGGGGACCACTGCTCTAGAGCCCACTTACTGGAAGTTGGAACTATATTATTGACGGCAGCACTAAATCTAGCACAATCTATGCCATTTTTATACCTATTACTAGGTACAACTACAATTGATTAGACTGTTCGTCGCACTGCTGCAACTCATCACTGTCTTGTTTCTTATCACTAAACAGAAGTTCGGAAGTACACCGGTAAGGGTGTATTGACTGTTAACATCGGTCGTTCTTCACTGACGGATTCAGGTCATGGAAGTATGCGTGCGCCATTGCATCATCAGCTGGCATCCGTAGAGCGGGGTTGCAGGTGAGGAGACGGGCGAGCAGGTCTCGGCCTCTAGCAGACAATCTCGGGACCACCTGGGCTAAGCCCAAGCTTGGTTGGTACACGGGCAGTGGTTTATAGTCTGGCAGTTGAGTCACTCCTGGCCAAGTGTCCTCATTTGGAGTACCTGAAATTGCAATATTTATGAAGACCCCCTTTCATAATGCAAAGAAACAGTATAGAAGTACATAAATAATGTAACATTTGCATATTTTATAACAAATAAATAATTATGATTAATACATACCAAGTAACTTAAAGATCCTTTTCAATTGATCATCAACATCAGAACCAGGGAAGAGTGGTCTTCCTGAATTAGCCAACTCTGCAAAAATGCATCCAGCGGACCACATATCAATGCTTGTGGTGTATAACTTGGCGCCAAATAAGACGTCAGGTGGTCTGTACCAGAGAGTAACCACCTCCGCAGAGTAACACTTGACTGGTATACCAAAAGCTCTGGCTAAACCAAAGTCGGCTAATTTTAATTCGCCATTCTTGTTAATTAACAAGTTCTGTGGCTTCAGATCACGATGCAGCACATTGTGACTGTGACAGAAGGCGAGACCTCGTAATAATTGATACATAAACGATTTAACTACGTCCAAATCGATATCTCCATTTAAGCTGTCGAAGTACTTCTTTAAATCTTGGTCGCAGTGCTCGAATACTAGGGTCAGCTTCTTCTCACTGTGCAGTACATCGTATAATCTCACTATATTCTTGTGTTTTAATTCTTTGAGCAAACAAATTTCGCGTAAAGCGGACGATGGAACTCCTTCGTCGTCGTCGTCTAATCTTACTCGTTTGAGGGCGACTATTTCATGAGTCTCTTTGTTTTTCGCTTTAAATACTGTTCCATAGGTTCCTTCACCGATTTTCTCAAGCTTTTCATATTTCTGCATTATTACAAATATTTTTCTCTTTGTGGAAAACCCGGAAAATTACGGGAAAATGGGATGTCGAAATTAGAAAAGTCATGTGTCAATAAATTCTGTCAAATCTGTCAAATGAAAAAAAAACAAACGGCAAAGATGAAAGGAAAAGGACTTTCGTCTTTCACGCTCTGTTTTTATTCTAGCACAGGTGACAGGCTTACGAGTGAAGGCCGTCAGTGCCATCACAGACTTAGCTATAATATATATTAATATACCGTACTAAACACACTGAGACCAGAAATGTATATTATAGCTGAGTGTGTGGTCACGCGAAAATTGTATAGAAAATATATAGTAATATGCCTAGCTATAAACATATTAATATATATTATAGCTAAGTCTGTGACGGCCTTTACGTATGAGGCTTACGGCCCAGTGCCCACCCTGCGGCCTGCGGCCTGGGCAGTTCAGACTTCAGATGCCGAAAACGATATAAGATCAATAAAGTCAGTGCAGTAATAATTTCTGAAAAAAATAATGATGGAGTTTTGCTGGGAATGTGAATGTTGAATTTGAAACATTCGAAATGTCAAAAGATTATGAAAATTGAAGATGAAAGGGCACAATGTGGACATAGAGCATAGCTAAAGAGTGATGTTTCATCACTGTTTCATGTTGTGTTTTTTTTTTTGTATTATTTTCCTAAAATTGTGATAACTGGGTTTTTAATGTGTAATATTGGTAGAATATTACACATTAAAAACCCGCCCAACATTACGGCCCGGCCGCTCCTGCATCTATCGTCCGAAGCTTCGTGCTATGACTTATGAGACGATACTATTCATAAAGTAACTTAATTAAAGAGGGTAATACTATTGGACGATACACGCAGATCATCCAATAGTATCGGTTTTAGTGCGAAGCACTACGCATATGCGACTGCGGCATTAGATATTCATTATCGTGCACAAGACGTGTAGGAAAGTGATGCAATAATCAATATCCAGAGACGTGCTATTTTGTGTTCCCTCCAAAACTCCATCGAAATTTTCAATAAAGCGTCTACCACTTTACTGAATCAACCGACTTGACTCTTTGACTGTGTTGACTTTTACTTGACTTCGACTAGACTTTGAACCTGACGAAAAAGAAAAACGACGCCAAAAATTATATAGTAGTCGTGTTCGTTTAGTTTTTCAACTGCGTATGCGCGGCTTTTTTCGCAGTTTGGCAACTGACTGTCAACTTCATAATTGTGTCATGTTCATACAATTTCTGTCAGATTTTAGAACATGACACTTGCATGACACTCACACTGACACTAATTTTCTAATTTTTAACTTTGCGCATGCGCAATGTGCATTAAAACCCAAACGAACACGACTAGAAGAATATTGTTTTCCCGCCATTACCAAGACAGCCATGGTTTTATAGCCGAAGTGCCATAATAAGAAAAAAAATTACAAATGACGTCAAATGTCAATTGTCATTTTGATTGTCATCTTTACACGCATTTCTCAACGTAATACAGCTGTACAACAAAAATATTTATTTCTTTTGCGTAGTGTTATGTTCTAAAGAGACTTCCTATTTTTATAACGAATCTTATTCCATTGTGAGTGATATCGAACGCAAAGGTACGTATATAACCATGTTATATTACTGTTATGTCAACTTTTATGACCCATGATATCAAAACATCTCATGTATGAATGAAATTACGTAGGTGATTAACAGTAAATCACGAGATCTTATTTGTAGATGAGCGAAGGAGAACGTACACTAGTGGATCAGTCCGAGAGCAGCTCGTTTGAGGATTTAGCATCGGCTGCTGCTCACGAAATCGAGGAAGCAAAGATCGCTGAGGCTGCCGCTTCAGCTACAGAAAAAGAGAAGCTCACAGAAGATAAAACAGTAGAAAAGACAGAAAGTACTGCAGAAGAATGGCAGGACGTACTTGGATCAGGAGCTTTGATGAAGAAGGTACTACTACTACACTATGTGAATTGTAGCTAAGGAATATTGTTCTCTTAATATTCTATAGTATCATATTATTACTTGCTACTTACTAGATTAGCTTCTGTATAGCTTCTAACAGTTACTGATGATGTTTTACATTACAGATACTAAAAACTGGAGATGAAGAGGAAGGATTGCGGCCACAGAGAGGCAATATCTGTAGAATAAGCTATGAAATCAAATTACGCGATGAACCAAATGTAACTGTTGAAAAACGTAACCAAGTGAAGATTTACCTTGGTGACAATGAGGTTAGCAATGTCAAAAATTGTATATGTAAGGATAGTGTAACATAATTCCTGCATGATTTCATGACACAATCAGAGTGTTAAATTAAATAGTTATAGTAGTACTAAAATTAAACCGTAAACACAACTTACATAACTAAGCAAAACAAGCTATAAACTGATTTTAATTACCTTTTACTGAACATTGGAACAAGATTCTTATTGCGTAATGTATTGCAACACTTTACTAAAAATGTATGATTTTAAACATTTCAACTGGTTTCTTACAATTACGCACTTCAAAATATAACCCTTGTAGAAAAACTTTCTGTCTGTATAATTTTAGCTGTAATATTGAATAATGTTGCTTTTTGGTGAAGATTCAACATATTATAGTAAGGGAGCCCTAGAACAAATTTTTTTTTCATTACTAACAAGCTAATTTTTTGTGAGTAGCTTCATTTTGATAAGACTAACAACTTTTTTATCTTAGAAAAATCTTGAAAGTGGTAGCTGACAGAGATAGAAAGGATTTCATACTTTGACTTGATGGTCCTAAAATATGGATTGTTCTATTTGTAGGACAATGTTACTCTTAAATTACGTAACTATTAACCTACCAATATACAAAAAATCAGCTGGTTAGGGTTCCGTTTTAGGGTTCTGTAATCAACAAAACTTGGTTGACTATGGTACCTTAAAACTTCTGTATCCAGATGTATTCTATTTATCGCCTTTCTTTATTTAAGACATACTTAGAGATGAGACATAGGATAGAAATTTAGTCTACTGTTACTGAGTTAGATAACTAATTTCTGTACTATTTAATAGTTCATACAATATTTTATCAAAACAATGTTATCTTATCTAAACACAATTGATTATTTTGAATGTGTTTTGATGCTTTGTGTGTTGACTGTTGATAAACAAAAGTGAATAAAAGCTGTTACTGTCTTAAATAATTTAGGTCTATAGACTCTACTGCGGCTATTATCAGATTAAGGAAACAATTGTCTATTAATAATTAAATTAATATTAAATCATACATCTATAGTAATATAATAATATAAATGTGAAAGTATTGTGTCTGTCTGTAAATTGTTTGTTGGTTACTGTAATACTGAACATTATGGTTGATAGTTAGATGTTCCATATGAAGATACTATAAATCCTTCAAATATCGAAAAAATATTTGTTTCACAGATATATCAAGCGATAAACCAATGTAAATGAGGTAGCAGAAAACTTGTTTGTATATAAGGGACCTTTCTCACTTTACTAACACATTAGCTTGTGAACAAATACCCAATTAAACATCATAAAATTTTGTCTTATTATACACTTACGTTGTTTAAATTAGAGGATTTGCCATTATTATGTATTCATTTAATAACACTTCAGGGGGGTTATTATGAGCTCTTATATCCAGCCAGTTTCCAGCCAGTTTACAAGCCGTGTCTATGCAATGGCCTGTAAATTGGCCTGTAAACTGGCTGGATATAAGAGCTCATAATAACCCCCCAGATCATAATTATTATACGTAATACTTAACAATTGCTAATACTTTTGCATTTTTAGGCTAATTACAAATTACAATGCACTTTTATGCCACTAGATGATGCCCGCAACTCCGTTGCGCCTAAATTAGCTTCGTTTGTCGCGCAGGAACCGTACATTTTCCCGGGTTAAAAACTTCCCTATGTCCTTTTCCGGGACTCAAAGTATCTTCATACTAAATTTCATCTGAATCGGTTCAGCGGTTTTAGTGTGAAGAGATAACAGACAGACAGACAGACCTACACAATTTCTAATATTCTACTAACCTACACATTATATTTTGTAATATTATTAATATGGAATTTATAAATGGATTGTTTTAGATACTACAAGGCATGGATTTGGCCCTAACTCTTATGCACAAGGGTGAAATATGTCAGTTGCAAATTGCACCACGTTTTGCCTACGGAGACACCGGGCTCAAAGCCGGGGAGAGTTTGGGGTTGGTCGGTGAAGCTGACAGTCCGAAGTACGAGGGGCCAACGATAGACTCGGAGACGTGGCTGTTGATCCAATTGGAGTTACACGATTGGGATGAGGAGCCTGATCATGAAACCCTGTCGATTGCTGAGAGGATGGAAATTGGGTATGTATGATTTGAAGTAGCTTAAAGACACCCATGCTGCATGCACGTCTAGGATTTTAATGTTTTTTTCAAAAACTTTACAAATTATTGCATTGTCGTTGGCTCTTGCTTATAAAAGCATTTTAACCCATCAATCCCCAAGCGACAGCCGGCTGACGCATAAAAATTGAAAATCTATCGTGTCTGCGATTCACACGATCGAGGTATTAAAAAGCGTGATTCTCCAGGAATAAGATCCAGCTAAGTCGAGATTCCTTCAACATTATGTATTTTAAAGAGCTGACATATTCAGTGTTTAGACTTTTGAACAATGTGCGTAGGATTCGGGAATTACCCAATACGGTCGGCCAATAAAAATTTAATTATGTAAAGTGGTTACGTTAAATTAATGTATGTGTGTCATGGCCGTGTTATCTCCTTACTTGTTATCTGACGTCAAAATAGTTGTAGTGTAAATATTTTTTACCCAAGGACGCGTAGGCGTGTTTGTTGACATTTTGAGGCATTAGAGTTCTTTCGTTATATAATTTATTAGCATATTTTTTGCGTAGTTTTTTGGTAACCGTTTAAACTTAGCGTTGGAAGTTGAAACACGTTTTGGACATGACAGATTACTATTGTTTTCGTATGAATCTATTAATATGTCTCTGTAAAGGAATAACTGCCCAAAATTGGTATGAGGTGATCACACATTTATCAGCACGCACGCGCCGAATTTGTCGTATGAATTGTTGTAATGTGTTGTAATGTCGATCTGCTTTAGTTGGTACTTGACGCTCGTTAGGGAAGGCCTATGTTTATAGCTAAGTAAACGACAATAAGCTAATGAGATGATAAAGACCTTCCGTGGGAGAGCCTTGCTTCGGCACGAATGGGCCGGCTCGACCGGAGAAATAGCACGGGCTCACAGAAAACCGGCGTGAAACAGCGCTTGCGCTGTGTTTCGCCGAGTGAGTTTAGCGAAGGCCCAATCCCCAACCCTTTTCCCCTTCCCTACCATCCCTTATTTCCTTCCCTACCCTCCCCTATTCCTTTTCCTACCCTACCCTATTACCCTATTCCCTCGTAAAAGGCCGGCAACGCACCTGCAGCTCTTCTGATGCTGCGAGTGTCCATGGGCGACGGAAGTTGCTTTCCATCAGGTGACCCGTTAGCTCGTTTGCCTCCTTTTTTTCATAAAAAAAGACAACATCATGGATTTGATATTAAAAGCAATATAAAAAAATATAATATTGGAATAGAATAGGGGTGGGCGTCCATTAACTGCGTGAGGCATTTTGGAGGATTTTTTGACAACCCAACCTAAGTGAGATTGTGAAAGATTTAGCTTGACCCCCTCTCCTAGAAAACCTCACGTAAATAATGGACGCCCCTATAGATATATTATCAAGTATTTACAAGAATTTACGATTGTATTGATGATGATGATAATAAAGGATAGATAGACTATAACAGTTCACATTCCACAGTACCCGTCGTCGCTGCCGCGGCAACTGGTGGTACAGTCGCGGCGAGGCGACGCTCGCCGTGCAGCTGTACAGGCGGGCCCTGGACGCGCTGGACGAGAGCGAGGGCGGCATCACCGACCCGACGCCCTCCGGCGCCCTCGCCCCCACCTCCGAAGCCCTGCACGCCCTCCTCGACGAGCGGATACGCGTGCACAACAACATGGCGGCCGCGCAGCTGAAGGCCGGTGCTCTGGACGCGGCCCTGCAGGTACAGTAGCGACACCCTAGGCCGCCCTCTACCCTAGAGTCAGGTGCGGCGTAACCTTTTGTACTTAGCGAGCAGACTGGCATGGTGTGAAGCTCCCGTAGAGATTACTTATTAAAAAAATATTATTAAGTATTAGTGTAACAAACTAATACTTACTTAATAATATTTTTTTAATTATATTTAGCTTTCAATGATTAAAATATATTTTTAAAATAATAATAACTACATAATGACTTCTCTGGTGTTGCAGAGAAATATCTCTTTCATTCCATTATTCAAAATGTTTGCTCATCTTTTATGTTATGATTTAAAAATATGAATGTTAATTTCCAGGCGGTCTCCCGTGTTCTACAATGTCAGCCGCACAACGCGAAGGCTTTATACCGCAAGTCCCGGATACTGTCCGCAATGGGGCGCGGGGCGGAGGCGCTCGCGGCGGCGCGGGGGGCGGCGGCCGCAGCGCCCGAGGACGCCGGGGTGCTGAAAGAGCTCAAGGTATATAATAACAAAAAAAATCTAATCTATATAGTATATAATTATATATTACAAGATATAGATTAGATTTTTTTAGCAAAATAACGGTACTGAAAATCAGTAAGTACCATAATAGAAGTTGAATTATGGATGGATGACCAATTTTATTTTATGGTTTAAGTCGAACGCAGATCATGACTTTAGTTTTTAAAGCTCAAGAAGAGTTTCGTGACACAATTACAAATTACATTAATTGACTATCGTAGTGAAGTTATATACCGAAAATTAATTGTTTTGTTCAAAAATGTGTAGTCGATAAAGGAAATGAAATCGATTTCGATCTCATTTCCTATTCATCGATAATCGCTAAATATAACATTTTATATGAAGTAAATAATAATAAATACTAATTCACAGCGATGCGAGCAGCGTGCTAACCGCGACCGATCGGTGGAGCGTCGCCTCGCCCGCCGCATGTTGGGCAACGCCCCCGCGCCTCCTACCCCTGACAAGAAGCCCTCCAGATCGGTGAGTACGCCACTGACTTATTACTAGGTGTCTAAACACACTAGGCCGAAAATATGCGGCCGAAGTTCAGGACGATTACGCCAGCAATGCGCTACGCATACAATACGCGACGTAATTTCGGCATGGTGTGTCATCAGTAATTTAAAATACATTGCAGGCGTGATTCAAGAGAGCTGTTAACAAATTTTGGGTAGGTTTATGAGGCAAGCTGAAAACTTGTCCTATACCTCACCTTTTATATCCCAACATGAAACTGCAGACTAATTTCTAATTTTAAATTTTTCTATAAGTAATATCTAAATTTTTAATTAATACCTACAGCTGCTGCATTCGATTGTCTGATTAATTAAATTCTGTCTTTTTGAAAAACTTATTTTTTAGCTACAATATCCTATTAAAATTTCAATTTGCCTCAAATACATTTTTGTATTTTTTTGCAGAATATTTTTGCACGCTTCTGGCAGTGTTCAATCCCCGACTAAATCGTCTGGCTTATTTTTTTATACTCTATAAACATTAAACTACAATATATTATGTATAAAAATTGCAGATGGTCTCAAATATATTTTTTGAAAAATATTTTTTTTACTCAGCCCCGCTAATAACAGCTTGCCTCAAATAACTATCCAAAATTTGCTGCCAGCTCTTGGACTATATTAGTAACTTTATCTATCCTATCGAATTTTCTTTTTCAATTCATGATTCTCGATGAATAATAATAAAATAATAAAATATGTGGTACTTATAAAAAATAATGTAAAAAAACTTGTAAGTTACCTATGTTGTGTGAAGAATAAAACATTTTATTCTGAAATCGGCTTTACATAAAATCTTCATGACGATGTTTGAAATAATAACTGGTCTTATTCCCTCACTGTATATTATGCAAAGCAACGTTCCGGATCAGCTACTTATTTTTAACCGACTTCAAAAAAGGAGGTTATCAATTCGTAAGTATGTCATATTTCCAGAACTGCCCAGTTTTCGTATAATATGTTAGTCTATATCAGCCTCTGAACAAATGTGCCAAAAATCAAAAGTGTATGTATGTACGTACGTTTTATAATATCTCCGGAACTGCAAGTCCGATTTAAGTAATTCTTTTCTTGTTTTCGTCAGTATCGGTTCAGCGGTTTTTGAGATAGGGAATTTCAATTCTCAATCACACACAATTTTGAAATCGGTTTTATCTTTTTAAAATACGATTATATAGAGGTTAAACCGACAAAATAATGATTCTATTCTCAAGTGAAAATTGCTACATAGTTTAGTTGTATGTATGTTTAACAGAATATGTTGGTGTGGGGTTCGCTGCTGCTGAGTCTGCTGGTGGGCGTGGCGAGCGTGCTCGTGTACAGATACAAGATGCAGGCGCAGTAATGTGAGTATATATTATACTTATACACTTAAGGCCTGTTTCACCACTTTCTGAGAATGTGCCGAATAGGCTATTCGCAGCTTTTTTGACAGATTCTCCACACTTAATCTGTCAAGTCAAGTGGTGAATAGCCTATTCGGCACTTTTTTTTAATGAAAAAAGGGGGCAAACGAGCAAACGGGTCACCTGATGGAAAGCAACTTCCGTTGCCCATGGACACTCGCAGCATCAGAAGAGCTGCAGGTGCGTTGCCGGCCTTTTACGAGGGAATAGGGTAATGGGTTAGGGGAGGGTAGGGAAGGGGATAGGGTAGGGGATTGGGCCTCCGGTAAACTCACTCACAATTCACTTTATTTCAGGTGAATGCAGATCGTGACGAATGAAAATATTTATCGGAAAATTATAAAATATCGTTGTAAATTATCAGATATATTTTATAATAGTTGTAGAGGATGGGGTATATCATATTTGGTTTCTGACCACTTTCTATGGGAACATTCTTAGGCAGGGCATATTCGATAGAAGACAAATCTATTTTAAACACAATTTGAATAAAAAAAACCTAACATTTGAGATCCAAGTTATACCAAAGCCTGCTATATAAATATCATACCTTTTCTTTCGAGAAGAAGACAGCGTGATATTTTAAACAACTGTTAATTTTAACAAGGGTTGGTGAATTTGGCTCTCAATTCTTAAGGCAACTCATTTCTAAGAAAATCGATATTTTTACTACCCTAAAATTCTTCGAAAAGGCTCTGTCCGTCTATTGTGATAGTCAATGTTAAAATCATTTAAAATCTTATTGTACCTTAATACTGTATTACTGAGTAAACTGCTTTGATAACATCTAGTGGAGAGCGCAGAATAAAATATCCCCCTTAGTAATAAAAAGAATCCATAATGTATACAAATGTTATATTATACAGTGTGAAATTTTAATGGTTGTTTTCCCGCAGTAAAATGATTCTATCTTAGTAGTAAAATAGATTTGTAGTTTTTTTTGTTCGAATCAAAAAAAAAAATTCGGTCGGGTCCATAGTAACTCGCGCCTATCGGCATAAAGTTTCCATAGTAAGTCATAAAAAATATTTTGTATTTTCAAAAAATAACATGCATGGTTCGATAGTACTACTATAGGTAAATCGTTATGCTGCGGGAAAACAACCACTAAAATTTCACGTTGTATATAGACTTTTCCAATATGCTAGGATCTAGCACTGTACAAGATATTAGATATCTCTATCTGTCTTTAACTAGCAGCTAGTTATAGACAAGTATATCTTGTACAGTTTTCCCTTGACTTATACATTAGAAAAGTCGCATATAAGGACAAAATATTGTACTATAACTATAACCTTTGTATACCGACTACCGAGTGGAAATCTTTTTATTATTAAGCAAAAATTTGAAATGGCCAGTGCATTGATTCACAATTTCTGTTCGTAAACACGACCAACAACGATCAAAACAGAGCGGTAAATTTCCGATTCTCAGTCAAAAGTCATTGTGAATCAGGCCCTTGATTCGGTGTTAGATGAACAATCCATATTTTTGTAGGAAAAAATGTTGAGTTATGTTTTCCATATTTTTGCTACTCATCGAATTTGGTCTAAAAGTTAATATTCCAAAACTAGATAAGCTAAACTTACTGTAATTTTAGTGACGATGTTTTGTTCGACTTCTAAAGTCGTTAATTTATTCTTATAAGAAGTTATGACTTCGCAACTTAATTTTTATTTACCAGTTTTAGTAACTTTTTGAGATATTTTTCTTACTCCATTATCTTAAGGCTGAATATTGCATTTTTGCCTAAAAAGCTGAAAGATTTACTTTTTGAAGTGAAACTTTAGACGCGTTGAGAGTGAAAAGGGAACGTTCGCGACAACGGGCGCTGCGAACTGGTATTGCCAATATTTAATTTACTTGACATGTGCTGCCACCTATAGTTCCTGCACGTTCCCTTAAAGCGTCTCGACAGAATTTTGAAAAGTCTTTCACTTCTGCATGTGTAATTGTGTACGTATACGTACTTGCAATTTTTTATTAAGTTCCCTTTTGCAATTGCATTTTAAATGTAAATTCCATACTAAAAACACTTTTAGTTTATCTGTGATTCTGTTTTTGCATAAAAACTGCTTACATTTATTTTAAAAGATTCTATTTCGATTCCTACGAAAGTACTTATTTTAAATTTTATATTTTATCATGTGTATATTGCATTTTAAACTATAATATGTTCCTCAAAATGTAATGACGGAATCACTAGTAGTATTTTTTAAACGGGCTTAGGTTACTTTTAAGTTTATTTCGATTATTGCAAGCATACCTTGTTTGTGGTAGAAATTACTGTCGTACAAAAGAAAACACCGAAAGTTATTACATTTTATTCTTTGTTAATTAAAACAACATTATTTTGTGTGTGTTTAAGACTACAGTCATAATATACAGCATGACTGGTGAGACATTACCGATACTTATGGAGAGTAGGTACTCGGTAGTCGATTCTTATTAATATAATAATTATGTAATAAAATTAGGTACTTAATTTTTGACCAAATTTGCCTTTAAATAAACGAATCATGGGCACTTAGTAAATTACTATGCGGCCGGCACGGCGACGTGCGCCCCGCGCTACCCCTCCCGCGCGCGGTGTCCATACGTTGGGTAAATAATTATTTAACTTTAAGCTACATTTACTCAGTGATCAATTGATTTTTTTTTTCAACTACTATAATAGCCTAATATCACGTCCTCGAGTATTGAACATGTCTCACCAGTCATGCTGTATAAAATCATTGTTGCTTATTTTTTGGTAAAACTGCTTATTTTTTAGTAAAACAAATATCTTGCCATATTTTCAATTACTTTTAAGGATAATAGTTTTTTTTTAATAAACAAAGTATGCTTACAAAAATACAAATTTAAATAACATCTGGTGTTAGAGTAAGCGGTAACTAACTGTATTATTCTAGTTAATGGTCTAGTTACAATTTCTCGTACTTTTGTATCTAAGTTCACGGCGGTGCCAATTTTTTTTGTTCAAAGTGTCCATAATCATATTTTTGTAAAATATCAATATATTTTTTGAAGTGTTTTTCTATTCTAGAAATTGAGGGGTGCTTTATTTTGTTTTAAGATAATTTTGCAGACTTTTGCCATATTTCATTAGTTCGACTTATAAGAGTGAGGTCAATGTAAAGCTTTAGAAATTTAAAATTGAATTAGAAAATATAAATAATTAGCTCTAACGTCAATGTTAGTAATTTCTTTGATTGAGATGCTACATAATATTACTCTGCAGAGTTCACACAATTATTATATCCTTGTAATCAAAGAAATTTAATAACATGCTCAAAACTAAATGTAAAACATATGTGTTGTTTTAAATTAAGCTTAAACTTTGCCTTCCATGCGAGTAATTCCAAATGTATAATAAATGTTGAAATTGTATTTTCTTCCTGAACAAATGTTTAAATTTTAAAATAGATTGGATGGTTGGTGGTATAATATGTAAAATAAATAAAACGTTACATATAAACTATAGTTTTATTCGTATAAAATAACCTTATTTACCTACATTATAACTTTATATTAGCTAAGTTGAAAATCCTTTTAGTGTCATGAAATTATATGCATATAGAAAGTTATAAAATAGGATAATAATTTAATTTTAAAATTTAAACTAAATACTGAAGTGTCTCACTATTTTTATGGCAACACTGAATATTACCATAGGTGTTATTTAAAAGACATGGCATGCTAAAGGTGGTCCAACAAATGGCCCTCAGAAGATGGCGTTACCTTTATTTCTATGTATAATTTTTTTATCATTTATGTCGTAGCATATTATTCTAAGTTTTGAAAAAATAAAAGAAAATACATATGAGAAAATATATTATTTGGAATGTTTAAGATTTTGTTAACTTTAAAATAAGTTTTTTGGCGAAATCTTTAAACTTTTTTTCGTGGAAATTAGGTAAGTACACACTACAAACTTTTGGTAAGTATGCTGTTAGTAGAAAACATATTTCCATTATTTTATATTACCTCATAACAGTCTTTCAACACATCAACCTCACATTTCTCCGTACGCACAATTCACATGTATTGCTCTCCGGATTTGTTTTATTAATATTAATATGTATAAGGAACGTGCGCATCGATGGCATTACTTGGGTATTACGAACTCATGTTGCATTCAAAACTTAAAATTAATTAATCTTGTTTATTGAATTGATCTTTCCAAGACAAGTGCTGCCTATAGTTCCTGCACTGTCCCTATATGTCACGTCTGTCAAATCACTTTTCACAGCGCCAACGGGAATGTTCTTTGTGCACCATAAGCGATGGTTCTCGCTATCCAGGCAGTGAAATGAGTCAACAACACAATCTGACCGATCGTGCTTAGAGCTTGGACGGAAAACACTGTCGCCACAAAGTCGTAAAGCAGTTTAGGAGAAAACACCGACCAGACGAACAGATGGTGACGGAATACGGCGGCTACGACGCAATATACCATAAGTTGGTATACTCGATGCAGCGCGTATATGTTGACCACTCGCCATATGCGCTGTAGATATCTGTAACAACAATTTGTGTTAATAGTCAAGGGTGAATTGCACCAGAAGCGTAGTTAAAGTTAAGGTTAGGGTTATCGTCAAATATGGCGACTTTTGCTAGGGATTTGACAGTTCATTTGACTTTTTGTTATGGTTAAAGTTAAAATTATAGTTAAGCTGGTGCAACCCACTCTAAGTTCTGTAACTGTCTTCTGTATTAGGTTATCCTCTTATGTGTGGTTATTGTGTGTAAGGTAATTCAAATGAGTGTAGTTTTATTTGTTAATTTTAGTTTTCAAATTTTGTAGGCGATGGATTCCCGGGCACTGGTTGTAGGCTGTCCCTCCAAATTTGTGATTTTTAATGATGGGGGGACAGGTTGGGAGAGAGGGGATATTTTTTTGGAAGATGGAGAAAAAAAATGGTTTTGTGTAACCTGGTCCGCTGTACTCGCGCAGACCCACGTACCCTGAACCCAGGTCCACAGTGCTGCTACAAGTGAGGTAATATCCCACCTGGTCCAGTGCGGCGCGGTACGAGCGACTACGGCGAAGAGGGCGGCGCCGGCGATGGCGGGCGCGGCGTACGCGTGCAGCCCCATGCGCGCCGCCACCAGCGGGCCGCTGTACTCGCGCAGACCCACGTACCCCGAACCCAGGTCGACTGACGCTAGACTGTTGGAGTTACCCTGGAATATAAAGTTTTGATTAAAATGTATGATTTTGAAAATCTAATCATAATGTCATCTATACATATGATCATTTAATAAAATGTGATGAAGGAACTTAATAAACGTTCAGTTTTTCAGGGAAAACGTATAATAAAATCATTTTTTATCATACGTGTTTTTTTTCCATAATATAAATTAACCAATGAACCCAAGGTTAACACTATTCTAGAAGTCCTGACTCACTTAGTATGGATGCGTTCACTAAACATACTATAGGAATTTTGTATCTATAATTTACTTTACATATTGTGTTGCTACCTATAGTTTCTGCATTTTCCCTATACGTTGAATATCTTAAAACCATAAATAAACAAAACTCACCTGATAGAAGAAAAACAAGTGGCCAATCCACAAATGCGCTAACGCTAGACTCAGGTATTCCACCGCTTCAATGTCCCTCCCCGGTCTAGAATCTAGTAGCTTATGATCAAGACACTTTGACGTCAGCATACAAGTAAAATATATACTCGGCACCATAATCACATTGTGAGGTCTCATCAGTAATATAATAATCAACATCAACTGATTCAACATTATATGTGACAGCGAACATGCCAACTTAAGTTTCACTTCATCCAAATTCCATGGATCATCCATTTGATCGTAGAAATAATCTTCACTTTTTTCCTTTGGCTTCTTATATTCAAACTTATTCTCTCTTAATCCACATTTTAATGCACCCACATAAGTAGCTAGTTCGAATAAAACTTGGGCTATTAATAGGCACCAGAATACATTGACTATGATAACGGTGTCCCAAGTTTTGATAATTGGGAATGGTGTGTATAGAGAGTCTACGGCTACTCGGTGGCATAATATACAGGATGTAGCCACTACGGTAAGCGCTGAATGTAGCTGCATATAGTTGTTCATGTAACGAACGTTCCAGAGACAAATTCCAAGTGTCACTATTGTACCTGCAAAAAAAAAACGGCGCAGTTAAATCATTGAACAATGAAAATATAAAAAAAATTATCTCCTTTTTGGAGTCGTTGAAACATTTAAATTTAAAACGAACTAGCTGTATGTAGGGGTGTAGACAGTAAATGAAATCTAATACAAATTATTGTTTTTTTTAGAGTTTGTATTATAGAATTACCGAAAATAGACACATTTTTACTCATTAACTTTATATTTTTTATTTTGTTTAATAAAAAGTAAATATTTAATCTGTAATATCAAGTGATCGCAAACAACCATGACAGGATGTGACGTCACGATCTCCAAAACATTGTGTGTGTGATAGTGACATTTCGATGTCAAACCCATACAAAGATTTTTGTTGTTTGGAGTACCGTGACGCCATGATGACCTTTAGCACTTTAGCGGGAAATTTTAAAACGAAATGTAATAAGTGTTTTTTTTATTGAAATAAGAATGTATTTATTTTTTATATATATTTTAGGTGTAACAAATGTATATCTGTAAAATAAACATATTTCCTAAAAATAGTCTACACCCCTATTATTGTTTAGCCATTTTTCGAGTGGTGTGTACAACTACTAACCTACGACTAGATGGGCCTGCAAATAAAATGCATTTTCAGGCGCGTTGAGCCAGTCAGCTGTGTCGGGGAGGAAAAGCCAGCGATCACCTGTCTGATTCATTGTGCGAAGATACCTGGAAATAAAAAGAAATAAATAAAATATTATACCAGTCGCATTATAATATTAGTTTTTAGGTGGTAGTGAGGATATTATCATTATAGCAAGTAAGGAATTGAGTGACAAGCTAGGAATAAAAGTTTTGTTGTATTGAATAGACTTGACTGGAAAAAATTTTTTGATGTAATCTAGCTCAGATATATAGTATAGAAGAACAAAAACTACATAGGCTACTTCGATAAGCGGCAAATTGAATGACCAGTTCCCTTTACGCACTTATCACAAAGTCAGGAACAAAATCTACTAAACTTAAAAAAGTAGGAGGATCTAAGGTCCCTTACCTATGTAATGCAATTAACAAAACCCACTGTGGCACAATACCGATGCCAACAGAGCTCATACGGTTCTCCAAGTGCGGTTTCTCTTGAACCTCAGTCGCTCCGGACCATCTCTTAGCAAAATACATCACTATCACCACTATAGTTCTAACCAGCACAAAAAACATCAGAGTATTCCAGAAATAGTACCACGTCATATGCTCTTCCTCAATAAAACTGGTCCCAAAGAAGGACCAAGCGTGGAATAGTGTACCGATGATGAGCAAATAGTCAATAGCGTTCAGATCTTTGAGTACGCTCAAGTCCTTAGTTCTTTCTACTCCTGCTTTGACTATGAAGTAGCATACAGTAAATGCTAGAGATGCCACTAAGAATGGTATAAGCCACAGAGCTTGGAATGAGCAGATCTGGCTTTTTGTTTCCGTTATGAAGCATGATGTTGTTAATATACAAGTGGTTATGGTGAATATTATGAAGAAAGCTAGTATTGTTCCTTTCTTGCTGTCACGATGCATTCGTGTTGCGCTAATCTTTCTATTGTTGTCAGATTGTAAAGAGTATAAAGTTATGCAGAGTAATGCAGCTGCAATCTGGAAAAAGAAAATTATTATTACAGTTGAAGTTTATTTGTAATAATCATATTTGAATAACTACATAAAAATGAAACGTTTCAAGTGTATATTAAGAGGTACATGTATTACGCTTCTATTACTAATAAACATACACTGCATATAACTACTACCATGTTACATCTTTGACTGATTTTATTTTGAGTTTTAAAAATTATCTTGAAAAACAGAGTCAGAAACCTTGTTTCAATAATATTATACAAGGTGCAATTAAACCTTCCTGCCAAATTTTTTCCAGAGCTGAGGTATCATTAGGAGAGTCCATTTAACCAAAAAAAATTTCGGTGTTATATTTTTTTTATTGACATATTTTATCCCATTTAAAATCGTTGCGGAACGGTCACTCGCGGCGCGGGGAAATGAGCGGGGGTGACGCGGGGGGACGCACGCGTGGGCGACGCGTAGTGTCCATTAATTGTAGTGTTATGTAGGATAACCTTCGGAAGCTATTTCTCAATATTTTAGTACTGAGTGATTAATGATTATAAAAGAAAAAATACGTGTATTTTTATTTTTAACAAGGATCAATATTAAAATTTGGCAGGAAGGTTTAATTGCACCCTGTATAGAAGCAGGCGTTACTTTGAGAAAATTCATAACATTAAGGCTCACTTGCGCCAATCTGGGTTAAAGTTAACTCTGAGTTAAACATCATGTCATATCTGTCACTCACCAAGTCAGTGATAGAGATGTCATGATGTTTAACTCAGAGTTAACTTTAACCCAGATTGGCGCAAGTGGGCCTAAATGTAGTATATCACCGATTATGTTTTCAATCTTGTTTAAGTTATGTGCTGTGTAAATATATATAGCGGACAGTATTAAAAAAAACTCACAGAATACAGCAACACAATGGCCAAGCCGATCGCGAACATGTCAAACTCTGTGGTCGTCTCGGTGAGCATTTTGGCCATCTCCCCAAGCGACTCATCGTAAAACTCCTTAGCTATTTTGGCGGCACTCTGCGCTCCCGTCGCTAGATACCTCGCGAATTGAGTCTGAGCCCGGAGGAATTGTTTGTACACCTCTGAAATTGTACAAATTAGGGATAAACAAGAAATCGATAATTTAAATACTAAACAACCTTTTTATGGTGCAGTCGCACATTACTACGTTTTTATGAGATTTTTGTATCGCTCGCTCTCATTTGCTCTCTCCTACTATCTCTCACTCTCGCCCGCTCTCACTCGCTTCTGCCCGCTCTCACTCGCTTCTGCTCGCTCTCGCTCTACTCCGCTCTTACGGTCTGCTCCACCCCACTCTCATTCACTTTCATTCGCGATAATCTGCTCCCCGCCCGCTCTAGCGGCTCTAGCCTGCTCTCACCCACGTTGACCAGCTTTTACCCGCTTTTGATTACTCTAACCTGCTATACCGCGCTCTCACTAACTCTACTCCGCTCTCGCTTGCTCTCGTCCACTAGTCTCTACCCCACTCTCACTTTGTCTGTTCTACCCCGCTCTACCTTGCTCTAGCCCACCCTCACCTGCTCTTACTCGCTCTATCCCGCTCTCACCTCCTCTACCCTACTCTCGCCTGCACTCACCGGTGTCAGCGATGACGTGTCGCGCATCATGCGCCGCCAGCACGTGCAGCAGGTACAGGTGCTGTCGCGTGTCTGCCGGCATGAGGGAAGGCAGCACTCTCCCGGTGCTGTCTCCAGGAATCGGCGCGTTGAGCAGCCACGCGACAGTCGGCGCCACGTCCACTTGGGCCACGGTCGGACCGGGGCCGGGTCTGGGAGAGTTTAATGATTAAGAATAAACACTATTGAAGAAAGTATAAACTGCCATTTTGTTAGTCTCGCTAAAAGTAGGAACGGTGTAACTATGTCATACCACCACTTTATATCAAGTACACAAAATAAATAAAAAAAGTATACAAGTTGCGCTACCTCATGTCAACATGTCACGTCACCACCATGTCATCACGTGCAGTACTCACGGCGGGCACTGGGAGTCAGCAGGTCTGGCGACCACCATGGGCACTTCAGCAGCTAAGGAGTCGCCATGGCCGCCCGCGTCATACCTTGTCGTCATGTCATGTCATCAGGTGCAGTACTCACGGGTGCGGGCACTGGAAGTCAGCAGGTCTGGCGACCACCATGGGCACCAGTACTTCAGCAGCGGAGGAGCCGCCGTGGCCGCCGGCGTCGCGCATGCCGTGGTCGCCGCACACTATCAGAGTGCCCGGACGGTTCTGAAATAGGCAAGACGTGACTGACTGATATAGTGATCTATCAACGCACAGCCCAAATCACAGGACGGATCGGGCTGAAATTTGGCATGCAGGTAGATGTTATGACGTAGGCATCCGCTAATAAAGGATTTTGATAAATTCACCAAGGGGATAAAATAGGGGATGAAACTTTTTCAATTTTAAACCGACCGGGCGGAGACTTTTATACCTAACTAGCTGTCCCTGCGAACTTTGTGTCACTTCAAAACCTTGTCTGGACTTCAAGGATTATTTTAAGACTAAAATTAGCAGAATCGGTACAGCCGTTATCGAGTTATAGCGTTACTAACACACTAATTGTATTTGGAGATCCATTTTTAGGGTACCGTAGTCAACAAGGAACCCTTATAGTTTCGGTCTGACCGTCCGTCTGTCCGTCTGTCTGTCTGTCCGCGGTTTTGCTCAGAGACTATAGGACCTACAAAGCTGTAATTTGGCACGAATACACATATTAATAATGCCGACTAAATGGTACATAAAATATTTAAAAAATATTTTTTTTATGGTACCTCCCCTACACATCAAGCGGGGTTGAATTTTTTTTCGCGCCCACCCCATCGTGTGGGGTGTCGATGGATAGGTTTTTTTAAAAATATTATCAGTATTCATAGATCATTTTCCGATATAGGGATCCATTTGTGAAATATTAAGTTTTAAAGTGGAAAAAATCGTTAGAGTCCAGTGTCCCCCCCTTCTACCAGTTAAACGGTTGCTTCTGAAAAAATTCACGGGAGTAGGAAATATGCTGAATTTAAAAGGAAAACTATCACGGCTAAGAAGACTTCATAAGTTATTGAGTAATAGTCGATCAACTAAAAAAAATGAATTCGGCGAAGTTTAAAGGAACTTTTCGTTCAAAGTCCTTTGAAAGTAACTGAGATGATGTTGTTAGTAGTGTAAAACATGTTATAAATGTACATTCATTGACCGTACAAAAATTTTCAAATACTAGCGGTACTACGGAACCCTATATTGCGCGTGGCCCAACACGCACTTGGCCGGTTTTTTATATATATAGATTAATAATAATACTTCTTAACGCGAGCGAAGTCACGGGCAAAAGCTAGTTTCTTATAATTCTTCTTTACAAATAAACAGTCGAATCGACTTGGATGCAAGTTGGTATGGAGATAGTTTGAGTTCCGGAAAAGAAAAGAAAAATTTCGTCCCGGCAAAACGTGCGGTTCTCACGCGATAGCGGTTTTCAGATTTCGATGCATACGATATTTTAAATAATGCGAATTTTAAAGCAAAAACGGTAAGTGATGTATTTTGTTTGAATAATTTGAAAAAGAAAGGTTTATCTTCGCAGCACTGTAATTGACTGTACCAAAGAGTATGTAAACTACGTCACAGACTGTACCGCCAACAAAACCGGGACGTCATTTTGTGTAAAAACGTTTCAATCCACATTTTTTAAATTTTTATCAAAAATCCACGAGCAAATAACAATGCATCTCAGTGATAAATCATACACCAATATAATGTACTCTGTATTAATTTATCATTTACGAAAAAAAAGCAAAACGTCAAACAAACAAAACTTACCCACGTCTCCATTGCAGTATATATTTTCTTGACTACCTCATCCATTTCCAACAGCTTAGGTTTAATTTTAGGACTCCTAGCGCCCTCTAGATGCCCTATGTGGTCTAGACCGAGATAATGTAGGACTAGGAAGTCAAACGAGGGGTTTCTCTTTTCATCCGGAGTGAGAATTTTGTCGAGATGCCTTGTGACGTTATTGTCAACCTGAAAAATGAAAATGAGGATGTTTGAAAAAACTGTGAATCTGTGAATAGTTTACAGTCGATAATTTAATTTTTTACGCTAATCAGTCAACATCTAAATGAGCGCGCGGTGAAAATTCTAGTCGCATGTAATAATTTGTGACTTATAAAACGACGTGGATCCATCTCACTCTTCTTTTTTACCCCTCCACCTCCGCCCACATCCCCGGGAAAAGCCGCAACCTACTGTCTTCGTACATGGCTATAAGGATCTTTTAACGCCAAAAGATCCTAGTAGCGCATCACTGCACGTTTGACGACAGTGCGTTTTATAACTCACCTCAGTATAATCCGTAACATAGAACGACGTGGTGCCATCAGATTCCGCCCACATCCCCGGGAACAGTCGCAGCCATGTGTCATCACCGTACATGACAGACTTTCTGCCGCGTGACGCCAACGCGCGCAACACGCTGTCACCTCGCACGGCCGGCGCGCCGAAATTCAACGCCACATCCGCAAACGTCGACACACTGCCCGTCATCATGGCCTGGAAATGGGAAAATTATTAGGGTGGCCACACCAATTCTCAGCAAATCACCCAATTGATCATTGACAAGCAAGCAGCAACTAAATGACTAAAACATTATTAGTGACATGCCATTGTAATGTAAAATGTGTTAGGCTATTAATAATCTAAGTTTTTTTTTAATGATTAAGGGGGCAAACGAGCAAACGGGTCTCCTGATGGTAAGCAACTACCGTCGCCCATGGACACTCGCAACATCAGAAGAGCTGCAGGTGCGTTGCCGGCCTTTTAAGTTAGTTATGTTATACTGGATGACGCCCGCAACTCCGTTGAGTCAAAATTCACTTATCGCGCGGGAACCGTACATTTTTCGGGGATATCCCATATGACCTTTCCCGGGACTCAAAGTATCTCCATACCAGATTTCAGCAAAATCGGTTCAGCGGTTTGGGCGTAAAGAGGTAACAGACAGACCGACAGACAGACACACTTTCGTATTTATAATATTATATTAGTAAGTATGGTAACTATTCTTTCACCCATGACCCAGCAAGTTGCAACTATGAGTAAAATAAACTCAGTGACATGCCGTTCGCGATGCAACTTGCAATGCAAAATGTGTAAGACTATAATTATTAATATGACCATGTAAGTTATGTTATACAATATAATACTATGTATCCACATTGGTCCATGGTATCCACTATCCTGTGTTATAAATTATGAATCTGTTGACACTTCATTAATTAAAACTAGATCAGTAGTTAGGGGGCTATGGTGAAACATACAAACATAGATTACAAATCTCTTCTTTTTCTAGATTAATCCAACTTTTTGAAATTCCAAGCAATGCATTTAATTCAATGACCAGTAACTACTTGTACATACTAGCACTTTCATTATTTAATCAACTTTTAACATGATATGACACATTAAACTTTCTTTTACATCTGCATCTAAATTATTGACCTGAATATTATTGCATTAAATGTGTAACTTGTTCATATGATATCTATTACTTCACAATCGGCAACTGAACCATGGATGTTACACAACAGTTAACTGCAGTAGTTAAATTTCAAGCCTAATTAATTCTAGTAGTAATTACTAACAATGTTTATGTTGCAGTTTTCTATTTGTTATTAACTTGGAGACTGGAGTAGGATTATGTATTTTAAGAGTGATGTGTTTTCTATACCATCTACATTCTACAGTTTAAGTGACTGTTATTTCTATGGGTTATAAGTTATAACTTATAAAGTATATATATTATGGATTTTTGATTTCATCATAATTATTTTGCTTAACAAACAAGAATATTAAAATCCAACCAAACTGTTCTGAAGATACATATGTACCCAAGATTAAAAGTATAGCTAAGGTATAAAACTATGATATAAAGATTTACTAATTGATTATAATATTATGCTACAGATATTTTCACTCAGCCTGCACTGGGTTTTATTAATATTATTGTTTGTAAAATACATGCAGTTTGAGCAATGGGAGTTGGATAGAAAAAATATTTATCTAGTCAACAACCACACCAAAGAAAAAACAATTTTTGTTATTTATAATTATTAATGTGTTTTGCAAAATACCAAAAATCTGTAAAAAAATGTTGTTTAATGTTTGTTCTTTGGATACTGGACCACCACCATGTTTTAAACAATTGTATCTAGCACTAAATAAAAAAAAACAAAAGCAGTGAATATATACAAATTGACACTTGCAAATATATCCCGCCAGAAGTTTATTGTGCGCCTCCACTGTGCTTTCTCCTTCTTACGTTCTGGTGACTGTACAGAAGACATGAGAATTTAGTAAAAAAAAACAATTTTTTTAAGACAAAATATTATCATAAAACTCTTTTAAATTATTTTTTCTTTGGTGTTGGTATTGATGTGATAATTTTTTTGTCTTCTTTTGTAATTGTAGCTGGTATACTTATGTAGCCAGGAACTTTCTTTTTTTTAATCTATCAATCCCCAAACGACAGCCGGCTGTCGCATAACAATTGAAAATCTATTGTGTCTGCGATTCCCACAATAGAGGTATTAACACCTTGGTTATTTCATAACATTTAAATTGTATTCTTAAAGACAGTTTTAAAACTAATATTATTAAAATGTTTCTGACCTTAATCCTAGGCATAGTGACTGTTGGTGGTTCTGCCACGGATACATAAATGCAGGCAGATTTGTTCCTCAGTAGCTGGCCAGTAAACGGCATGTATTCCTCACTGGCAAAGTCATACCTCAGTCCGTCTATCACCATCAATATGACAGTGTTCTCTCCAGCGTCATATACGCTATGACCATCAATACTGAAAGGACAAAATACCATATTGATACATTAATACTATAAATGCAAGAGTTGCTCTCTATTTGTTGGCTTTCACTCTTAAAACCACTGAACTAATTTCGAATAAATTTGACATGGAGATACTTTCAGTTTCAGAAAATCTATTTTTATTCTATTTTATCTAAAAAAAATAACTGTTTCTATGCAATAAGAAAATCTTTGTGCAACTGATGGAAAACAGTATGAAAGTTTATCATTTGCTTCAATGTTTCTGCTACTACAATGGTAAAACAGCACTGTCATATTTTAAAACTATAAATCCATTTTTTTTACTTTGTTGATTTTTCTCACCTTACTCCTTCTATGTAGTTTGGGAGGTCATCCATTCTGCCCAACTTCCCTGAGTGATATTTTAAAGGAAAGAATCCATATAAAAACATCGTCAGGGAGCCCAGGGCCGTGAAAAGCAGCCACAAGGCTGTCCACCGGTGGTTTAACCATGGCAACATGATTAGGTTAGTTATGTTCGGACTATAATGAAAACGCAACTTGTTTAACGATTTCCTTCTAACTGCTCACATCCATGCAGGCATTTTCCCCACTAATATTAAGCAATTTCCAGTTTATTAGAAGCCGCACTATCAATTTATTAAATCTTGATAGTAAAGATAAAGATATATGTATGTAGATGTAGTTTTTCTAGATATTTTTTAATTTAAGAATTTTGTTTGCGGTATCTAATATTATGTGTGAAGATGAAATATTTAATCAAGTAAAATTGTATTTTTAAATTACATTATAACATATTTTTATTTGTTTCATTTGTTTACATAGAATTGTTTCCGAAAAATAACCTCAAAACATTTGACGTTGACCCAAAACATCTGTAAATTTGACATCCTATTTTTTTCAGGGTCTAGTTCTACCACAAGGTCAAGTTGCACTCTGAAGCAATGATGTCCGGGCCACACTGGTCACTAACATTGACTAACGTTGAATGCCTTAATAAATAAACGCGATAATGGACGTTCACCGCTAGTGTAGACTGTAGCCACAATTGAACGCGATAATTTTGAACGGCGTTCATGATCGCCGTTGAATGCCGTTGAATGCTTTAGTGGCGGTACATCAAAGAGCGTCGTTGAACGCCATTCGCCAAACGGCGTTCACCGTTCAAGTGTAGCCACCCACTGTCGCGTTTTTGGGCATTCACGTTCAACGGCATTCAACGTTTAACTGTGGCCCCAGCATGAGGGGGCCCGGAAAAATTAAGGACATAATAAGAGCCTTTTCACATTATCCGATCCGATATCGGTGTCAGACGCCGATCCGATACCGGGGTCAGTAAAATGTATGACTCGATATCCGATTTCGGGCCGGACAGACGTACATATTTTATACATTATAATAATAATATAGTGCGTCAAGAAAGTGAAGAAATTAAAATGTGGCAACATCGTAGTGTCATCCCTTTTTTCTTAGATTGATTTGAAAGGGATGACACTACGATGCTGCTACATTTTAATTTCTTCACTTACCCCGATATCGGATCGGCGTCCGACACCGATATCGGTTCGGATAATGCGAAAACGCCCTAATTGTTTTTAAAACCTAATCAGCGAGTGTAAATTAGCAATACTTAGATGACAATCTACAGGAGATGGTAAGTGATATCTATTAAGTACCTATTTCAGACCCCCTCTCCTACCCATCAAAAACTTACGTGAACTCCCAAAACCCAAAAATAAATGAATCATGGATTCTAAGTAAATTACGCGGCTAGGCAAGTAGGCATACTATGCGGCCGGTGCAGAGGCATGCGCTACCAAAGAAACACCACACAACTACCCTTCCCGCGCGCGGTGTCCATGCGTTGGGTAAATAATTACATAACTAACTTTAAGCTACATTTACTCAGTGATCAATTGAAATATTTTATTTTATTTTATTTTTTCATTTAATAATTAATGTAATAGCCAAATATCACGTCCTCGAGTATTGAACATGTCTCACCAGTCACGCAGTACTTATATAATTTATTTTATTGTATGTTGTTATTATTAAAAATAGTGTTATTATTAATAATTTGTGGGTGTCTTCGCAAAATAAATAGTTTCGATGAAATGCGTAGGTGACGACCGTAAAGTCATAATGATAACAACATTATTAGGATTCTAAAATAAGAAATGTTACGTACCTAGGTCGTAGGTACGCTAAAATCGTGCTAAAACCTGTTTTCTTTGTAATCAGCTTAAAAAAAGTCAGTCGTTATTTCGTTAACTATGACAAAATATATTTTAATAAGTACCTATTTGGAAAATAATATTAAGCAGTTTGACTTTTTAAAAACCCTTTAAGTAATTATACCTATATAATTATTATCTAAGCGTTGTATCTAAGACCATAATATTATTTTTTAATGTTCCTTGCAAAAAAAAAGAGAGCAGGGTTTCTCAAACTGTGCGCCACGGCCCCCGAGTGAAACGACACCCGCGCAGTCGGTGTCTTGGAGCGATTCGTGTCTTTTTGTCAGAAAGAAATTGAATTTAACTTTATAATAATAATTAAGTACGTCTCATCTTCTAAATTCTGTATCCAAAAAACTTTTTTTTTTCTACGTGCTATTTTACTCTAATTTTGTGTGAGGCATATTTCACTCCCACGGGACCCTTTTTTTTTTGGGGAATGCTCCGCGTCCTCGGGGCCTGGTGAGGGCCACCGAGGTATGTGGGACTCCCCGGGGCGGACGGAAGACGCACCCGGGACTATCCACTAAAAACCCCAACGGTGTTCCTGCTCCTGAAGATGGGACTACGGGAAACGCGCGATACACGACCGCAGAGAAGAGACACTCCCACGGGACCCTGCCGTGATTAATGGTCCTCCCCTGACGTAGTCACTGTATTTTCTGGAGTTTTTCGCGACCCTGACGAAGTTCAAGGTGTGAGTCACCGAGTCAGCCGTGTGGGTTGCTGTTCTATTTAAATCACCACTGAAACACCCATCCCGTTAGTCTCTCGAGAAACGCAGCGCGCGCCTGCAACGAACTTTACACACACAAGGTAAATTTTTTTATTAGATTTGAAAATATATTTTTTATTAGTGGCCAATGAAAGTGTTTTGCAATTTTCCCCAATTTCAAATTTTCTACGCGATTAATTCTGAGTGGTATTTTTTCAATTTTTTTGTGAATTGATAAAGTACATATCACTACATAATTAAAACCGTTATCAGTAAAGCAGTATCTTGCGTGTAAGGAGATACATCGCCGGTATTACAAAATAAACTTTATAGTCATTTTGTTACAAAACACCGTGAACTTACAACGTATTTTTTTTCATTTGTTAAAATTTTTAATTACAATAATTTGATAAATACAAAAGTATCGGCGTGTAAGTTTGTGATCGCTTTAAGAAAATTAAACTGCTAAATCAATTTAGATGAAAATTAGTAAATGGGTAGGATATTTTATATTGCAGCATGGTAAGCTAATTTTTGTGCCCATAAATAAACTATTTCACTATTAATTAAAATATTTAATAGTGTTTTATTACAGTATTTTTAGTAAAAATATTTTGTATAAGTACTTTGGTCGACAATATAATATTAGGATAGTCGTAAAAACCTCACAAGATCAAAACTGTGTCTGAGAGTTTTGTTCTATCATCAATTCATCACTTATCAGAAAAGCTATATACCTAAGTGATTGTTTAATTATTAAAGGCACTTAAACAAAGCTTATCCAAAGCACTTAAATGTCAATTTCATCACATCTAAATGAATTTACAATCCTAGGTGAATCAGATTCTGGAGAGGTTCCAAAATTCTCCATCTGATAATATTGTTTTAGACTATTATGTCCCTGACTTGTTTACTGATCTGTTGATGGCTCGTGTTAGTAAATAATTGTAAAAACAAGCAATATGACAAAAATAGGAGAGTAGGGTAAAATCCTGTCTAATATTTTCTGAGTCTTCATTTTTTCTGAATTGATGATATTATTGATAAGCCTAAAACAGCTAAAGATTTTTTCTAAAGATTGTATGACACGACGTCTTCTCAACATTTTTACACGGTGGCCCCCTTAGATTGTAAATATTATTATTAAATCCGATTTGCTGTATTTATCTGATACGTACTAAATTTAAGCCACTTGCCAGACGGCTACACAGTTAGTGGATTAGCTTCACTGAATGGATTAGAGTAAAGTAATTTTTTACATATTAAAGGGGGTTCATATTTTTGTTAAAAAACGCTTCTTATCGGACTTCACTGGCTGCTAGGCATTTGAATGCAAATGGTAGGAGATTTTCCTTCCTTCCTTCTTTCTTCCTTCCTTTCCAACCTTTCTCCAGCTTGTCACAAAACTAATAAAATGTAAACAATAATTCTTGCCGAATGCCGACAGCTCTGTTTGTTTTGTCGGCGTTATTTTCGGCGATTACGAAAATGTCGGCCGGTGTGTACAATAATAGCCGAGTTATTTTATAACTCGGCTATTATTGTACACAAATAAATGCATTTTCACGGTACGAATAGCTATTATCTGCACTAATATTGTTCTAAAATTAAGCACTGAGAATAGTTAGGTACTAGGTATGAGTTAAATAGATTATATTTTATTTTGCCCAGCTAGAATTATTGGTCTACGTTATTTAAATAAGTATACAGTAACATAATATCTTATGCAAATGACCGCAAATTAGATATTATTTGAGAAATTTAAAATGCAAAGTCAAACGCTTACTTGGTAAAAAGCACTAAATACAACATTGCAAAACTGAAAACATTTATGAACAATGAAACTGAACCAAAAGATCTGACTTTACAGTCCATCAAAAGTTTAGCCCAGCAATTATTTACGCAACTGGTTCACAATAATTAATAAATTAATTTTTTTCCAGATGTCGATGGTACCAATGCTTTTCCGCGACTGGTGGGACGACTGGGAGAGGCCCTCGCGTCTCCTAGACCAGCACTTCGGTATGGGCCTCAAGAGGGACGACCTCCTGTCATCCCTCTCCACCCTGCCCCTCAGGAACTCCTACTTCCGACCCTGGAGGACGAGCCTGGCCAGACAGGAGTCTGCTTCCACTATCAACCTGACGAGGGACAAGTTTGAAGTAAGTTCACCTTTTGGAAAACCTGATCATGCACTTGCAAAAGAATTTGGTTGTTGCAAAACGAATCAAATTTGAATCTTGACCTTGTAATTATCAAAGCTCATGGGGGATGGCTTACAACTACTCACAAGTCACTGCAGAGAAATTAACAGGAGTTGCCAGATTTTAAGACATTTTTATTGGCGTTTCAGGTAATTTTGGACGTCCAGCAGTTCGCCCCCGAAGAAATCACTGTCAAAGCCAGCAACAACTGCGTAGTAGTTGAGGGAAAACACGAGGAAAAACAGGATGAACACGGCTTCATCTCCCGCCAGTTCACTCGCAGGTACATCCTGCCAACCGGATACGAGGTCGCCGATCTAGTCAGCACTCTATCCTCCGACGGAGTTCTCACCATCACAGCACCGAAACGCCAGCCCCAAGTTGCCGGTGAAAGGATCATTCCCATCACCAAAACTGGCCCAGCGAAGGCGGCAGAGCCCGTGAAATCAGAGCAGCCCAAGGAGCAGACGGTGCCTATCGTCACTTCCCCTTAATTTTTTCCTTATCTCACTATCAATACTTTCCCAACCCCAAAATATCATTTAACGAAGCGATGTTTCGATCGAAACATGAATAGCATTTATTTTTAACGGTGGATATAAAAATTGTACTGCAATTGACCTTTTACTGTGAAAAATGTAGAGATTCTTAAGCTATTAGTGATTAAACTATTGAGCTATTGCTTCATCTCACTTTCAATTTCCTATCCCTCACTAAAGCAGTACAATTTTTGTCCACTTTTACCCCGATGTTGGCCAACACGGGAAACGAATCGACAACGAATAATAATTATAAAACTGTATTTTAAAAAGATAAAACCGACTTTAAAATTGTACGTAATTGAGAATGAAAACTTCCTATCTCCAAAACTACTGAACCGATTTTGATGAAATTTGCACTATTCCCTAAGTTGAATAATACCTAGTATAATAAAAAAAGAATCACTCAAATCGGACTTGTAGTTCCGGAGATATGCGTGAACATACATACATACATACATACATACATACATACATACATACATACATACATACATACATACATACACTTTTGAAATTTGGCACATTTGTTCAGAAGCTGTTATAGAATAACATAATATGCAAAAACTGGGCAGTTCTGGAAATATTACATACATACGCGTCGAATTGATAACCTCCTTTTTTTGAAGTCGGTTAAAAATGGAATGAAGAACATCACTATTTTTGTAATAAAATTAAATAAAAAATATTATAATATAGACCAGTTACGTATTTTTATTAATCACTATAGTCCCAACCCAACTTCCCAAGGTGAAAGGTCCCCAATCTTTCACCAGCCTTTGAGTTACGAGTTACGACCAACTGACAGATGGAGTATGGAGTATCTATAAGATAAGTTGTGGATAGCCTATCCGGCACTTATAAGGAAGTGGTGAAACAGGCCCTAAAGATTATAATAATAATAATTCACAGTGGTTCTAAGTGGTTACGTTGATAAAAATTAAATTATTTTAAACATGCACAGTAAGAAACTGATTTGTAAATATCAGTCTTAAAAGATAACCATATTTTTAAAGTCGGACATTCACCGCACTACGGGGCAGCAAGGAACACTTTGGAAACCACTGCTTTACCTACCTTAAATTTGAAGTGAGCCATTAGCAATTTCAAGTACCATATTATAATAAGTATTATTAATTAGAAAAACAAAGTTTTGTCAGGTTTTGTCAACTCGAATCAGTAATATTGTTAATTAATCACTGTTTGTCTGTCTGTAATCTGTAAAGTGTAAATCTGTATCGTTCATCACCATCCCTCGACTTGAGTGAGGAATGTTACGCTTCACACAAATTTTAATGATCCATCCGTAATTATTTTTTTAAATATCTATGGACGCTTCACACCACGTCAATCTGGCCCCGTGGTAAGTACCTGAAGGACTTGTGTTACGGGTACCAGACAACGGAAATATATTTAATACTTTTATACTATACATTATATTTAAGATTTTATTATAATATAATGATAAATATATTTAATACACATCCATGACCCAGGAACTTTGACAAATTTTTGTTCCGTCAGCGGGACTCGAACCCGCGACCCCCGGCTTAAGCTACCAACGTGCTATCCACTGAGCCACAGAGGTCGTCAATATTATTATTATTATATAAAATATTAACAATATTATTATTACCTATACGTCTTGAAAATATGTAGTTGTATACAGCACAATGTACTTTTTGCTATGTTTTAGTTCACGTTAGAATATTTAAGTAGATAAAAAAATAATAATAATACATTATTAATTATTATTATAATTTGAAAGTTTAAACTCAAAAAATGCTTTCTAAACATTTCTATTTCATAGGAATATAATTAATATAACCTATTCAGGTTTCTTTAAAAATGCAAAAATATAAATATTTACTTTTATCCAGAAAATATTTTTATTCAAATAAATAATTGATGACCTCTGTGGCTCAGTTCTGGGCTGTTGCCTGTTGGTAGCTTAAGCCGGAGGTCGCGGGTTCGAATCCCGCCGACGGAACAAAAAGTTTTCTAAGTTCCTGGGTCGTGGATGTGTATTAAATACCTACATGTATCATATAATAAAAATCTTAAATATTATGTATTAGTATAAAAAGTATTAAATATATTTCCGTTGTACCTGTAACACAAGTCCTTTGGGTACTTAGCACGGGGCCAGACCCGTGGGCCAGACTGACGTGGTGTGAAGCGTCCATAGATAAAAAAAAAAAGAAAGAGAAACGTAGACCGTGCGGCGTACTTAGATAAAAATATAGGTAGATAATATTATGCATGTAACGTTACGTTGCGATGAGAAAAGCGCGATCTATGTTTGATTTGTAGTAGTTAAATGATTAGTAAGTTACTCGTTGGTTGGAGCGTGTGAAAGTTTGCCATACGGTAGAATAGATGCCGCTGCTTACAGCATTTACGTCGACATTGGTGTAATTTAGCAGGCCGAGTAGGCTGGAGCCTAGGGTCAAATTAGGCCCATTTTTTTGTAAGCAATAAAAAATAATTAAATTAAATTCCATTTAAGACAGTGAAACGACGATAGAACGCAAATAATAAAGTTGCAATTAAGAATAAAAGTACTCATTAATAGGGTAAAATACGAGTCATTGGAATTTTTTGGTAATGGGACACTGTACACTTTGATCGTAAAAATAAAAGTTTGTGGTTTTTATACGACGTAAATAATAATGGAATTAACATTGAGGGGCATTCACGTTACAATAAAAATAGAGTATTTTTTATCAGGTTGCGGTGTAACCAAGATAAAACATATTTTTGTCGCCATGGTCATCACGTGCGCCTTGGTTTTGCAAATGAAAAGAAAAAATTAACAAACATGCTAAAGTTTTTAATAATATTTTTTATGATACACATTGTGTACGTTATTATAAACGTGTTATTGTAATAAACAACAATCTATTTAGTATTTTTTGTACATTCTTAATTCTTATTAACCTTATATCTCATTTAAAGTTTTTTTTGGCCTGTCCTACTACTGGTATTGTAAAAGTGCAGAAAAACAGATAATGGACGTTAGTAGATGAAATAATGCTGATCTATTTGATATATATTCGAAAGATGAGAATATTATTCATTACGAAAGTTAATTTGCAGCTGACTTGTGTCTTCTGAATACTTCTTAGAGCATTAAACCAACCATCCAGGCTGGTTTAATGCTCTAAGGAATACTTCAATGACGTGTGACTTCTGAACACCTTAAGAACTTACGTCTTGTTGCGGTTAGTTGTATAGAATGAAGAAGGGAACGTAACGCAACGAACGCATTTTGGGGCCTTATAAAATGCTACGGTGCGTTGCACAAGGGCTGATGTTTTAACAACACGTTATTTTTTTCGTTTTTATAGAGGAATTAGAGTTTTCAAAATTAGCTACTTAAGTATCCTTTTTGTTTATATGGTTTTTAACAATAAAAAGGTTTGCCTAATTTGATACCTAATTATTTTTGTTATGTCTACATTAGGAAAATCTGCAGCGAACCATATTGGTACTGTACCCGAATAAAATAAAGTGTACAGTAGGTACTAAGCAAAGATAGGAAAGTTTATAAGCCTATTTAGTAGATTATAGTACAGGTATTTAAAATCCATACTTCCATATTATCCATAATTTATATTTTATATTATTAACTTAATTAAATGATTGCAATCATCCATGGTCTTCGCGCGCTACGAGGAAGTCGCGTCGTAGCGCGTAGGCCGCGCCGCGCCGTAGCGCGCGGAGACCAATAGCTCTATGTCCACACTGTGCACTTTCATCTTCAATTTTTATCATATTATACGCTTTTTATTAGCTTCACCTGTATATTTGTTTGTAACATGTTTGTAACCGACTTCTTTGGGCGCGATTCTGACCCACTTTAAACGGCCAGATTTAGTTCAAACTTTGTAGATTTATCGAGGACCGATGACAATACACTAATTTGATATAATTATTCCATTTTTCAATTTGTATGTTTGTATGTTTGTTTGTAACCCTTTTTAAAAAAAGCGTGTTTTTAGTTTTTTTTTAACTATTACTTATTATTTTGACATTCAACTTTCATATTGGCGCATTCAGTAATTGAATGTGTCAACGATGTACCAACGAAAGCAACGCCAACATTGTCATTAAAGAACAAAGCAAAAGTTTTGGAAACGGTCAGAGGGCATGCGTCGCGGGCATGCCTCACGTGCGCTGTTGACTGCGCTATGATACATGCCCTTGATGAACAAAAAAAGGCACAGTGTGGATGTAGCTAATCATTAGGTAATTATTACTTATCCATACTTATTACTTACTAATATTATAAATGCGAAAGTGTGTCTGACTGTCTGTTACCTCTTCACGCCTGTACGATGCAAGCATCGCACATTCCTAGGTCAGCATAATAATTAGTATATCAATTTAGTAAATTTCTCAATATTTAACGATTTCGTAATGTTATAATTTTTGCAAAACTCATCATTGATTTGTATATAAAATGTGTCTGCCATTTAACCCGTCGGTCGTGGAAAAATGAGACACAATAGCTTATCTATTGTTATTGTGGCTGCATGCGACCGCTTGGGGCTTAAGCTATCATTCTTCTCATTCTTCTCATTCTTATATCATATCATTCTTCTCTTATATCATTCTTTTCTTATCATTCTTCTTATATCACTTCTCTTAGATCAGGGGTGGCCAACCGGAAGTTGGCCACCCCTCTCTTAGATCATCTTTGTGGTCCTTCGAGTAAAACAAGCGGTTTTGGGTTTTGTGCGGTAGCGAATCGGTTTGGTCGGCCTCCCACAAGCGGGTCTCACCGACTAGATTGAGAAGGCGCATCATATCGCATAGAGCACGGAACCGCGTCATCAGCCTTTTGGAAATCATCAATCCGGCTCGAAGGACCACAAAGATGTACGGGTTTGTACACCTTACACGATGATAAGATGATTGATGATAGAAACAGCCTTCAAATGATAACTGTTTATTGATACAGATTATAAAGGTACAATGATATAAGATAAGTAAGAAGAATGATATGAGAAGAATGATAGCTTATTAAATGGCAGACACATTTTATATACAAATCAATGATGAGTTTTGCAAAAATTATAACATTACGAAATCGTTAAATATTGAGAAATTTACTAAATTGATATACTAATTATTATGATGACCTAGAAATGTGCGATGCTTGCATCGTACAACGCCCAAACCGCTGAACCGATTTTTCTGAAATTTGGTAGGTATGGAGATACAATTGAGTCCCGGGACTCCCGGGAAATTGTACGCCTCCCTCCCGATAATTAATGAATTTTGGCACAAAACAGTTGCGGGGATCATCTAATAAATAATAACATATATCAGTGCTCATCGCTCTTGACAATCCTTAAATTTCAAAAGCCAACGGGGGCCAATGGTTCACCGCGTGGCTCAAAATTATTTCTTCTCTTTTTTTTAAATAAGAGAGACGTGCCCTTGTGTAATAAAATTATTCAGATTAGCACCAATGCTACCAGAGCTAGGCTAGGAAGTATCAAGTAGGTATCTAACAGTACCTCAAGTTACACCGCACACCGCAAGATAATGTCATGTTATTTTCCAGATTTGCGTGAAAGTAGTTGTAACTAGACATTATTATTATTACTACGTATTAGTAATGAATAATCATTTACCTATTGTAATTCTAATACAGGTATAACTAATAATTAATATAACAATCAGCATTATTACCGACATTACATTTCACAATAGATTATAACAATCTCATAGCGATTATAAGTTACAGGCTAATTATACTTCGTTGCTGCATCCTATGAGATTTAATAAACCTGTAGTCCGAATTTTGTGGTACTGCATCATCACACGCCATTTAGATATTATTTATTTAATTTAAAACTGAAAAAAGACAATCAATTGGTTTTATAGTACTTCCGCCTTGCTTTCCTAGATGGCGGTGTTAGTTCGTCCGTCATTCGTTTTTCGTGTGCGGCATCGTCAACACGTTATCCTTTTTAAACTAATTTCTACAGTGTTAAAGTGTTATAATTAGTGTAAATCGCCGAATAATATTGGAAAAAGGAAGAATAAGGATGATTACGAACATATTCGCCGTAAAATACGGCGATTGGAAAGTAAATTACGCTGCAACAAAGGAAAAGGTACCAAACTACCCGCATTAATTTTTAAAAATATTATGAATTTTTTCTTTGTTCTCAGCTATGGCATGGTAACGATACGTTAAAAAAGGACTATCTTAAGGGTTAATACGTGATATTAACCAGATAGTCAACTTTTTGTACCTTAATGGGGTAATACGCGATATTATCCAGGTTACAAACTGAGTCGTGATGATACGTGATATCATCCTGAAAGCAACTTTATGCTTTTGCTTATTCACACCGGACAAGATCCGAGTCATCAGCGTCTTCCTCCCTGGAAGGCCGCTGCGATAACGAGCACTCATCCGACGACAAAAGGCGCGATGAAGACATCGACGCGCGGGAGGCTCAATCTTGCTGTGGAACTCCACAATCTTTAGCCGACGTCGAAGACGTGGATTATATGGAGTCGGCCGCGCCTGCACCGGCGTCGCCGCAGGCCGCACCGCCGACATCAGCGCCGCTGAGCCAACCAGAAGCCACCGTGCTAGTAGATCCTAACCAAGAATCTACTCCCAGGTTACCACTTGAAATACTAAATATTCTTGGCAAGGCCAATAAAACAGAGAAAGCCCTAGGCGAACGCATTCCCACCGAACTCTCTGAACGTTGGGGTAAAATCTTGGTCGATGGTTTGGCTAAGGAATACAAGGAGTCGCTTGTGGCGAAGATTCTTATACCGACTAACCTTTCGCTGGCACAAGCGCCTAAACTCAATCAAGAGGTAGCCGCAGTTCTACAGCAGGCTGCAAAAACCGATAATTTTTTTTTTATAATACAATCCAAGGCGTAAAAAGCGACGTCTACCTTTTCGGTGAAAAGCGCTAGCAACAAGCACTGCCGGGCAACTCCCGAGCTCCTCCTCGTCAGCAGTACGCGAGGCCAGCGCCAGCAGCGCCGGCCCGCCCGCACGAGCCGCAGCCGTCGACACGTCGGCGAGGAGGGCCCAGCAGCCCCCGCGCCGCGGCCGCCTCTACGCGAGCGCCAGACCGAGCAACGACAGGAGACGCCGCTACTAGAGGTACCTCACGCTGGCCGCATCCAATTCTTTTTACGCAATTGGCTTCTAATAACCTCCGACAGCACAGTGCAGTGCTGTCTTATGCTAAAGGATATTATAAAATACCCTTCTGCATTGAGTTATAAGTCCCTTCTGTAAGCCACCTTACCAACGTGTGGAACCAAGTAATCCACCTTTTACAAAGAGTCAGATGAGCAAAGCAATAAGTGAACTCAAACAATTGGTGCTATTTCAGTATGTAATGAAAATTTGCCAGATCAATTTATTTCATACATTTTTCTTACACCGAAAAGTATCGGTGGGTTAAGATTTATATTCAACTCAAAATTACTTAAATACATTTTTAATTTGCACGTAATCAACTTTTAAAATGGAAGATATTCGCACTGCTATAAAATTGGTCTTTCCAAATGCCTATATTCCTAATATCTCAATCTCAAATCTCAATCGATCTCAAGGAATTGCTTGTGCGGTGTGCCGATTCATACATTACATAAATTTATTATTTTATTTCTTTTTGAGATTTCGATTTCATGATAATCTTTGTGAATTTAACTGCCTTCCTGTACGGCTTAAGTTCTGTGCCATTTATATTTGTAAAGCTTCAAAAGCCTCTTTTTATGTGGTCAAGAAAGCAGGGCCATCTAGTGGTCGAAATTCGAATCGAAATCTAAAGATTATGCTACTATATAATATATTAAGGTCAAAATTGAAACAATTAGGTTTTATTATCAACTTTGAGAAAACTAGTATGACGCCTTCACAACTTTGTAGATTTATTGGCTTTGACCAATGATATTATATTAGCTTTGACATAATATTAAATACTCAAGTCATGCAGTTACTCCAGAAATTTTCTAACTAGCCAACGAAATCCATAACAAAGCGCGATTTCGCGAAGTTCATTGGCACTTTAATTTCAGCATGACCAGCAATAGCATACAGCCGTGTAGTTGTATATTCTTTGATACAACTGGCCGCGTACTAAATACTTTGAACGAGATAAGTTTTTAGCTTCACAAAAATGTAATAATAATTTTGATTCCATCATGCCTGTAAAACCTTATTTGTACCACCAGTTGGTGGTGCAATATTATTTTTAATAGAATAAAGTAAGCTTTTTAATAGAATAAACACAAGTTTATACGAGCTGGAGATCTTCACAGACTCGTCACTCACCGGCTGGGGCGCCGCGTGCGACGGAGTAGTAACTAGATGCCATTGGTCTGCGGATGAAGCTCGCCATCATATCAATTATCTCGAATTATTGGCTGCCTAGGGATTGAAATCATTTTTCATTTCATCGTTGTGATAATATTTTAAATATCTTACTAAGAATAAATAATACTACTGCCATAATTATATTATCTTATATTAATATTATAATGTGAAGTATTCAATTTCATCATCTCAATGAAATCGCGAGAGATATATGGCAGTAGTGCGAGAAACAACGCATATATAATTTATTTGCTTCTTATAATTTGTCACACAACAAGACAGATCGAGGCCATGAGAGGTTCAAGCCGTTCGACATCGATTATATAAAAACACAGATGCTGACCAGGCGTCTAGGTACGTAACGTAACGATAGGAACTTACTAAAGATCTTATTGAGCTTCGGTCAACCTGACAACCTGATGGCTGATACCGTACTTACTCGCGTTGTGCTTTAGTAATAAGTGCTATATTATTATCTGCTAAGATATTATGTCTCTTGGAAACAAGACCCAGGTGCCTTCATCATCCTAGCTTTTACAATTTCATGGCACGATTATTTTTTCTATGCCTTTCCGCCATTCGCGCTCATACTGTCTTAGGAAAATTATAGAAGAGGAAGCGACTGGTAAATTAGTCGTTCCGTACTGGCCGTCGTGTCTCGGCCGTGTTTTCCACTGTTTTGATCGCTTCTCAAATCTGACGAGATTTATTTTAGGCCAGATAAAACCTTCTGGCGTGCGCAGTATTGTGCGGAAAGTCTACCTAAGGCGCCGAATACCGGAGATGTCTATTGACAATATCATACTAAAACCGTTTTCGGGAGGTACAATTAATCAGTATGATACAGGATTAAAACATTGGTTTAATTTTTGTCAAATTAATAATAATATTGATTTGTATTAAGGATTCGTAGCTGATATAATATTACGAATTCTTAAATTTTAACAGAAAAACTTAATGAAAAAGCAAGTTGCGGAATGTTAAATTGTTATAGGTCTAGACTCTAGTTTGTCTCTAATCATTGGTAAATCCCGTTGCAATAACGATCCTAAGATTTTTTAAAGGAGTTTTTAGGAGTAAGCCCAGCTTCCTAAAGTATTCATTTTTAAGGGAACCTTATAAACTTTTGGAGTACGTATCTAAATTTTATCCGTAAGATTCTATACTTATTATCATTAGAAATTTAAAAAAAAAAAAAAAAAAAAAAAAAAAAAAAAAAAAAAAAAAAATTGTAACTCTCACTCTAATATTATAATAATTTTAAATAGTAATTCAACTCGTTGTCGACGGGACAACGGGTGCAGACGTTATCACTCATAAGAAAAGAAGACGTTCATTCCGAAAATTCACATATCGTAATCACTATTAATAATTATTCATCAAGCCCCAGCTAAAGCTTTATCTACCTAGATAAGACAAAAGAGCTGAGAAATGACCCAGCTACTGATAAGCTCATTTTAACAACTAGAAAGCCTTTTCATAATGCCAGTTCCCAATCTATAAGTTGCTGGATAAAGAGTGTCCTCAAGGACAGTGGCATAGAGATTGGCGTTTATTCAGCGCACAGCACGCGACACGCCTCCACGTCGGCGGCGCGCCGCGCGGGAGTCTCCGTCGACATCATCAAGCGATGCGCTGGCTGGGCCGGCTCATCACTTTGTTTTGCTAAGTTTTATAACTTACCTTTACCAGATTTAGCACAAGACAGAGCTTTCGCAGAAGCTATTTTTAATGTAAATTCAGATTCATAGCATATCCAAACTAATTAAGTAGTATTATTATTTAGAAGTACAATACTTTATTAAATAAAAATTGTTATGATGTCTATGATGTTATATCATTTTAAATTCCGTAATTAATTAACTTAATGTAATTAATCTGGTATTTTATCATTCCGCAATTACGCGCTGAACATCTACAGGTTTATTAAATCTCATAGGATGCAGCAACGAAGTATAATTTATGGTTAATTGAACTTACCTTAAGTGAACTTCAACCAAAATTATACGAGTTGCTGCATCCGTAGAGATTTAAGATCCCACCCCACCCACTTCTCTTAGTTTGTTGCCCCTATTCTTTACTTGCGGAATGATAAAATGTTATGAATTATCCTCTCTAAAAAGAATGACGGACGAACTAACACCGCCATCTAGGAAAGCAAGGCGGAAGTACTATAAAACCAATTGATTGTCTTTTTTCAGTTTTAAATTAAATAAATAATATCTAAATGGCGTGTGATGATGCAGTACCACAAAATTCGGACTACAGGTTTATTAAATCTCTACGGATGCAGCAACTCGTATAATTTTGGTTGAAGTTCACTTAAGGTAAGTTCAATTAACCATAAATTAGCCTAAACGCCAGGAATTTAACGAATCGCGCGTCGATTATAATTATTATAGCTCGAATAAAAACAATATAAGCGACGGGCGGAGCGTATAACAGAAATATCAATTTGATATCCCGCGTTTGATTCGCCGTGGCGCGAGACGCCCTAGGGGCGGAGTCGAGGGAGTGGGGGCGCCGCGCGCCGGCATACCTTTCCGTGCCGGTCGCGGGGCAACACGTAGTCAGTGTAACGGTGCCAGTGCTGTGCTTTATCCCTCGTGCCACCCAAACCGTCAAGATTCGCGTGAAGAACCGAGTGCCGATGCCGGCGTACGCCATGGACGACGCCGAGCGAGATTCGGACCTCGGCGACAACAGTCCCCTGGTAAGAAACACTTTTTATTTGCAACACAACTTCACATAAGTCACAACAACTTTGAACTGACTTTAGTCTTTAAACTCCATGCCAGTCATTGAACAACGAATTTAACAAACAAATATTACGATGGGGCTGGCATGTCATGTTTGGCAAAAGCCCTATATTTATATAAAGATTAAAAAAAAACAAACAAATATTATAGTTAATTAGGGTAAGTCGGACACAGGGTAAGTCCGGATGATTCAAGTTAACGCTAAATTAAACTTCAGTTACGGTACGGTGCTACAGTTTGCGGTTCCAGTGCAGTATGGCGTATATATGCCCGTAGCGCCATGCAAAAAACACTGAGTACTGACCAATTTAGAGATAACTTGAATTATCCGGACCATTCCGGACTTACCCTGTGTCCGAACTTACACTGACCCATACATATATCTTATCACTTATGTATTCATATTTAATTGTAATCTTCCATAAATATTAATTGTCTTTCTAACTTTGCTGGTGACGTTAATAAGGAGAACAGTCCCCTGGTTCTCTTTTAATAACAACTTTGAACTGAATTTAAACCTTAAAAGACATGAAACAACAATTAAAACCAACAAATACCTCTTGAATAGTCTTTCTAAAGCCGATGCCGACAACTAGCCCGGTCCTGATTCAGGACCTTCTAGAAAAAGTTCGAAAGTGAAATTGAAATGAAACATTGTCGGATAAAGTAGTAATTGCTTAGTAACGGTTTTTGCAAACAAAAAGCAGTAAATGAGCTTTTAATGTTTTTGTAACTTAATATCAAACTACCTACATGTAATCTATATCTATATATCTATATATCTATATATATAATATAGATATATGTAGATCGGATCGGGCTGAAATTATGACGGGTAGATGTTATGACGTAGGCATCCGCTAAGAAAGGATTTTGAGAAATTCCCACCCCAAGGGGTTAAAATAGGGGATGAAAGTTTGTATACTTATAATAATACGTCTTCTTAACGCGAGCGAAGCCGCGGGCAAAAGCTCGTAGGTATATAAACTTAATGCAAACATTTTGGAATCTTTTGACTGAAAATAATTAACTTTTAAAATTAATTGCTTATATTTAGTAGGCTTATAATAATATATCTGTACTTAATATAATATAATAATAGGTTATAAGGTCCCGAAATTAAGTTTAGCCATGTGCTTTTCATTCTTATTTATAATATTATAAAATATGCATGTGTTGTAAATGCATGTCTGTCTGTCTGTAATTACCTCTTGTACTTTAAGTCCCGAGAAAGGACATAGGATCCTTTTTATACCGGAAAAATGTACGGTTCAAGTGCGGGAGTTATCTAGAAATGTACATTTTCAACTTTACACCGTGCTTGGTAGTTGGTACTACTAATATATATTCTGTGACCGTGCTTTACATTGTAATGGTTCAATCGGGCGCATTATCCTCTTCTAGATAAAAATATTGAGCCTAGTCAGTAGTCACAGAATAGATTATAGTACTATATTGCGATGGTCGTTCGTCAATTTTTATTTTAATGTGTAGTTTGCATGTTACCTACCTATAAATAATAATTTCTCTTGCTTTACATATAAGATTAATTATAAATACTTTCATTACAAATCTAGGTACCTATATACAATGTACGGATGAAATAATCACTTTAAAGTTTAAACACCAGGGTAAAGAATTAAAGTTATTTTCAAAACGCGTATTATTATTATAATAATTATTATTGTTTGAAATTTTAACTGTTTTTAATATTCTTATATTAAAATTAAAGGCAACCGGTAACTTATCAACATTGAAAAATTATTAATTATAGAGAAAATATTTAAAAAAATAATTCAAAATAAACATTATGGCGCTTACGCTATTTTGCCTGTTCATATTTAGCTAAGCCGGCGCGGGCGCAGTAAATTTTGAATTTCGAAATGCATCAAAAAAGCGTGCTGAAGGGACATAAAAAGGGCCAAATAAGGACATTTGCCGTAGACAAACTTTTTTTAAATAAGTTAAGCTGTGCCGATGAGTTTATTAATAACAAATTCTGGACCAGATTTTATAATACAGGATGAAGGACGACCCTTTTGACATGTGCGTCGGCTTACTTTTGTTTATTTAGCGGAACCATAGTTTTTTTTTAATTTTTGATGAGCGCATTTAACAAAGCTTGTAAAAGTTTATTTGTAAAACACATATTGTGCGCAAATGTTTTAGTGCATTAATTTTATGCAAAAATTTCGACTTAATGCCAACCTACCTTTTATATATTTAATGATTAATTACAAAATTATTAAATGATGAGGTTCTTTATATTTTTGTTTTTTTTTTGATGAAATGACTGTATTTTTTTTAGAAATGATCACGTGCTTTTATTAGGCGTATCCAAGCAGTGATATTTTCTTGCGCTACCAAGTAATGAATATTAGTAACATTTCCTTTTGCAAAAATATTCAGCACACCGCACAATATTCCGGTATCATTAATAATAATGTCACAAAATTGAATTTAACCGCGTACTGATATAAAGGCGGTCCTTTGGATGTGACGTTTTCTGAAAATAGCTCCGAATCCTAATGATCTAACGGCACCAGATCTGAAGATATCATTATTGCTTACCTGTATAAGACGTCGTTAGTCTGCTATTTTAGTTTACGCCAGTTGTCATGAACATTTGGTTTGATAATGTATAAAAATGTATTTGAAATGGAAAAAGTATAAAAGTTTTAACTTGAGAAAGAACAAACATAGGATAAGTAACAATGTTGAACCTCTTATTTTTAACCCCCGACCAAAAAGAGGGGTGTTATAAGTTTGACGTGTCTGTCTGTCTGTCTGTCTGTCTGTCTGTGGCATCGTAGCATCCAAACGGGTGGACCGATTTTGATCTAGTTTTTTTTGTTTGAAAGCTGACATGGCGGTGAGTGTTCTTAGCTATAGTTCATCATCATCAGCCTGCTCATTGCTGAAATATCACGGTATATCTGGTTCGTGATAGGACGATTAGCAACTTGCAGTCGTTTGATGGGTTTTATATTTTGCATCCTGGTTCGAGACACTTATGAATATATACACATTATTGGAAAATTGACCTGGTGATGCAGCATCACCTGGTAATCAATAGGATACCCAACTCCTCACCAACTTAGAGCAGAGGTTTCGTGTTTGGGCTCATTTTAATTGCGACAACCAGTAAGACGTAGATAAACAGTAAATATTTGCATGCTGCTGCTGCAGCATCACCTGGATTCTATAGGAGCCGAGCTCCATATGAACCCAAAGTGGAGGTGTCATGTTTGGGCTCATATTGACGTCCTCATCCAATAGGACATATTTTATAGATGCTATTCATTGGGATATGATCCAGTTGATAGGAATTATTCTGCACAAGTTTAAAAAGCATAAAATAAAATTAAATTAAGAAATTTAAAAAAACCCCCGCCAAAAAACTTTAAAAAGTAATGAAATAACATTTCCTGACTTTAAGTTTAAATCATTCCTAAGAGTAAAGTAATATTTTAGTCCATAATTGTTGTCAAGGTGTGTCGGGGGACCGCTAATGTAGATGTTTGATTTCACATAACAATATAAATTAAGGGGGGTCTGTTCACAGTGACCCGAATCGAGAGAATCAGCGACTATTATGGCGATACAAAATGCAAAAGTCGCTGTTGTGGTAGTTTACAGCGGTCCCCCGACACACCTTGACAACAATTATGGACTAAAATATTACTTTACTCTTAGGAATGATTTAAACTTAAAGTCAGGAAATGTTATTTCATTACTTTTTAAAGTTTTTTGGCGGGGGTTTTTTTAAATTTCTTAATTTAATTTTTTATAGTAAGTTCTTTAAGCCTATCTTGATTATATTATTTAAGTATATTCCTAATTATGCATCTATGTAATCGAAGGCAAGAACTCTGATCTAAGAGTGGGTTGCACTAACTTACTTTTTAAATAACTTTAACTTTAACCATAACAAAAAGTCAAATGAACTGTCAAATCCCTAGTAAAAGTCTTTATTTTGGACGCCATATTTAACTACGCTTCTGGTGCAATCCACCCTAAATTATAGAGTAACAATCTTGTTTTGTATCAAATACCCAGATAAAATCTTAAGTAATGCACCATGACAGTAAACTTAGCCGAAATCGTCATGTTGATCGCATTATTTGGAAGTTGGAACCGCTTCAATATTAATTAAAATATTATAACTAACCGAAAAAGTTGTCAAAGTCCCACAGATAATGTTTGTTAATCATTTATACTGGCGACATCTCGCGGGAGGCCGCACGATTTATTATCCTCCTAATAGAACGAATTAATTAATCAAACCCTGTCACTCAATGTACAATCAGCTAAGCCAGCTTCCTTTTCCTGTCCGCACGTATCATTAATTGATATAATTGGCGACTTTCGTGATTTCGAGATGACAACACCGCGCCCTGTTTTTACATAATATGGTTTGATTTTAAGAATATTTTATATTTTATTTTTAAATTCCGCGGTGTTTTGACGTTAGAATTTAGACGCGTGATTTCTTTTCTAATTTGTTTCATTCGGTCAAGGAGTTTTTAGCGTATGATTTTCGAGATAAAGTTTTTATTTTCATTGCATCTTTCAGCTATCTCGGATCAACTTCCTCTTTCGACGCCGCGACGTGTCATTAATTGATATAATTAGCGACTTCTATATAGCGTGTGGAGATTCTAATTTCTAATTTTACTTCGTATTTCATTTCGTTTTCCTTTTAAACTAATGGCATAAACTTGATAGGTGGTAGCATTCGACCTTTTTTTAGAAACCATGGTGGATACCATAATTATCTCTAAAACACATCCTTGGTTAACCGCTTTTTGTGAGTTGGGGTGTGACGTGTGGTGTCAAATATTCGGTCAGGTGATTCGAACCCGCTACCTGGTCGCGTGCTGGCGCCCAACTCACGTGCCTATTGTACTGATACCGCCGGATTTCGATAAAAACTACCCGTGTACGTTATTATCTCTTATTGCTCTATAGTCTGTGGTTAGTTTTTTTTTATCGAACGCAGCAAAAGCGTGGCGATGAACATTCCTAAAATATCATCAACGTGTAATCTGGCATATTATCTAACCTAACTTGGGTACTTGTCCCCACGATTTGCTATTTCATACAGTTAAGTTATTTCATACAGTCAATTATTATGCTATAGATCATAGATGCTTCACCTGAAATGTAATTAAGTATTTAGCATAATAATTATGCTTTGTTTTACTTCTGGCTCGTTTATTGTTTTGCTCCCGTATATTATAATCCGGAAAACATTTCGTGTCGAATACGCTGTACAGTTGACGTATTATGTATCTATGTCAATCAAACATGTATGTGTGTCAATCATTGGTACAGAAGTGATATCATTGTTACATTATGATTAATTATTGATCCTATTTAGCATATAACATATTATTACGGTTGACAAAGCGCCATTGTCGTCAGATCTCTCGTTTGTATTCAACGTGTAAAATCGCATTGAGATTTAATATTTATAGAGGTTGCGTGGGTTTATCTGGCTGCCACTTACACCGAAATGTAACGCAAATCTTTATTTAGGTCTACCAGAATCTGATGGCAAAAATGAGAAATTAAATTGACTCTAGCAATACCGAGGTAATTGAAATAAAACATTTTGATCTTTTTTTTCTAAATAGCAGCTGATGCTGTGTGTTAAACATGCAAATATAAAAATTAATCCAATGATCAAGGATATTTTTTAAAAATCTGCTGTCAAAATTGCCATCAGATTCTAGTAGACCTATACCTACATTTGAGCTGACGAGTTGATGCCTCAACACAGGAACAGCTCTGGATCAGAACCTATAGGTTATACGGTATTTTGATTACTCAATCTGTGTTTGAAAAAAAATATAGTTTTGTTCTAAGCTAAATAACGCGATTTATACAAACCTGATAAGACATAATTGTAACCTTCTACGTTTAACGGAGCATAAATTGCGCAACTTGTTGAGACATTTGATATGACAGTATATAATTGCAATGTCCGTTCGTTAGAGATTATTATAACTGTCTGTATGTGCATGTTCTCCTTCAAAGATGTCACAGTGGATTTGATGTGTTGTATTAAACAAACAGTTTATGTTTAACATTGTATAACTTTACTCACGCGCACATTTTATTTAACATTTGGGTACTTGTGACAATTTTATCGCCTGCTTTCATTCAAAGAATGGTACACTAACTTAGTGTTTAGGCCCAAGTGAGTATCTCAAATCTCAATAATTGAGATACTCACTTGGGTACTTACTACTTGGATGGGTGAGATACTCAGACAAAAGATTGTCTCCATTAAATGAAATAAAACATTGAGACTCAATGTTTTATCTCATTTAATGGAGACAATATTTTTTTATAAGCATATATATTCTTAATATTCTTTTCATAAGTATTATTAATCGAAATTATTTTAATTCAGAGAGCACTTCTTTTAATTGCTTCTATCGTTTTACTTCGGTGTGACAGCAGCCAATATCGATATTGTTGTGTATTCTATTAATAATATCCTTTTATCTGATCTGACCGTGATGTGGCTTACTCGCGTCACCTCCGTTGCGTGATGCATCTGAACGTAAGCTGATAACCCACAAAAGGGCATTTCCTTTATTTGGTGTTAGTAGCGGATTTGGGTTTTAATTTAAATCAGAATGGTTCATAAATTTAGAGTAAATTGATATTTTAATTATTAATAATTATCAGATGATAGAATGGCAATAAAGTAAAACACCTTAATATAATATCTAAACCTTGATTTAGGTATGTATAGGTCTACCAGAATCTGATGGCAATTTTCGACAGCAGATTTTCAAAAAATATCCTTGATAATTGGAGAAATTTTTATATTTGCATGTTTCACACACAAATTAAGCCGCTAAAGGAATAAAAAAGGATGAAAATGTTTTATTCGTATTACCCCGGTATTGCTAGAGTCAATTTATTTTCTCACTTTTTGCCATCAGATTCTGGTAGACCTATACAAGTATACATAATATAGGTAATCTTTTATCCCGCTACATAATCCCAAAAGTAGGTACTAAATATTTCAGTTTTTTGACTTTTGACACGTTTATAGCATGAGTATAATAAACTAAACACTAGAAAAATAACAGTTAAACTATTACTAAAATATTGATATTAACACTAAAATATTATTGCCATAAACCTAGAATAGTATATTTTATACTATTCTAGCTTTATGGCAATAATAATAATAACAACAATTTGTCGCTTGTAACAATTATCTACATATTTTTAATACTGTGGTCACATAATTATTTTTATTACATTTCGAAAACGGCATATTTCCGTTTAACCGACATTTGAGAATATATTTTAATTCATTGCAATAAAGTTGACATTAAATTGATTTTATGATAGTGAGGGTAGCCCGCATTGCAATTATTTCGTTATTTATTCCTTATTTAATAACATTCCGATTAATTATATGGCATGGTGGTTAACGGTTTTGTGACGTCACGTTTCCTCATTCATTTGAAAATAGAACGACACATTATAGTTTTTAAAATGTAATAGCGTTCTGTAATGCTAAGGTACCTATTGAAATATCAAATAATGCCAATAACGCCAATAAGTAACTTATTCAAATCAGTTATTACTTATTAGTTATTACAAGTACATAAATAGTTTTTTTGCACATGCAGCTGTTAGAAAATGAAACGTACCGTACTAGGTAAAAAATAGTATTTTTGTATGGGTTCCTCCTCAAATATTTGTTTTATTTTAATTTTACTATCAATTATTTATTAATAAATTACTGATACCGTTAAGTACTTTGTGAATATTTCAAGTGTCTACGTGTAGCCATTATTGATAGGTATAGAGCAAAAAATGCAAAAAAAAATCAAGTTTGTTGTATGGGAGGGCCTTAAATATTTGATTTATTTTGTTTTTAGTACTTATTTGTTTTTTATAGCGGCAACAAAAATACATAAACTGAAAATTTCAACTCTCTAGCTATCACCGTTCTTAAGATACAGCCTGGAGACAGACATCCAAGTCTTAGTAATAGGGTTCCGTTTTTACCCTTTGGGTACGGTACCGTAACACTATACAAAGTACTGTATAAGTTCCTGCAGAATTGAAATAACTGTTTGATTCACTTGTCCTCACCAGCAAACATATTTGCAAGCTATTTTGCGGCGAGAGAAAGTGTAGGGCTTTCTAGAAAGTCCACAGAAATATTATTAATTTGTTGTGTACAATGTACATTGTTTCATTTAATGTACCCATATTTTCTATGAATTAGCATTTGACGTGCTGTATCTAGAGAAGATTTTAGATACCGAAAGTTTTGTGAGATTTCATTTATAGCAAGCCACGATGATACAAAATTAAGCAAGCCTATAAACTAATGCCATCAGTCATCAATAATAACTAATAAGTCACTTAATATTTATTTTATTTATGTTAGTAGTATTTGTGAGCACTACGAAACTTTATTCACATAATACACTAGATTTTAGTAATCTATAATGTACATACATACATAATGTATGTATGTATGTATGTATGTATATTGTATAAAATATTATGTTCTATATCAATATAATAATTAAAATATCTCCTTTTTGTTCACAGATTGCCAGATTTCCAAACGCTGAGGTAGTGTATAGAAATAAGTGTTACATATTATCCTTATTCCTTACCATATTTTTTATATCGTAAATATGAAGGAAAATTGTCATAATATTATAGGTCGTAATTATTATAGTAAATCACAATGCAATATTAATTATTATGGTAGTAAGTATTGTGTAGTTTTCGGTCACTTTCCGGTGGACCATCTGGATTTACTTAAAAATCTGTACTTACATGGACCTAATAAAAGAAGTATTATTTCAAATTTTATTCTCTTAACAATAACTTTGCTTTTAGATATAAAAAGTAGTAAAAGAAACAAAAGATCTTTTGTTCCATTCATAGAATTTGGTCTGTCGCGGTCTGTCTGAACTCTGATTTGATATTTTATTACTTATTCCCCGAATAATTAAACAAAGATTGGCAATAAATCATAGCAAAAACAATCGCCAGACATATTTCAAACATGGCGTCGTCTAACAGCTGACTATGTTAAACGCTTCTCAAGTTGAAAGTCTCTTGTGGTTTCTGAGGTTTTGTTTTCTTGGCGTAAGCCAATCAAAAGCGTTAGTAAATAAATAAACTTCTGTCAAAAAATCTAAGAAACTGGGCATTAGCCATGCTATAGGTCTACCAGAATCTGATGGCAAATTATGACCATTGATGGCAAATTTAGGATGCCAAAATACAAGTTTTTACGTGGTAATTAACTGGGTAATGAGTATGTCGATTTTCTGATATATTATGCACTAATTTGGCCTAAAATTACTGGACTAATATTATGATAAAATGAACGCATTTTTAATTAGGGCCATGCACCGATATGAACGCGATTATAATGTGTATGACTTCGGGAAGACCGTGCAGTGCGGTGTCCGCTTACGTAACAACTGATATTGCTTATGATAATTATGTCTACCTGTCATAAAACGCTTTACCTCATTGAGGAAATATTGAAAAGAGTTTTTAAAGTAGTTAATTAGGGCTTTGCAGTGATTTGTCTAAATCAAAATTGTATTTTAATTGGTATACTTTGAACACGGCTGCATCAAAGAAAATATACACTAGCTGCATGGTAAAATTTAAAAAGACTTACTTATATAACTATTACAACTTTAATCTTGTACGTAAGAAGTTACAATATTACTATAAATATAATTATTAATTATTTTCCGTAATTGCAATATAAAACACTTTCTTGACGTGTCACTAAGATGCCTAATTTTGACATTGACAAATTACGACATCGACAACTCTTTCGTCGTAGATCATTGGCAGAATGTCTGCCACGTCACAAATTGGCAAAAATAAAGTTTGTTGACGCTATGTCGCTTACAATATTTTGCATTTGTGCTGTAATGGCGCTTAGCAAGTTTTATTCGTTTTGATAGTTTTGCACTTTTGCCGTACCCATAATGGTGCTTATGTTATTTTACCTGATTTACTAATTTTACTGAGGGCCTGTTTCACCTCTTCCTTATAAAGTTCCGAATATGCAGCTATCCACAACTTTTTTGAGAGATTTTCCATACTTCATCTGTCAAGTTATGTATACGTGGTGGATAGCCTATTCGGCACTTATCAGGAAGTGGTGAAAGTGAAACAGGCCCTAAGTGTTTAGAATTATAATATTGTCAAAACTCAAAACCAACTTTAAACATGTCGTTTGACGTATTTATGGCTAATTTGCTATTTTATAGGAATTTAGGGCTAAGTATATCAAAGTTGTAAATTTAATGTTGGGTTTAGCAGAACTGTGGTCCTCGCTAGTCTCCAGTTTAATTAGTAATTAGTAATTACGTATTTAAAATGGCTCGTTTTATTTGCCTCCTCGCTAAATATTATATTGGCCATTATTGTTCAAAGATCGGGCATTTAAAGCCATTAGTGTGTTACAAATGATTAAATATGATACCATAATACCCTGTCTATACACTTCTCTTTTGTTTGTGCGGAAAGTATCGTGCCGTCTCGCTCACCCACACTCATGTCACAGACGGCTTGACGTGTTACCAACTCTTTTACAGAATTACTAAACTAGTGATTCCCGCAAAAACTGAAGTGCTCTAAAGTGTAAAAAGGCCGTAAAATATAATTTGTAAAGTTCTTGTAATTTCGAAAATGTAAAAATTAAGTTTTTTCTAATTTAAAAATAAATTCAGCACTTTTTTCGTTTTACCAGTTTTACGGCCTTCTATCAAAATCTGATCATGTCAATTGAACTATTTCGGGCTGTGCCAACTACAACCGCTACAACAAAATATCCACTGAAGCTGGCAAAATCGCTAAGCTGGCAACATCGCAAATGTGCGAAAGAGATAGATGTCCATTTGGAACAACACCTTGTGGAATTTTATTTGTTTCTGTCTCAGTCCTTGGGCGAGCCCTTTAACTGATGATGGCAATTTAAATATTATGAAACTTACACCGACTGTTCGTTCGCCTTTTTATTTGCAGCTTTGCAGTTTATCGATTGCGAGAGGAGGGTTATGTTGTTGTAGTATTCCTTCCATTACTGGATTTCTGTTGTCAACTGAAACCGCTGAGTCGATTTGGATGTTTTAGACTCCAAGACCTAACGGTTGTTCAATTTCATTGCGGCAATGTATGGTTACACGATAAATCAATTTCTGCGAAAACATATTACGAGCAATAAATAATATAATCCTAATAAGTATTTAAAATTTTATGGTCGGAATTAAAAAAATAATATTAAAAATTCAAATCAGAAACTTTAAAGTAGGTACGCTCGCCATTATAAAGGGACTCTGTCGCGTTGAAATCTTTTATAGCGTTTTATCAATCTTGTAGCATGTATCTTGAATCTTACTTTACTCTTAGTTTATCTTCGTACATCATACGACTAAATAGTAAATAATATGTTCTTTTATGCCTAAAAGAATTCTATACTTAGTAACAGTGTAGTTTCGACAAAGTAAATGTTGAACCAGTGATTTGATCATGCCATTCAGATAAAACTGGTTACAACACATAAGTTATCTACTTATTTTGCAGTACATAATGCATATTGTCTAAAATGCTTGTCATACGGTAATATAAGATAAGCAGAACATGTGTAACAATATAAACCAAATACTTACCGTTCATAAAGTGCTTCTTATTAATATAACGTCTTAATATCATTAGTGTAATTAACATAATATGTTGATCGAGGCAAGGACGCGGAACTATCGTGTTACGTATAAGTAATCGATATGTCGCAGTCATCTGGTTCAATCTGTGATTCGATTGAATGACTAGCGTATTCATTGAATGACACCGTTCTATTGAATGACTGAAGGACAACTAGTCAAGACGCTGACTGTAACGTTTAACGTCTTGACTAAACGTCATCATAATGAAGTCGTTAAATGGAATCCTATGATTTTTTTAAAGTATTTGTTGGTGGCGTACTAATAGGTTAATCTAGAAACTGACTTCAATTATGAGGCAACGGCTACTTCTGGGTGGTTTACAAAAAAAATAACCACGATGGCTAAGGCGGGAGCTTCGCTGCGCTACGCTCCCGCCTTGCCATCTAACCTAACCAAATCCAATCGTATTGGACAGACGAAGTAATAAATACATTGCTATTAATTACCTAAGAATTATATACTGTTCTTATACATTTCCTATTCCGTTAAAAATAAATACATTCAATTACCTGACTAATTTCATATCCGCTCTCTTCAAAGGGCTATGTTATTATTATTTTTAACAAAAAATTAAAACCGACTTCCAGGGTAAAAACAATAATAATTTGTAATGAACAAAAAAGTGTTAAATAATTCTTACTCTTTAAAGTGCCTTATGCATAATTCTCCTAAACCTCAACTATTTCTGTACACAATCTACATTACTTTGAAGACGGTACCAGATAAGAATGCTGAGTTCTATGACAAAATATTTTTAATATTTAAGACTGGTAACGACTTCAAAATAATGTAGATTGTGTACAGAAATAGTTGAGGTTTAGGAGAATTATGCATAAGGCACTTTAAAGAGTAAGAATTATTTAACACTTTTTTGTTCATTACAAATTATTATTGTTTTTACCCTGGAAGTCGGTTTTAATTTTTTGTTAAAAATAATAATTTCACTCTTTTAAGTGATTTATAAGCTGGTTTTCTGCACAGACTAATGTGTTATGCTTAGTGACTTTGGATCCAGGATACACTTTCATTATATTATGAGAACTCATTGTCTGATGTCACTACTTCAGGATTGCTTAAGCAACTCTAAGCATATACCACTGTGTACCTAATGTATGTATATGCTTAATGCTTGGCGTTAATCAAGCAATGATAAAATTAATATTCATACGCCTGTCTTTAAAGGCTCTAAAGTTTTCAGTGACTTTCTTTCTATCATTACACTCATGAAAACAACTCAACATTGCTAGATGACCCCCGCAACTTCGTTGCGCCAAAATTCGTTTATCGCGCGGAAACTTTAACTTTTTCCGGGGTAAAAACTATCCTATGTCCTTTCTCGGGATTCAAAGTATCTCCATGCCAAATTTCAGCAAAATCAGTTCAGCGGTTCGAGCGTGAAGAGGTAACAAACAGACAGACTGATAGACAGACAGACAGACACACTTTCGCATTTATAATATTAGTATGGATGCTCAAATAATATAACTAAAATCGTCCTTATAAATTTTAAGAATAACTAACCTCATAGATCTTATAATCAAATTGCTAACTTGGTAACCTAAACACCAAGGTCGAGTCATTTACATTGAAATAACATTATAATTTTTAAATCGTTCGACAAATTCGGGCTTTGTTCTTAAAGACGATTAATAGTAACAATAATAGGGTCATAATTAGATAATTCATGGTGTGGTGACCGGTAGTAGTGATGATGATGACGATGAATGTAACTTGCATGGTAGCTTAATATGCTTTCAGTTCTTAAACCAACTCCGAAACCCCCATACTTGCTTTTTGGTAGCACATGCTTAGGATACTTCTCATAAAATCGAAATCCATATAAATTTGGAGGAGTTCCCTCAATTACTCACGGATGTATGTTGGAATGGTGGTGATGATGATGATGATAAATTAAATTTGCATAGTAGTATATGCTTTCAGTTCTTAAGACAACGCCGAAACCCCCAAACATGTATCTATAAGGAGTAAGGAGTTCTGTTCACCAACTTCGAACCATGGTATATCCTGGTGCAAAATCTTACTTTTTAGTTTTGGTAACATATGCCTGGAATACTTCATATGAAACCAAAAAAACATAGGTTTCCATTTGAATTTTGAGGAGTTCCCTCGATTACTCATGGATCCCATCATCAGGTCACCACTTTTCTGAACATTGCTTTTTGGTAGCATATGCTTAGGATACTTCTCATAAAATCGAAATCATTATAAGTTTCCATATAAATTTGGAGGAGTTCCCTCGATTACTCACGGATGTATGGTGGAATGGTGGTGATGATGATGATGATTAATTAAATTTGCATAGTAGTATATGCTTTCAGTTCTTAAGACAACGCCGAAACCCCCAAACATGTATCTATAAGGAGTAAGGAGTTCTGTTCACCACCTTCGAACCATAGTAAATCCTGGTGCAAAATCTTACTTTTTGGTAACATATGCCTGGAATACTTCATATGAAACCAAAAAAAAACATATGTTTCCATTTGAATTTTGAGGAGTTCCCTCGATTACTCATGGATCCCATCATCAGATCACCACTTTTGTCAAAATGGGACCAAATTGGAGTGAAACCTATTATAACAAAAGAAAAATTTTGAAAATCGGTTCATAAACGGCGGAGTAATCGTTGAACATACATAAAAAAAAAAATATATCCACAGACGAACGTATAACCTCCTCGTTTTTGGAAGTCGGTTAAAAAAATCGCTAACTAGTTGAACGTTGAGTGACGATTGTTCAATCGACGTTCGGCCGAGTCATTCAATTGAACGGAGTCATTCAATGAATGCGCTAGTCATTCAATCGAACCGCAGATTGAACTAGATGACTGCGACAGATACATCACTAGAAAGGACAAAGGGAAAGTTGAGAAGGGATTTAAACTGCTTCATTATTACTGAGGGTGTTAATAAAGTATCCTAAGTCCTTAGTGTGATGATATAATACGATGAACGTGATTTGGTCGGGTTATGTAACATTAACCGACCAAAAAGCATATGTCAGGCGTCATCCTTTGAATCAATTTGTTTGATACGATAATCTTATATTTTTAAGATAAATATTAGGCTTTACATGAAAACTTTTAGGATGAAGCCAGACGAGCGTAATTTGTGAGTTGTGAGTCGCAGAATTTCGCGTTTAAATATCTTTTCATACAAATCATGACCCACAAAATTATGCTCGTGTGAATCAAACAGGACTTTTGTATGAATCTGAATGCAGTAGAGTTTCTGCCAGCCAAAATTCTGTGACTCACAAGTCACAAGTCACAACTCACAAATTACGCTCGTTTGGCTTCACCATAATATTGCTGAAATATAGATTATAGACGTATGATCATCGTAGCCTGCACCTTAAAAAATATAAAATTATCGTTTTGCGGTATTTGTTGCTAAACTCCTCCGAAACGGCTGGACCGATTGTGTTGACAATTTGAGCACTTATCCTGCAGGTCGGAGAATTGACCCTCATGTAGACCTAAAATATTTATTTTTACTCAAAAAAAATCATAATCTGCAAACATCAACTTTTTTATGAGATCGTTGTGACATACACGTCAGACACTTCTGCATTATTTCCTTTGAAGCTCTGAAGCATATTTATATGGCAGAACAACGTCTGCCGGATCAGCTAGTTAATAACTCTAGAAGTGTCCACCGTATAAATATGATACAGTATTGTTTTGATACGCGATTAGAGTGGGGCTTCCCGCCTTGAGACCGCCGCGCGACGTAACTCGATACTATTGATATCGCCCGATACTGATTTATACTACTGTATACGGCTTCCTTTATAATCTTTTAAAGAAAATGATCTTTTACTTATGTCATTTCATTAGATGACGTCCGCAAATCGGAATAGAGTAAAATTGCGCTGAAATTATTTAATTATTAAGCTTATAATATTATGTTCTTATCCTGGACCTTATAACCTATCTCCATAAAAAACAGACATGACGTATAAAATAATTAATAAATTAATATAAGTACGGAGCTCTGGTTTGAATGCTTTGGCTGGGTCGCTTTTGTCCACTGACCACACAACCATGTGGTTGTGGCTTGTGATAGTCGGTGCTTTTGTCCAAAACCATTTTCGTAAACTTCGTTTTACGTCGTGTTTCGTCTTCAGTCAAAAATCAAATTTCGATCGTCTGCTAAGGCAAGTAGTATCTTGTCTTCTAGTAGGTACCTGGTACGTACTGTTAGATAATATAGCAAATGCTGGAGAAACCAGAAAAACATTAAATAAATATGTCAATATACTGTGGCGACGACGTGGCGTATTAACAATCTGGTTTTCCCAAAACGTTTTTCTAATAGGTATGCGCTTTTCATGAAAATATAAGTATACAAATTACAAATTAACATATTATTCTACTTTAACTTGCGACGTTGAATAGTCCGTAATCCGTATCCCTCAAGTTTGCAGTGAATTAGATTTTAGATTATTACTTATTAGCCCTCTTACTAATAAAAACTTCTTAACATGCGTTCAACGTGTGAATAGTTAAACATGAGTTTTTAAGTTATACACACGTTACACAGAGTCTATACATGGTCTATACAGAGAAATTTGTATGGAAATGACAGCATCGTTATACAGGCCTTATGTTAAAAAAATAATTATTAGTAGAAAAAATCTTATGCACCCTCTATACACGCTGTGTAACTTTTTATTAGTAAGAGGGTAGATTTTTAAACGTAAGTTAAATCTATACTACTTAATAATATTATAAATGCCAAAGTGTGTCTATCTGTCTGTTACTACTTCACGCCCAAACCGCAGAACCGATTTTACTGAATTTTGGTATGGAGGTAATTAATACTTACAGATTAAATTTTTTAGCACTAACCGATATAATTAGACAAGCAAAATCGCTGAAGCGCCATGGCGCCATAATATAGTATCTTTTTTGCACTAATCAGTGATTACTCACTGCAAACTTCTCGTGAATTGTTAATCCTTACCAACCATAATGTATGTCTAATCAATCTATTGATCTTATATCTTCAATAAACTTTTTTTTTTTCAAAAATTTCATTCGCGTTGACCAGTGTATTTTTTATTGCGTATTTAGTAAATGTGTTATTATATCCGCTCCTAATTTAATAGATCAGAAAGAACTAAACTGAGTTTTACTTGTGAAATACGTAGAAAGCATTTCTGTTTTCCCCAAAAACGTGTTACCAAGAGCACATAAACAAGTGCAGATCGTGACAGCCCTGTACATAAACTCTTCACACTACCCGACCATCAAATTATCCACCTAATTCATTTACTACCACTAAAACGTACTGTTAAACCTGACCAGCACACCCTGACCTCTTCACCCAAAACGGAGAACAAAAATACACGGAACTCCTTTTAAAATAAAGGTAGCGGAAGGTTCAAAGTGCGCTGGTCGTTTCTGAGTACTAAAACTCGGAAATAAACTAGGGCAGGTGGATATGTGCTGATTAAACGCTTGCAAGAATTACAAAGTTTAGGGCGAAATTCGTTTACTAAATTGGAAGTGTTTATTTACCCTAAAAACTTATCTGTGATGTACCCAGATCTTTTTTTTTTTTTTTTAATCTTTTTATTTTACAGAGGCTTTTAACACTGAGTGTTAATGTCAGCCTCATAGGTGAACACAGTGTCCCCTACACAAGGGACAGATCCAAATAACTATACAATTTTATTGCCTCTGGGGACAACGGCTCAGAAAGTACACTATTGATCCGTCCATTGTGCAGGCAACCAAAGTCTCCTAAGAGCCTTGATCTTAGCTCTGCAGTCCGAGCGTACCCAGATCTTAAGAGCTCAGGAAAATTAATTTAGTACAAAGTTACGATAGAGAAGTTAGGTTTCAAAAATATATGTGAAAGTGCATGCCGTGGCGCCTGCGATGCGTTATGTCAAGACTCAAGTCCCATGAGTCCAATATATTTTTGAAATCTATATACGACCTAGGTCCTAGACGAATCTTCAACACCCCAAAACTTTGCTATTTATATTTTTACATAATACATATAATTTATTAAGATTTTGCTGTTGGATAGGACAGCTTTAAGTCGAAACAACAGAATCGGAAAACTGTACCTATATTTACGTAATTTAGCATGATGTGAAAACTTTGTCTATCTTTGCCATACCATTTCGCATATGAATATCACTTAACCTCATAGGGCTTGCCGTGATCTGTCGCAATAGACGTATCGACATGTTTGTCGACACCGACAGAATTAGGGTTGTCAGTCATCAAAACCAATAGCCGGATAGATAGTTTGGCCGGCATTTGAGCAAAGATGCCGTAATAAACCGATGTATTACTTTTATTAGGTAGCAACTAACATAATATGACGTCTTGAATATTTTTTTTTGTATTCGAAACTGATGAAATATTACATAATTTGTAACTGTATTTATACTGCTGCTGTTTTGTCGCGTAGCTTAGCCTAAATCAGAACTATAGACCGCCCCATGCAATGTCACTTAAGAAACAGCTGATTTACACTCATGTCCTGTTAACTTCATCTATCATCTTAGGCGTGGTCAAAAAATCTAACGCCGCGCTGGCGTTATTTTAATTAACAGATTTAAAACCATGCCCTCGTGACAATGTTTTGACAAACGCGCCAAAACATCTATGTCAAGTAGAAGTCATCGTTGTGCATAATATACAATGTATCAAATTCTAGGTAAAAAGGTATATAAAATTTGAAGTCGGATAAACAATCAATATCCGGCAAGAGGCAACCCTAGGTAGAGTTGACACCGATCACAGGCGCCGCCATTAACAGAGCTTGTTACGTGTTTGATCAAGAAATACGATTTTGTTGAATGCTTAAGTTGTATTAGAAAACCTAAAAACTATAAACCCGACTACATTATTCCTGTGTTGTCCATTGCATTATAATTATTGGCAAATGGCCCGTCAATGGATCAGAAGATTTGGCGCATAGCACTTTGTATAATATGGAATGCTTAAATTATTAATTGACCTACTGTTTGGCTTCGTTTTTTTACTCTAAAATTCTTAAATAAATAGATAAGTAAATTTTCTTTTCTATTTTAAAAATACGCATCTAAACAGCACACAAGTAACATGGAAATAAAAAGATAAAAAGATTTGTTAATTTCATTGGTTTTTACATGAAATAACGAACATAATCCTCAAAAACTTAATTTTAATATAAGTAAGATGTTATGAGTCTTTACCAACAATTATTGCGTACCTGCTCTTACCGTTATGCCTTCATTGACTCAGGTACAGGCAGTATAAATATTTTGAGAAAAAAAGCCTTTGTGATAACGAGAATTGGCGACGTTTTATTCTATAAAATTATACGATTGTTTATAATATTTCACTTATTTTATAGATTTTAGATGCCAGGGGACTTAGTCTGAAAGAGTGCAAGATAACGAAGTTCTAAAACTAAATGTATCAAGGCAATAACGTCATTTAAAAACGAAATAAAATGTCAACAATTTTCTGTAGGTATTATCTTTAAGATTTTATCGTCTGACATTAAAAAATGACTTTTTCGAATTTGATAATTATTTCAAAGCTCGACATAACACTGAATATAATTAATGTTAGTACTATTATAAAACGTCTGCGAGTAACAAAAGTTGAATAGAGCTCTTCTTTTCAAAGCCGTGGCGCCAGCTCGCCATTTTTTTTTATGCTGTACCTTTGATATTTTTTGTAATCAAACGAAGTGAGCAAGTAGACTTGAGTCATAACAATAAAATTTCGATTGTATATTTTTTTTTGACTGAAGTGGCGCCATTTTTTTCACAGATTATTGACAGATCGCGTAAGCGCCATCTTTGTGTTAGTGGTGTAATTAATGTCAATAAATAGGCATTATATATTACTAATGCTTAATTATATTTGCTGATGCAGTGTTTGCTTTTAAATAATTTTAAAGTACAAACAATTTATCTCCATTTGCGAGTTGAACATTAAGTTTACAATGACAACACTTATCCTTAAAGTCATGATAAATATGTACTTGCAGAGGCTGTTGTACAGTCTTAGGAACTTACTCCTATCCTAAGGCGGTAGCCCCTAGGAATAGCTATACTTTAAAATATAGATTATTTAGGGCCTGTTTCAACACTTCCTGATAGGTGCCGGATAGTCTAACCACAACTTAACTTGACTGATAAAGTATGGAGAATCTGTCAAATAAGTTGTGACTTGTGGATAGCTTATCCGGCACCTTATCAGGAAGTAGTGAAAAAAGCCTTAATTCGTGTATTATGCGAAAACAATACAATAGAATATTATGTTATTGCTATGTATTTATTTATATTGTTACTTAATTACTTTTTGCTTTCCAGTTTCCGGTAATATAAAAATAAAATAAAAATGAACATAACTGTATTTTAAAAAGATAAAACCGACTTCAAAATTGTACGTAAATGAGAATTAAAACTCCGTATCTCCAAAACTACTGAACCGATTTTGATGAAACTTGCACTATTCCCTAAGTTGAACAATACCTAGTACAATAAAAAAAGAAGCACTTAAATCGGACTTATAGTTTCAGATATATGCGCGAACAAACATAAAAACATACATTCATACATACATACATACATACACTTGAAATTTGGCACATATTTTGTTCAGAAGCTGTTATAGATTAACATATACAAAAACTGGGCTGTTCTGGAAATATTACATACATACGCGTCGAATTGATAACCTCCTTTTTTTGAAGTCGGTTAAAAATACACCAAGGTACTAATACTACTACTAATATATTAGGTATATTATTCTGTGCTAATACTAAGCGCCACACAAATCGATGTAGGCCATTTGAATAATCACCCAAGATATAGCTAACTATTTAGAAATAAACCTAGTTGCATTTGCCGTTTTGCATAATATACACTTTTGACTATATCTTGTTATTAGAATATAATATTATAGTTAACATAATGACGAAATGGAACTGACTACATATTAGTGGTCTCCGCTTTTAAGCCACACAAAATGTTTATTGTGAAAATATGTAAAAGGAGAATGAAAAAAATATTATTAATTTATGAAAATTGAAATATACACAGAAAAAAACTATCGATGTCGCTTTATGCTTAGGTCATTTAATCTGAACTGGTAAGCTTAGTAGTAAGTAAGTATAAATGGCATATGATTCATAATATGTAACCATACAACCATTTTTCTATCTGTAACCATATAACCATTTTTCTATCTTGACCTATTTTTAAAAAAGATTTCTCACTAAGAATCGGAATTTCAACAAAATTACTTTAATTTTTATTTCCGAAGACCTAATTTAAATTGTCTTCCATTTTACAGTCATTTTTCAGATTATTTCTTACAATAGTACAATTTATCGATTATCTTCGATTATTTCGATCCACCTGCAAGAGAAACAATCAGTAAGTCAGCTCGATATCGTCTCACGACCGGTCTAACACGCTACGTTAAAGTCAGATATTCTCAAACTGTGCGCTGTAGTAGGTAAGGTACCAAAGTAAGTCAAAAAAAGTTACAGAGATCTGGTATTTCAGTACTTTGAATTTCAGGGAGAGATTTGTTCCACAGTTAAATGCATTTTCTGTCACCATTTAGAATATTACAATAATGAAAAGTTTTACACATGACACAGGCAAATTAATCGCTTTTTATTTACCAAGCAATAATAATATTATTATTATCTATAATATCTATAAAACGTGTTTATTATTAAAATATAAGTAAAAGTTAAGAAAAACTAAAAGAACACGCTTTTTAATATTTTTTTCAAAAAATTTAACAAATTATTGCATTGTCATTGGCTCTTAAATACCTATGCAAAGTTTTGAATTGATTAGACTACTGGAGATAGGTAAAAATCGTGCTCATATATTCATATTAATACAGCCCAAGCTAATAAAAGCGTGTTAAAAATTAAAATAGATAATATTACAGTTGGTGCAGTTTGAGAGGCGGTGGTTAACCACAGTTAATGTTGCGGGCAAAATAAGTCGTTCCCAGAATTAAGATCGGCATCGACATAATGATACTCCCGATATCGGCCTCATCATCATCACCGCTGTCATGTGAAAAGTTGGAAAACGGATTTACATTGTTAACACGCTTTTATTAAGCTTGGGCTGTATGACGTATGGAATAGGCTTGATGACTATTTTTTTTTCTTATTGGTAATTGAAAGACTCTTAAAAAATAGAAACATCGCTGAAAGAATGACTCTGATAGCTTAAAAATTCACCGAGATATGACAATTCAAACATCTCATAAAATAGACCTGCCCGAAAACGCTCCATACAAAGTGATACGAAAGACTGACGTCACTCTTTCTTAGTTTGTACGCATCGGGAGAGAACTTTGTTCGATAGGTATATTAAATATTGCGTTTATGAAAGTGGTTTCATAACAAAAGTTGCTTTTAATTGCATAAGTTGTCGAATGGTATACAAATATTAAGAAATTTAATTGAAAAAAAAATCGACTTGATTATCCAACTTTGAAGGCTCACAACAAAAAAAATACAAATGCTATCGAGCTGAAATTTTGGGAACACTTATTTTTTACCGTGATTTCTTTATTTTATTAACAAAACTAGCTGTTGCCCGCGACTTCGTACGCGTTAGTATAGTAGATCACGTCCCAAGTATTATTTTTCAAAAATATTCAATGTACAGAATTGACTTTCTTACGATTTTATTACAATATGTATAGATGAATTAGTTTGTTCCTACAAAGGATAATTAAGACGCAATACAAACTCCACGATACCTTTTAATTATGAACAAAAGTTTCATGAGGAATAAGAGGGGAGGGGGGGGGGGGTTGGGGGGGCGCAGCCCCCCAAAACAAACGACACTGGAAAACCGTATGTGTAGTTTAGTTTTTAACTTTGTTCTTAAAAAAGATGTATAACGCCGCAACACCGCAAGAAAAGACCGATGCCAAAGCTCCCAGCATGTTAATCAAACGACACTCGAAATTTGTATAGAAAAGATAGACAAAAGCTCATAGCATGGCAAGGAGTGAAGATAGATACAAAGTGTGAAGGAGAAATTTGTAGGAAATTTTATGGGCTTTCATTACGTACAGGACATTTTTTCTCTAGAACGCACCGTTTTAGCGATATGAGCAAAAAACTAAAAATATTGAAACTTGAGCCCCTCCCCCCCCCCCTAGGTGATATCGTCATAATATATAGCCTATGTGTTGACCCGACCTCTATATAATATTCGTGCAAAATTTGAAGTAAATCCATTCAGTACTTTCTGAGTTTATCCCGGACATACATACAGACAAACAGACAAACAGACAAACAGACAAACAGACAAACAGACAAAAATTCTAAAAACTATATTTTTGGCTTCCATATCGATTGTAGATCACGTCCCAAGTATTATTTTTCAAAAATATTCAATGTACAGAATTGACTTTCCTACGATTTTATTATATGTATAGATTCGCTAATCTTTGACCTTGTCATCATCCCTAGACCCTAACGCAATCTTTGAGCACCATTTTTACCTATATTCAGTAGTCTACACTACTATTATAAAGAGGAAAGATTTGTTTGTTTGTTTGTTTGTTTGTTTGTTTGAGTCGAATAGGCTCCGAAACTACTGGACCGATTTGAAAAATTCTTTTGCTATTGAAATCTCACATTATTTCTGCTGAACATAGGCTACATTTTATTTTGGAAAAAAGTAGGGTTCCGTAAGATATTTGAGTTTTTCGGACGCAAGGTGTAAAAAATCAGCTAGAAAAGTTACTTATTTTGCGTACGCTGCCTAAACTATAAAAGATAGAACCATAAAATGTTCTAAGTAATTGTAGATCTTATAAATATCTACAAAAAAGTCCGCGACACACTATACCTATCTATGTCGAGTGAGGCACAATAACCATTTATTTATTTAAAAATCCTAAATTTTTTTTGGAATAAATTTAAACGGATATATTTTACTGACGCTATTAATCCTTATCAAAATAAATTATTTTATCACTAAGTACAGTTTATGTAGATAATATTTGGTCTTTGAATGATTAAAATTGGACGTTTGGTTTTGAAATTATGGCGAAATTAAAATATTACGATAGTGAGCGTCACCAAAGCGCGTGCGGGAGGAAGAAAATATTCTGTTGTAGAAATGAATATTCTGTACATAAAAGATATGAAATGACACCCGAAATTATACCTTTGTCACTACATCGCTATAGAAGCCAAAAATGTGGTTAGTTTTTTGTCTGTCTGTCTGTCTGTCACTCTTTCTGTCTGTCTGTATGTTTGTTCCAGCATCACACGAAAAATACTGATCCGATTTGAATGTGGTTTTCGCAGATATATTTATCTTCTTCCAACTTAACATCTGGTGTATAAATTTTTTTCCCCCCACCCCTCTAAGGGGACAAAAGAGGGGGTCAGATTTTGTATCAAACTTTTTTCTTTAACACGAAAACTACTGATCCGATTTGCATACGGTTTTCACAGATTTGCATACGGTTTTCACAGATATATTATATTTGTCTTCTTCCAACTCAACATCTGGTGTATAAAAATCCTCCCCCCCTCCCCTCTCAACCCTCTCTGGGGACCAAAGAGGGGTCAGATTTTGTATACAACTTTTTTCTTTAGTGGACTTACTTCATATTAGGTATTAACTGTGTTTTTCAACTTAACATCTGGTGTATGACCTTCCCCCCCACACCCTCTTAGGGGACAAAAGAGGGGGTAAAACATGTATCAACTGATGATAAAATATACTTTAAATGGCAAAACAACGTTTGCCGGGACAGCTAGTCTATAATGTAAGTATAATATAATATGCATACGTATAATTAAGAGCCAATGACATAATGCAATAATTTGTTGAATTTATTTGAAAAAATGCTTGTTTTTTGGTTTTTTTTAATATTTTTTATTTTAATAATGAAAGTCTTCCAAGCAATCAACATACTGAATACATATTATTGTTTTTGATAAAAGTTTGAGCTTTATCATATTGAGTGCGATAGCCAACTTTTTTTTGTTTATCAATCCATGATACGATTTTACAGCCTTAGATACTAAGTAATATTTTTTATACAGCGGATAGCTTATCGAACTTTTGTCTTTATCCAATTCCTTAGAAGAGTCACTTGACAGTTGACTTAGACTTTTTGGATGAATTAATAGTTTAAATTCTTTATGTACATTATTATTACTTCCAAGTAAAGCGTAATTTTTAATAAAATTGTGACACAATTTAAAATCGAACAAAACTATTTCATCAAATGGTATCAAATTGGTCTGTAATCGATTAGGATCGAACAACATCGTTGCGTGCGATCACGAACGCCGCGGGGTTCGCTACCGAATTTTATGCCTTCGATTAGTACAATTACGTTATTTGGCTAATCTTCGCAAAGGACAGGAGCCGTGGGAATAAATAATGGGAGAAAGATGTAATTTAATGTATTAGAGAAATATGCAACGTTTTAATAATTGCAAAAAATTGCTTATTTTGTGTGTGGCGCTTAGACCAAATTCACTTTTCTCTTTTTATAAAGAGAAACTTTCTTCGCAACAAAATTGGAAGTTTATATTTATCTCATATAATATGCATTATGGACTGAAATAACATAATGTCTTTTATTTTTAATAGTGTTTGGGGCTCTTCGTCAACGGGCAAATCATGCACAACGCAAGGGTGGCTGTACCGAAATAGATACAATATCAAGAATAAATCTAGCAGGCGTTAAAATTTCAGATAATCAATAATAATTATAAATAGTAACAATTTTATTTGTGGGTGTAATTTTTTAACGTAAACGCGTAAGCGACATACATGTCGTTTTATCGAATTTATTTCTTATAAAAACATTTATTGAGATACGGGAGATATAACATTTTGCTCTGAACGTGAAACAAAATAATTTTACAATGTTTTGATCCTAATATCAATTTAATGTAGGTAAGCACTAAGCACTTATCCTGAGGGCAACAGAAGCCGGCAATCGGCGCTGTCAGGCTGACTGACACGAAGTTAGAATCGTTCTCGATTCTCGATTACTTACTCGTGGGAATCGATTTTATTCGCAATCATTGTTATTTAAGTAGTTATTTAACTTAAAATCTCCGTATAGTAGGAGTCCTTAACATGAAATACGGTCCCATCCTGAAGAAAGCATGAAACTTGGCATGAATGTAGCTGTCATATATGTGCTTCGATGTAGATATGGAAGCACGTCCAGAAATAATGTTTCCCCCCTTTTTTATCTCCCTCGTTCCGGTTTTTCGAATTTTCTACGAAAACCATAAGACTGAGGAGTTTACTCTTTAGAGAACAAATTATCGTCGATAAATTACCAACAAAACGATACCACATTATGTAGTGGTAAGATTAATATATTTCTGTTTACAGCCACCAACATATTAAGAAATTGTAAAAAAAAGGCAAACTTTTTTTTTCTTGCTGCATTTATGGGAAAACGACAAGAGTGGTGATAAAATAGACTAAAAAAGTTAGATACCTAATACATTGAGCTACAAAATGACACCTATTTCATAGTCGTAGAGGCATTACTTCCAGAGTTACAGCTTACCGCGTCTGACTCAAGTACTCGTTTTTTTACCGTTTTACAATTTCTTAGATTTAAAGCTAAGGGTTTTAAGAAATTTATTAAAAATACAGTAAAATACAGTAAAAATTATGAAATTCTCATATATGTGCTTTAATGTGGATATAGAAGCATGTCGACAAATTGTTTTTCCCCCCATTCCCCCCCTTCGTATGTATCGTATGCTAAATCGTGGTTTTTCTTATTTTTTATGAAAACGGGTACAGCTATCAGAAAACTGTCAAAGAACAATATGTTGTTTATTAAATTCTCTACAACATTGTCCTTAGACGTATGTTGATAGAACTTATAGTTTAAAAAATATTTACATGTAAAAAGGTAACAAACCGATTACTTGAATGACGCGGTAAGTTGTAACTCGGAAGTAATGCCTCTACGACTATGAAATAGGTGTCATTTTGTAGCTCAATGTATAAGGTATCTAATTTATTTAGCCTATTTTATCACCACTCTTGTCGTTTTCCTAATAAATAGAGCAAGAAAAAAGAAAGTTTCCCACTCTTGTCGTTTTCCTATAAATGGAGCAAGAAAAAAAAAAGTTTGCCAGTTTTTACAATTTCATAATACGTTGGTGGCTGTAAACTGAAATATATTAATCTTACCACAATATAATGTAGTATCGTTTTGTAGGTAATTTATCGACGATAATTTGTTCTCTAAAGAGTAAACTCCTCAGTCTTATGGTTTTCGTAGAAAATTCGAAAAACCGGAACGAGGGAGATAAAAAAGGGGGGAGGGGGGGAAACTATTATTTCTGGACGTGCTTCCATATCTAAATTTAAGCACATATATGATAGCTACATTCATGCCAAGTTTCATGCTTTCTTCAGGATGGTACCATAAAATTGATTTTTGTTAGGACAAGGAGCCGTACTAGTAGAAAAAGTTCCGTTGAAAACGCTCCGTTGAGAACTAAGGAGAAGAGCAAAGCAGTTTTTGAGTAAATGTCTTAATAGGTCATTTTAAGGATCTTACCCTAAATCTTTAAATAAGAAGCAATTTAATACGTCTTATGCAAAACAAACCTAAATACATTACGCAAGTTTGCAAATGGTTGCATTAATCCATTACTTTAGTTAAGTCTACCTTCAAAGATAATAAATTTCGATGGATTATTGGACGGATTGGATGCAATCGATGCTTAAGGCTTTAACAAAGATACATAAATTATTTCGGAATCAATCCCGCCAGCCGGCGCGAGCTCCCGCCTAAATATTTAAATTTAGAACGGCGAAGGGATGGGACACGTGTGTCGTAACGTTTGGCGAAATGATTATTCGTAATTAACGAGCCGCTATTTATGTCTCAGACGATATTATTTCGAACAAAAGGCGAGTTTCGGACATTTCGGCCACAATTCTTTTAGTATTGTGAAAGTGTTTTACCGTTGCCCAACCGCGTCCGTCCTGTCCGTTGAAATAAAGCACGCTTTCAATTGCAGACTAATTATTCCAACACGAGAAACACATTGAGCGTCGTCCGTTTTACGTGTAAATAGAGATTAGTCGTCTTAATGATATACTTGAAGCCATTGTGACTTGTGAGGCAATAATGATGATACATTAAGTAGGTATTTACTCGTGAAACGGTTGAAAAGGCGTTTTATGAAGTTTTTAATTTGGATTCGTGTCGCGTCGCCGCATAGGCTCCTTATGAATACATTACGGTGGTATACATTAATTTATTGATTGTTATTCAAATTGGGTCTCTCGAGTGAGGCTGGAGGTGTTGTGTGCCGCTTTTTGTTTCTTATGAAGTTTTGAGGTTGACTAATGTGAATTTGTATGAGCGGTCGTGAACGGTGAACGATTGCGATAAACGCTATTGTCTATGGTCATTAGCGTCTGTGATTTAAATGCGATGAACGAATGGGAACTGGGTCGACTGGACATCACTAATTCACTAGTGTTGCAATAACCAAAGTATAATTAATTAATTAGTAATAATAATTATTGAAAAGCAAATTTTATTTTACGTTTGCCATTTCCTAAGTATGTAGACGAAATGCTTATAAAAGACCTAAAATACGTAAAATGGTTTACGCAATAATTTATAGGATTTAAGCACCACGTTCGGTGAAATTTCCCAATTTTTTGCTTCTGACAATGATCCCCGCAGTCTATTAAACTATTGTTTTGCGTGAACTAGGAAAACGACGCTGAAAATTATTTTTAATATCGCTAGATTGTCGCTTACGTAATTTATGACGCAAAGAATAATTATCGTCATAGCGAAATATTACATATTATAAAGTATGTAATTAAGCACCCATTTTGTTTTGCAATAATAATAAGTATTTTATGTACGTAATAAGTCCTCCAGAGAAAAATATTATTTTTTACAAAAAATTTACAGTTTTAAAGCTTTGACAAAACTTTGATGGAAATAAAATATATCTGTTTCTGATATTAATATGAAATAATAATTATATACACAGTGTGAAATTTTAATGGTTGTTTTCCCGCAGTAAAATGATTCTATCTTAGTAGTACAATAGATATGCAAAGTTTTTTTTGTTCAAATAAAAAAAAAATTCGGTCGGGTCCATAGTAACTCGCGCTGGGCATAAAGTTTCCATAGTACGTCATACAAAATATTTTTTATTTTCAAAAAATAACATGCATGGTTCGATAGTACTACTATAGGTAAATCGTTCTGCTGCGGGAAAACAACCACTAAAATTTCACGTTGTATATATTAACACAAAATATACAAAATTACATAAATAAAAAGTAAAAACTAAAAACACATTTTTCCTAAGCGCCATTAGGCTTAAACCAAAGGAAATATACACCTTAAACGAAAACCAATTCATACTATAGCTTGACAACCCTACAGCGATTGGCCATTCGATTTCTTCTAGGAATCGTAATGACAAAGAAGCTTTTTATCGCCGGCTCGTTTTGGGTTTGTTTCGCCGTTTTATCATGCATATGGCCGCCATTGCATATGCAAATCGCCGTATGAAAGTGTGAAGAATTCTAAAGGTACGTACGTGAGCTTTTGAAGGCTTATAATATGCTCTCAACATACTCGAGTTTCTTGGATCGGTCACAATATATTTTGTTTAAATATTATTTTAATGACGTCATTCCGAGTTTATTTCGGAGCTATCTAAAGACCTTGTTCACATAAAGTTGAAAACTTTACACGGCGCGGTGCTATGATTTTTTTTTGGAATGGGAAAAGAGTTTATGGTTAGAACATAATATAACTGATCGTAAATTCGAAGAAGAGTAGATCATCGGATCTAGGAGAGAAAGTAATATACCTCTCTCTCTTTATATCGTTCAGCGGAAATGTATGCTGCTTCTGCTGTTTTAATTTCGGCCGACACTAGTCTAAAACACGTTGTTTTTTTCCCAGCAAGATATTTTGTTGTCACTTGGTAAATCTTCATGAAAAAATGTAAGATTTTAAACATTATTTATATAAAATCAGTAGTGAAACCTACAAAATATTTAAATTCAACTTACAAGTTCGAAAGTAATGATTTTCAAACATTACTGTGATATTATAGTATCTAAGACTATAATCAATTGAATCGGTAGCACAGGGATTATTAGGCTTTTACACCAGTGGCAAGCGATAGCTGATAATATGTATAGTATTTTAGCTGTGGCACCAAACACCATGAGTTTTTTTTAAATTGTTATAACTTATAAGTTCTAACTTATAACTTAGGTGTAATATATTATAAGCTTTTAAGTATATTTTATTCTTATTCCGGTCTTATAATTCTTCCGGAGAATGTTGTACTCCGGGACAGAACCTGCAACTCTTCTGATGTTTTTTTTTTATGAAAAAAGAGGGCAAACGAACAAACGGGTCACCTGATGGAAAGCAACTTCCGTCGCCCATAGACGCTCGCAGCATCAGAAGAGCTGCAGGTGTGTTGCAGGCCTTTTACGAGGGAATAGGGTAATAGCGTAGGAGAGGGTAGGGAAGGCAATAGGGGAGGGTAGGGAAGGAAATGAGGGTAGGGAAGGGAATAGGGTAGGGGATTGGGCCTCCGGTAAACTCACTCACTCGGCGAAACACAGCGCAAGCGCTGCTTCACGCCGGTTTTCTGTGAGCCCGTGGTATTTCTCCGGTCGAGCCGGCCCATTCGTGCCGAGGCATGGCTCTTCCACCGTCCACGGTAAACGTCCGTCAAAAATGTTGCGACTGTCTATGTGCGACGGACGACGGTACTTGCTTTCCATCAGGTGACCCGTTTGCCCGTGTAATTAAAAAAAATGAAAATGAAATAGCAGAGCAGGCATTCATTTTCGCCACGGAATAGAACGAGAGGGGGATATTACTACTTCATTTTGATTGAAGATATTACTACTTCATTTTGATTGAAGGTGTTCACTAGGAAAAGATCAAACTTCTTCCTACTTTTGTACGAAAAATGTACATTCCGATCACTTGTTTAAGGAAAACTCAATGTTTTTATTGAAATTGCTAAGTGGGAAATCCGTCCTATGCGTCGTGTTAATTTGGTTGATATAAATGATGTAAATAAACAATCTTGTTAGCGAATATTCTTATAATGTAGGGTGACCATACTATTTGATGTTGCTAGGATTTGCGGACCTTAAAATAACTGCCACACTCAGAGACATTTAATGATGATTAAACATCAATTTAATGAAGAGTTTGACAGATAATGTATGGAGCTTATGTCAAAATCTTTATTTAATTACAGTTAGGTAATATAATTCGTCCCTGAGCGCGACAGTAAGCTACAGCAGCTATGCTTCTACTGCGTGACTGGTGAGACATGTTCAATACTCGAGGACGTGATATTTGGCTATTATATTAGTTGGAAAAAAATAATATAAAAAAATATTATCAATTGATCACTGAGTAAATGTAGCTTAAAGTTAAATAATTATTTACCCAACGCATGGACACTGCGAGCGGGAGGGGTAGTTGTGTGGTGTTTCTTTGGTAGCGCACGCCTCTGCACCGGCCGCATAGTATGCCTACTTGCCTAGCCGCGTAATTTACTTAGTATCCATGATTCATTTATTTTTGGGAAATTCGGAAAAAATTAAGAACCTAATTTTATTACATAATTATAATGAGAATAGAGTACAGAGTACTCTCCATAAGTATCGGTAATGTCTCACCAGTCATGTTGTATACAACGTAATTCGTAAAACGAATCGGTTTCACTTGGAAATACTAGTGTAATGCCGGAATATAGATTGTGGCCGACTTTTTTGTGTTTCATTTTCTGGCATTGATTTTGTTTGCTTTTTTTTCAAAAAGTTTTGTCAATTCGGAAGTATAAAATGCTGATTCATACATGTAACTGCTGTCAGGAGTTGCCCAATAATTCTCGAAGCAAATGACCTTTGCAATTAACATGGATGTGCTAAATCGATTGACTTGCAATTATTGACGTTTGGTTTTTTTATTTAGCGGCTAGCGGACTTGGAACACGAAAGTACGAAGCATATACGCAGCATAAAAAATTGCAATAATTTGTTAATTCCTACATTTTCTGGGATAAACGTTGTTATTTCTTTAGCAAAGTGAAGAGGTAACAAATGGACAGGCAGAAAGAAAATTCAATTTATGCCTACAATTTTTTTATTTTTAAAGTTTGTAAACGCTTTCTTTACGCAAAAACGCTTAATTATTGTACGCTTATTTCACGGAAATCTTGTTACTCCATTTCCAAAATAGCTTTTCCATATATTATAGCTTCGTTATTGGTGGCGTTGCTATGACTAAGCTAGTTTTTTTTCACTTAATTTGACTTTCTTATGCGGTGGTCTGTTTGCTCGCTGCACGTATTGGACGCATCTCATTATGGTGATTCAATAAACTTCTAATGTGCCTCCCTAAAATGTTTGCTTCTTCGCTTACGTGTGTGTGTTTTTATCTTACGTTTTTACTCATTTTAAGTGATTCGTCTCCGTGATACTCAAATTAAGTGGTTAAGTAAATAAGAAACAAGTTAACAGTATATTATTACTATATTTTATAGTCATCTTATACTTCAAGATGTTAAAAATAAGACTGTTGTGTTAAACTTAGGGTTGCCATCACCTAAATTGCCATCGCCGGTCAGGCACGACAAAATCCAAAATATGGTTATTTCCCCGGACACTATTTTACGATTAAGTACGTCCATTCTTTTATTTTTTTTTAATCTGATTATCTCAAGTCCGTGCAAGAAACCGTGTATGGTTAGCGAGTTTTTAGGGTTCCGTAGCCAAAATGGCAAAAAAGGAACCCTTGTAGATTCGTCATGTCTGTCTGTCTGTCTGTCTGTCCTTCTACGGAAGGACAGACAGACAGACAGACAGTGTCACAGCCACTTTTCTCCGAAACTATTAGAGCTATACTATTGAAACTTGGTAAGTAGATGTAATCTGTGAACCGCATTAAGATTTTGATGCCAATATTTAAAAAATATTAAAAATTTTAGGGGTCTCCATAGGTACAACTGAAACAAATTTTTTTTTCATCTAACCTTTGCGTGTGAGGTATCTATGGATAAGTCTAGCCAGTAGTTTTTTTTATACGTCATAAATGGTAAACCTTAATCTAAATTTCATTAAATCGACTGAAATATAAAAATAAATAAAAAAACCTTTTAATTTCATAAAAATAAACCTTATTGCTGCTGCGGAACCCTTCATGGGCGAGTCCAACTCGCACTTGGCCGCTTTTTATCTTTCGTTTATTGCTGTATGACTAAATACACTAAATAATTCTCTTCACAAAAGTGTCCGGATTTTACCCTGACACTTTTCAAAAACCCGACCGGACGCTCCCCGGACGCCCTCCAAACTAGGACAAATCTGGCGAAATTCGGACGGATGGCAAACCTAGTTAAACTAAATGCTGCAGACAAGATATCCTGTCCTTTAGGTACTGGGAAATACTCTGGGGAGCTCCCATTTGGAGTAGTTTAGGTCCCGGGAAAGGACATATTATATAATAATAATCCCACACCGGTTTCGGTGACGGTGGCCGGTTTCATTGAAACCAGGCCAGCTACGCAGGAGTATTTTTATAGTGCCCAAGTGTGTGCGCAGTACACAAGAGCACTCTCTATTCCTTTACTCTCATAACCCAGTGGGACGGCAGGCCGACACGACCGGCGAGAGATCAGGCGCAGGACCGACTTTTTACATGCCCATCCGACGCATGGATCATCTTACTTGTCAGACAATCAGGTGATCAGCCTGCATTGTCCTAACCAAACTTGGAAATAACATGTTTCCAACGCGGGAATCGAACCCACGACCTCCGAGTCAAGAGCCGCGCTCTGTACCACTAGACCACGGAGGCGTTCACATAGACATTAGACATATTATAGCTAGTGATAGGAAAGATTAATTGCGAAAATATATTACGATTTCCGCGAGTTCGGCGCAACGAACTTTCGGGCATCATCCAATTAAGTTATGGTACAATAAACACGTTTTCTAAACTAATATTTTTTACAAGATAGTCGTTTATAACAAGACGATTCTTTATCTAATTTAAGTTTCAATAAGCTATCCACGTAAGGAGCAAGTCATACTCTCGAGTGAAGTGGGCTCCCGTGCTACGATCTCGCCCCCGCTGTTTACGGACTGTCCTTACACTGACACTTTGGTGGTCCCCCTACATTGGAGTGTATCATGTTTGTTTTGATACACTGTGGCCTAGGCTGATATTGCGGTAATCTATTGGTCAAAGGTGAAAAAACATAGTTCAAATTCATACTAAATACATACAAATGTCATTACTCATTATAAATGCAAAAGTTTGTCTCTCTGTCTGTTACCTTTGAACGCCCAAACCACTGAATCGATTTTGAATCGAGATGCTTTTAGTCCCGGAAAAGGACATAGGATATACTTTTTAGTTTTTATCTCTGAAAAATGTACGGTTCCACGCGATAAACAAATTTTGGCGCGGTAGAGTTGCGGGGGACATCTAGTAAAATATACTATATCAAAATAGGTTAATCCATTTAAAAGCTGCGATGCCACCGATACTAACTTGAAACATCCCTGTTTTCGTCTTTTTATAACCCCATTTTTAAATGGTCAAAACTTAAACTCCCAGAATGAAACCGCACCAACCAGTCGCCTGCTAATAAGAAGTGTTCATGTTCATATTTATTTTTAATCCCTTTTATAAAAAGCGCGGAATGCGCGAACAAACCGTAGGCTCTAATGGGTAGGTCAATAGGAGTTGCAACCTTATTTTAATGGAATGGCTGAGTGATTCTTTACCGAGATGAAGAAAGGTTATGTTTATACGATTCGAAAATGATAAATACGCTTTGACTCACGTTTTAGCCACGTAAAACCAGCTTGATATAATATATCTAGGTGTATTCAGTTCGAAGGATCTAGTTTCTTAATTTGCCATAATATTTTACATACGATGATACAATCAGGTTCGAAGGACCAAGTTTCATTATTTGCCGAAACAACTTCATATTATACGTATCGGTTTGAAGAGCCGAGCTTCATAATTTGCCATTACTGCTGTACGTACTGTTCGAGGGACCAAGTTTCATTACTTGCCAAAAGAACTTTACATGCGATCTGGCTCGAAGGACCAAGTTTTTAAATAATTTACACCAAAAGCTACTGTCCAAAGGACCAAGCTTCATAATAAATTATGAAACCAGCTATGTTTATTAAACTAAGTTGGTTTTTATGTAAATAAGACGTAAGCTTTAGACAGAAATTAGACTAAAGTAGCTGTCATGTTTTACATTTTTTAAATAAAATTAGGGGGCAAATGAGCAAATGCGTCACCTGATGAAAAGCAACAACCGTCGCCCATGGAGACGAAAAATCAAAAGGGTTGCAGCCTGCAGGTGCGTTGCCCGCTTTTAAAATACCAACGAAGTTCGAAGGACCAACTTGCCATGATAACCTCGCATAACATTTGTAGACTTATCTACCTAACAGTATCCATATTCCATACTAATATTATAATTGCGAAAGTGTGTCTATCGTCTCAACTTCTTCAGGCCCAAACAGCTTAACCGATTTTGCTGAAATTTGGTATGGACTTTGAGTCCCGGGAAAGGACGTAGGATACTTTTAATCCCGGAAAAATGTACGGCTCGGAGTTGCGGGCGTCATCTAGTAAAACTAAAAAGTCATAATATGACCCTAATGCAATCGACTTGAACGATTCGCGAACCGGCGCGGCAGGAAGAGGCGTGGCGGCACGTTAGCACTTCGCCGAAACACCGACGACCGCCGATAATAACCGACGATATCCGATGATATCCGACGACTGCCGATAATATCCGAACCCGTATTAACTTTATAGCTATTACTTTGTATGACCTCGAATTTTGTTAGGGGGTTGAAATCTAATAAAAGGGTTTTTGGAAGGGTTTGTTTAAACGTTTAATACAAGTTTAATGGTCTGGAGTTACATAATACATAGTCTAATAAATAATAATAGTGACGAAGCTTATCTCTAATCTTTGTGCCTCCAGCTAATAAGCATGCGAAAATACTTTCCAATAAGCTAAATTATTACGTTAGGCGACTGTAAAACAAGCCTTAATTATTCAAAACTTTAATTTGATTTTTTAATTTAATTGCAAGCAAGTTGCAGGTTGGTAGTTCTTATTGGCTTTTCTTACGATTTATACATTGAAGGTTACCGTCTAAATTCCCACCTATTACAGGCCCTAGCCCTAGCTTCTTTCAAAAGGACCAGCCTTCGACACTAGGAAGCACTCTAAAGAGAAGAAAAGCCAATTTTCCGAATCGCATCAAAACAATCTGATTCGAAAAGTTTCCGAATCGTTCGATTTTTTTGCCTCATCTGCTACTTGTTTACCTGTGAAATACTAAATGTTTCGATGTTATTATAAGGACCCATATTGACGATCGTGTGTGGTCTAAAGCTTGCATAAACCCCATCAAAAGCTTTCGACCTTATGCCTCACGGAATAAAGGTAAAAAGATTAGAACGGTTCAATGTTTGTTTTTAATAAGACAGGCGCTTTTTTAAAAGGTAATAGCGAAAGTGTTACATTTGGTTCGACTTGTCCAGTTTTTTAAAGCTGGTACAAGCACTTTATAGCTTATCGGTCGGAAAAATATAAGGGGAAGATTGAATTTTCAGTCTCTTTGGCAGGGCGAGGTGCGCGCGGGGCGCACGAGGAAACGCTATTGGTAGATCAGTGATCTGACGCTTATTAATTATTATTGGTAGATGATAATCAGACGGTGACCCGCTATTGGCTGCTATTGTGCGTCATTGGTAGATATCGTCTCTCAAGTTTTTCCTGCCGATCTTAAAGTGGTGTGTGGCCTATATCTGGATGCAAATTAGGGATCCTGATACACGTGGGTTCTAACGCGTGGGTGCCATTGTGTCTCATAATGTGACGGGACTCGTTTAATTACATCATTACAATTGTTTTTATGTTTTGCGAGGGTGATGAAAGTGCAATTTATACAGTGTTTAGTAAGTAGATATGAGTAATAAGCAAAAATTAGAAATAAGTTGAGATAATCGTTAAATTTCTCTTAATTAAAATTCTAATACATAATAATATATTGGAAATGAAGTAACAAGATAAAATAAATTTAAAATAAACGCGTTATTTACCTGAATAAAAGCGTTACCTGAACTCTGAAGAATAGAAGAAATAAAATTATAATTATTCTGTAGATCACACTAGCCACCGTGTATACCTAAGTTAATTCAATGTTTTGTTTTTGTCTGAAACGTTAGAAAAGTTGATTGACATAATAAAAGAACAACTAAAACGCCTGTATACAGTGTTAATCTTTTTATGAACATACTTACTGTTATAATATAAAGTAAAATTCATGATGTTAGTTGATATCAGTGCAGCGTTGTTAAGTGGCTTACGTAGCAAACTCGATGTAAATGAAACAATGCAATAGCCATCAATAAAGCGTCTAGCCGCCATTAATTTCTTAATGACAGTATTGACAGCTGATTATCGCGCCATCTAGCGGAAAACGCTCGTCAAAACAAGATGGCCGCTTGATTTAGTACCCCTTTCGTCAAGAACTGCATTGATTTATCAATAATTTCAAGCATTCGACCGGGGCATACCTCTTACTTTCATGTCATACAGTTTAAGATTCATAATTAATAATTCCGTATCAGATTTGGATGAGTTATTCTTTAATATCGTATGTGGAATGTGTAATGATTAAACTGTTATTCGTACATATTTATGTATTCGATACGAAGGCACAGTATCGTAAAAATTATGTACGAATAGTGTAGATTTGTAAATGCCTTTTTTGCGATAATAATAAATAATTATTTAATAAATAATAATTAATTGGATCATTGGCACCATGATTTCCCAGTTACCGATCATGGAAGCATGGGCAATCATGCCAACAATTAGGCCCTTTTCACACGTTTAAAAACCTGTGTTTGTCTATCATAAACTATAACGCATTGTTCTTTTCACAAAATTAAACTCGTCTCGGCGGGGACACTGCCCACTACCCTTGACGTGGGAGAGCCATGCTTCGGCACGAATGGGCCGGCTCGACCGGAGAAATACCACGTCCTCACAGAAAACCGGCGTGAAACAGCGCTTGCGCTGTGTTTCGCCGAGTGAGTGAGTTTACCGGAGGCCCAATCCCCTATCCTATTCCCTTCCCTACCATCCCCCATTCCCTTCCCCTTCCATCCCTACCCTCCCCTATTACCCTATTCCCTCTTAAAAGGCCGGCAACGCACCTGCATCTCTTCTGATGCTGCGAGTGTCCATGGGCGACGGAAGTTGCTTTCCATCAGGTGACCCGTTTGCTCGTTTGCCCCCTTATTTCATTAAAAAAAAAATAACTACCCAGATGTGTTCGTAAATTTTCTAGATTTTTACTTATCAAATCTCCACTTTAGATTCAATTCTTACAGCCTATATTTTCAGTGCTATACGTTTTCACTTTTCTCCTGTCGGAAATATTCCGGATACAGTCCGAGCTGCTAATGCGTGAATAATAAGTAATAGTTAAAAAAACTAAAAACACGCTTTTTATATAAAGAGTTACAAAAAAACATACAAATTGAAAAATGGAATAATTATATCACATTAGTGTGTCATCGGTCCTCGATAAATCTACGAAGTTTGAACGAAATCTGGCCGTTTAAAGTGGGTCAAAATCGCGCCCAAAGAAGTCGGTTACAAACATGTTACAAACAAAATATACAGGTGAAGCTAATAAAAAGCGTATAAAAACGCAAATGCGTTTGTCGCGTCGTATTGTTTGTAAATAGGATGCGCCTGCGCAGCGGGGTGCGGTGATCCCAGGACATGACCAGCCGTTATTAATAACTGAACGCTAATATAATTATTTAGGTTATAATAGTACCTTACGAATGTTTTGGATGGTAAACGAAACAACTTCCAAATGTTTAAAAATTTAATTTTCCTTTTCAGGTCGATTCGGAAATATTTTCGGTTTCATTAGACATTTTTTTTTCAAATATTAAATAAGTTTATAATATCAAAAAAATTTCTTAATGAAAGTTTTAGATTGCAGAGTAAACTAGATAGTAAATTGGCTTAAAAAGTCCTCGTTTTATCAAACAAACCTTTTTCAACTTGCCCTTACAATAACATTGATATTGATCGTCAATTCAATAGAACTAGTTTGACCGACTAAAAAAGGAGGATATTGTTTGACTATCAGGAAGGGTTCTTATTGATTTTGGTCTGTTTGTATTGATGGACATCTATGAATTTTGGGGACCACGTAAAAAAAGTGGAATGAATATTTGATTTCATACGAAAGTTCTTTTGTCTTTGGGGTCACATAGAGTGTTGTGGATTTAAATTTAATATTACGTCATAGATTACATTAACATTTTTATGATTTACGAAAGGCGTCAGTAAGTTTTTTTTGTATATAATATGGCTATTTTTGCCTGCAGAATAAAACTGAACATTTTATCATGCCGGTTGTTTTGATCGGCTCAACCTGCGATTCGATCGGCCCTGTATATGGGGGCCTGGGGCCTTTGAGTAATTTATTTTTGATCGGAGTCACAATAAAACATTTCTGACTTCTCAAAAGCTCATACCTTAAAATCGATATGTCAATCCAATTGATGGTCGTCGGTCGATCCACGACATTACTCGAGACTGGGCGAGCACGGGGAGAGCGAGGGGGACAGGGCGCGGTGATGGATAACGGAGGCGCTTGTTATGACTCTGATTGATGTGATACCCCTGTTATCGGATGTGAATTGTTGACGTTATCGATAACACATCTGTATTAATCGTGACTTTGTTTTACAACTTTATAGTGTTTCTATGATGGGATTGGGATCACAAATCGTTTCAAATGAGAGTGAGTAGAGACACTTAGAGTAGCGTTCGAAAATTGCGATAATTTTAACTTCATACTAGCTGTTGCCCGCGACTTCGTCCGCGTTAGTATAGTAGATCACGTCCCAAGTATTATTTTTTAAAAATATTCAATGTACAGAATTGACTTTCCTACGATTTTATTATATGTATATAGATTGTTCCTACAAAGGATAATTAAGACGCAATACAAACTCCACGATACCTTTTAATTCTGAACAAAAGTTTCATGAGGAATAAGGGGGGGGGGGGGGGGGGGTTGGGGGGGCGCAGCCCCCCCAAAACAAACGACACTGGAAAACCGTATGTGTAGTTTAGTTTTTAACTTTGTTCTTAAAAAAGATGTATAACGCCGCAACACCGCTTTGTTTGAAGCGAAATTTGGGGAGGTGGGGGGGGGGGGGGTAGGGGGGGCGAAGCCCCCCCCCACCCAGTAAAAGACCGATGCCAAAGCTCCCAGCATGTTAATCAAACGACACTCGAAATTAGTATAGAAAAGATAGACAAAAGCTCATAGCATGGCAAGGAGTGAAAATAGATACAAAGTGTGAAGGACAAATTTGTAGGAAATTTTATGGGCTTTCATTACGTACCGGACATTTTTTCTCTACAACGCACCGTTTTAGCGATATGAGCAAAAACCTAAAACCTATTGAAACTTGAGCCCCTCCCCCCCCTAGGTGATATCGTCATAATATATAGCCTATGTGTTGACCCGACCTCTATATAATATTCGTGCAAAATTTGAAGTAAATCCATTCAGTACTTTCTGAGTTTATCCCGGACATACATACAGACAAACAGACAAACAGACAAACAGACAAAAATTCTAAAAACTATATTTTTGGCTTCCATATCGATTGTAGATCACGTCCCAAGTATTATTTTTAAAAAATATTCAATGTGTACAGAATTGACTTTCCTACGATTTTATTATATGTATAGATGTATAAAATTTAGTAATTCAGGCTACTCAACCAACTTTAATGAAAGTTTAGGAATAACTTGAGACAAGGGAAAAGGATTTCTACATTAGAAAATCGAATGCGGAAAACGTGTGTTCATAAGCATAAGATATAGAACAAATTATCTAATTGTTAACAGTTAAGGCCGTCACAGACTTAGCTATAATATGTTTATAGCTAGGCATATTAATATATTAATTATATGTTTATAGCTAGGCATATTACTATATATTTTCTATACAATTTTCGCGTGACCACACACTCAGCTATAATATATATTTCTGGTCTCAGTGTGTTTAGTACGGTATATTAATATATATTATAGCTAAGTCTGTGACGGCCTTTATTGTCACCTACGAGTAAGATATAATATTATGTTTTTACTAGGAATGCCAATAATTGGTAACAAGTAATCATTATTAAGTTGAGTTTCGTACATAACATTGCTTAATCGGCCTCAGCGGAGCCGCAGTTACATTGTAACCGCGTTTAGATAAGGACAATGGGATAGTAAAGTCCACCGTTTAATTACATGGTTTTGTGGTGACCATAAACGGGAAAGACTGACCGCAGGTCAGCTACACTGTATGACAGGAACTCTGCAACATTCCGATGATATTGCTAGGAAAATTCATAAAAGTATTGCTTTCAACAATTTTCCATACCAATTCCGGAGTTCGGACATCTAATAAATGGACACACCAAAGAAATTGTTGTTATAGCGGCAACAGAAATACATAATCTGTGAAAATTTCAACTCTCCAGCTATTACCGTTCTTGAGTTACAGCCTGGAGACAAACAGACAGACGGACATACATAGAAGTCTCAGTAATAGGGTCCCGTTTTTACCCTTTGGGTACGGAACCCTAAAAACCATCAAATATCTATAGGTCTACCAGAATCTGATGGCAAATTTTGACAGCAGATTTTGAAAAAAATATGCTTTATCAATTTGGATAAATTTATATATTTGCAATTTGCATGTTTCACACACGGAATCAGCCGCTATAAGGAAAAAGAGGATCAAAATGTTTAATTCTAATCACCCCGGTCAAAGAAAATATACACTACGCGAACCCCGGTATTGCTAAAGTCAATATACTTTCGCACTTTTTGCCATCAGATTCTGGTAGACCTATAATTTGGTTTAGTATGAAGAGGTAACAGACTCGCATTTATAGTATCAGTTTTAAGGTTCAGATTCAGTCTGTTAGGTAGGTTTAGCTTTTTCCCGCGGCTCCACTCGTGTAAATACAGTGTCGCGGACTATTATCTATTCTGTGGTGTCGCACGGAAACGCTGAGCTAAGTTTTTCGGGGTGGTGCCCGTGGTGGGCTCTGTATTAATCTAGATCCTAAACTTTTAAGCTAAATTAAAAATGTCGACGAATGAACACTTTTAAGTATAAAACTAAATTACGAAATAATTGCGCACACTTTGAAATACATTATTAACTTTCAGTTTAACTAAGTATTAGCCCGGCCGCACATTGTCCGAATTCTGATCAGAAACAGTTGAATTCCGCCGGACCGCCATCCACCACGCACATTATCCGAAATATCCTTCCGGCGAGTTCTAGCACTTCTAGCTCACTCGGCTCAGTACAAAATGTAAGAGACAGCGCGGACGTTCAACTGTTTCTGATCAGAACTGTCGTACAATGTGCGGCCAGGCTTAACTGTTAATAAAAGTGTGTCATGAACTTATGACGGTCGTGGAAGGAAATGACATAAGTCGTACATATAATATCCAAACATTGAGAAAACCCACCAGGCCGGATTGTACTGTGATATCGGACGTCATTGTGTGGTTTCCTCTCAAATAAACGAGATCGTGAACAAAAAATTACACAACAATATATATTATTTTTAAGAAAAATATTAAAGCTAGCTATACATGTAGCTGGTTTATATGCATTCGAGCAAACGTGCGGATTGGCGGCTACACTGCGAGATCACAACTCACAAGCAATGACAAAAGACAGCGTGGCAAAATGATAGTCAAATAAGCCCTTAAGTGGGGTCAATGCCTCGACCTGCCGGCCTATTTAATTTTTCAAATCCTTTCAAATGGTAATGATGCAAATTTTTAGAATATATTTATAAGAAATTAGAAGAATTTAGAATTTAGGTAACCGTTTCCGTGTTTCTATTTCAGTCGTTAGTAACAGGTAGATAGAGATAACAACAGTAAATAATTGCAAGTCAGCCTCGATTCTACTGTTTTCACATGTACGGTATTTGTCACGATGTCAAAACAATGCCAATGACTTAAAGTCATTGTGACAGTCGTCAACCTTTAAATTACAGCGCAAATATTAATTTTCCTCTTGATTAGGGTTGTATTCGAATTTGGAAGTACCTTGGTATCAAAAATGTGTCAAAAATCAAAATTGTACTATGTATAAATTAGGTTTCATACAACATAGGTAAGAAAATTTCCTCGAAAGTACGCAAAATTAGCCAATAAGTTGCTCTCTTCAAGCTTAAACCACTGAACTGATTTGGAAGAAATTTGGTATGGAGATGATTATGTAGTTTGAGTCCCGAAAAAGGACCTGGGATAGTAGGTTTGCATCCCGGAAAAATGAACGGTTCTCACACGATAAACTAATTTCGGCCCCGCTGTTGCGGACAACATCAAGTACAGTCAAAACCGTTTATGGCGACATCGTTTAGAACAACATACCGGTTAAATTGACCAAAATCAAAGGTCCCGGCTGAATGCTATATGACTACCTGTCACTGGTTATTACAACTATCGGTTTTTACGACTATGAGTAGTCCCTTCGATGTCGTTATAACAGATTTTGACTGTACCTATGTAGTACGACGCATAATATAATTATTATGTTCTATTTATCAGATAAAGTAATAAAAGTTTATGTCGAGTGGCAGGCGGCAGCCCTAGCAACATTCGCGGATTTTCATAGTGAGTCACTCACAAAGGTCTCGATGATGACGGACATACACACACGCCCTGCACAATAATTCACTTTAACACCGTGTGTCACCATTGTTGATTAAACCTAAATAAAACGCTCATAAAAGAAATGTTAGCACGGTACCTACGGTTTTATGCATCAAAGATGTACGTTAGGGTTGTCAAAATGTTTATTTTTATTAAAGTATTAAAGCGGACGTAGTGAAGAGAATAAGTTTCTTTAGCTAAACAATCGTAACGTATGATGGAAGCCGTCAAAGTTGTCAATTGTCATGTGTGCATCTCTGAAAAATGATAGGAATGGAAAACCCAAAAGACTATTTTATTTTTTTATCATTTCAAGGGTTGAAATGAGAAAAAAATTTGGGAGTTTAAAGTGACAAAATATTCAAATGTCCACATCGCTTTCAAATGCATTTACAGCATATACTTTCAATAAATAAAATGTAAGTTTGTCATGTCACTTAGCGCTCGTTCCTCGAACTATCGCCCGCCTCGCGCAATAAAGACGATCGATTATTACTTATTTGTGTGAAAAGTGGAAGGATGAGTTCGTGAGAAAAGTCAATATTTGACGTACTTCGAAATTGTCTCAACGATTTCCAATAACAAATACGATTAAAACGACGGGACACTAAAATGTCGACGGTTTTTCTTTTTTCAAAATGGCCGTCACATTTGAACTTGGAACGTTTTAGGAAAAAAGTTGAAAATATCGTTCGACGGTTTTTTGTTGCGATGAACATGGTTCCAGCCATCTAGTTTAATCATAAACAAGCTGATTTGATGGCTAGGCCGATCATGAAATATAATGTAGGTAAAATCTAAGCGCCAATACTCGATGAACATAATTTAACTTAACTTCATAACATAAATGACTTCAAAATAATTAATTCATAACTTAGATACCTCTAGCAGCCTATAAAGCATAACTTGATAGTTGTAAAATATCTATTTTAAGTTTCTTAAATGAAATTAGGAGGCAAACGAGCAGAGGGGTGACCTAGGGGTGTAGTGCGAGTTTTATTCGATCATACGCATCGAACACGTTAACGCTTATTTGTATGGGATCAAAGCGCCATCTACTGGCTAACGTGGATACCGCTTTGATCCCATACAAATTCGCGTTAAGGTGACGCCATGTTAAAGTAAAAAACCGTGTTGGATGTGTTTGAGATTGCTTGTTTTCTATGCGAGCCTGGCCCGGCCTCTCATAGAAAACAAGCAATGGAACAGCAAAAAATTGAAAGGGCGTAGCGACAAAATGGTTTTTGTCGCGTAATTTAAAAACCATAAATACGTTTCATATAAGCTATGGACAAATTAAAGTGTATACTAGAACCAATTTATGTACAAATTTTGGAAGCTTATATCACTCTCCTCTGTTGGCAAAATAGGAATCCCTTTTTTTACAGAGGTCTTTTTGATTGATTTGTGGCAGCTCTAGTTCTTACAGATTATTCTGTGTTATAAAAGTTGACCAATCGTGTTATGCTATGGGTAATTCAAAGACAAAGACATGATGAATACTGACAGTGAACTTTAATTTCTTAGCTTTAGTCATTGCTGAGAAAAATGGACATCGCTACAGCCAAATTATCAAGGCGTCACCTTAACGTGCTCGATGCGTATGATCGAATAAAACTCGCACTAACCCCTCAGATCAAAAGCAACTACAGTCGCCCATGGACACTCGCAAGTCGCAACATAAAAAGAGTTTCAAGTTTGCTTTGTAATGGTTGGTATTACTAATATAATATACGAGCTATTGCCCGCGGCTTCGCTCGCGTTAAGAAGTATTATTATATACAAACTTTCATCCCCTATTTTATTTAACCCCTTGGATGTCTACGTCATATCATCTACCTGCATGCCAAATTTCAGCCCGATCCGTCCAGTGGTTTGGGCTGTGCGTTGATAGATCACCATGTCAGTCAGTCACCTTTGAGTTTTATATAATATTTAGATTCTTTGGTAATGGTCTGGAAATACTGCTGGTGACAGTCCATTCCAGAGTTAGTGCTTAGCAAAAAGTTACGCGAAAAACACATTTAATTTCCTAATTTATTTCAGTTTTTGCACTTTCTAATGTCGTGCGTCAATCAAGCCGTGACATTTTGTCACAAACTTCTACTATAACGTACAATAATTAGTAGATAAACATCTTTGACCGGAGCGGCCGCTTTCTAAGTTTTGTTTTCTAAAATAATTATCATGACAATATAAGCACATCTTTCCACGCCGCTAGCGGTATTTGAAGTGACGAATATCGTTAACTTGAACGAATTAGTACGTTTTAGAAATATTAAATGCGTCGTCTTTATAATATTAACTAACTGTTGCCCGAGACTTTGTCCGCGTAAATAACAAATTTTCTTCTTTTTTTTTACATTTTTCACCTTCGATCAAATTTTTCACTGATTCTTCGCTCCTATTGATCGTAGATAGCGTGATGTGTTATAGTGTAAATCTATATCTTTGGTTCTGAATATTATGATTTATGACTTTGTTGTAAAATGCATGTTTTTTTTTTTTAATGTATTTATTCAAGGATTTTACATCTAGTTTCCTTAATCTAGAAACCGCCAAACTGTATATATCAGTTTGTTGGCGATATTTGAAAAACATATATATATTAAGTGATAGCTGATCCTTATTTTTAAAATCATTTATTAAACCGTTGTTTATTGTCATAGCTCATCTTTAATTCTGAATATGATATTTTTTTTTGTAAAAAGCATGCCTATCTTCAGTCTTAAAAACCTTGGTTAAAAATTAAACTCTAAACCGTTGTTTTGACGCTGGCGTAAGTCAGTGGCCGCAGTAGTCGTGTGACGTGTCACACTTGTTTACCTTTTCTTATCATATAACTTGAAAAACAACTCCAAAAAGGTTTTACAACGCAAATCATATTACAATAACATCTATCAAAACGAAGCACAAAAATTCTTACTTTTGTCATGTTTCATTAAGTTTTGTGCCTAAATTCGCCAATTAAACCTAAGTTTAGATATTGCATATTTTTTTAAATTATTTTTGTTTTTATAAAAAGAATGTACCAAAGCTAGCTAAATATTTTTTTAGGTACATATTTAAATTATTAATTTCTCTCAAGTCATTAAAAGAAATAGTTTATACTTACTTATAGCGAAATATCGCGAAACTTATTTATGAGTATTGAGTAATATAAGTTATGAGTTAAAAGTTATGACTATTGAGTAATGAGTTATGACATTAGAATATCTACAGTAAAAGATGGACCTAATGCCACTAATGATGCGAGGTCCAAGGAATAAAAAATTCCCCGCCATCGACAAATAGATGAAAGTGAAACGGACACCGATCGGGAGACGCAGGGATGTCAAACAAAGACGCAGGTTGATCGACCCTCAGGGCTACAAATAAAACATTTGTCGACTTTTTGTATGAAAATCAGATTTGAACGCGTTGATGTTTTTTATATGAAACAATTCTCATCTTGGAATAATACCTAGTTGCAATTTTTTGTAAGACCATGGTATCCCATTTTTAGTCAGTACCTATCTAGTTTGAACCTGTATATAACTGGATTTCCATTTCGCCTGAAAAAAAATTCTTCTTGAAATTTTTTGTACCTACGACCGTGTTTCTTTGTTTAAAGTCAGTGGTATGTACCGTACAGATTTTTCATTCCGCCTCGAGCTTAAAATATGTACTTTTGTTATTAAAATACATTTAACAGCAATAATTAGAATTACTGGGTTGCATCAACCCTATTTGACACATTAAATTTTTCATGCTCAGGATTAGTTCATTACTTTTCTACCAATTCTTTTCTTTATTCAAATTTTCTCCCGTGTGACAACCCTAAGGCCATTAGCGTGTAGTGTATGCAAACACAGGGTCACCGAAGGCTTTTAGCTCCAGAATAACCCCAGGATCGGCAAACATTTGCCTGGAACCTGTTGCTTTATAGCAACATTCTTTGTCTGATCTCCGAGGTGTTACAATGTTGATTACAATAGTGATCAATAAACTGACATTTGACGCAGGTGTTAAGGCTTTTGAGATTTATTTGCCGCTTTAATATTAGTATCGGGAATCGGATTTTATAGTTTAGTTTGCAATGAGTCGTTTGTGGAAATGTCAATGACAGCTGCGCGTTCGCGTAGTCAGCGTTTGCAAAAATCTATAAGATTTTAACGATGCAATGCACTGTTGTACAAAATTCAAATTAATACAAAGAATTTCAATGCAAAGCTAACGTTCCGTATGGACCGATTTCGATGCAGGGAACGCTTAGTTGATGCGAAAGCTTTAAAAAAGTTAAACTAATAAATGTAGTAAGAAATTGTCGAAAATTTGGAACCTTGCAAATAAAAGTGGTTTAAATGTTTAAAAAAATTGGTAACAATAAATTATTTTCAGTTTTTTCCAAAACTTCGACCCGGTATTTGGGGGTTTTTCACCGGATCTTTCACTAGCGTTTTTAATTAACTGACGTCAAAACTTAAATCAATTAACAGCTATATTAATCAGATAAACTCCCAGAAACTGCATAAATTAAATGCAAGTCTTTGAGAATCTCTGAGCAGCTTATTTACCTTATGGCGCCGCATTGCAAAGTGCAATTGAAACACATTTAAATAATTCCTTCAACATAGATCGTAGCGCCAAAGATTATATAATTATAGATTTCCCTTCGTGTCACAACACAACGCACGCCCAATGCCCATGGCTAACACTGCTAATACAAGCTAATGCACCTTCCAGGGAGTGGAATATCTTTGTCCGATTTCTCCGTATTCACAATTCAATGTTGAAAATGTGCATAAACAATGTAAGCGATGTTCAAGATTGAGACAAAAATAACTTGAAAAAATCATCAACCACTTATCTTTATAAAAATGTTGGTGGAAAAGTATTTGTACATTAAATCTCGATACCTTAACAGAGGTTTTCTTAAATTCCGTTTTAGTATCAGTTTCGAAACTTTTAATTTACGAAACCAGCGATCGATCTAATTAAAAAATAATAATAACCTATTGACAAGACCCCTAAGCAAAATATAGTTAGCAGAAAAAATATTTCGTTTAGGTGTTTAACTTTATACAATTTAAATTCAAAGAATGAGAAATATCAAAAAAATATCAAGGAATTAAAACTTCTTTTTTACCTATTTATTTAACTTAATTTAATATAATAATAGCGTCATATCATAGAAGAACACTTGTTTTTAAATATCAATGAATCTTTTGTTATTTTTTTTCTACAAATATTTTAAAACTACTATAAATCGCTGCGCGCACAGAAATTCAAGTAGTCCGCCGCAGGTTTGTATAGAAACTTGAAATAAGGTGTAAATGCTCTTAATACTAAGTAAAATAATAAATTAAATGGAGAAGGCGCTATAACATTTAGTCTTGTCAGCAGCATGTAGCAACAGATTAGGCAAAGCTTAGACAAACGTCTTATAATGCATTTATTAATTTAGATACCTATCTATGTTACAAATATTACAATTTTATAAAATAAAATATAGTTCTGATGACGCCCGCGACCGCAACTCCGTTGCGCAAGAATTCGTCTGTCGCTCGGAAACCGTACAATTTTCCGGGATAAAAAGTTTCAGCAAAATCGGTTCAGCGGTTTGGGCGTGAAGAGGTAACAGACAGACACACTTTCGCATTTATTATATTAGTAATTGGTATGGATTATATTAAAGATTGCCTACAAATGCTATTAAAATATAAATAAAGCATAGAATCAATATTCTTGATGTACCCACATATTTACTTTGACACGTGGGCACATCTATTACAAGTTTCTATTTGATCGTTGGACGAGGCCCGGCAATTACGATTTCTATCACATTTATATAAATAAACGTTTTCACCGGCACGTATTATGTGCTATGTGTTAAATGGACGTTCGGTAAACATAGGTAATCAATTCCAAATAATCTTCGTATGGTAGTGACAAATGCTTTGAAGTTTACCGTAATGTGGCTGGATCATCCAAGATCCATAATATTATTATAAATGCAAAAGTCATCGTCACGCCCAAATCGCTGAACCGATTTAGCTAAAATATGTACGTCCCGGAAAAATGTACGGTCCCGCGCGTCAACGAATTTTGGCGCAACGGAGTTGCGAGCGACATCTAGGCCGGTATAAATAGTCAGTACTCAAGATGCATCTCGGTCTCAAGACACGGTTCAGGCTCTGCAATTGGTTGGCTGTCAAAATTTGGACCAATCACAGAGCCGAACCGCGTCTTAAGACCGGGTCGCATCTTAAGTACTGACTATTTATACCGGCACTAGCCTACTATAAAAAAATATTGGTAAGGCGCAGTTGCGGACTGAGTTTTTCAACAACAGGCACATAATATTTTGTGGAAATAAAAGTCTAGATTTTGGGGTGATAAACTTCCGTCAGGTCACGTGACGGTATCTAAAATTCGTAAGACGGAGGAAGAGAAGACTGCCGGCGCAGCGTAGGAGGAAGTAGTAGGTACTTATCATCTTTCGTTCTACTGCGCGGCGATACGTTATCAACTTTTTAACTTCTACCAGCAGTGCCAGCACTCAAGGAGTGCAAGTGATGCAACCTGACAATTTTTGTTACAGCACTTTATTCTTCATTACCAAGGCAATATGAGTTCTCAAAATGTTTATCAATAAACGATTTGAGTGATTGCGGTCAACAGAAACAGGAATCCAGTAGCAAACGGAAACCATGGGAATATCGACGGATATAAAAAATATACACCCGATAATGTTTAGGTTCCGTATTTAAATCGAGATGAGAAGTTTCCTGCGCGTGGCTCTAAAATAAAGGCTCTATAATAAAGCTCTAAAATAAATAAAGATCTATCTTTAAAGTTTCAGTAAAAATGATTAGAAACACTAGTATGTATATTTTTGATCATAAATGATATTTTCATTAAAAGCAAATGTTGAAATTTGAGTTATGTATGTAGGTACTTGTCCTTTTTTTTCTCGCTAACAAATCACAGATAGAGGAATGCTCCAACCGGAGAATTAGCAGGTCGGATGTCTGTCAGTACGAATATCGACGTTAACGACATTAAAATAAGATTCATATTAGCGCGCCTTATACAGTGGCGGTTACGACGCTCGCCGCGTTCTTGATATGGCGAAAATGTATGAAAAAATTTGAGAAATTTTCTTATTTTTCTTATAACTGGAAAAGTTGTTTATTTTTATATAAAATTTTTAGCGGACTTTATAGAGGACTAAATAAGCAACAATTTTTTTGTATATTTATTTTCCTCAGTTCAGTGTATTTAGATACTAAGGTACCTAATCAGACCCCATTTTTTCATATTTTGCGATTATTGTGATGGTTAAAACGTATTTTATGTGAAAATTTTGAATGCGGCTATAGAATTTTTATGGTACAGTCGTGGAGATGAATATATTATCTTTCATTTGAAACCAAAATATCCTCGCAGTTTGACTTCTAATTCTTTAATAGGGTACCGGAAAATCGCTGATATTTATAATAGCGTCCTCAAGAAATATTACTTTATTTAAGTAATATAAGTTTATGAAACTATTCCAAAAGCATGTAAAGCTGCTTTGGGAAAAAGGGGATTTTTATACCCGCCAAAGGGGTTTTAATATCCACCAAGGGAACCCTAGCCGGTTGCGTGTTGGCTGTTGCAGTCAGCGTTTATCCGAACGAAGCATTTCTCCGATAATCACACCACACAATATAATAATGCGAATAATAAAAATGAAAAAATAATAATATAATATGGTAATTGTAAGCCTCAGGCGTTCTCGGTTTTGGCGGATTGTATAAATATAATATAAGTATAAACTTATCCTTTAATTTATAAGACTGGTTCGATGATTGCCGTTCGTGTACAGAAATTGTAACGTTATGAAAATGAAACGGGAATCGGAAAATTATTGTGGACCGGTTTGACGCGCATAGTGGAAAAACTTATATATGTGCGCTACAGAGTAAGTTAAAAATGGATGTTTGTATTGATGGTCAGAGATTAAATATTGAAATGATTGTCGAACATGCTGCAATTGCATACCATCAGGAGAAAATCCAGTTAGAATAGGAAGATTTGATCTGCTGTTCTTGGATGTCGAAAATTTTTTTTTGATTATGTATTTTTTTGATTATTTATTATGATTGATTATGTACTTGATATGTTCTGAGTTCTGACACCTAAAGGTCTTAAAGGGGGGCGGTGTGGGATCCAGAAAAAAATGAGGGCATGTGTAGACGCGGGATGATTTATTTTATCTGGATGCATTTTAAATTGAAACAAGAGGGGCGCTAAAACATAATCAATAATCATTTCTCAAAATGGGCAGAAAACCAAATAAGTTTGGGAACCCCTGCTATAGAGTATAGACAGGCTCTACGACAGATTTAAATAATCTTAGCATAATATTTTTATTATTAGTGTTTTTCGTCGCTTAGCGAGTACTCATTGTTTTAGAGAAAATAATGATTTGCCCCAATTACGTTGTTTTTGAGGTTTTGTAACGAGTAGCCCGGGGGCTCCCCGGCTACCATATGCCATGGAAATAAAATAATTACTTGCCCACTTGCTTTGTTTATAGTCAGTACATACTCCGAAGGCTTTTAAGTACCTATGGTCCAAGCCACGACTCAGGTTTCTGACTAGTTTCGCAGATCAGAGTTTGGACTATGATAAAATCATAGTTCATAACGACATCATGAAATTGATTCTAGGTAGATGGCAAACCTAGATAATTTGGTCGATTTATGTCAATCCCAACTGACAGATCCTTAATCATGTAGAGATCCACATTACACAATCAAATTACGTAGAACATTCACCTGCCTTTAATTTCTCTATCCTACCTTCCGAGGTGAAATTATAAAGTGATGTTTACTTTTGTTTCATGCCATTTAAAATACCTACTTGATGCTTATATTATAAAACAAGATCGGTATCGTAATTCGTAGCATTTTTACTCTATCCTAGGAATCAGCAGAGTAGGACAGCAGTACAGTTACTACAAGAAGGAAAGAGAGAGACTTCATTCTCTACTACATTATCAACTTTAATGGAGTTTTAATAAATATGATACACATTTAATACATACACGCACGCGAGGGATATTAGTAGGAAAAAAATTGAAATAATAACATCGTAAAAGACTCCGCGACATTTGAGTAATTGCAGCCCGATGTGGCCACATCTGCACACAAATCCAACTGCAATTATTGAAAATAAGCTCTAGATGATGAAGACTGGATATTTTTAATAGGGAAACCCTCCGCCCTAGTATGATAGATAGGGATTTCGATGGCGGTCTTATAACCCATTAACCGCCAAAATGATACCAATAGTAATTTTGTAACAAAACTTGCATTTTATCTGCAGTTTATAGTATTTCAAATAAACGAAAAATAAAAGAAAAAAAACATACCACATAAAATAACATCAACAAGAAAAATAAAAGAAGACAACGAACTCCTGCATCATATTTAACATTTCGAAACTACTTTTTTGGGGTAGTGATCTAAGGCATGAATTGTAGGCACGATAGTATTAGGAACATCACGCCATGTCATTCGTCAAGCGGAGGGAAAGCCATACTATACCACAGATTACTGTCTCGTTTAGTTACTGACTTGACATTAGCGAAGGTATATTCTGTACCTGTGTCTATCTTTACGCTTAAGCCGCCAAAACTATTTAGATGAAATTCAGAAAAGAGATACCATGAGTTCCAGGAAAGGACAGCTGCTAAGGATACTTTTACCACAGATTACAAAATAGTTACTACGTAACTTTTACACCCGGAAGGTTTCCGCGCGATGAATCCGCAACATCTAGTACCAAATAAAAACTAATTATTTCTATTGTCTCCAGCCCCCTCGTTCAGACGACTTCGCTGACCAGTCCAGCGAGAGCTCCGATGAGAGTGTCACCCGGGAGAACCACAGACATCCCGCGCCGCCGCCCGGCCCCATGCCGCACCACGTGCCGCCCCCTCCCCCCGCCATGAGCCGGCCTCTCAATGTGAGTACAGTGTAGTGACAGCTCCGACGACGAATAATTGGATAGAAATATTCTATACGGTCAAAGTCAAAGGTTCTTCAAAATAGACTAAATGCTTTACAAATTTTTGCCACAAATTAGAAATACTAACACCATCTTCTCTTTCAGATGCGCGAAAACTTCGAGTCTTTCAAGACCTCTCTCCACCCACATCTCTCGTCGCTAGTCTCGCTGGCTCAAGGCGCCTCTCTGTCTACCACCAACAACGTCTTTGCTATCGCCGGAGGAACCAGCAACTTCTACAACCCTCCAGCCTTCGTGACCCCGGCGCAACCACCGCCGCCGCCCCCCCAGCAACCCGTTGGTTCCGCGTCATCATCATCGTCAGAAGGCAGTGCCGCCGGGTGGAGCTTCGAAGAACAGTATAAGCAGGTCCGTCAGGTATGATCGTTTTTTAGATATTTACACTAAGATACAGTAATAATGTGTTCTTTTTGTTTTTTAATTGTTAAGATGGAAATTCTCGTTAAATTATTTGAGAGATCTATTGCTAGGAGTTAAATAATGCCCAAATGCGCTGTTTGTGGATCAAACTTTGATTTGTACCTACGTCTTTCGATCGAAATATTTACAAAGTTACAAACGTTGTCGAGAATCCGATAGGTGATAATGCTATAAATATTCAAAATCGACTCGTTTTTAATTAATACAAGGTGGTAACTGGTATGATATCTATTATCTATATCTATTATCTATTTATTAATACGAGTACATGTCTTCAGCATATTGTCGATGATGTCTCCATTGAAGTTCATAAGGTTTATTACTTTCTGTGTGTGATAAATCAATATAATCACTTGGAATCCCTTCTTCGTAGTACTTAATTTATTCTTTATGTTTCTCTAATGTTATAAAACACAGAGAAACTGGTAAATCGTACTTTCACAGCTGATATAAAAAATACAAAAGGTCGGTTTTCACAATGTTTAGACGGAAAAACGACACTAAATCTCGGTGTTATCCGTACGTAGAGGCGAGTTTTAGTGTCGTTTTTCCCCAAAAACGTTGTATCTGGGGCACATTCAAAATTGCGTGAATATTTGCAGCAATTGCCTACGATATTTGAAATCAACACAAAGAATTGACACGTAAACTATAATAGTAATCAAAGTACGCTATTTCTAAAAGAAACAAATGAATGATTTCAAGACTCACAAAGGTATACCATATTCAAATGCAATTACGCTGTCAGCCGGACATGTTTTGGTATAAATATTTACGCCACGATACCAATCACAGCGCAACCCTCGCGACAACCCTCGGCAACCAGCAACCCAGCAACCCTACAAAAGGGTTACATAAGTTATTCATATTCCATCACATTAGGCGCTCGCTTTATTCGCTAAACGGTCAGGCAGCTATTCGTTACATATTTTATGTAGGGATACAAAGGGTGGGTAATAATCATGTCATGAGGGGACAGTGGCGACTTGTGTTTATGGCTTTGACAATTTTGATGACTATATTCCTGTAGACAAGACGCACAAAGTAGACAATAATAATTATTGTGACGACTATGTTTCTGTAGGTCGCTGATCGAAACTACTATCATGTATCTATGTAATAATAAATTAAATTATAAATATGAGTTGCATGCTATCCCAACTCTCGATATTATAATATAATAGTAATAGAATGGTATACCTATAATAATCATATTTGAATTTATAATTATTAATAACGTCAGACGCGTTTAGGATTAAGATTGATCAAGACCAAGACTCCTAACTCCCGACTGGACCAAAGCCATATTATATCTGGGTGCAGACTGCAGATTCTTATATTATAAATTAAAATATTGTATCTTTAACTTTTAAAGTAACAAGTGCCATAATATTATTTCTTCCAAACCACTTTTCATGTTACGCAAAAGGATCCGCCGAACTCTCAGGGAGTTCTTTAAAGTTGGTTTTGTGCAACCAAGAGCATGAAGGTTGCCTCTTTTGTTGCAGTAGTTAATAACCTGTTAACTTCTTTATTGCAATAAACTCTTTTATTGCAATAATTGTAGCGATTATTTCGATCACGCTCAAAGAAAGTTATTTCTGTCCGTACTTTTATTGCTTCATTCAACTTTGTATTGTATACTTTGTTCGCCTTATATAACTATTGTTCCATAAGTAATAACGATATTCAGCATTATTCTTAATTCTGCTTTTCAATAGGTAACTTGCATAATCATTTTGAATAGTAATTAATATTTGCAACATCTCCTTCAGGCTGTTAAAGTTGTTAACAAACTTTTACTTTTTAGCATGGGGTGATGCGTCAAAGATCTGTGTCCAATCACCAATATCTATGTCTATTACATGTCGGTCTGTTTGTTACATCTTCTTAAAATTTGGTGTCGAGATTGTTTTTAATCCCGTGGACTTGTAACAGCTTTCATCCCGGAAAATTGCCATCATAAACGAATTTCGTGTTTAGTAAGAATTTTATTTTATTTCTCTTTCTTACCGTTTACTTGTTGAATACATTATGTAGATGAAATCTTTTAGTTTCTTTGATTGGGCTAGGATCTATCTTACTATAAGCTCACGCGTTCTCGCAATCCTGCGTGCGATGAGTGGAAGGGTATAGACGGGTTTTTAGTGGGTAGGGCTGCGGTCAATTCACCATCTTTACGGCCGCAGCGAGTCCTACATACCCGGGGGAGTTGTCTCCAAACCCTCCGGCATGCGCAACAGCATTCCCCGTCTCAAAAAAAGCATCTATCTTACTATAAGACCAAGCCTACTTTTTTATGGCGAAATATTCCCATAGATTTTATCGTACGTGTCGGGAATCGAACACGTACACGGTGACATGGCCCCGCATTACTCCCGCGCCGGGGGGCTCGTGATACACGCCTGATGTATTCTATTCCTACGTTTGGTGGGAATCGTGCCAAAATAAAGGAAGATATAGAAAGTGATCAATAATGTGTATTAAAAAATAGTTAAAAATAGGGCTGCCATCTCTAAAATTTGGAAAACAGGACAAGACGCGTGAAAACCCCGGATTTTGGAGTCCGAAAGCCGGATATATCAAAAAGATCTTTTAAACATATTCAATGTACCTAATAAAAAACAGTTGAAAATGACCGTGACGTGAGGGGTGGGGGAACGGTGAATATACTTGGTTCGTCGGTTGATCGTCTCGCGGGCGGCCCAATTTTTTTTTTAAACTAGGTCTACAAATGAAACCTTCCCCGGACGCACCCCGGATGCCCTCTAAACTAGGACAAATCCGGGGAAACCTGGACGGATGGCAACCCTAGTTAAAAAGATTGTTCTTAGTCTACACGCTACAGGTTACGCAAAATGTGAACTGTGTCAAAAGATTGCAATGATAACACTTGAGCACAAAAACTGCTCACAACGGGTTGTGGTCACACTCCCGTCACAGTAACATGACTGTAGTCTGTAGCCCAATGATATTATATGAAAAACTCAATAGAATAAATATCATTGCTGTAGCCTGTAAACTGTACATTTATGTGATAGAGTAAAATAAGATTACATAATATAGTTAGATTTTGAGTTTATAATAATATTTTAATAACATTTCACAGTAGTACCCAACTAGAGTAAATTGTTGTTTGCGACAGGTCATATTAATGAAAACTTGCCTTTAAAATTCTGTTATGAACAACGTAAAAAACATCAATTCTCCACACCCATAGAGCCTATCTTAAAAGTTAAAACGTTAAGCGTACATCACATGGTAGATTCGCTTTAAGTGCAGTAGGTGGGGTAAAAAACAGCGATTAACCAAGTGAGCAACGTTTCTGGCATTCGAGAGCCATATTTATTTCGTCTAGACGCGTTATCTTGTTAGTTTATCGTTCCGGAATGTTCGAAATTCGAATTCGATTCGTTTAATGACGTTTTGTTTTTTTAATATGTCGGGGTTAAGGGTTAAAGTAGTACAGCCGAGAGTTTTGTAAAAGTTTGCTCGATTCTTTGAGTGATTTTAGTTTTTACTTTTTATTTATTGTCAATTTAATGTTATAATAATTGTTAATTTGTACAATAACAGGAATAGTAATATCATTATTGCTAGTAAATGTACGATTCTAAATAGAGTCTTCCGTGTTCATAATAATTAAAGACAATTTATTAGATTTCGAACAATTATAAAATGTTAACATCCTATTATTAACATACATAATCATTACATTTAATTGTCCGGCATGTAGACAGTAGAATGACATTCAGTAATAAAAAAAACATAATATTTAAACGAAATAGAAGATTTATAAATATAAACCAGCAATTCGAAAGGAACCCAAGACTTTAAGCTGTTTAGTAGCTAATTATTTCTAGCTTCCACCAACTCATAATTATTGTACATTGTAATTGACGCGTCAACTGTCAGTTCGACAGCAGTAACGTCATAATCTGCGCGTGCGCACTATCTGCGCCCCCGAGTTATTTCCGTCGAGCGACGGGGGTTCGATGTCAGCTTGATAAGACTTTGAATCAAAGTTTATTATTATTACCCATTACCATTGCACCTAAATCCTAAGCTATAAATCCCATTTTAATAAAAGAGGTGGCAAATGATTTTACGTGTGTGTATGCTTGATATAATATCGCTAAAGAATGGGTGCCTTTTCTTATGTGACGTCACAGTATAGTAATATCCCTAGGGCTATTGCTATACTGTCGTGACGTCAAGGTAAATGCGTCCTTTGACCAGGTCGAAAGTAAATCGTTTTACGCTTATGAGGACAGTATTTTCCGCGCTTGTTAGGCAAGACAGTCTGGATGACTGCATACAAGCTGTAGACTACAGACTGATTAAAATCGACATTCAATCAAGATTTTCAGTCCATTTTCATATGGTAAAAAGTGTTGCATGCGTCAAATCCGACACCGCCATATGTATCACCTCAGCGGGCATTATCGTGTCGGGTTCCGGCCCGGCCCGCACTAAATATAACTGCATTAGATGCGAAATTATATTGTTGACCATAGACTATAGATGTGATAATATCTAAATGTAGATAGAAGTATACTGAGAAGTATGGGAGATAAGTAGAAGTCACAGAGAAGAAAGTAAGAGCAGAATTAAAATTAAATATTACTGTATCAGATGCGAAATTATATTGTGAACCATAGATAAGATCCAGATTCTAGATGTATGGAAGAATGTAGAAGCCATAGAGAAACTAAAACGAAATTATATTGGTTATCCATAGACTATACAAAAGATAAGATCTAGATGTAGATAATCCTATCATCCTAGAAGTAATGAAGTTATAAAGGTATTATTTAATAAGAAGTGTATTTTCAAAATTTTGCTCCCAAAAGGACCACATGCAACCAATTTTCAACGGGCGAAGTCCAAAGCCACAGACAAATCTATGAGACATTCGAGAAAAAAGTAAAAATTGATTATGCAAACAATAATTTACAAAGGCAAAAAAGTAGCAATGTATTTCTTTTATCTGATACTCAGAGTCACATAATAATATCATGGAGACAACGCCATGTAAGTAGGCAAAAACACATTAAAGTATTAAAGACACTACTGCATCAACCACCCATTCAATATCTCAAACATATTTTTACAAACGTGATTATCGCAAGGGGATAAGAAACCAAGTTTCGTATTACTGCACGCGCGGTGTGAGTGCATAGGGAGGGACAGAGGAGAGGGACAGAGGGACAGGGGGAAGGGGGGCAGAGGGGACAAAAATAGTGAGCACGGGACACAGGGAGCATCTGCGGGATAGAAATAGCACCCTCAGTAGTATCAAGGACGTGCGTGTTTATGTAATTCCATTGTACCGTGATAGCGTGATGATGTGGATATGTAATGCATGCTTTAACCGTGTAATACATACTAATATCCTAATATTATAAGTGCGAAGTGTGTCTGTATGTCTGTTACCTCTTCACGCCCGAACCGCTGAACCGATTTTGCTGAAATTTGGCATGGAGATACTTTAAGTCCCGGGAAAATGTACGGTTTCTGCGCGATAAACGAATTCCGGCGCAACTGAGTGGCGGGCGTCATCTAGTAACTTATAAAATATATACTACTAGTGACTGGTTTATATTATTTTAATTCAGTGATCCAATCCAGCGCTGGATTACTATTGGATTGGCTGGATACACTAAGTGGGTTGGAAATTGGAAGAACGTAAATCGCTCATGATGACCGGTTTCTAAAATGCAATGGCGTTGTCAAAACTTCTGGCAGCTGTTTGAATCGACAAAAATCTGATTTATTGCTTGGAAACTATATTCATACTATTCTTGATATAAAAGCTATATACTGGAATTTACTGGATGACTATTATGTAACTATGAAATCTTCCTGAATGCAAAAGAATTTTAAGGATAACATATTATATAATATATTATATTGGTCACCAATCGAATTTGAGGCAAAAACAAGCGCCATAACATGCGACTCAAGTGCTTGGCGCCACAATCCTATTTCAAGTACTTTCTTGGCGACAGTAAATTTATTAGTTTTTTAATCGTAAGCTTCCTGTAAACAACTCTTGCTCTAACTCAATAATTAAATATTATAATTAATAACCATTAAGGGAAGTAAATCATGACTTCCTCCGTATAATCCCAATATCGAAAGCCACATTTGGGTGCAGTTTTTGCCTCCTTACATTCCTATAAAATGTTTATCGTCGCACATGTGGCGTGATTATTTCGATGCCAGATTGCCACCCCGGGCAAAAAATAAATAATGCACAAAAAATGTGATCCTCAAGTAGTTTCAAGATCGCTGTAAGCTGTAACTGTAAAATGGTGGATCGTTTTTGTAAAGGTTAGTTGAAACTGGGGCAGGTTTTGATTGAAACGCTTGATGCTTTATAGATGTTTAGAAAATTTTGTTTTGATTCGAGGTCCAGAATTTTGAATATTAGATGATATGCAGTCGGCTCTCAACATTGGTTTTTAGACAAGAGTTTAACCTATTCAACAGTGTTGATAATTGGCTAACATTTTGACGTATGACAATCAAAAGTGATAGTACAGATCGACAAGGCAACAAATGAAATGGGCTGCCGGTAAAGAAGAACTGTCAAAAACATGCTTGCGTTAGTTCCTTTTTTCGCCACGTTCATTTAAAGCCTTGTCGGTTTCTAAATGGATTAACTGTTAAAAAACTATATAAGTCTGGCACAAGTTAAAATTGTTCTTATCTCACTCACATTTTGTTCCAAATATAAAACGACAAGTAGAGGGATGGTGCGAATGTGTGTGTGAGGGTGCGCCCGCGCATGCGATATCGCTTCCTGTTCCAAAGATTTGATATTTTATTTATAATATGAATTGAAAACATGTTGGGATCTTAAAAAGAATAATTTAAATATCATATCATATAAAGATAATTGGTAACTCCAGCAATGATTTTGGCCTCAAGTCCCCGTCAAATGGTCTTTTTTAAAAATTCAAGATTTTTAAATAAAAAATGGTTGTCTCGACATAGATAAGTATAGTGCGTCGCGGACTTTTTTGTAGATATTTATAAGATCTACAATTACTTAGAACATTTCATGGTTCTATCTTTTATGGTTTCGGCAGCGTACGCAAAATAAGTAACTTATCTGGTTGATTTTACAGCGTCCGAAAAACCCAAATATCTTACGAAACACAACTTTTTCCAAAATAAAATTTAGCCTATGTTCAGCAGAAATAATGTAGGATTCCTTGGCTTTTGCTTGGAGTAGTTTAAATAAAGCCAAAATCCTCAAACTTGTATCCATAAGGATTCAAAAGTTCTGTTGGGTACCTTCGGAACCAGGGTACATCCCGGTGCAAAATCTTACTTTTTGGCAGTATATGCCTGAAATACTTTTTTTTTTTTTTTTTTTTTTTTATTATGTAATTCGGGGACGTCTATGGGCTATTCGCCCATATCCTTTTTTGCTCTCTTTTTATATTGGTTTTTCGCACCAAGGATAATTATTGAAATAATATTATTAATGTAATTGTAGTCCATCACACCATGGACTTTTTTTTTTTTTTTTTTTTTTTTTTTTTTTTTAAATATTTTATTAATATACATAATATAAATATTATATAAAATATATAATACAACATGTTATATACTTACAGACAAATAATATTACTTATAATAATATGTCATAACAATATACATATTATATACACATATACACACATAACAATATAATATGATACTTACTTCCCAGTGTGGCGGCTAGTAGATCCGACATTTTCCGATTTCCTTAGATATTATGCTGCTCCACCCTTTGCCTTTAGATGTTGTGACATTGGCTTGGTGGAGAGGGGTCACTCAAGCTGGGTGGAGTTTTTAAGGTGTTAAAAAAGATATCGTTCTGTGTCGAATCTACCAGCCAGTGTGCTTGCCAGGACTTTTTTTTTTTTTTTTTTTTTTTTTTTTTTTTTTTCCCGATCTCTGAGGATCACAGTTCACAATCCGCTATTATATGGCTTAGGACTTTGTCGTTCCTATCTTTTATAGCCATTTTTATATTGTATTCTTTTATGTATTCGGTTGACACCTCCGTGGTTCAGTCAGTGTCAGTCAGTGTCAGTGTAGTAGACACAGGTGTTAGTGTGCCGGGATATAGCTACAACTGCATGAGGAACGCTGTCATGGATTGCCAGCTTTCGGGACTTGGTCTGTATGATGACCACCGAAGGACTCGTTAGTCCCTGAGCTTCATGGATTGTGAGGATGCGAGAGTCCGTTCCCGATCCATAGCCTGCATTAATGAGGGCTGCTTTCTCCTCCTGTGTGTGGACAAGATACAGGGTGTTTTGATCGGTTTTAGGTATTCTCGCTCCTGTATATCTCATCAGCTTTAGGGACCTCACAATTTCCTTCGATGAATAGATGTTATTATAGACCATGCTTAGGGCATATGCCACATCCATAGGGCTTCTGTGTGTGCAAGACAACTCCTGGGTGATGCTGGTTACCAGGTTTGGACGAGCGTAATTAAGTTTAAAGAGGTTTTCACGCTCTATAAACGGGAGTTGGTTAATATCTCCAATGAGGATGACATCGTTGGCACCTGTTAATTGATTCGCCATGACGATTGAGCCGAAATGGTTCATAAGGGCCTCGTCAACTATCAACCTTTTGTAGGCTCCTTTTGTCCCGTTTACCAGCAAAGAGGCCATGGTACGAACTTTATCTTTAACTTTGTTGCCAGTTCGTAGCGATAGCCTTTGCTTTAGATCTTCGGCTGCTTCGATCGTCGTTGTTATTATAACGTCCGTTTCCTCATTGAAGTTATTAATGATCCAAGTTGTCTTCCCACATCCAGGAACCCCATTGACCCACGAGTAGTTGATGGGTTTCGCGAATATGTCCCAGTCCATGCTGGATTCGGGGTCCCCAGATAGGACTTCTGCCATTTCTAGTATCCTGTCTTCCAGCATTATTCTGGTACATTCCGCTATTACCACTATTGGATCCTTGGATGTTGTGATATATTTGGGTGCTCCAGTGCGTTTTGACACATCCTCGTCCAGAACCACAAACCCACAGTCGGCACTTAATGCCGCCATATATTTCCCTGTTATCGCCCCGGCAATTATTGTGGAGCTGACGTTGTCGTATATGGCAGCTTTTGCATCCTCGAGTCTTACATCTAACAGCTTTTGATTTTTTCGCTGATAGGCCTGCATGATCTTATTGCAGGTCAAGAGCTTTATGGTCTTATTAGCTCTTATTATCGCTTGGAACTCGAGGAAGGCATTTATTACATGATCTTCAGGGTTCTGGACCAGTCTGAGTTTTGGCGGGAGCACTTGCCCGAAATCGGCCCTATATCTTTTGTTTTTATTTGCAGATTTTTGTGTAGATGGTTCCCTCAAAAAAGCCTCCATTGCTGAAGCCTGCCGATTTGTTTGAGACGAAGCCTTGATCCAAGAAAGGGTGTTTTTATCCTCGATCGTTTGTAATTGATTGTCTTCATCTTGATTGTTTGTCTGCTTTGGGTTTATTTCACGATGAAGTACTTTTTTGATGGAACTTTTTTGTGGGATGCCTGAAATACTTCAGAAAAAATCGAAATCACCATATGTTCCCATATAAATTTCAAGGAGTCCCCTCGATTCCTCATGGATCCCATCATCAGTCCACCACTTTTCTGAACGTGGTACCAAGTTTGGATTATACCCTATACATACCAAAAAAATTTTTAAATTGGTCCACAGACGGCGAAGTAATCGTTGAACATACAAAAAAATATGTATAAACGAATGAACGTATAACCTCCTCCTTTTTGGAAGTCGGTTAAAAAAAGGGATGACACTACGATGTTGCCACTTTTTAATTTCTTCACTTTTATGACGCACTATAACTCAGCAAATTATAAAATACATAGGTAATATAATATAGTTCCACATAACAAACAATCGCCGATTCGGTCGATAAACAAGGAACAGTGAATGTAATTGTTTATTAGGTCACATGTCGGCGGCTTTAGCGATTCGCCCCGCGTGTGGGCGCGCCTTTAGCGATTCGCGACGCGTGTACGCGCACCTTTATCGCCGCGATTATAACAGCCGTCAGCCGATATTATCAAAATTAGCGCATTTCTTATCATAACAATATAAACAGTAAAGTAATTACTAAATAATGTACAAACTTTCAAAAAGAAAACCTAGCCACTTGCAGCTTTTCTTGCGAGCGTCCATAGGCGACGGTAGTAATTGCTTTCCATCAGGTGACCCGCTTGCTCGTTTGACCTCTAATTTTATAAAAAAAGCTCCTTGCACAGAAATAAATCAAGATAGATACCGCATGTCGCTCCATTTGTATGAAAACGAGCGTGCCACTTTTTTATAGCTACTGTGAGTTGTGACGTACCGATGATAAGAAAAGTGCCCATTATCCAGGCCAACGTTTCTATTTGAATTTCTACAGCTCAATACGGCACTTTGAGGCACTACGGCATTTTAAAATTCCGATTGACGTCCGATTCCGATAGCAGACTAAAGAACAGACTTTTGAAAGACGAGCATTGCTCGTCGTTTGGGAGCGCGATATGGCACGCGAAGTACATACACATGCGGTATCTATCTTGATCTATACTTGTGTAAAAACCCCTAAATACCTAAATGCCTCTCCCTTGATCAATTTGTGTGAAAACAAACAACCCTTTGATGAAGTTCCCGGACACACTTAATGACTTAACAGTACTGTCTACACGGGCAAACAAACACGGTGATCGGGTCCACTTTGACCAGCCCTTGGACGACAGCAAAGTATTCGTAACTTATCCAATATGAAGTATGAAAGTAACGTTGAAGTTTGAACATTTTTGTACTTAGGCTACGGTTTTTTTTTTCACCAATTCTGAAAAGACATAATTTGCAGAAGTTCTCAATGATAAAATCTAATGCTTAATAAAAATAGTCGGCCAAACTGGTGAAAAGTGATGTAATACAATTTGGTGCTAAATTATTCTATTAGAATAGAATTTAATAAAAATACCAAAAAAACATCAGCTGAAGGCTGGATTCGAAAGCGTTTTGGCCGCTACCACAGAATATATAATAGTACTCCGTACCGCTCTACACTACCACGATATCACACGTACATAATAATGCGGCGGGTGCGTTTTCATTTACACAATATAATTATGTACATATTAATTATTATTTATATTTTGCTCGGATTTCGCAGGATAGCCGCCAAGCCGCGCGTTCACGAGGTAGATAAATCGAGCCTAACTGAATATCACCACATTTGAGTGGAAACTTCCAATAAATTCTATGTAAATTAATCAGTACTATTTGTTTGTGTAACTATGATACCGCCAAGGACCAAAGGGATCCTTATAAAAGTTTGTTTGGACTGACCGCATGCAACATCTCCTTCTTAACGAGCTGACCAACTGGTGTTTTATCAATTTCAATAATTTATGTCCCAGTGAGAACGTACAGCGTCTTTCCTCACAAACATGTCTATTTTTGTGGCTCTTTGATTTGGATATTTTTAGATATCAATTAAAATATTTCGTGTGAATCGCGCATTTTTTTTGTGCTTGTCTCATGCCAGGGTGCTTAGTCGAAAGGATTCGATAATATTGGTAGCGACTAGCGACTAGCAAAGTTAGATGACCATAAAATGGGATTTGACAGTATCGCCGTGTCATGGCGCTTGCGACGCGTGACGCGTCATGTCAAATCCCAGTGTCTAAACACACTAGGCTGAATTACGCCGGCGTAATTTCCGTGGCCGAAATTACGTTCCGCCGCATCCGTCTGATACGTCCTCAACGACACACTATAAATTACGTGTAGTTTTAGTGTGTTTAGACACATACATTTAACCATAGAACCAACCACCTTGAAGTATTGACGTCGTTGCTAACTAGCGAAACTGGCAAATGTTTTTTTTCGGTAATCTTTTTTTTTATTATAAAATAAAATATTTATTAAAAAAAAACTCAAAGTTACAATTTATATCATAATAAAAGGTTGGAATCCTTGATTATTCTGCAATAAATATCGTATAGGTATGTTTCCGGGACATCCATTATTACCTCATCAAAATCGATTTAGCTTTGACCTGAAGAGGTAACAGACAGGCACTTAATTCGCATTTATATTTGTATGGTTATTTGCAACTTGCAAATCTAAAACATGTGGTCCTAGTTGTCTTTGTATTATATTATACTGTATAGTTTAAGCTGTCCGTTTTGGTCCTAGTCACGAATATTTTTGGTCCCAATCATCATTACAATAGATAAGTTATCGTTAATAACTATTTTATGAGCTGATAAGCTTACTGGGAAGGATTGAATAGGCTTCTATGCTTTTGTTTTTGGTATAAAATGATGAGTAAGTTTCTTTCGCTTTCAACACTAATATTCATAATTTTGTTACTATAAACATGAAGAAACGTAGAAATTTTTTTTTTCGTAAAAGCTTTACGCAAGAGTACGGTACTCAAGATTTTTAAAATCGTTGCAAAGATAGTTCGAAATAAAATAAATATTAATAACACATATTAGTGGCATAAATATCTTGTTATTTTAATTGTAAGATGCTATTATTTTCAACGTCCTTGTGTAAGATATATAATCTGCCTTGGGGGTAGAATGACTTCGAAGACCAAGGACAATTGAGTATTTTTTCCCATAACCTATAGCAGGCTGATGATGATGATGACAATGAAGACATCTCAATCAAGTGATCTATTTGATAATTTCAATTTGGGGGTGTACTCCCAACACGTTTCGTTTCGCACGGGGGGCCGAAGATTTATCACCGTTCGATTTAATTATCACCGATAATAGACCCCCTGTTATTGAACCCCCTAATTACGACTCAATTCTCCAAAAATAGTCCAGTCTAAATGTGAATATTTGCAGGTTTTGGATATTTTTGTTTGTATCAATTAATACTGCATTTAAATAAGTAACAACTAATTTTTTTTACTAGTTATTTGTTGATATTATGAATGAGAAAGTGTCTGTCTGTCTGTTACCTTTTCACGCTGAAACCACTGAGTCGTTTTTGATGAAATTTTATATGTCGATATTTCGAAGTTCTGGAAATGAACTCGGTAAAATCTTTATTATGGACAATTTTACGGTTACGCGCAATAAATAAGTAGATTTCTCGTTTCGGCCACAACAGAAAAAATCTTGTTATTTACCACAAAACAAAATCCCTACTGATAGAACCTTTTTTGGAAGTCGGTTAAAAAGTGCTTAAATATTGTTGTTACTTTACCACTACTTTTTTTTACGAATCAATCTACAGTTTTTAAAGTACCAGATTCATTAAGTTTTCAATCAGTCTGAAATGACAGCTATAAACTGTCGATAAACTGGTGAGTACCGATGGTATCTACATACCACTCCCTACCACGGGTGTGTTGCCGTCATTACACTTTTATATCCTGGTAATAAACCACATTAATTACACTTCATACATACATCTGTACTAACTGACAAACGGACAAACGGACAAACAAAACATGGTAATTATTATTATCGTCTACTAAAGCCACTGTCTTCGGGGGATCAAACTGCGTAGTGCGTACTTCGTTTTAGGGTTAAGATCACAGTTAAGATCTTGACCAGGCCAACATTTAATTGACCCTAATTAATTCAAAAATTACCATAAAAAAGCTTTTTAATTCGTATTATTAATGTATTTTAAATCCTAAGTAAACTGTAATCGGTTAAAAGTTATCTTTGCAAGAATTAAAAACTGTCAAAAAAGGTATTTTTGTCTTTTTGACCAGTGCTTCCAAACTTTTTCTATGGACCCCCTGTAATTAATAATAAGTACTTAATTATCATAATTTTGTTTATTGCTATTATAGTGAGTAATACAGTTAATAATGTGTTATGATAATATTCTAATTATTATAAGTATCAAATCCTTGCAAATAAAGTCGTTACTGCAGAGAAACTACATATTCAGATAAGTCAGGTAGCGGTAAACAACTTATGTATTAATTATTTCGAGAATATTCCAACATGAAATAATATCTTTTACAATGTCTATCGGCAATAAGAATGTTAATTACCAATGTCCTTACGCTTATCTCAGGTAAAAGTAATATTCAAATACAATGAATAATAAAATAAATATGGCGTCGGATGGATTTTTTGTCTTTTGTTTAAATACGTGGCTCCGGCTCCAGATAGTTTTATAATACAATATAGGTAGTTCTAGGAAATCTTCAAATATTTTATTTGCCGACAAAATAGACCCGTTTTTTTGTGGAGCGAGGAAATTAATTGTTAGTTTGTACCGTTTACAACTGTAGGTAATGAGCACCATATGGGTTTTTTGGGAGTAAATCTTTAATACCTGTTTATAGATAACCTTGTCTGCTTCTAATTGAATATAATAATATATTCTAATGGCAATCTTTCATTTATTTCATTACTTGAAGATAATTAAAAAAATAATTTATGAAAATATTATAATCTTCAATAAATTATTACTTAATACCTATTCTGATAATATTAACTTATAATCAGGTAAATTTTTATTTTTTGTTTTAACGACAAATGCATAATGGGAAATTCCATAACTGAGTATCCGAAAAGGTATTCTTCAACACAATGTATTTTTACCATCCATTGTTTGTGCTTTACATTAGGATTTAACCTCCAATAATAAAGTTTAGCCTTTGTGAGATTATTCTGAATATTGATACATAATATGTATTTACAAGTACATAATAAAAAGTTGTTGTTTTACTTCAGCTACAATCATTCCTTCATTAAGTATATCTCAGCATTCTAACAACCTACTCAGTAAGTTGTAAGGATGCATACTATGAAGTAAATAAGACTTACTAGTTACTACTTAGGTCTTAGGGTCAAGATTCAAGAGTTTGACTTAGGCCAGAAATTAGTTACTTCTTCATTAGTTCCACAATATATTTTAATTCAGTTACTAGTTTTCTTATACGGTTATTTTTGATTCCTATTATTGGCGACGATGTCTTCTTTTTGGTCCAATATTCTTAAAAGATAAAATTATTCTATCTTCGGGGAGCAGTAAAAAATGTTTTATTGAAGTCAATCTGTTGGCAGTATGACTCACTTATTGTTATGAAGACAAAGCTCTGGAAAGTTCCCATGAAGGCGAGCAAATTATACTATGAAAATGAGCTTAAATAAATGTATTAAATTAAATATGAGGAAAATGCCAGATGTTACAATATTATCTTCCTTAAAATTTTTGGCAAAAGTTTGTCGTCTCAGTATTCTTGTACTTATAACTCAGTGTTAAATCAAATGAAATAATAAATTAATGGAAGTTGAAATTGCCTATACCTTGTTATTATTTTTGATGCAGATATAAATTATAATGTATTATTTGCAATAGCTAATCCTTTACTTATTAAGACTGTCACAACTTTGATCCATCTACCCGTATCAATTGTCGCCCGTATCCAGATTTGGCCACTTCAGAGATATAAATAACTAGATAAGCCTGAGAAGGGCGAATTTAATCGATTGTTCCGTTGATGCAATAATTTTCTGGTAAAATTTCAATTTACAACCCCTCGATAATCCATAACAACTGGCGTGCTACTGTCACCGCTAAATTAATTTATTATTCGTAGGAATTCTAGTAAAGTTGTATTCAATTTTGTGTTCTTTATGAAGATTGAAGTATATAGTTAATTTACATAATATCATGTTGTTAATAAAGCAATTTAGTGCCATTTAACGTATATGTATTTAATTTGTGGTTCGTAACATCTTTGCATTTTTTTACAAAAAAAATTTAAACCTAATATACCTTTTAGTTTTAATGTTAATGGTAAACAATCCCTAAATAACAAAACAATACTGTAACAATTGACAATACAACCCCCGTGGGATGATATACCTGTCTCGCTCTAGCCGAATTAATATTATTTATCGCCGTCTCATCCGGCCAAGTATTTGCGGCCGAATTTCGATTTAGTTTGATATTGGTCGTTGGCGCAGTGGCCACGCGCACGTGTTTGACAATCTGTCACTTGACTGATTGGATTTGGCGGTTCCTTCTTCTTCTATTTGGTGTTTTTTTCGTGAATGTGTCCAATTGGCAAAATGAGTATTTCCGTGAAGTACGAAGTGGTGAGTAAAGTGTTTATTTTCGTACTTTTTAGTTTTTAGTAATGAAATTAAATATTTTTAAACATTATAGATAATTAATTATATTTCATTTATGGAATGACAATAATAATATTTCATATTATAATAAGTAACTTTTTAAGTATGGAAATCTTATGAATTAGATATTTGTATTTCAAACAATATTTTCATATGTTTATACTACATTAATAAATAATTTATAATTTTTTATATTGATACAGCACAGTTTACTGAATATTTAAAATAAGTCTTCAGTTTATTATACTTAATGCATTTATCTTATATTACAAACAAATTGTAATTAATTATTTAATTAGTTTCCATAATGAATGTCATTATTTTATTGCAGTTTACACTCTTTGAATTTTACATTTTATCATTATTAATGTGAAATTATAAAGTAATGATCATTTAATCATTATGATTTGTGTACATAAATAATGAATTGTTCATTGATAAAATATTCCTAACAACGTGACATTATGATTGTGCAGCTTTTTATGGGGGTAGTTGAGATTAGTTTCATTAGCTAAGCTCTATTATAATTTATAAGATAGACTTAAATCGCGATATGGATCGAAAACAGTACCTACTATCCATAATGATGGATAGTATATATTTTTTCGGTTTCATAATAATTATTTCAAATCCATTTTATATCAACAAGATATAAAAAAGTTTACCTATTATTATTATTTTTATCTTTTAAATTATTATTATTATCTTTATCTTTTATATTATTATCTTTATATTTATCTTTTAAAGAATTTTTAAAATATTATTTTCGTGAAAGCTTCTTGAAAAAAACATAATGACTAAATTGCTATTATTTATTTATCACAACATAATAATTAAAAAGAAATAAAAGTGTAAAACGACGCATCTATTAATTTTGTTAATCTGTTTGATGATTGTTAATTACAAGTTTTTATACCAAAATTAATATATTTAGGATTAAAAAATGGTATCGGTATAAATTTACGAAATTTATGTTTTATTTTATGAGCGACTAATCTGTTTATAGTTTTTATGATAAATGTTTATGCTCGTAAGCGATGTAGTAATTTGGATGACATTTATAATTTCATTTCGTCGTATCAACTCGTTGGGATTTATTTTTATTGATCTTCTTCTTTTTATCTCCTTCATCTTGAACGATGTTTATTGCAATAAACTTTATACGTTTAAGCGAGATCGCTTCTAATACGTAAATATTATCATAGGTGACTGTCTACTTTTTCATAATATTAGAATGTAAGACTTCTTGTATCATCTATATTCTATAATTTTTAATTAATTATGTTACAATATTATTTTATCAAGCCTATACTGTATACAGGGGAGGCCTTTGCCCAGCAGTGGGACACTGTAGGCTGCTTATAATAATAATAATACTGTATACATGCGATAATATTATTTTATTACTAAACTACTTTTCTAGAAAAGCCTTCATGACCCCCAGGGGGTCGAACCTACATTTTGAAAACCACTGCCAACTTATTTGCGTCAATCTAGCAACTATTTTTTTGCTGTATTGCTGTACTTGATTCTTTTAACCGTCTTCTAAAAAAGGAGGAGATTTTAGGTTCGATTGCGGATATGTTTTTTTGTAACTTTTAACCATCTTACCGCCTACTCTGATCTACATGCGACGAAAAACCGCTTGTATATTATGGTCCATGGCATGGACCATGGGGTGGGCTCTTTACTGCCTAGTGTGAGGCGTTTTATAGCCCATCTTAACTACCGGATAACGCGACAAACTAATGATTTTATACCGCTCTATCGGCTTACTTTATAATTTATCTGTCGTCCACGCTTTAGATTTTATTGCGAACGTTATAGTTTATATTTATTACTCCAATAAAGGTTGCGTTTGGAGTTAAATCGATTACGTAAGTAAGAGGTAAAACTGGTTATAATAATATTAGATCAGAGAAAAAAGGATGTTTTAAAAAGCTACGATTCTACTTGATTCTTTTTCTTAAATGCGTAATCACAGCATAGTCCGCAGTTACCTCAATTACGTTACCAGTTTTCATTATCAAAGCAATACCAGATTCCAAAGATAGGTCAGTAGCTTGCATCTTTATTCATAAATATGACTTCTGTATGTAGCCGATGTAAGCTTGTCACGTGACGAAGTAGAAATGTGAAATTCAATTAACATCATCGTCGCTCGCCCAACTATCATGGCGGCCGATGCACCTGCGAATAAACACCTCACGCTCATGTGATCATACATGTGTGGGTTTATATGTGTTGGTACTCAGCACACATGTATTAAACCCACACATGTTTGTCGTACATGCATTATGAAATACGCGTATTTGCGTGTGTTATTATTATGATGCAGTTTCGTTCTTTGTTCGTTCCAATCCTCTTTCTATCAATTTACAAAATTGTAACAAATAGAAAGTAACAAAAACAAAAAAAATTCAAAATTTACTTAAAGCGGTTCTTTCAGACAACCAATACGCGTAGTTTGCTGTTTAACAAGAAACGGACTGGATCAAAACAGAACTTGAATCAATATTTAATTAAATGAGTTTCTACCCATTTAATTAAATATCGATTAAAGTTCTTTTCTCCATTTTTTGTCAAAAGGGATACGAAACTCGCAGTGCTTTACTTATGTGTTTGTGTGTCTGTACTCTGTATTAAGCCTTAAACTCGAAAATCCTGCATTAAGTTAGATCTTTATGTACTAGGAAATGCCTCAGCGTCTTCTAGTAATTAGTATTCATTATCTTGTACGTGGCTACGTGCCTGGAAACCATACTCTTTGTTCAATACTATTCAAATATAAAGCTCAGAATATAATTAAGTTTGCTTACTGTAATCTATTACGCGATTCGAGAAGCTTTAGCTCATTCTTAACTCTTAAGGCTTTTAAAATGAGAAAAGTTATGTTTGAGGAGACAATAAAGGATTGACTTAAGTAATTACTTAAAACTTTTCGCAATTTTCTAAAAGTCGGTTGATCCTTTACAAAAACAACAAATTTTTAATATAGGATTAAAAAAAGAAAAAAACATGTAATGGGTAAAGTAAATGGCATGGGTTTTTTCAATTCGAGGGGTCTCCGTAAAAAAGATTTGAAAACTCTGGTATAATTTAATACAATAGTTCGATGAAGTAGTAGTATCAAAATACATTGTAATGCTAATTTTTGTCTAATAAGTTACAAAAGTCGTTAAACAGACCTATCGCCCATAAATTGTGGATCTTTTTATTCTACTTTTGTTAGTAGGGGTAATTTATAATAACTTATATTTCCAGGAAAACAAATACCTAGAACACCACAGTGGCCCTTATTAGCGTCAATTATCAAGTCCGGCTGATCCTTTTTCGATAAAACTTTGCATTACCCTCGCACGTCGCCGTTATTAGCAAGTGCGTGCGACAGCACGGGTGGAAATTGCAAATATTGCGTTAAACTTCGTTCACAGTTATAATATCACCTTTAGCAGCACATTTATGTCGAATGAATAAGGCTTAATATCGTATAAACCTTGAAATACGCAGCGAAACGCTCATTGATATTTCTCGTTATTTCTTCGACAAAGAAAATATTAGCTATCGCTCGCAAATACGCTGAAGCCTGGAACCATGCATTCTAGCATTTCAAAGCCTTAAATAAGATTCAAACTGTTCAGTGGTTTATGCGTGATTGCAGAACAGTTCACACGTGATTTCATCACACTTATACATAAAAATAAAAGTTTGTGCGTATGAATGTTTGTTACTTTTCAAAACTGCTAGCTATCGTCCGTAAAAAATCTTCTACGCCAGTTACTCTCAAAGTGCGGGAGCGGAGCCATGGGGCACTCCCCAAAGGCCAAAAACAAAACGTTTTTAGGGGTCCGTCAAAAATGTCTCTTCTTAAAAGGGTTCCTCCGCCACAAAAGTTTGAGAACCGCTATTCTACAGTATAATACAGTATAGTAACTCTAGTAATTTTGTAGATAATGATTTTCTACACACTTCTAAATTTCCTGTATGAAATCGGCAATTTATCGGTCAAACTGATACCAATGGAAGAGCTTTACAACTTTCAATGGAACTTATTTAGCTCTTGTATTGAGCTTTTGTGAAAGCTAACTGAAAATTTGTATTAGGTGTTACTGAAAAATAAAGCTCAGAGTAATTTTGGACTTATAAAAGCCTGAAAAAGAAGAGTGATTCAAACCTACCACAGTTGCAACTTGCAGCGAGTCACTTACTGCAACTATACATATAGCTATGTCCATACTGTGTCTTTTTTGTTCATTAACGGCATGCATCATTAACGGCATCATAGCGCAGTCAACAGCGCACGTGAGGCATGCCCGCGTATCCAAAACTTTCGCTTTATTCTTTAATGACAATGTTGGCGTTGCGTTGAATGAAAGAAGATGATGAAAATTGAAGATGATAGTGCACAGTGTGGACATAGCATATGGGTTTTTATTTAGTCCAAAATGTCCAAATTGACAAATGTCACAGTTTTCACCACATTTACATAACCTCATTGAGATGTACATAATATATATAACCTATTTTATTTTAATAATAATATGCTATTTTTGCATTGATCACTGATTGACTCTGTAACATTTAACAACTACCTACCTCCTACCTTACCTCTCCAGTCTCCACCTTGTTCATCAAATACAATCACTACAAAAGCTCCAATCGAATCATAGAAAATATCAATACAGTAGTGTGACTAATCACATTGATATCAGTCGTAATTGCTGTGTGGCTTAGGGCGGATTACACGCCCTCGCCCCGCCCGCCCTAACGGTACGTTATTGCTTTTATTAGAAAAGCGATTTCATTAGCTTTTTTATTAAGAGGGTTTTTTTAATGTAAAGTGTCTACAATCTACATCATTATTAAGACTCTTTACATAGTGTTTTCCTATATTTAAAATTCTTAAATTTCCTTTAGGTTAAAGTTATTTTAGGTGGCCAGTCGTATCCACTGGCTTAGCTTTATAACTAAGACCTCTTTGATTGTGTGCGACTTATATACTAATCCATAATTGAAATGGAAACAAAAACGAAATAATTCGACAAAATAATAATTGTTTCCGAATGTGGGAAGTTGGTAAATAAGTATCCCAGTTCACTTTCTGGCATATGCATAATATATTTTGTTATACCGTACTCGGCGAAACATGGCGGTAGCGGTCATTGACTCCCTTGTCATTTTCTATACAAAGCCGCGATCAACAACATCTGACACTTCATTGACAATCGCGGTTTATACTTTATATAGAAAATGACGTTGTTGACAGGGAGTCAATGACCGCTACCGCCATGTTTCGGCGAGTACAGTATAGTCTTTAGTTTTTCACGCAAAAACTGGAATGTGGTGAAATGTTGTGTTGTAGCACAGAATAGATATAATAGTACAAGTAGTTGTAGTAGTTTAGGCTTATTAAGGCTACTTTTCATATCTCAAAATCTATTAATTTTGCGAGCAAAATATCCGTAACAAAAGTTCAACATCATATCAAATTGTCTGTCTTTAAACGTTCCTGAGACGAAAATATTGAACACACTAACTAGTGAGCTATAAGTGATAGTGTAAAGTGTACTGTGAACGTAATGAAGTAATGTATCAATCCGGACGGACGGTCGAATTGTGTGTAATTTTTGTGTAAATATGGCGGTTAGCGCGCCCTATCAAAAGCCGGCCGCTGGGACAGTGTTATGTTGGAGGGCACCAAGAATATTTAAAATTGAAAAAAAAAGTATCTGCAGGCAAAAATTTATATATTTGCCTGCAGATTTATATTTATTGTGAAAATAACCCGAAAAACTTCAGAATTTCGCAAATTGCGATGTAATTGAAAAATTTTCGTATTAAACGCAAAACTCAAGCCTTTTTTAAAAAAACTAGCTTTCAAGTCAGCCAATGTTAGGACAGTACGTCCTATCTTAATTTAATTCATCAAGCCTCAAGGCCAAGCGGTCGCATGCAACCGCGAGAACAATAGATAAGCTATTGTGTCTCGTTTTTCCACGATCGACGGGTTAATGCGCCTTCTACACGTTGGCCTACGAGCCACAAGCGAACGTGTAGAGGGGCTTATTCGTTCCTGATTGCTGAGATCTATTGCGCATGCTATAGACAGAATCAGTAGTGAATAATTGAAGGTCGAATTTGGCGACAAACGTTGTTTCTTAAAGATTTTTAGGGCCAATTACAAACCTAAATAGCTAGCATATTATACTACTAAAACACTCATCTCTTACAATGTAAAAGCTACCAATTTATACGTTCATATCGCTCAGTTAGGGAATCAATCAGTCTTTGTTCTAGGGCAGTGGCCTCGAGTTAGGGACTACTTTGCCAATTAACAGCTCTTGTAAGGGACTTGGCCCTTAGGAACCAGCTGGTGTTATTACCTTTATTGGTTACATAACCAAGGAATAAGAAATTAATGATTATTTTTTTAAACTAGATGACGCCCGCAAAAAATAATTTCTGTGCTTCAAAATTCGGACATGAACCGTACTTTTGGTCGTGTAAAATATCCTATGATTTTTCACGGGACGCAAATTATTTCCATATAATTTTATATATCAGTTTTGCGGGTAACTACGAAGAAACCTCAGTAGCAGACGGACATACAGGTTTTGAATAGCATGAATACTTAATTCCTCAAATACATTGTGTGATGTGATGTGTCTGCACTCTGTCATAGATGAACCAAACGAAAAATATAATATAGTCAGTCAGTTACATAAAAAACGTGCTTAGCTAAAGTAGCCTTTTTTAGGGTTCCGTAGCCAAAATGGCAAAAAACGGAACCCTTATAGATTCGTCATGTCTGTGTGTAATTTTTTTATAACCTGAATAGTTTGCGAGTGAGACTCTTCCAAAGTGGTAAAATGTGTGTCCCTCCCCTCTAATTTCTAAAGTAGGCGCATGATAATTCTAAAAAAAATATATTGCACAGGTGAAACCCTTTATGGGTGCCCCGGGTTGGGGATGTGCCTCAGTTAAGCTGAAGCACCCCGGGGGTATGTGGGACTCCCGACTTCTGTTTACCCACTAAAACCACCTGCGGTTTGCCTTCAGCCGTATACGAAGGGATATCCTGGATCTGTCTAACACAGGACTCCCTCCACGACCGGCCGGTCTATCTCACAAGGGACCGGACTAAACTACTAAGCTAAGGTAGCCTACTTACTGTTATTTAACCCCATCATGAAGTTTACAATTTACATTGTATACACAAGTCACTCAGACATTGACTTAATTGCTCGTAAACCCTCTATCACGTGAGTTTCTCTGAACTTTTTTATTAGGTAGCAGTTTAGAGGGAAATGCAATAAAACAACAAAAAAAATTTGAGTGATATACCTAATATGCTCGTTGGTTTTCCATGAAAAATATTGTACATTGATCTCAAAAGGACTAAATAAAACAATTGATTTCGAAAAAAATAATATGTACTAGGTTCTGCTTTATTATATTATGCTAGATGTTGCTTGCTATCTATAACCTACCTATTTATTTTGATTTGAAGAAAGAATTCCCTTGTCAAACTTTTTTTCGGCTGAATACTCTGTAAGTAATTCTAAACTAACATGCATAAATTAAAAAGAAAAAATGTCAATGTCATCTCTTTCATAAATCGAACATGTTACATGTACAGTTACTTACAAATGTGATACAGAATCAACAATTATAAAGTTCATTCACGAATCGTTCACGAACTCGGTACAGTTAGGCACAATCGTGACGAAACGTTTTGTGGATATTGTGTCAATACTAGCTTTTATGATCAACATTCAACGTCTTATGTCTCCTCTCCACGTACGCTAGTGATGGACAAGTCACAAGTGATAATGTGTAGAGGGGCTATGATTGCTTATGATCGACCAAAAAAATTATAACCTGTATTATGTACTGTAAAAATACAGAAACATCTAACTAAATAAGGTGGAACAAAAAGTGATAACATTTTAGGGTTTAAATGATGTGTTCCTTGTAGGGAGTTCACTGTGAAAGTAGCAGCGCTGAAAGATCAAAACTTTTTTTCACTTTTGTATTGGCAAGCGCCCCAGCGCGAGCGTCACGAGTTTCGCCATGCAAAAAAATTGTCTTTCAGCGCTGCACTTTCACAGTGAGCTCTCTGCGAGGATCTCGTACACACCCTAAAGTATTATCACTTAATTTTGCTACACCCTGTATAAAAACTATACAAGCTGCAAAAGGGAATGTGGCAAATAAAAAGACATAGCAAGCGCCGCGAGACACACTCAAATTGCCGATAATAATTCAAATCCTGCATTACTGGGGTGCGCGTATAAATAACTGAACTTACGGCGAGATTTACACTTATTGAGTTTACATTTTCATGTATTTAGATGAGTATTGTTGTTACATAATAAACGATTAGTGTCCGTGTAGTTTAAATGGTCGATTTTGAACCAAGCCAAAGACTTTAGTTTCGGTATTTTTAACCGACTTCAAAAAAGGAGGATAAATATAATAAATTTTGGAATACCTTTCAAATCTATCATAAATTACTCTCTAGTCTCTACATTAGGTACAGAGGCGGTATGGGGATGCCGTCGCCCATTGCACCGAGTCCCCGAGAGGGTCGCGATGCGCTGAGTACCCTTCGCGCATCGCGACACCAAAGTGTCAGGCCTACACAAGCCCTGGGAGGGCCTCTGTTTGGCCACGGAGCCCGCATGGGCTCGAGGAGGGCCTGCTGGTGACAAGCCAGGCACGCGCACGCAGAGCCGCGGAAAGAAAGCTCACGCGTTCTCGCAATCCTGCGTGCGATGAGTGGAAGGGTATAGACGGGATTTTAGTGGGTAGAGCTGCGGTCAATTCACCATCCTTACGGCCGCAGCGAGTCCTACATACCCGGGGGAGTTGTCCCCAAACCCTCCGGCATGCGCAACAGCATTCCCCGTCTCAAAAAAAAAAGTACAAGTTACAACTTACAAGTTGAAATACTTAGGAAGCATTAATTCTATAGGAAAGCCGAAATCACCGAACACAATATTTTGCCTCTATTTTAAGTTACATTTAAGCCCTTAAGGCCCACTTGTGCAGATCTGAGTTAAAGTTAACTCAGAGTTAACTTTAACCCAGATCTACGCAAGTCCGCCTAACAGGAATAAATCAATATTTCGTCGCTTTTCTATAAGACCTTACTTACTATTCTAGTCAGTTAATGTTGAATAGTGTCTAATACGGAGAAAATTATGTTTAATCGCTCGTTAACTATAAAACCTCAACGTAACACCTATTTCACTTCGCATTTCGCAATAAATAATGAATTGTAAGGGGCTTTCACACCTGCGATCGCATACGCAGAAACCTGCGACTCGATATTGGCGTTGCGGTTTCATGCTTCAATTCGTTGTATTAAATTATCATCGGAATTTTTGTAGGCAATTCTAAAATGCCGATTACTTCACCTTATTTCGTAATGTTTCAAGTAGATAACATTGCAACCATGTTAATAAAAAATAACGTTTTCGGAAATTGTCGTACTTCTTAGAGTTATTTAACTCCAAGACAACAATAATATTATGGTCGTATGTACGGCCAATTCAAACGGCTAATTTCTATACGTAACACATTTAAAGTAAAATATCATCATGGATCGCAGGAGCGCTTCACGTACTGATCTTTGCAAACATTTATAGGCGTTACATTTATTTATAGGACTGGACAAATGTCCATACCTATAAATAAATGTAACGCGTAGGGTAATGTACGTATAGGCGTTATCTTAATAAAAAAGGATAGTGAACCCCTAGAACATTCCTGTAAGAAAAGTTATCGGGGGTATTTATTGACATTTTCACCCATATCTGCGGCGCACCGCACGCAGTGTGAAAACCCTGAGCCATCAACAATTATCGTTACGACGCGATAACATAAAAATCTTGCATTATAACATGCAAGTAGGTTTATAGTCGCACGAAGGCCTAGCGTATATCTTCTAACAATGGCCTATCAGACTGTCGTATTATCGCATACAACTATACACCTTATACACCTTGTCCCAGTAAACGGTGATTCAATCGGATACGGCGTATCACGATTCCGATTATTGAGCTAGCAACAGTAGGATTTATATTAGCGCAAAATTTCAGAAGCTATACGTATTACAGATTGCAGTTTTTTTTTTTTCGAATGGGTCTAAGCTACTGGTCTGGTTAAGACCAATCGTGGAAGTATAACTAGTATGTTGCTAGTTGGTTTGGAGATAAGCAATGAGGGGGCCTGGCCTCCCCTAAAGTCACTTTCAACTTTCAAGTCACTTTTAAAGTCACACAGATTGCAGTATCTATCTATCAATGTTTTCACGCTAGATGTATCACCAGCACAGGCAGTATACGAAAAGTTTTGTTCCACGTCTGACAACGTTTCTGTCAATATTCTGTGTTACAACTTACAAAGGACATAGAAATTATCATAAAAACCACAGCTTATATCAAGAATATTCCAAAATTCTTGATGCATCAACTTTTAATTGCATATTCAACACGTTCCCATACCAATCCAGTGAATGTCTCATGGAGTATGAATATTATCATAACTAGTCGCCCACAGGGCCGGCTTAGCTGCTGATCCCCATTGTTATCTTCCAATTAGCCACTAGCCCCTTCCGCTTGAATAAACGTATACGCGGTAACAGCTCAGTACAATTTAGCCACTAACCCCTCTCGCGTGAATAAATACACGCGGTAGCAGCTAAACACAATGGCTATTGACAGTTGCATCAAAATTTGTTGTTATGAGGGTTATTTTAAAATTAACATTGGGGATTGATGCTGTACTAAAAGTACTACTGACAACAAGATTAAAATAAAAGATGTCTATATACTATAATATTATTATGATGTAGTGAACGACTTGTCAAGTCAACAAAACATAGCAATAAAATAGGACTTAGGTAAAATGTTGTAACTTGTAACTCTTTGTTAGATTTGTGGTCAAGCTTAGATCACTTAAAAAGACTTGTGGAAGAAATGCAAAGGAAAAAGACGTAGAACTTTGAATGGTGAACAAATCCATAAGACAATATTGTGAATTTTGATAAGTTACTGTTAACGCAAGCTCTATTACATTTTTAACCAACGGAAGTCAAATATGAATACCTCACAGTTAGGTACATTTCTCAAATCGAAGAACAACTAGCAAGAGAGAAACGGTTGCGTATTCGTTAAATTAAAATAAAACCATAGTATAATCTAGACACTTAAAAAAAGTAATGTTAGTTACCTAAATGAACCCAAAATAAAAAGCAATAGACAAATTATTGTAGCCAAACATCAGTTTTTCTCAATCTACATAAGGATTAAGGAAACTAAACAATTTCCACTTCCCTGAGGCAGCATCTAGTCATTACACGGTGATAGGCATAAGATCGGTGTCAATAGGGGATCAAGCGCTCGCCCATCAACTCTGTCAGCCCACGATTAATCACCAGGCGTTTTCGATTAGCGCCGGGGAAGCACCAATTATATTGCGAGTTTGTTTTTAACTATCATTTTTTAGGGTTCCGTACCCAAAGGGTAAAAACGGGACCCTATTACTAAGACTTCGTTGTCTGTCCGTCTGTCCGTCTGTCTGTCTGTATGTCTGTCTGTCGCCAGGCTGTATCTCAAGAACCGCTGTAGCTAGACTTCTGAAATTTTCACAGATTGTGTATATCTGTTGCCGCTATAACAACAAATACTAAAAATAAAATAATATTAATATTTAAGGGGGCTGCCATACAACAAACGTGATTTTTTCGGCCTTTTTTGCTCGATATCAATATGGCAACAGGTAGGCACTTGAAATTTTCACAGATTGTGTATATGTCGCAGTCATCTAGTTCAATCTGCGGTTCGATTGAATGACTAGCGCATTCATTGAATGACTAGCGCATTCATTGAATGACTCCATTCAATTGAATGACTCGGCCGAACGTTGATTGAACAATCGTCACTCAACGTTCAACTAGTTAGCGATTTTTAACATAGCCCTTTGAAGAGAGCGGATATGAAATTAGTCAGGTAATTGAATGTATTTATTTTTAACGGAATAGGAAATGTATAAGAACAGTATATAATTCTTAGGTAATTAATAGCAATGTATTTATTACTTCGTCTGTCCAATACGATTGGATTTGGTTAGGTTAGATGGCAAGGCGGGAGCGTAGCGCAGCGAAGCTCCCGCCTTAGCCATCGTGGTTATTTTTTTTGTAAACCACCCAGAAGTAGCCGTCGCCTCATAATTGAAGTCAGTTTCTAGATTAACCTATTAGTACGCCACCAACAAATACTTATTAGTCAAGACGTTAAACGTTACAGTCAGCGTCTTGACTAGTTGTCCTTCAGTCATTCAATAGAACGGTGTCATTCAACGAATACGCTAGTCATTCAATCGAATCACAGATTGAACCAGATGACTGCGACATATATAATATATGTTGCCGCTATAACAAGAAATACTAAAAACAAAATAATATTAATATTTAAAGGGGGCTGCCATACAACAAACGTGATTTTTTCGGCCTTTTTGCTCGATATCAATAATGGCAACAGGTAGGCACTTGAAATTTTCACAAAAGCCTTAAATATATGTGTTCTTTAATAATTAATATTTAAATAAAATAAAAATTTAAGGGGGGCTCCCATACAAAAAACACAATTTTTGGCCAATTTTTGCTCTATAACGGTACGGAACCCTTCGTGCGCGAGTCCGACTCGCACTTGGCCGATTTCTTAATAATATAGTCTGGAATACTATTGTTTTTAATAAACCTAATCGGTGGCTTGCATTATACAAATCCAATCCAGCGCTGGATTGCTACTGGAATAATGGAAACGGGCACAGGGTTGCACTGAATTTCATTCTATGGTTGGCAGGCGGAGATTTCGGGATAATTATTGATAATATTGTATCTAGGTTACAAATAATTAGAATATGTTCAGATATAGGTAAGTTGTAATTTGTAACAATTAATATGCAATGTAATATGTTATGCATTTATAGTAAGTATTTTATTATTCGTTGATGTCAACCATCTTGTATTTCCTCATATTTACCGCTAACCCCTTTTACATGATTACTATAAAAAACACTTCTAATTTGCTTCTAAAGCTCACATCACCTATAAAACTTGTTCTTCAATTATTTTTATGAAAAAATATACTTTTAAAAGCAGAATTTTCAATTCGACCTTATTTTGCTTACTACTTCTTTAAAGTTTTAAGGATCTAGTTCAACCATTAAGCAAAGCTAATTTCTGCCTTCCATTTTCTCCTCAATTAAAGAATGTCACTTTAAACAAAGGCTGTATAACTGTAATTTCTTTGTTACCATTACTAATGACGCTATGCAAATTTCTCTATTATCTATTAAAGAGGCAGGAAGCGTTAAATGGTGTTTCGATGTCCCGACGTGTCGCCTAAGTGGTCCGATGTAGGTAAACGTATATGTCAACATATATGTCAACGTATATGTCAACATAGTATGTCATAGTGCGGCGCTCGGACCGGATAACTTGTGTGCTTAACGGGCATTTTATGAATGAAAGTGTTTGGTCAGATTCTATTAATGAGTGTTTGAAATGCGATAAAGAGACGAAATAGGAAAAAATTATACTATAATGTACTTAACAATCTTTTTAGAAGACTGATATATGTAGGGTTGCTTAGTTAATTAATTATTTGATGTAAAACTATTGCTGCTCCCCCTATTTGCCCTTTTATGTCTAGCGCAAAAAATAATGAGAAACAAAGGGTTAAAGCAGATTTATCTTTAGGAAATTTATTTATTACACTACTTTTACTGAAGCGTCGTGCTGGTTCGATGATGGATCCAAAAGAATCGTAAGCGCTGCGGCTGCTACTGCCAAAGCACTAAAACTGATATTAGCATTTTTTTAAAGTTCACAAACCTTTCGGTCACTGTTATGTTGTGTCAAATATTGTTGTTAAGGCTATAATAGCCTGAACATCATAATCACTATAACACCATCGCTGACAGCTACCAAGTTCTTATGAAATGAAGGCACATTATGACTAAGTGCCGGATATAGTTGCCATTACTGTCAATGTCACGCAAGATAGGGGGGGGGGCACTTCCTCCATGGGGAGGAGGGAGGAGTAAGTGCGGGTGTAATCTAGAAATTATGTTATATCAATGTGTCATTACTACCGGGCCGCGTTCGAAGCTTTTCCGCTGTATGTCAATGATATGATGCAGTTTCCTGCATTTATATTCCAGCAAAATTGATCCTTATCTCAGCTAGTGGTCCGCCCCGGTTCCGCCATACATTTGTAAAAGAACTTTTGAAATCGGTGCAAAAGTTCATGAGATTAAAGAAACTCTTCAACTTTATAATATTAGTTAGCATATTATCTCAATAAAGCCGCAGCATGCTTAGCGTAGTCATCATAGAAACGCTTTCTTCTTACGGATTAAGAAAAGACTAAGCAGTTTCGCAAAGAGAATCTGTCGCTTAGTCTCCAAAAACTGTCAGTGCGCAGGGGATACCCATCATGTGTGCCCCGGGTTGAGGATGTGCTTCATTTAAGCTGAAGCACCCCGGGGGTATGTGGGACTCTTACCCACTAAACCACCTGCGGTTTGCCTTCAGCCGTATACGGAGGGATGTCCTGGATCTGTCTAACACAGGACTCCGTCCACGACCGGCTGGTCTACCTCAAAAGGGACCGGACTTCCTCCGAAATAAGGAAACGCATCGGCAAACTAAAGCATTCCCCTCGGCGCCGGGACTAGCTAAGCCGGACAGGTTCCTATCCTGACCCGGAGCCCCGGATTAGACGGAAGTTTGGAAATTCGCGTAACGACGCCTCTGCACTCCCGTGCTACGCCGGCGGAGCGGAACGGAGGATGGATCATCCTCTCTGTTCCGCTCCGCGGTCTTTCTTCATTTCCTTATTTTATTTTTATTATCTTTGACGATAGTCGATACCAGCTTGCTGTCTTCAAGGTAACTAATTCATAATAATATGTGAGAACAATTTGTAATTGGAATACCACGTGCTGCCCGCATGTCCGACGCAGGTGGCGGCGCATGCGCAGTAGCCCGCGTCATTATACTAAACTATAACGGACTTTTCTCGTAACTATAGTAAACTGTGTGAATAAACAGTTTAAAGTACCAAAAGTTACAGCTTACTTCAACTATTAGAATTGGCTACTCAAGTTGCAATCAACTCCAACTCCAACTACCAGTTTGTCTTAAAATCGTCACTTAATTCAGATCACGATGGTGTACTTATTTTAAGGTTATATTTCCGTCTTGACATTTGACCTTTGAGATACCTACCAATTCTTATTTCCCACTTGCAAAGGATATATCGTTTAATTGCTGGCAGATCTAAACGAAATTTTACTACCATTCCAAAAAGTCACTATCAACTCTTCAACTTAATTACAATTTCATTGAAGTTTTTAATTGATAATACAGATATTTATTGAACTAATTTTCTTTTGTTTCAGCTTTACGAGATAAACGATGATCCACAGAGGAAGGAGTTTCTAGACGATCTCTTCGCCTTTATGCAGAGAAGAGGTAAGTGCTTTTTAAATGTAGAAGAAAATAAGAACTTAAGTGTTATCTGATTCGGCTGTAAAGAGTATGAAAGTTTCTTTCTATGAAAACCAGCATGTCTTAATTGAGCTAATGAACGAAATAAAGAAAACATATACGTTTAAAATTTTAATATCTTATGAATTTGGCTGAAGTCTTTGAAAGTTTGTAAAAGTAAGTAAAATAGCTTTAAAGTGTTCCCTGATTGTTACTAAAATAACCGTAAATAGGCGAACAACTTAACAAGTTGTTATTAATTAAACCTTCAAGTTTCAACATTTTTATTTAGTCAACGATCCAGACGAAGAAAGCGAGTCTTACAATGTACCAATAAATCACGGTAATCTCGATCTTATTATTGTATGATAAATTCCCGATTGATATAACTTGTAATTTATCATTGATCCAAATGATCTATACACGATCCGCCCGAATTGCAATGGACCCCGCGTGTGAGACGGACGGAGTGCGCGGGAGGTCTCATTTAAATGGCCACTGATATTAATCGGATGTATAGTAGACCAAGAGCCGATGGTTAAATGTTTTGTGAATATTTCTGTTTGATGCTCACTTGTAAAACATGAATATTAAGTACTTAATATTTTCGTAAAGTTTTATCCTAAATGATATTACATAGTAAACTAATTATATTTCACGGGGAACGTTGAATTAATATATTTAGTAGTCAGTTAATCATAAAACAAAGACGAAAATGTAGACCGCAATATTAGAATTTGCATAAAAATATTAGATTTTGGGTAATATTTTAGTTTGATTTTTGAACACGACTCCAAAAGTTAAAAAATACAAACAATAAGGTTTCAGTTTCACGAAATTTTCTAATTTAAATTAAAAAAACTTCACGTCAATACTGTAAGTAAAACCATCGGTTCTTGGACTATGTAACTAAACAGATTGGTGTACTGATAAGATATCGTGATTGACGACTGGCTGTATGAGATATTATATGTAATTAGCTGGGTATTAGTGCCTTGATTATTCCTATGTCAGCTATCTACAGATGTACGTGGCATATACGTACAGGGTGGTTACAAAACTATGACAGAAGTAAATAAATAATGTTAAAAAATACCACTTTCGAGATTTTTAGCAGATAAAAATTTTGTTCGTCTTATCAAAATGAAGCTACTCGCAAAAAATTTGCTTGATAGTAATCACAAAAAAAATCTAGGGAACCCTGACTATAACAAAACACGATTCGAAATTTTTTGCACCCCCAAAGTCAAATGGATGACTGCCCTATAGGGCCCCAAGGAGCCCCTTGCCCTATTGGGCTAACCCCAATAGGGCAAGGAGCTTTTGACCCAAAACACAACTTAATCCCAACTAGTATGACCACAGATAAAATTCGAAATTTGAGTAATTATTAATCCGAAATAGCAACAGGACAAGAAACCTTTGACCTAAACTACTTAAATCCCAACTGACCACAGAATAATTGAGTAATATAAATTGGAATGGGGACAGGGAAGTGTTTGCCGGTTGCCACAATATCTTTAAAAGGCAAGGAACTTTTGACCCAAAATAAAACTAATCCCAACTGGTCTAACCACAGATAGAATCACAATTTGAGTAATATCAATTATTGAGATGGGGATTTAAGCTAATCCCACAATTAGCTTCAGAATTTACTTTTGACCCAATCCATCCGGAATCAGAACCGGTTGATGCTGTGTTAATTAAACATTAATTTGAATAATGTTAATAGGAAACAGGAAACAGAATTACGGTAAAGATGCGATAATAATTTAGGATAAGGACATTGTTGATTCAAAGAATATTTAAACAAATTGTGTCGCTGTAACTTTAGTGAAAAATATTAATTATTACTTAAATATGATAGTGTAAATTAATTTGGCGATAGAAAATTGCGACCTAAATGTGGCAACTGCCAACGAGTGTGGGAATTCGCCCAAACATATCAATAGCTATCATTGTTGCATCTAAATATCATAATAGAAATAATTATGAGATCGTCGATAGCTCCGGGCGATCACATCCCGCGCTTTTGATTGATAACTCTGTCTGTCTCGCTCTAACAATTCCCCATTCAAATCGGTTGTTTTTTTTACTGGTCAGTATTTGTACGCAGTTAATTAAACAAAATCTAAGTCTTTGGTTTTGTTTATGGGTATTAAAAGCGTATTTCGTCTTTTAAACGTGTGTGGTATTAATGAGGATGACGTTAACAAAATTAATGTCTTGATCTTGCCGGCTTCCATATTTAATCTGAAATAAATCGCCGAAGTAATAAAAGAAGAAATTAATTTTACGATGACAATATTTATTGCGTGTCCTAATTTATTCCCACCAAATTCCCTCAAAACATCCGAACTGAGAGAATTAACTATAAATTAGTCATGTCTCCTGGTCTAGTTTTCATAAATTAATGTCCAGATTGTCATAATCGAAACACATTCCATTAAATTACAAGAGATGGACGTCATCTGCAAAAAATATGCAACATGTTTTAGAAAAATGTTGCTAAATTTTCGTCGTCATATTTTTCATAATGTAATTTTTGATTCATGCTCTGTCCGATTCTATTATGCTAATTAAAGCATTCTATTAACAGTATTTCTCCATTTTTAATCAATGAAAGGTATTTAAGCGTATCAAAAGCCTATCAGAAATCAAAGTGGCGCGCGCTAAATTTAGCGTGATCATTTAGAATTATTTACCTCTTTTCTCTAATTTTGTTTCTTATGTCATTGACATAAAGGTCCGTCCAGAGGCAAAATATCTCCGTACAGTTTGTTTCTTGTCCGTTTAATAGTCGTACACGATCATGGCGGGCGATCGCTCTTATCTTGTCCGTAATAAATTATTATTCAATTTATCACCTCGAAACACAGCCAATAAACTTCTGCTTGTTATTACGCAGGCGATAACAGAAGTTATTTTTCTGTTAACAATATCTAGAACGAAATTGATTTCAATAATGATACGCTTAATCGAATGCAAGTTTATTCGTGTGAAGTTGGCTGCGGGTGGCCACGTTATGTAATGGATTTATTGCGAAGTTCAGACTGCTTTGTTTATGTCGAAGATTTTGCCAAGACAAGTTTCTCTGGCTATAACTTAGTATTCCTTTATTTTCAAATTTTTAGTACTTTTATTTATTTTATTATCCTTTTTTAAATTGTAGTTTATTTAATGTTGTAAAATGAATTCGAAGTTAACATGATTTCTGTTCATTTCATATTTCCTTCGGGTATCATGGTTTTAATTACTGGAATTAATTTATCCTTAAGTTCTCCATCAGTCTGATCTGGTATTAATAATGTTTTATCATTTATTATCGCGGTGAGTAATGAAAACCGGCCCCGCCCAGCCTTCGCCGCACTTTGTCTTCATCAAACTTCTAAATTGTAATCTAGCATTTTTTATTTTTAATCAATCATCAAGATTTCGAGGATAATCGATGTTAAGTTCAATCAGGCATTTAAATTGAACAATTCGGCATTTCAAGATAGGGTTAGGTTTTTATTTGCAAGACGTAATCTTTTATCAAAATATTTAACAACATCAAAATTAAGAGGGCCACTATTCGTATTTCTTTTTCTTTTTGTCAACAACTTTATAAACATAAAGCACTCTTTCAATTTCCTCATTATCAAGTCCTCTATTGTTATTCGGTAAGAGCTCACTAACACATTCATTCCAGTGATTAATTATGTGTTTAATCGTTATAAGATGTAGTGCTAACAACCTCGAGAGTTTCATCCTTTGTAATTTCAATTCTATTCCTCGATGTTACAGTTTAGTTTTGCATAATCGTAGATTAGATTAAAGAGTTGATGTATCAGACTTTTTTCTCGCTCATTGAAGATCTTTGGAGGTTTAATTGGGGTTTAAACTGGCTTGCGGTTAATTCGATTTTGGTCTTCAACCATTTGTTTATGTCTGCTTAGCCTTATGAGTGTTAATCTCGACTTGATTGATTGCATCTGAATCTGATTCTTTTGAGGCTATTATGATTCCGATTGATTGTTATATTGAACTTTAACTTTAGAGTTATAATTGTTCATAATAATGGTATTTTCACATTTAATGCTTCAACTCCCAAGCGGTCGAATTCGATCGCGTAAACAATAGATTTTCAAGAATCCACGATCGAGGGATAATCGATTTTCCTAATTCTACTCTTCAGTTTTTATTTCCAAAGTTTCCATAGCGGTTATTACTATCATCGACATTACGTTTTATTAAACTCTACTCCTTAACGAAGTTATGTCAGCATAACGCATATTACTAGAATTAATAAACTTCTTAGCTACATGTTTGCTATATTCGTATTAGCTCATCTCATGCTGTGTTCTCCTTAGCTGCATACAGTAGCTTCTGACAAGCTACTGCGTCCAACCAGTAGCTTATTAAGATTTATTGTAATCATAGACTTGATCCATTAATTCATTTACATATTCGTTCATTCATTCATTATTCATACATCCATTGTATGTAGATATATTATAGACTACTTAAGATGAATCCATTAGGGAAAAGAATTGAGTCTTGCCGTATACATTTTATTCTTTATCGGAATTAAATGATCAGAAATTAACTGTTTGTTACCGACAAGTTTATAGGACCGAAATCTATAGCACGTATCATTTATCAATTTCAAATTAAGTTTCAAAGAGTCCGTTAGTTAAGGGTATTAAAATGCTACATAGTTATTAGTTAATACCCCATTTTCCTTGTTAATTTAAATATTCTAAACTGTGTGTCTTTTATCTCTTAACCGAATTTTTGACGCGCTCTGTACTCGATTCAAAAATATTTTTTTAAGTTCTAAAGTCAAATAAGTCGTGTTGTTCTATTCGACACGCTGTTACTGTAAATAACTGTATTAATGATGCTCATGATACAGGGAAGAAGATTAATGACGTCACAGCAACGTCAGATATTGAAATTCCACATCACTCACCCCCATGATATGCTAAATAGCGTTTATTTCCGGTTAGGTTTGTCGTTGTTGGCGTCTGTTTGTCCTATTGTGTAGCTTGCATCGACACAGCCGTAAATGAATAAAGTTCATGCGTTTTTTTTATTACCTATAATAATATTTTCCGATATCATACATTTCATATTTCTTTTCATACAATAGTCTAAATACCATTGCGATAAGGTGATATATGATAGTAGATAGGCACTCCCTGTTTATGTAATGTTTGTGATTTCAAGCTTTTTTCTCTCTTTCTCAAATCATTGGGAAGACACAAGTTATTAACGCAAATGCATAATATGAGCGTTTCTCTACATTTTTCTCCAATCTTTCGGAAGGTAAGATTATGTTTGTTCAATATATTATGGAGTTTTTTTTCAATGATTTAGAACGTAAATAAAGAGAAAGAGGGTCCCAATAAACTACTATAAGATTCAACAGCATGTTAATAGAGAGAAAGAGAGTCTCAATAAAGTATCACAAGCGTTATACAGGTTGTACGTGGGATAAATCGCTAAGCACGTGGATATTGTGTCGGTCATCTCGCGCCAATAACGCCGCGCCAGTCATGCAGCGAACATGGTGTATGTTACAGTAGGAAGCGAGTTAATATTACCGGATGGTGCTAGGAGGGCTATCATGCTTTTAGTGTATTACTTTGGTAGGTTGTAGATGGATATTTGAAGCTGGTCCTGTTTGAGCATTAGAGGAATTTGATTTGTAAGTAGTTAATCACAAGGCAGCAGTCACAACAATATTAAATTAAATAGAAATATAGATGTAAGATCGAGCTATATTTTTTGTTATTAAATACGCTAAATGTAAAGATTTGGTCAACATTATAATATAATAATCAACGTCATCATAATGTATTAGTCTTGAAACAAGTATTGTCTTAGCTGCTTACGTCACACATCTACGTACAGAGGACGTAGTAGATATGTAGATTACGTAGACGTCACTAACTCACGAAGACACAGAGCGAAAGCCTTTAATATCGGTCTTAGCAAACCGATATTAAAATTCAAGTTACAAGATAAGTATTTATTTCTTTATTACTTAACTTTTAGCCGAGCCCGTTTTCAAACCGCGTCTGCCTATAAATTGGACTACATCCCCAGAAGCCCGGCATGCTGATGTTTGGCCAGGGAATGAATGAGTCGGAAACTCAACGATCCTTTCCATTTTTTTAAGGGACCAACTTTTTTGTATAGATTAAAGTAAACACCCTATATAAAGTCAATCCTTTTTGTATGATTCGAAAAAAAGTATCGCTCTAATGTGAATTGAAATAAATATTATTTTATTGATGAATGACAAGTGCTTGACAGTCGTTAAAATATACCTTGTATGTATGTAACCTTTGTGATTAAAATAGCATTAATATGCTCATGACAAAGATATAGTTCGCAAATCACTAGTAATCTGACAAAACTATTTGCAAATACATGTCAAAAACAGATACAGAGTGTTACAAAAACGACAAATTGCGCTTATTTTTTTTTTTACAAAAAACATTTCATAAAGTCACCGTTTTATAAAACGTTCTTTTTATAAATTTTATATCATGAAATCTATGATGTATTTTCGTCGTGTTTATGAAAAATGTGTAAGACATTTCTCGCATAGCGTGTCGAGCATCAAACGCGCAGCTGTTACGGCCGGCAAATCAAATTTATATCAATCAACGTTATCTAGACTGTGTGTAATCTTAATTGTGTTAATAGCTTGTACAAATAAACAGTTTTTAAATCTTATATTCTTCATCTGTTTATTATTGAAGATTAAGTACAAATAAATAGCATTTGTATGACGATTAATTTAGTACTATTTCTACTACATACAATTTAGGACTGCACAGAATTAAGGATTTTTAATAGTACTGTATTACTTCGGCGACCAATAATGCTGATTTTAATTATTGTAATACAAGCTAAATTTAGAATATCTTTAAAGCTTAAAAGTAACATATTTATACATATTAATTGCTTTGAATAATTATAACTTCGGTAGATAATGATCTATTTAGCTCTTAATCTCGAGTCGCATAACGCCATTTAGATAATAAACACCATAATTATTTAGAAATGGATCACGCTAGCTTACGTTTAGATATTATCATATCCCGGTTTCTCTTTTAATATTTACTTAAACAACGTTTAGTAACTATTTTTAAACATGAACCGTTATAATATGTTAGTATGGAAATTAAATTAAATATTTTTAAAAAAATCGAAAAATCCAAAGAATTTTCAATAATTATTGTGGACACGTAACATCTACAACTATATCGAATTTGATGGAACCCAAGTTTCTAGACCAGCCCCCTTAGATAATTTATCTTTCGTTAAAAACGAAGACGAAATTCGTTATCAAAATGTATGCGGTTTGACATAAGTCATCGCTAAATGACATTTCGCTTGCGAAGACTAATGTCAAATCCCATACATTTTCATAACGAATTTCGTCATCGTTTTTAACGAAAGGGACTTTGTCATATTTATGTAAGAATATGCCTGATAATATTCTATTAATATTTTTAGTTGCTCTTTTTATTCTTGTGTTAACTCTCAATAAAAGTCTCTTTGATCCGGTAACAATAGAGCGTGTTTATCTTAATATGAGAAATCATTGTTACGTTATAATTAGAACGAAACATTCTACGAGCCGTCGAAAATAGATTGTACAGTGAAGTATAGTATAAGGTGTGATTACTTTATACTGTGCTGGTTAAAGTGAAGTATTTTGTAAGCGTATAAAACTTACGTACTGATAATAATAGATACAGAAGCTATCAAATAAATAGAGAGTTTTGAATCGAAAACTTCTTTAGCGGCTTTCTGTGCACTATTATTACAACAAAAAAATGTTAATCTCGCCAGGGCACGTGACCTGACTGAAACATAAGACGGACCGCCGGCGCTACGTAGAGTTATAATATCCTCCTCTCTTTTTACCGCGCGGTGAAAATGCTTGCTTTCGTTTTTACTGCCGCCTGTCATAGAAATTCAACCCTTTAAAAAAATAGCGACATTATTTAACATACAATACTCTTACCCGCAAATGTTATTGCGTGCGATTTTAAATTTCGAATATATTTTACATAATGAGTGTTCCCATCTCCATCAAGTGGTGCATCAATCAAACATTTAATATTTATCGTTGGTTAGCTCATCAGAGCGGGCGTTTTGCGTATTTTTAATCCCCATTAATACAAGTCCATATAGAACAGCGCGTTTACAGTGATTAATTGTGGTAATATATTAGATTTTCGCTTATAATTATAACGATATAGTACGTTGAACTGTATTAAGATCATTATGGTGGTAAAACAATGAGTTATAAAGGAAATTATTGCAGTAGACTTGATGGTAATTGGTATGTAATTTTTAAATATTGAATGTGCAATATCTGCATCTTCCTTATAGCACGAGATGACCCGCTGAACTTTGTATCACTTTCCTCCTAATACGAACCTTCCCTAGACTTACACGAATATTTCAAAACTAAAATTAGCCAAATCGGTTTAGCCTTTCTTCTTTTAGCATAACTATCAAAACTTAAAAATTAGTTTTTATTTAAACAGGTTATGTTACTGTAATTAAATTATTAAAGATGTACAAAAATATGTATTTTCATTTTACAATTATTAGTTGAAGTTAAAATAATGTTAAACTGCGGAATGTGGGAACTAAATTAAACGCAAAATAGTAATTATTACTTTTAGGGCCTGTTTCGGCTCTTCCTGATTAAGTGCCGAATAAGCTATTCACAACTTTTTTGACTACCCTTACATAAGTTTATAACTAATAAAAAAGAAGAAAAAAATTACATAAACGGAACACGCTGTATACGATCGACTCGTGGGTGGTTAACGTTCATCATTCGTTTAGATTTATTCAGCGAATAAATTTTATACGACGTTCTGATTGCGCATACCAGCTTTATTGTCTGTTTGGCTGTTTGTTAATTACGTCAAGTGGATTAAAATAAGATCCAAGATCAGAGGGATACAAACAATATGGTAATGACGCAGATTAATGATTTATCGTTTTCGAACGCGTAAAAAATCTCTACACCCTGTATAAAAATATGCTACATAATATTATTATGTTCCAAATATTTTAAGTTAAAAATATAATTTCATAAATGATTTTTCATAGTTTGGGTATTTTTCTGTTCAAATCCTTTTTGTTCGAATTGCAAAACATTTGACACTTTGTTTTCTTTATTTCAAAATAATGTGGGCGATGAACTCACAATTGCAATATTTTATTCGACAAAGCATTGTTCGATGTAAGTCCGTGTTTAATCGATTATTTTGGCAGCGAATACGACACCACCGAAACGATTCGAATAATTCGTCAGTTGTTCTTAAAATGTTCTAAGTGTTCAGGTTCAGAATGACTTTGGGACATTGAGAGGACCAAAGGTCATTATGACCTTATTGCAATGCCAGGCTGATTTAAAGCTTCCCTTTCTTTGTAGCAATAGTTAATTTGGACTCCAGAATCAGAATTTTCTTCTATGGTGGTCACCGTAGTAGAATATTCAAAGAGCTTGCTTACGAGTTTTTTTTACCTTGGACGTTTTGAGAAACAAATAGCCGTTTACGTATAGTGTTACATGTTCTTATTCTTCTTCTGCAGTGCTATTACCTCAATAAATGCTCAATAAGAATTTTCTTGCCAAGCTTAATTTACATCATTTAAAAAGCTATTTGAATAAAACTACAATACCATTGTGGGCTACATTTGTTTCCGAGAAGAGTATAAGTAATAAAAACCAAGTGTGAGTGCGACCGCATTATAATATTAAAAACTCGACGATTCTTTCACCAATTTGTATGAGGCTATTGTTGTCCGTCTGTCCGTCATCAAACTCCATAAATCATATTCGTCGTAAATTCGATATTACAATGAGAGATCTGTTCTTATTTAAATTTCGAATTCGTGTGTGACATTTTTTTAATGCGACTCATTGAGACTCAAGAGTGGAGAATGGAGATAGATAGGTAATATTTTTTAAAATTATTTTATATATTTATTATATTACACCGACAAAAGAATTTACGGTATTAATCGACGTTATAACTAATACTTATTGGCAACTGTATTACAAAATCATAAGATTTCTTCCATTTTCGTTTACAAGTACCCGTCGATCGTGGAAAAACGAGACACAATAGCTTATCTATTGTTATCGCGGCCGGATGTGGCCGCTTGGACTAATTCAGTCTTAACTTTTTAATTACCATCAACCATGGTTTACCAAAGGCTGTATTGTTAAGTAATTTATGTGCACAACATAGTAGTAGACCACCAGTAACCGATTCGGCAAAAAGGGGTTGTGATATAAGACGAACTAGGCGCTCCGGCCGCACACGCGGTGTTTATAATGGGAGCACGTACGCACTACATTGTCGGGGGACATCTGCTGAAAAAAAGGACGCCGTACGCTGGCGCATTCGTGCTGAAGCATTGGCCACTAGATAATTATGTACTTACCCTTTTACTATTTTGTGATACAATTAATTGCTTTATTAATGACGAGCTTTTGCCCGCGGCTTCGCTCGCGTTAAGAAGTATTATTATATACAAACTTTCATCCCCTATTTGCCAAATTTCAGCCCGATCCGTCCAGTCACCAGTGGTTTGGGCTGTGCGTTGATAGATCACCATGTCAGTCAGTCACCTTTGAGTTTTATATATTATGTATATGTATATGTATAATATGTATATATTATAGATATAGATTTATAACTAACAAGTGACTTTTAGCTAACTTTTTCGATAAGAAAAAAATTGTTAAGTGCACCTATCCGTCCTTTAACCGTGTCTGTCTGCTACTTCTTCAACTTCAGGCATGGCGCGTGACACCACGTGACACACGGCGAGGCCCAAGTGGGTCTTACGGTAGTTGAGAGGACTGATCGAATCAAGATGAAACGGTATGGAGATAGAGCGGAGAAATGTAGAAAAAAATGTACGGTTTCCAATATGATAAACGCATTTTCGTCATCGCTATTTTGGTAGATTATTATCACTTTGATTTTTACTGATGAATTTTCCCAGTTTTTTGGTAAAAAATGGGCCTCGTGCGAGTTTCTTACGCCGCCGGTTCTTCTCGCCGGGTCAGTACTTACTACTTAGTTCCGAAACCGGTGGTAGGCATGACTATATAATATGTAGACTTTCTGAAAATATTTTATTCAGAAAAAAAAAACAATTTGTATTTATTTTTTACTGAAATTTTATTACTTGTTTGATGTTTCCTATGCTTACCAGGTAACATTATATAATAGAGCGGGCATTCTATCCGCGTCCATTTCACATTTTTGTGTCGATTAGCTTCTTTAAAACAGGCGTGAATCCTTAGTAGTCAATTTGTTGACAGGCCCAGGAAAAAAAACAAACATTACCCACGGAGGTCCTTAGATGACCAATTTGTTATCATGGAACAAATATGGCCACCAACACTTTAATTCGTTTTGTTACATTTTCAATCCTATCCTTGTTCTTTTAAGGTTAATTTTACTATAACATTCATGTCATTAAGGTGATAAGTCCTTTGTGGTAGTTGACGCCATGTCTGCTAATTGTCTTGTCTCTCAGGTAAAAAACCGTTCTAGGAAGGTAATAGAAAGGAGATCAAATTCTTTGGATATCTTCCTAAGTTAGGCATTCAGGTACTGTACAGGTACTCTTACAAGTAGGTTAGGTTAGAATCAAATCATGAAATCTTTTACGCCTTTGCACGAAAATACTAGCCAAATATCAAGATGTGTCACTCGTTTTACAAAATTACTAGCGAAGTATCAAGATGTGTCAGTCGTTTTGCAAAATTACTAGCCAAGTATCAAGATTGTGTCAGTGACTTGACGTTATTATGACGTGCACGTTATAAATGTGATTTCTACGTGACGTAAGATTATACAAGTTCCAAACAAAGGCCTATTACGGCGTCGGCCTCGTAAGGAAATGGCAACATTGTATTTGTAGTCGATCAGCGAATTAATTGTGACTCTATAAATACTGCGACCGGCTCATACTGATGCTTTAACTTAGGGCTCCCACACAAAACTCCGAAGAAATGTGGAAGCCCTTAAGACGATTAAAGGCCGTCACAGACTTAGCTATAATATATTATACTAGCTGTCCCGGCAAACGTTGTTTTGCCATTTAAAGTATATTTTCTATATCATCAGTTGATACATGTTTTACCCCCTCTTTTGTCCCCTAAGAGGGTGTGGGGGGAAGGTCATACACCAGATGTTAAGTTGAAAAACACAGTTAATACCTAATATGAAGTAAGTCCACTAAAGAAAAAAGTTGTATACAAAATCTGACCCATCTTTGGTCCCCAGAGAGGGTTGAAAGGGGAGGAGGGGGAGGATTTTTATACACCAGATGTTGAGTTGGAAGAAGACAAATATAATATATCTGTGAAAACCGTATGCAAATCTGTGAAAACCGTATGCAAATCGGATCAGTAGTTTTCGTGTTAAAGAAAAAAGTTTGATACAAAATCTGACCCCCTCTTTTGTCCCCTTAGAGGGGTGGGGAGAAAAAATTTTATACACCAGATGTTAAGTTGGAAGAAGATAAATATATCTGCGAAAACCACATTCAAATCGGATCAGTATTTTTCGTGTGATGCTGGAACAAACATACAGACAGACAGAAAGAATGACAGACAGACAGACAGACAGACAAAAAACTAACCACATTTTTGGCTTCTATAGCGATGTAGTGACAAAGGTGTAATTTCGGGTGTCATTTCATATCTTTTATGTACAGAATTTTCATTTCTACAACAGAATATTGTCTTCCTCCCGCACGCGCTTTAGTGACGCCCACTATCGTAATATTTTAATTTCGCCATAATTTCAAAACCAAACGTCCAATTTTAATCATTCAAAGACCAAATATTATTATCTACATAAACTGTACTTAGTGATAAAATAATTTATTTTGATAAGGATTAATAGCGTGAGTAAAATATATCCGTTTAAATGTAGTCCAAAAAAAATTCAGGATTTTTAAATAAATAAATGGTTATTGTGCCTCACTCGAAATAGATAGGTATAGTGTGTCGCGGACTTTTTTGTAGATATTTATAAGATCTACAATTACTTAGAACATTTTATGGTTCTATCTTTTATAGTTTAGGCAGCGTACGCAAAATAAGTAACTTTTCTAGCTGATTTTTTACACCTTGCGTCCGAAAAACTCAAATATCTTACGGAACCCTACTTTTTTCCAAAATAAAATGTAGCCTATGTTCAGCAGAAATAATGTAAGATTCCAGTAGCAAAAGAATTTTTCAAATCGGTATAGTAGTTTCGGAGCCTATTCGACTCAAACAAACAAACAAAAAATCAAATCTTTCCTCTTTATAATAGTAGTGTAGATTGCGTTTATGAAAGTGGTTTCTTAACAAAAGTTGCTTTAAATTACATAAGTTATCGAATGGTATACAAATATTAAGAAATTTTATTGAAAAAAAAATCGACTTGAATATCCAACTTTGAAGGCGCATAACAAAAAAAATACAAAACCTATCAAGCTGAAATTTTGGAAACACTTATTTTTTACCGTTAATGATAAAATTATACCGTACTAAACACACTGAGACCAGAAATATATATTATAGCTGAGTGTGTGGCCACGCGAAAATTGTATAGAAAATATATAGTAATATGCCTAGCTATAAACATATTAATATATATTATAGCTAAGTCTGTGACGGCCTTAATTTTTGCCGGAATTGATACTTGTGTCTTAAAAGGTAGAGTTAGAAGTGGTAGAGAAAAATTAATTGCAAGTTTCATTCTAGACGATTTTCAGGCAATTTTAATAATCATGTTATGTTGAAACTTGGAATATTACAAAAGTAATGGACTGTTTGTACGTTTGCCGCGTTTTACCCTAAACGAACTCATAAAGCAGTATACATAAGTTAATTGCACAGATGGTCACATGCCACTATAACAGTCTACACTCTACAAGATATACTTTCATGCATAGAGTATCATGGGTGGCGACGTAGCATGGGATCACCGAGTAAAAGTATAAAATGAGTTGTATAGAATAATATTCTTTACCACCACGGACCAGTACGAATTAGAAAAAAAAAACAATAAACGTCACGAGCATCCCGCAATTGACAGGAGCTGTCAATTACAGCCGGCGTACACGTCAGTATCGTGAGCAATTTGCGCGGTTCGCGGAAGACGTCGCCAGCACCGCCATCGCTGTTTATACCGACGTAATTGCACCCTTCACGCCCCCCGATAAATGTTTTACATTGTATATGGGTTATATTATGTATCTTGTCTATTTAAAGCTAAAAGTTCGACAAGTTGTGTGATAGAAATTATATTTTCAATAATAAAAGTATTATGTCTGGTCCACTCTGGAGTCGCTTTTGAAACCGTTCACATACTTACATTTTTCTAGTCACTTTAAAAGCAAGCTTTGATAATAATGAATGGACAAGATATTAACTATTTGAATTTAGATTCAGAAACATTATCATCAAGGTTGTTGACATTGTCATGTTTTAACCGATCAAAAATGTCGAATACACGTATGAAGGACTTTTTACATCGTTGTAAGGAGTAAGGACTCTATTCTCTACATTTTATCTATACTAATATTATAAATGCGAAAGTGTGTCTGTCTGTCTGTCTGTCTGTCTGTCTGTCTGTCTGTCTGTCTGTCTGTTACCTCTTCACGTCCAAACCGCTGAACCGATTTTGCTGAAATTTGGTACGGAGATAGTTTGAGTCCCGAGAAAGGACACAGGATACTTTTTGTCCCGGAAAAATGTACGGTTCCCGTACAATAAACTTTTATGATTTGCGCGTAAACTATTCAATCGATTTTGATGAAATTTGGTATGGAGATACTTTAAGTCTCTAGAAAGGACATAGAATACTTTTGGCCCCGGAAAAATGTACGGTTCCCGTACAATAAACTTTTATGAATTGCGCGTAAACTGTTCAATCGATTTTGATGAAATTTGGTATGGAGATACTTTAAGTACCGAGACAGGACATAGAATACTTTTTCTCCCGGAGAAATGTACGGTTCCCGTACAATAAACTTTTATGATTTGCGCGTAAACTATTCAATCGATTTTGATGAAATTTGGTATGGAGATACTTTAAGTCTCTAGAAAGGACATAGGATACTTTTGGCCCCGGAAAAATGTACGGTTCCCGGACAATAAACTTTTATGAATTGCGCGTAAACTGTTCAATCGATTTTGATGAAATTTGGTATGGAGATACTTTAAGTACCGAGACAGGACATAGAATACTTTTTCTCCCGGAGAAATGTACGGTTCCCGCACAACAAACTTTTATAAGTTGCGCGTAAACTATTCATTCGATGTTGATTAAATTGGGTACATATTTTAGTCCTGAGAATGGACATAAAATAATATTCATCTCAAAAAAATTTATGGTTCCCAATCAAAAGACTTACGGTCTTACCACAAAAAACTAAACATCGATTGAACAGTTGTTTAGAGACTATTTTGTAGGTACTGAATTTTTTTGTAATTAACTGTTCAACAGGTGTTTGAATCTTTTGGTGTAAGATCGTATAGGTTTACGCGTAAACTATACAATCGATTGTAATCATCTATAAACAGAATAAAATCATAGGAAAGTCAATTCTGTACATAACCTACACACATAACATACAGTTTTCGACTGTCATATTTTGATTAATATGCGTGGGACTTTATCCTATGCCCCCCCAAACCCCCCCCCCTGGATTTCTTGCTTACATCAAAATGTTATCGCGTCGTTAGGCTCTCTTTTTACTATGTCGTTAGTGTTGAGTTTTAATTCTCCTTTTTAGGAACAAACTTATTAATTAAAAGTGAATTTATTCCAACCTTAACTAAACATACAGTTTTCAAGTGTCATTTGATTTTGCCCTCGGCTCGTACGTGGGGAGGCTGCGCCCCCCCCAAACCCCCCCCCCCTGGGTTTCTTGCTTACATCAAAATGGTATCGCGTCGTTAGTGTTGAGTTTTAATTCTCCTTTTTAGGAACAAACTTATTAATTAAAAGTCAATTTATTCCAACCTAAACTAAACATACAGTTTACGAGTGTCATTTGATTTTGCCCTCGGCCCGTACTTGGGGGGGCTGCGCCCCTCCAAACCCCCCCCCTCCTGGATTCCTTGCTTACATCAAAATTGTATCGCGTCGTTAGTGTTGAGTTTTAATTCTCCTTTTTAGGAACAAACTTATTTATTAAAAGTGAATTTATTCCAACCTAAACTAAACATACAGTTTTCGAGTGTCATTTGATTTTGCCCTCGGCCCGTACTTGGGGGGGCTGCGCCCCCCCAAACCCCCCCCCCCCCTCCTGGATTCCTTGCTTACATCAAAATGGTATCGCGTCGTTAGTGTTGAGTTTTAATTCTCCTTTTTAGGAACAAACTTATTTATTAAAAGTGAATTTATTCCAACCTAAACTAAACATACAGTTTTCGAGTGTCATTTGATTTTGCCCTCGGCCCGTACTTGGGGGGGCGCAGCCCCCCCCTCCTGGGTTCCTTGCTTACATCAAAATGGTATCGCGTCGTTAGTGTTGAGTTTTAATTCTCCTTTTTAGGAACAAACTTATTAATTAAAAGTGAATTTTTTCCAACCTAAACTAAACATACAGTTTTCGAGTGTCATTTGATTTTGCCCTCGGCCCGTACTTGGGGGGGGTTGCGCCCCCCCAAACCCCCCCCTCCTGGGTTCCTTGCTTACATCAAAATGGTATCGCGTCGTTAGTGTTGAGTTTTAATTCTCCTTTTTAGGGACAAACTTATTAATAAAAAGTGAATTTATTCCAACCTAAACTAAACATACAGTTTTCGAGTGTCATTTGATTTTGCCCTCGGCCCGTACTTTGGGGGGGCTGCGCCCCCCCACACCCACGCCTCCTGGGTTCCTTGCTTACATCAAAATGGTATCGCGTCGTTAGTGTTGAGTTTTAATTCTCCTTTTTAGGAACAAACTTATTAATTAAAAGTGAATTTATTCCAACCTAAACTAAACATACAGTTTTCGAGTGTCATTTGATTTTGCCCTCGGCCCGTACTTGGGCCCCCCCTCTCCTGGAATTGTTGCTTACATCAAAATGATGTCGCGTCGTTAGTATTGAGTTTTAAAAAGTGAATTTATTCCAACCTAAACTAAACATACAGTTTTCAAGTGTCATTCGATTAATATGCGGGGAACGTTGCCCTCGGCCCGTACATAAAAAGGCAAAATTAATCCATTTCCGTTATTATACAATGTTAACGCGGACGAAGTCGCGGGCAACAGCTAGTAAAATAATATTTTATTACTACAATTTATGAATTCAAAAGAATTACAAACAAGTTCGCGTTTTCAAGATGGCCGCCATTGTGCAGCGTTGATTGTTTAATAACAAATAATTGCTTAATTGTCGCACGCAGATTGCGGCTTGCTTTGATTGCTCCAATCGCACTTACAATCTAACCGCTGGATTAAAAACACGGAACTCTTTCTAGTTTCTACCCGCAATTTCATAATTTACTCGACAAAGCAAGTTTTCAGTCATTATTTTTAATAATACGTGTGTTTATGAACTGTAAATTCAGTGTTGCAGCTTGCAAATAAAAATTAAATTACGTTAGCGTTGATTAATTAGATCGAAACATAATGTGTCAGTTTAGTTACAAAGTGTCTAATTGTCAGTTTGCTCAAGAGATCTGTTATGATTTTTTAGGAACAAGGAACTCTGTAAGTATGCGAATTTGTTTGTAAACAACATTTTTTAGCTCTATCACGTATCAAGATCGTTGAGGTGCGCTATTTAGCACTCAAATTTTGAGATTGATTCCTGTTAACATTTTCAACAAAACCAAAGTACCTACCATAAAAGATCCTGCAAGAGGCTGAATTCAAAATTTGTAATTATTGAAGCAGTAAAGAGTCTAAAGACTAAAATTTAAAAAATCTTAGTAGAACTCGGAAGGAACCTTTCTTATAGATTGACCTATATGAAAAGTTTCTTCTGAGTTCTACTACTTGTTTCATAATCTGTGGCAAAACTATAAATTACCAAGTTTACAATAATAATTGTTGTACAATATAACAATAATAAAACAACCGTAAAGGAGGCCAGATTTTATGATAATAACACAGTTTCAAATCTATAATTGAAATGGATATCATGTTTCACTAACATCATAAATTGTTGGCGACTGCTCGCATATTTTGTTTAATGTTATATAAAATACTGTTGTGATCATCATTATCACCATCATTATCACCACCAACGCCTCCGTGATCTAGTGGTACAGAGCGCGGCTCTTGACTCGGAGGTCGTGGGTTCGATTTCCGCGTTGGAAACATATAACATGTTTCCAAGTTTGGTTAGGACAATGCAGGCTGATCACCTGATTGTCTGACAAGTAAGATGATCCATGCGTCGGATGGGCATGTAAAAAGTGGTCCTGCGCCTGATCTCTCGCCGGTCGTGTCGGTCTTCCGTCCCACTGGGTTATGAGAGTAAAGGAATAGAGAGTGCTCTTGTGTACTGCGCACACACTTGGGCACTATAAAAATACTCCAAGCGTAGCTGGCCTGGTTTCAATGAAACCGGCCACCGTCACCGAAACCGGTGTGGGAGCTATTATTATTATTATTATCACCATCATCACTACAATCGTGATCAATCAATTAGCGTCACTTTAACTTTACCAACTCATAATTTTAAGCGAAAATCCACTACCGTCTAATAAAAACTTACGTACTGTAATATCAAATATGTGAAAAAATAACTAAGTAAAGTACCTATATGTTAATAATTAATACTGGAGCTACAATTAATAACTGATTATTGTGAAAGGCAACAATTTCAGTTAATATAAAGTTAATATAAAGTTTTGTAACGTTCCTAATCGGGCCGTGTCTACTAAAGAATAAATAAGAACTCAATAATACGTAAGACCATGACCCGACTAGGAATGTTACATAGGTACTATACTAACACTAAAAATATTGTAATACAATCCGACTAATAACGTTACAAAAGTACTCTACTATAACTCCTACTTCTCTAAAAATTCAATACAATTCTTACCTAAACATAACACCTTTTTCAATAATCACAATTTACGTATAAGTTATATAACAATTTTCGCCCACAATATGGGACGATACACTGCCCTATTTAAGTCGTCTCCTGCGACTTCTATTAATAAAAACACTCCCGATTAGCATTTATGTCATTAATCATTTCTGTGTGTTACAGCATTCTGTCTGATCTTCTAAATTAAATATATTCGTTATAACAATCATGTAATCCTAACCTGAATTTGGCTCAAGTTGAACGTTGAAAATAGTATTTTCAACCGTATTTTAAAGAATAATTACGTAAGTAAAATACATTATGTTGCTCTAATTGGCTTTATTTAGATGTCAGAAAAAAATATTAATCTACTGTCTTGATGGCACTGTATGAAAAGTAACACAAATCTTTGAGCTTAGTATTTAGACAATATCTACTATGTAATTGATAAGCAATCAAAAAGCTGAAAATTCTTTGCCACTTTCTTCAATCAAATCTTCAATTACCTAATATTATTATTATTATTATAATACAGTTCAACGTACCTACCCATAATGCCTACTTTCCATAGTCAACATACTCTTTCCTTTTAGCATAATTTTCACTTTTCCTCAATTTTCCAACAATGATAACAAAGAACGCGGCACCTAATCAATTTTCATTTATTGTAATAATGGCAAACGAAGGCTACTTATAATTAGATGGTGGATTTGGCGCCTCTCCAACTCCTGGTCATTGTTAAGATCATCAGTATTCGCCTATTGTGATAAATCATTATTTATATTCGCACGTTTTAATAAATCTAACGAAACGAAAAAAATGTGATAAACATTTCTTCGTAATTCACAAATCACATGTTCGAGATGGCGTCATGTTCTGTTCCATATTTAAAATCTTTTGTTTTTTTAAGGATTCATAAAAGGCAAAGATTTTCGTGTTCATCTTTTGAGCACTTACTTTCTTTATAGCCAGGGTTTTAGATATAGAGCAATGGCTTCACACTCCGTATTTCTGAGGTGGCAATGAAATTAATAAGATCTGCCCGTTTCCTTGCAAATATATCACGATGTTTGATCTCCCTGCCAAATTTCCTAGGTGGATAAAGCAATAAACAGAAATTATAGCGCGGTGGCCATATATGTCTTACTCGAAATATGAATTTAATACACCTCAGTCCTCAAATACTTTTACTTCAGTCTGATTTACGCGGCTCTTTGATCGCGGCCCGCCGTATTTGTTTCGCCGGAATGATATTAATCAAAATCATTTATAGCGGTCGCATTTGCGTTTAACTGCCGCATTATGTTAGTTCTCAGAAGTAGCTATCAAATATTCCACCACAAAACGGTTATTACACTTCCCTGATTCTGTTCCACCGTGTTCGATGTCATATCGCTGGCGGCCCGCCAAATCATAAACGTTTTTAATTCGCGTGACAATATAAAACTATTTGTACAGGTTTCGGTATTCCGATTTCAAAACGTTCCGAATTCAAAGAAACAATTTTAATAACGTGAAAACTTTTTAAGCTGTGTTGTACTTTTTATGGGATGGCTGGGCGGGAAATGATAAACTCGAGTCACGTGACCTGGTCGAAATTTCGTAAGACAGAGGTAGAGCCCCACGCGCTCCTTTACCAGCACTGCCGCAAATATCTATGACATCATATCAATATCTATGACTGACATGGTGATCTATCAACGCACAGCCCAAACCGCTGGACGGATCGGGCTGAAATTTGGCATGCAGGTAGATGTTATGACGTAGGCATCCGCTAAGAAAGGATTTTGATAAATTCCCACCCCAAGGGGTTCAAATAGGGGATAAAAGTTTGTATATACTAATACTTCTTAGCGCGAGCGAAGCCGCGGGCAAAAGCTCGTATTTTATATGATACAAAAATTTTGATAGACGGAAGATATCGTACAAAATCTGCTATCAAGCTGTTGCATTGCTCTCGCGAAACACAAAATCACCCTGCCGAAGTGCAGCCCGAAGTTCATGATGTCGTCAAGTTATCAAGGTTAAGCCACATGTGGGGCAAGGGCTCGTGCTTATAAATAAAAAGCAATCAAAGAAATTCCAGCTGGATACGAAATCTCCCGCGACGGCTGTCAAAGTAGCATCACTAACCGAAATAGCATCTAATTATTTTGATGACTCAACTGGAATACAATTAATCTTGCCGCTTCTGTGAACTGTCCGAGTGACGGACGGACCGAAATATCGTCGCGTTTCGCGATCAATTAACTGTGAATATCGAATTTCGATCGGTGCCGCGTATCAAAGTTGGTAGCCGAGCGCGGTGCCGGTATAGCATGGACCAGAGACTACAGAGTACAGACTACAAATACGGTAAAGCCAGGTCTACACTTGTGGCTACAGAGTAACAGATATACTAGTGACAGGTCTGTAGTCACTAGTCTATCTGACACTTGTAGTCACAAATACAATAAAGCCAGGTACACTTGTGCTAGTTGCGGACTTGCGGTAGGTCCTATCGTACCCGCAACTCTGCCTAAAGGCCGTCACAGACTTAGCTATAATATATATTAATATACCGTACTAAACCAGACCAGAAATATATATTATAGCTGAGTGTGTGGTCACGCGAAAATTGTATAGAAAATATATAGTAATATTATGCCTAGCTATAAACATATTAATATATATTATAGCTAAGTCTGTGACGGCCTTTAAGCGATGAGTGGAGCACCATGGGGTTTAAGTGGGTAGACTACACAGGAGTCCCACATACCCCGGCCGATATCCCCAATTTGCCGCGGATGCGTGAAGCATTTCTCCGTGTTAAAAAAGGTACACTTGTGCTGATAACAGAGTTAAGTCAAATAAAAAGACTAACCAAAGTGCTAAATGTAGTAAAAAATAAAGGCGTTCAAAATTCAGCATCTTTTTGCTGCAGCATCATCTAGATTCTAGACTCTAGAATGATTAAGACTTTATTGCTAATGACCCTAAAAATACTCCAAATATAGTGTTATTTATCACTATTAAAAATACTCAGAAATTGTATCACATCCAATCAAGGACCAAGTTAATTGAAATGAAGATGTTGAATTCACGAGAACAGCGGAAGGAAATCGAACCTTGATTGAACGTACAGTAACTAGATATGTAAAGTTCACTAGAAAGGGCATTTTAAATCACGCCAATAATATCTATCGTTATCGTATCGTTTTGATTTTATTTAGAAATCTAATAAATCTACTGCTATTAAAAGGCTTCATTTACGATTAGTTGTTATTTCTTTTATGACTTATCAATGCAAAACTTTAAGATCCTTAGGTAAAAATGCGCCATCGAATTTTCGGGTCTCTTTGCTGAGATGAGGAGAGCATAGGTGGTTTCCCACAGAGTGGTTTCCAAAAAGTCTATGAAGCGAGTGCTATAAATACTGAAAACATGAAAAACATACGCCACCGTCTGTTATTGCGGTCTAATTCTTGTAGAATTCTACACAATGCATAATTTATGTCTCGTCTACTTTCCGTCTAGCGGTAGTAAATCATACGACACATTAATAAATGCTCGAAATCTAATCTCATAAAAATATGATTAGGTTTTAATTCCGTGGAGTTTTTATGGCGGTGTTAAACTTGATTAATACGATGCAGTCAAATGAGATTTATAAAATTTTCATCGCTTCGTAGAATTAAGTGATATTTGGCTGAAATTGTAGGTTTTTATTTTCTGTAAATGATATTGATTTCTTTAGTTTATGAATCACAATTTGTGAACGATATTATGTCGATGGGGTGGTAGTAAAAGCCAAACGTTCTTCCAAACCTTCTACCTGGAAAGCACGCTACCGTCTTTGTCATAAATGACTGTTCCAATATATCAGACAAATTTTATTAATTAATAAAATTGGATAGTTTTTAAAAACAAATTTCCAAGAAAATAGAATTCCTCGTTGTGTCACTTTACTTAAGCAATAGAAAAATATCGTAACGATAAAATGATCGGAACAGCAGCCAAGTCCAAGAATACGAGTGTCAATCACCGTCAGACACGACGGCGCGAACGGAATAAGCTTTTTCTGATGTTTCTGATATTCAAGACGCGGACGCAAATCGCGCGTGTGTCATCGGCGTTATTTTTTATCTGTCACATGATTAACTTCGCGGCTAGTTTTTTTTAAGTATTGCAATTTGAAAACTGCAATAGTTAATTTTTGGGGAAAAGTTGTTTTTCGTCCGATATCCCGTAACAAACCTTGACTAACAAACGCAAATAAACGTTACAAAAATAAACTTTAATTTCGAATCATTAAGGTTTGATGATGATAAGATGTTTTAGCATCTTTAAATTAAATCGATATTTGTTATCGAATTAAATGTAAATGCCATATCGTTACAGTCGGATTTATTTATCGGACGTGTATTTTATTGTCGTCCGCCGCGGGGCGTTATTTAATCGAATGAATAATCGATTGATCGGCCCATAATTAAAATCGTAACTTATTAAACGTTTTATTAAACTTGTCGAGTTTCGCGCCTCACAATATTACACTAGTTAACAAATTCTCTTTTATATCAAAAGTTAATTTGATTTTGAAATCGATTCTGCGTCGTTTAAGAACAAGATGTTTTCTTTTTAGGAATTTTTGGTAGCTTAACCTCCTACGCAACAATTTCTGATCTATGTGTCTGCTGACTGCTATAATATTCCATTTACAAAATATCGACTTGTTGCACGCAAATGTCTAGGTATGGGCAGCATACTTATCGATAGAAATTGTCGATAATTTTCTTTTTTTTGTCAAAAAAACTTGTTGCTCGGATTTGTAACCATAACAATTTGTAGATAGGTGTATGTACCTACCGTACATAATATATTACTAATTACTATATTACTATATTATCTGAACAAAAAACAACAGTCCCCTAGAAAATTATTAATTGCAACAAATCTAAGTATTTAAATGCGTATTTTGTGATCTGGATTAACATCTGCAGTTTAAAGTATCTAGAACAGGTACTAAGCAATTTAACAAGTAGACTTATAAAAGATTTCTTTATACGTATAAAAATATCGATACATTACATTGAAGCCTCCAAGGACGCCATCATATATCTCGTTTAATAAGGCGTTTGACATCGCCTCGGTGTTTATTACATCGCGATGTGTGAACTGAGATTTTAACATAACCTCAGGCTAGATTGTATTGGCTCTTCACTATTTTATATTGCCTTATAACTTGTAACGATCAATATCGGTAATACTCTACATGCCTTTTACAATCTAAGAATACTTGAGAATAGTTTCATGATCTTTAGTAAAAAATATATGGTTTCATAAATTAATTATAATTTATAATGGTCTCTACGTTCAAAGATTTCAAAATTCAGGTCACGAGAAACGACGAATTTGACAATATTTCTTATATTTATTATTTCTTGTATTTACAAGAAGATGGTCCATATAATTATGTCTTTAAATCTCACAGTTGATGTCTCAAGCAACCCCGAACTGTGGCCACTCGTTTGACCACAGTCATTGATTCGACATGCCATGTCTATTGTCTAATTCATCTATGACAAGGATGCTGTGTGTGTCTCAACACACTAGGCTGAATTATTACGTAGACGTAAATTCCGCCGCGTTTAATACGGATGGAACGCGACGGAATAGTGTATCGCGTCTCGCGTTCCGCCCGTATTTTGTATGGGTTTGAAACGCGGCGTAAACGCGGCGGAATTTACGTCGGCGTAAATCAGCCTAGTGTGTTGAGAGCCTAGTATGTGCCAAGAAAACGCTGCTTATGTCAAAAGCATATCGCAACAAGTGAGCATAAAACGATAAACCTGAAAGTGCATAATTTCGATGCAATAATAATTTACAGCCATCACTGTTTTGATGCGGTGGTATTTCATAAGCTCGACAACTGCGCGCATCACTAAGTTTTACAATCTGTTGCGACTTGCGTTTCACAAAATATTGTCTTTGGTTTGCCATTAAAAATGGAACGGTGTATTTTTTTAATTTGCATTAATAATTACAAAGAGTACGTAACTTATGAAAATGTGCAGTGGGTCCAAGTTAAAAAAAAGTGAACTTATGCTGGCCAGTTACAAAGTATAAATCAAATCGAATGTTTTATTAGACACGTAACTAATGAAGATTATTAAAAACAAAGGACAATAATGATGAAGTGCGTTTGATATCAAAGTTTAAGGGCAATAATGAGTTATTGTGGTCGTACACCATAAAGAATCCGATCTCACTGATACGTCATAAGGCCATAAATATAGGGCCATAACTCGCGCGAGTTAATTACGAATAAATAAATAATTGAAAGTGAAGCCCCGGGCCTGATGTGGAGGTGCTAACAAGCGCAGTACGATATATTAGTCGGAATTTAATAAAATCCCCGCAAATGAGTTTTTGTCGATTTGTGAGTTGTGACATTTTTGTGGGTGGTTGGAATATCGGCAGGAGGCATCGATAGCTTTGCAACGTCTGTCAAAAAAAAAAAAACTGCTGTCATTGAATCATTGATCCCTGTAGATCAATGATTCAATGCTGCTGTAAGATATAATCACGTTGCAGGTTTTATTAATTTGATACCTAGTTCCTGAATCATAATGGTAATATCGGCAAATGCTGAATTAAATACGATGCGGCACTTTTAATTCATTTTTTCAATGACAAAGAAAAAGAAAAACAATTAAATTAGTCGGCCATCTTTGTTTTCGAATTTCGAGCGTTTTAATTTAAAAGACAATTGAAACCGATACCGTTCCAAAGATAACTCGGAAGTGTCAGATCATTTTTGAGCCGGTATACATTTCCGAATCTCAGAATAGTATAAAGCAGATCTCTCATCAGGTGACCGCAGATCGTTAGAAGTCAATTAGCCCGGGGATCACTCAACGCGCTCTATTTTACTAAAATATATTTTATATCTGACGGATGACATCGTTTCCGAATCATCTTGGCCACGAATTATAATGACATCTATTTTTATTGCGATTTTTATGTTGCCAACTTTTCGAACGGACAAATTGTTGGTGTAAACATGTTTTTGTGATTTATTATTTTGCGTTATTTACGAGTTGGGACCCTTTTGCTTACGCAAAGGTGATACAATTATTTAAAACATTCCAATTACATACCCCTTCTTAACAGAAACAAACAAAAGTGATAAAACAGCAATTAGGCTAATAATCCATAATATATCCATAATATTATAAATGCGAAAGTGTGTCTGTCTGTCTGTTACCTCTTTACGCTCAAATACCTATTTTGCTGAATGGTATGGACTATGGAGTCTGGAGATACTTTGAGTCCCGGGAAAGGACATATAATACTTTTCATCCCGGAATTTTGGCGCAACGGAGTTGCGGGCGTCATGTAGTAATGAAATAAATCTAAGCTGAGCTATCTGCTTTATTTTTAGTTTAACTATCGTCTTCCTGCATGAACTCGACACTTAACTGGCAATTCATCATTTTCATTTAGTGTCATATTATGATGCGAAATATTATAAAATTTACTAGATGATCCGCGCGACTTCGCCGGCGTAATTTAGGAATTTCACAGAAACCGTACATTTTTCCGCAAAAAAAAAAATAGCCCATGTCCCTTCACGTGGTCTATTCTTCATGTGTGCCAAATAACGTAAAATTGCTCCAGTAGTTCTTAAGATAATACGCATTTTCATATAATTTTCCCTGTTTTTTTACACATTTTCCTCTGTTTCTTCGCTCCAATTGGTCTTAACTTAATAATGTATAGCTTTCGTCGATAAATGGGCTATCTAACACTGAAAGAATTTTTCAAATCGGACCAGTAGTTCCTGAGATTAGCGCGTTCAAACAAACAAACAAACAAACTTTTCAGAATTATAATATGTATTAGTAAGTATAGATGATCATATTGTGTTTTATTAATTAGGATTTTTTTAAGGCTACGAAACTAGATTGAAAACTGTGTTCACTTTTAGCACAGTTATTTTGGGATTTTACTCAAAATGTACAGTTCCGCCTGGAGTTTTTTATATTCTCTTAATAAGCAAACTCATAATAAAAATAGTTAATATAGAAAGCAATCAGAAATACCAACAATTAGATTATATTTTTGAGCTCCATGATTGAAAGCTATCTAGGCCGGCCAACGTGATGGATGACCGGCTAAATTACCTCGCAGGGCTGCCAACTTGGATGCTTCGGCACGAATTGCCAACCTTAAAAACCAAGGTCTCATAGCTAGAAGTTTTAACTATGAAGTTATGTGTAATCGTTTTTATTGAACAGCGTTTGATGTGTTGCAGATTTAGGTGCTATATTTTTAACCTTGTCGATACTCGATACAGGGGAAAGATAGAAGTTTGGTGTCTTTGTGGTCTATTTAGATTTGTGATCAATTCTCAAATGGTGAACCGTTTTGATCACTGTTATGTAAATATTTAGTAGTATTAGGTTACTGTAAAACTATTCCCGTCGACCTCTACAATTTTGAAGCCTATCATCCAAATTCCTACATAATATGATAATACAGGTTACTTTGAAGAAGAACAAGCCTTCGCTTCTGGTACTCTAATAATAAAAAAAAATCTTTTTACAACATAAGTTCCCAAATATTTTTTTAACAAGTTGTGACAACCCTAGTGATACCCCCCTCACCCCGCGCTAACGAGTCCAGTGATTATTTATAATGGCGACGACAGCGTTTCCGACTTTAATTTAGGACAAAATGAAAATCAATTTTGTGGGTATTTGCCTATTTATCAACAGGTGATTCAAAAAAATATAACGTCATCGAAATTCGAAACGACAGTTCAAGACGCCCGCGCAACAATGTTTAAAAATTAAAAGTAATTTAAATGTTTTTCGAATTTATTCAAAATTGATTGGATTTTTTGGTAGAGTTTTTTCGAGAAAGACTCTCGTAGTTACAGTTAAATATAAACTTATAGGCTTTCAAGTCTTTTGACTGTTAGCTTTTCTGGGTGGATCCATTAATTACGATATTTAGGGAATAAGGGTTGTCGAATTTCCTTGGGGTAGAGTAGTTAAAGCACATCACGTAATTTTACTCTAGCAAAAAATGGCACTAAACGCAAAAATATAATATCATTACAGTACCTATAGATTTTGATCAGATTTTGTGTGAAGATACTTTGACTCTCAAGAAAGGACATAGGATAATTTTTATACTGGAAAAATTAATGGTTTTTACACAATAAACGATTTTAACAACGAAGTTACGGCCAACATCTAGTAAGAACTTAGGTTATATATTTCACTGATTAAGCGTAGCAAGCTACGGAGAAAATTCAGTAAGTTATAGGTATTAAGCTTAGGCCAAACCTACGCGACCAACGCGAAAGCGAAGCGGAGCGTCAAGTTGTCAAATGTTGTCAAATGTGTGTTTTGTATTCAAAAAACACATTTGACAACATTTGACAACTTAACGCTCCCGCTTCGCAGTCGCGTGGTCGTGTAGGTTTGAACGAAGCATTAATTGGAAAATCCTAGTCAAAATTTAGTGTATAAGAGGTTATGCTGTAACCGGAAGTGTGTCCACATCCGGTCAGTATCTATGTGTGTCGGGCGGTCGGATACGGTTATCATATCCGCATGTCTTTCCCACGACACCTGGATAATGTTTGGCCAGTGAAAGTTTTCATACTGTCTTCATATATTATGTGGAAAGTTCAATATTACCTACATTATTGTGATTGAAAATAATATATATAATATACTTAATGTTAAAATATGTACTACTAGCTGACGCTCGCAACTTCGTTGCGCAAAAATTTGTTTATGAGCAATAAACGAATTTTTGCGCAACGAAGTAATAATAAGGTAATCGTAAATTTTCCGGGAAGAAAAGTATACCATGTCATTTCCAGGCACTCAAATTATCTGCATACCAAATTTCATTAAAATCGGTGCAGCCGTTTAAGCGTAAAGTCATGCAACAGGCGAAAATTTTACAAAATCTGCTGTCAATTGGCTGTCAATCGAAAATTTTGTACCGAAAGTCGAAACGAATCAGAAAACAGACAAATTATTTTCATGAATAAACAGGTTTCACTCAGTAGGTTAAGTAGGTACTTATTCGTTATTTTATCTACAATGATAATCATTTAGTTCGTCAGAAACTTTTGTCACGAAATATAAAGGGATTTTCCCTAAAAAGTGGGCGGCGCCCTACCCGCCCGCCCTCGGCTAGGGCGGACGGTTCGTGATTTATATTCGTTTTATTAAAATATGTGAAATAATTAAGAAAATCTTTTTCCATTTATTAACTATACAAATTCTAGAAACTAACCAATGATAAATATTGCCATAAAAACATTTCTAGCATGTTTCTAACTATTCTCTATTCGAAGAAAATTTTTCATAAAATATTACACATTCTATGAAATCTTCTAAATTCTTATGTTATTATTCTTTTGTTACTCAGTAAATTAGAAAAATGTAAGCTTTGTTCTTGTTTACGTTTAATTCAAATTTGATTTCAACAGACATGAAAGACCGTAGATATAAAATACGGCTAGATAATTCATTTTCAATTCTTGCATCTATGTATATTGTCTATGCCTTCAATATTGAAATACCATCAACAATATTCCCTATCTTAATGCAACACGACAAAGTATAATGGGAACCCGATATAGACTATCGATAAATCATTTTAAACTGTATCCTTTATGTTATTAAGTTGATTATCCTTTGTGTATTGTGAGGATAGGTGTTATCGTTGTAATATCGCGTTTCCTGCCACCCGCCGCGCCTACACCGTATCTTCAACATTACAATACCTTACTACTGTATTATTATCAGTTGAAACTATAGGTGTTGACGATATTAGGTGTTAAATAGAGAAGAAAGGCTATATTTGAGCCTGTGCTACATGAATCATTGCCAAGGAATCAAGCATTTTCTTTCATAAATACAGGCTGTAACAAAACAAAGTGATATTAATCGAGGATGCTTAATGTACATAAGTATTCTTTCTCTACACGATTCTCTACAAATTAACACCCTTAATATACAAAATAGCAGTACTAAAAGAGTAACTTCTTTTAACTTTTGAATGGGTAAAAAAAACTTGACGTATCCATAATGTTGTTAACAATTCATATATACCTAATAATAATATTAATTCCAAACCGTGGAATATTTATTTTTACTAAAAACAATCATAGCCAGTAAAAGGTCTTAACCTTTAATATTTCATTGTTAAAAAAAATAAAAATTTCTCCGCCGCGTAAAGAGATGCATTGTCAAAGTCAAATTTCGAATTAACCCTTCGCTGGTCGTATGTTAATGTTGCATTGTGCGTTTGTTCTAACCTGTCGCACTCAGACTCCATTGTATTTTTTTCTTTTTTTGTCTCCGGATCATTTTATTTCCGTTAGATTCTTCTCAACATAATCGAATCACTTTTTGTGCTTCCTAATTTGAATACGCCAATCATTTGATGTCAAAATTTGGATTGTCATTTAACTGATTTGAATTTACACGGTTCAATGATTCAAGAAAGTAGGTGTGTTTTTTGTCTCCGTTTATTCATGGATTTCTATTTTATATTCACCTGTTGTAAGTTAGTTGTATTAGTTGCTTAGAAACACTTATTTTATTCAATTAAAACATTACTCGTATTTTTACAAACATGAATAGAATTTGGTAGAGACTAAAGTGACATCTAAACATATTATTTTACTGTAAAATCCCGAACAATTCTTAGGATTTACGAAACGTATCATCGATAAATGTCTACTCATCGATAATTTCGGATTTTTTATTTTATATCCTTTGTAAGTCACAAACAAATAAACTTTAAAAAAGGCTAAAACGATCTGACTATCAAAGCTTCCACAAACAACATTAGCTGTGTCATGCATCAGACGCCGTACCGTATTGTAATTGGTATTGTTATTCAAATCCACCGAGGGCGAAGGCCTAAGACAGTGGCAGTCCTGTCTCGACACCTTCGCTTCGGCATAATAGATACGAGTGACGCCTCCGGTATAATAACGGAGGAGACTCCGTGCATTGTAATGAACTGAGACTTCGGATTATCGAATATTGGTTTTGAAAGAGACGATAATGAAACAAATTTTACTAAGAAAAATGCTAAAACAGCGAATATACAAGTAGATTTTAGAAGAGATCACAATGAGACTAATCCACTTACTAATAAAATATTTAACAATAACGTTGCAAGGTCACATTTAATTGGAAAAGTTATATGAGAGACTTCTTTATTGAGATTTGAGAGAGTAATGCAATTAGTGAAAGACTGCAGTCTGCAAGTAACAATTTACTCGTAGAAATATAAAATTAAAAACATGCGACTTACTGCGTAAAAAGGGACTAAGACATGATTGCGTTTCGCATACACAATGATAACAAAAAGATAAACGAAGTCGAACATCAAAATGGGAACATTAAAACAGAAATAAACGTAAATGGTATCGCCACTATAATTTCGTTTCATACAGAAACACATAAAAACTATCAACATTGTAAAACGGCGATTAGCAACACTGCAACAGTATGATAAAGAAAATTAAAGGTTTCCAATGATACTTTACGATTTCTGCAAGCGACAAGAGGTTGTAAAAGCGAGTATAGGAATGATGTATTACTTATTATTGTGTACGGCGAATCGAATAGATCAGGGGGTGCTAAATATAAACGCTGTTCCCTGGCTGTTATGTGGTGGGAAAATAATGAGAGAACTTTAGTGGTTTAAGAGATATAATGCGACTAAAATATGGGTGGTTATTTTAATGGAAATACTGTAGGCTGCTTAGTGCTTTTAAAACGCAAGAAAATATTGTTTACAATAATTTTTATTTCAGACTAATTGTGCACAATGTCTTTTAAAAATTAGATTTTTTAAGAATTTAAAGCAACGTTTACGTATGGTTATAACAGCTTACAATTACAATTTAATTACATAATATCACTTCCTAATGAAGTTATATCAAAATGTTCCTTCTAAATATAATAACGTATTATATGAGTAACCAAAAATAAATATTTAATATCCACTAAAATAATTTTGATAGAGCATTCTTTTCACAAAGTTATAACTGTGAAATGTTAGTTCAATTGAGTAGGCGATGTAACTTTGTACAGGTTTATAGTTCCCGATACTTGCCACCACCACTCGGTCCATTGTTGCATTCATCGCAATGATCCGCCGGAGTCCTTTCAGCCGCATCTGACATTTCCATTGTTGGCATTTTATTGCCGGTGTTACCGTGCGCGATCGTAAAGAACGCCTGCGCCGATTCCCCGACTCGATCCTGATGGGATTCGCGACCGCATCAGAAACCGAAGCCACCGCAACGACGAAGATACGTTTCTAATAAATTGATACGATACAGGGATTGGCCGGCGTTCCGCAAGGTTCGACTCTCGGCCCGCTGTAAATCATACTTTACAACCTTTAATTACAGATCGCTTCATGTGTAGATCGGGGGGCTGCGCTCGCGAAAATATCGCGTAATAATGGGTATTGACCGGTAATGGCTCCCCGGAGGTACCGCCGCCTTTGTCTTCTTATTGCCAATTACGGCGAATCGCTCTCCACTCCCGAAGTGTTCGTATTTGATTGGTCATATAAATGATTTACGTTAACCGATCCGCGCTTAATCGCGGCCGAAATTAGTGTCGATGTAAATCAGTGGGGGTGATTCTAATAAGAAAGGCCGGACAATGTTGCACCGGAAAGGCCGGCCGTTTTAATGTCTCCGGAGCGGAGTTACGCCGGATTGTTCTCGGGTTTACTGCTGCTGGTGTGATTGATCGTCGTATCTGTCGCTTCGGCGAGTTCCATACCATGTGCGAGCACTAAATGTGTATTCGGCTTTGATGGCTTCGGAACAGATAATGAATGAAACAAATTCCATGTTGCTTACTTAACTTTATCATATTGTTTTCTAGTATTTACCACATTTTCATCACTTTATTGTTTTGGATCCGTTTTTGCCACTGTAGTTGTCGAATGTTCTTATAAACCAACGTAAAATGTCCTAGGAAAATTATTATAATATCTTCATTTTTTATTGTAGTAAATACTGTGCATAGAGTAAATAAATTACGTTTTTACAATCTTCAAAACTAGGTACTTATTTTAATCCGTGTCATTCGCATGAGCACTTCAAACTTCACGTAAATGGAATAACATACGTATCTAAAGCGTTAAAATACGAGTTTAATTTAAAACTTCTCTCATGTTCGCAATAAATTCTTATAGCCATAAAACAAGAGTGTCTAAACAGAGGGAAGCCAGCATTTACTGCCGTAATATGAGCTATTAAACCACTATTTACTGTTATTTGCGTCTTTACGTTCATCATTATCACTTCTTATCCGATTCCTATTTAAAATTTTAATGCGTTAAACCCTTGTAGTTATAATATTATGATGATTGAGGTAGAACAAGAAATTATAAAGAAAATCATGAATCAAAAATTGTAACCTGAAAATAGAGAAACAACTTATGTAAGAGGATATACCAATAAGATAGAAAATTTTACAGCAAGATACACATTTTTAGAAAAAAAGGTAAAGGCAAATGATATAGCTACGGATAATTATTCACAGATGAGTAAGCTAAGTGATGCAATTACTTATTACGTATCTACTATTATAACTACGATCGCAGTAGGCAGTACTCGGTAGTTATATTATCGTGATGGATCGAAACTCCGATCGAGAGGGGGCGGGGCGATCAAATGCACCGGCCAATGGGAGCTCGCCGTTAAATGATAGCCCGCTATTGGCTTGATAGGTCGTCTCGAGGGCGTCCGATCGATTATCTCCCGATCTCTACCTAGTGTTTATATCGAATTTATTCAAAATGTCGGAAAGTTTTATGTTTAATGACTCAATTAATAATGACTAGATGTTTTAGTAGTTGCAAGGCTTTTCTGATAGAAGACTTAAAACTTTATATATTTATATATAGCTTGCTATTATTGGCTTGACTGGGTTGATTTCACAATGGCCACATTCATATTATTAAAATATGTCTCTGTAAATAATATTATATGGCCTTTCAGATACATAAGTAAATTGAGGTACCTTAAAAAGCTTTAAGTTTCAAGAATAGGGTCCAATAGACTGTTAGGTATAAATAATCGCTTAATTTTAATTCAATTATTCATATTTTGATCTTTCATATTTTCATAATTAAATATATTTTTAATCTTTTTTTTATAAGTTCATAAATGTTTTACCTCCGTTTGTAGTATTATTTGAACCTGTATATTTCTCCTGCTACCTAATACGTTTTTTCAAAAAAAAAGAAGTCCATTCCGATGTTAATTTTCTTCATCTTTAAGTACTTCGGAAGGTCTGATTAGGTGTATAATTTACTGTGGTATTCCAGGTAGCTGTTAGTCAAATTGCGTTTTAGTATTGAGAACTAATCGTTATTTACAGCCCTTTATCTGAGGTGTTAGGTTTACGATGTTTTCGACGTAAGTGACGTTAAGCGTGTCAATACTACATTGTATGTCATCGCCATCATCGAAAACATCATCGTGATCTTTTTTATCATCATTCAAACATGCTAGTACGGGTGCCCTAGAACAAATTTTTTTGTGATTACTAACAGGCTAATTTTTTGTGAGTAGCTACATTTTGATAAGACGAACAACATTTTTATTTTCGAAAAATCTTGAAAGTGGTAGCTAACAGAGATAGAAAGGATTTCATACTTTGACTTGATGGTCCTAAAATATGGATTGTTTTATTTGTAGGACAAGGTTACTCTTAAATTATATAACTATTAAGTATTAACCTACCAATATACAAGTATGAAATCCTTTCTATCTCTGTTAGCTACCACTTTCAAGATTTTTCGAAAATAAAAATGTTGTTCGTCTTACCAAATTTAGCTACTCACAAAAAATTAGCTTGTTAGTAATCACAAAAAAATTTGTTCTAGGGCTTCCCTGACTATGCGAATTTGAATTTGAAAAAACAATCTCCTTGACAGTCAGACTTTCTGATGAAGCCATATATTGCTGTTGAAATTAGTAGAATTATGCATCAATCATTATCGTACATAATTTTTTAAATTTTTGCACGTACAAGAATACATAAGTATAATTATCGATCGGCATTGTCTATGTTTTAAATTTTTTCAATGACATAAAGAAGTGAAAAGCTAGCTTTCTCAATGCTTTGTTCTTTTATAATCTGATTTATTAGTTTAACAAGTGTGATTAATTTGCCATTACTATTGATGGCGGAAACTTAAAAGTTGCTTGTTGAATTGCTGCATCACTTAACACATTGTAACTTTAGGTCTAATACGAGAAATATTGAAATAGGCGTTTACTTATCTATTTAGTATCACCATTTACTAAATAAGCAACATTTTCCAGCAACTATAAATAGCAGCGAGGTTGTCGATATGAATGTTTCTTCGAAGCAATAATTTGTCACAATTGGATATACAATTAGATTGGCTCTGTCGGCGATATAACCCGGCCGTGTTATGTGGGACGTTGGTACTGTTAGTGCGGCCACTTTACTCCTTTGCGGTGCGACAACGCTTCTAGCGTTTTACATACATGTTTTATAAAATGTTACATTAATGCATTGCGGTAACAATCGATTTAACGTAACATTCATTTCATTATGGTTACAATTACAGTAGAAAAGGCTTCTTTATACATACATAAAGTGACAGATGAATTTGAAAGGAATCTTAGGAGGTAGGTATTATCCCTGTTTTTCGGTATTTCTATGTTTTCCTATTTTTACTTGGTCATGTCAGAAGATGAAGAAGAAATCAAGTGCTGCGTTGTCACCATCTGGTCTTTTATCAACGCGTGTAACTGCAACGCAGCAATATGTAATGTGGTATACAATGCGTTATTCCATTCCAATAACGCACCGCACCGAAGAATTGTGGCCTCGGTCTTAGCTGTTAAAATAGGTGTTTTGTAGCGGTCGGATAATAGCGTGCACTGGTCCAGCGCATGCATAACGAATCCCAACGCCGATTTGAGGAAACAGTTATTGGGGTGATTGTTTTCATAAACAATACATTTCTCGACTTGTTACTTTGAAATATCTAAACATAAGTGGGACGAATCGTGCCCAATCTTGTACGGTTGATTCTATTCGGTAGAGTTCAATTGGTGTGTAAAGTTCAAGTATTTATAGTATTTTGGTACATTACTGGTTTACTAGTTACTACTTTAGCAAGGTAATGTTTTAAAGACAGTTAAGTCCTAAACGGAATAGTTTACTAAGCTCTACTGTCGCTATAAAAAAGAAAATATTACCATTTTAATTAAATATTTTAACAAGGCTTTAAAATTATTATTTTGTACAATATAAATATGTATTATAATATTATGTATTTACATTTTGATGCTTCGTTTATTTAACTGACCTAAAGCAAATAGCTCGCAGGAAGTCAAAGTGGTGTAACCTGAATTTTTGCTTTTCTGACGCAAAAATCGTTGTATTATCGTGACCTGCGTTTTTATCGTATAAATATGCGCATTAATATGTTAATCTGCGTTTCAGCACCGTTTAATCTGCATTTAAGAGAATTTAATCGTCGCTTTGTCCTTCTTGATTATATTCGCACGTAGATGGATTTTCCGTGTAATAAATGTATGATAAATATGTCGCATAGCGACATCTATTAGGCGATTTTTTAACTTTTACGCCTAACAGTTTTAGAGCTGAAGATAACTCGAAATGAGGTCAGTAGCGCCATCTCTTGGATAATGGTGTAACTACTACAGTTTTACGATATCCTTTTTATGCTATATTTTCCCCTTTTATTTAATTATTTCCGGATTAAATAAAAGTATTGATTATTTTCAATAACATCTGAAGTTATTTTCTTAAAACATATAATATTATATTAACTCGGAGTTAGACTTTCTATCTTTATTCCTTTAACACTTATTAACTGGCAACATTAAAAAAAATATGTCGACCCCGGAACTATAAAAGCCCGGGCGACATCTTGATCATTCTTTTTATTTCACTTCAAAATCATCCCCAATATTGGTGAGTGTTATATGTTATGTGTCGTGTTTGTAGAATTTTTCTAGTTATTTGTCGTTTAATTCATTTTACTATTTAACTGTAATTCTGCATTTTGTTTTTGTTTTTATTGTGGCGAAAATCAAGTATTTTGTCTAAATTGTAAATTTCTTTGTCTTTTGTGACAGGCCACGTGTTCACTTTCTTTTACTTGTTTTATTTGATTCTATTTTAAAATATTAAACATGCAAACTAAATTTTCGTGCCGTGGTCATATTATTATTTTGGTATTCTATCTGTCATAACAAAATTGGCAATGACCTAGTTTTCGTTGTCAAAAGTTCGTTAACCTTTTTACTACTACTGTTGTATTTTGTGTTTCTGTGTCTAAATTATTACTGTTTTTTATGAGTAAGTAACGTTTGTGATGGACCCACAACCACGTGCTCTCCGGTCTTCGGGAAACACGTGCTTGGCGGGCCATCAGCAGCGTGAACACTCCGCCTAAGACTCTGGTCCGTAACGTTCCAGGGGAACTCTGTTTGGAACTCCGTTTGGAACTCTGTTTGGAACTCCGTTTGGAACTCTGTTTGGAACTCTGTTTGGAACTCCGTTTGGAACTCCGTTTGGAACTCCGTTTGGAACTCTGTTTGGAACTCTGTTTGGGAACTCTGTTTGGGCTACGAGAGCTCGGCCTACCGTCGCCTTGAGACGACCACGTGCACTGCTGCCAATGCCGTCTGACTGACGCCCCTACTGGAACACACCCTGGACCTGCAACCTCTACGGGAGCTAGGCCAATAACAGCCGGCCTCAACCACTGCGCGCTGTCGAGAACAAATTGGAGACCTGCGGAGCTGGAGTCCCGCTCGTTGCTGATTTGTGCGAGTTAAGTGCCGTGTCTTCCCCCCCGCGACCCGTGTATTAGAGATCTAGAAATTGTCTGAGGCTAATCTTCCGTTCCCCGCGTACCCGCTCACCGCTGTCTAGGTCTTTTATTTTATTTAAATAAATTTGTTAATTGTTAATAGTATTTTTTTATTCATCTCTCTTAGCTTCTAAATTTATTGTTCCCGTGCCCGGGCTACGGGACAATTGGCGCCCACTCGGTTTTTTTTAAATATAAAATATTAGCCTCAGTCGTTTCTTGATCTCTGCGTGGTTGTGAGTTCAGTGTGTGTGTGTGTCTTGTGTTGTCCTACTGTACTGACTGTTCCAGTAAGTTCTTTTGTTTTTTTTTAACTATTTTACTCTTATTCCCTGTATCGGCCCGGGGTAGAATTGGCCGCATTCTGCTGGTGTCCAGGTTGTGTAAGAGGCAGAAAAAGACACCTCTTACTACACAATATATTAAATTTATTTATAGTATTCCGTTGATATTTATAATCTTTTATATACTTTTTCTATAAAAAGTATACATACTTTTTAAATAAATATACCCTTGCTGGTTATTTCTCTTTTTGGGAATATTCCCACTTAACTTTTGTGGCACTGTTGCCTCTTAAATTGTTAAATATTTAAATTCTATATATATAATATTTACACTACACTACACATTTACACACCCCCTACACACCCTCACTCATTCATACACACATTTTCTTGCGCACACAGCAGTGTTACCTTCTGTAACACTTATGTGTTTTGGCTTTTTACTTTTTGGAATAAATTTCAACAAACACAAAATTAACCTCTAAATTCTAAATTCTCATTGCCTTTTTGTTATTAAATTTATTTTGCCAATTAACTTTTAACTTTTAATTTTCTTTTGCGGCATTTCACTTTTATTTTAAATATATAATTTTACTTAAACAGTCAGTCAGTCAGTAACTTGTTGTGTTCTGTTGTTCTGTTATTTTGTGTAAAGTATTAAGTTGTACAATACTTTATACTTTTGTTTAGATTGTTTTGTGATATCTACAAACACAGTATATCTCACTCACCAATAGGGTTCTTTTTTATTGTTTTTTTTAACTTTTGAGAAATTAACTTTAAACTTTTCCTTTTTTTTTTCTGAAATTTAACTTTTTAAATATGTCTGCCAAAATTAAATTTATTTCACTCCAAAAGTCTGAGTTGGAGTATGAAGTACTTATTAGAAATGAAACACCAGCTGCTACTGTTGCTGACTTAAGAAAGCAAATTTCAAAACTGGTCGAGGAATATCCATCGGAGGACATTTTAGAGTCTACTGTTCCCGTCCGTGACGACCTGTTGGGAGTTGAGGCTACGCTTGACAAAGTCAAACAACAACTCGACTCTCACCCAGATCCCAATGCGATGCTCCGGGCGGAGAATTACTTAGTACATTTAGAGTATAGAATTAATAGAATTTCTATTTCTAATAATGATCCTTTTATTGATAGTTACAATAGTTGCCTTGATACTTTTCAAAATTATTTGGGTTTACTTAATAAACTTAAAAACTCTGGTAGTTGCACTGTTTTGCCTGGTTCTACTCCTTCTCCCACTGTACCTCCACTGAATATCACAGTCCAGTGTGAGAATAAAAAATTATTTTCAGATCTTAAACTTAAATTTGATGGCAAGTCTTGTGTCCGTGCTTTCATATCTCGTGTTAATGAGTACTGTACACAACATGACGTTGAGGATTCTAAAATTCTTTCTCATGCTTTTGACCTCTTTACTGGTGATGCCTTGCATTGGTACCGTAGCATCTACCGAAAAGTTAATAGTTGGGCAGAGCTTTTAAACCTTTTGTATGCTGACTTTGACAAGCCTAGTTACGAATACAGGCTAATGAATGAGATTCGTAGTCGTACACAGGGCGAAACAGAGAACATCACTATTTATGTGGCTATTATGGAGGGCCTCTTCTCTCGCCTCACTAAGCCGGTCGAGGAGGGTGAGAAGTTAGAGATACTTCTCCATAATATTAAACCTTGCTACGCTAACATACTAGCTTCGTCTCCTGGAGTTACTTCTATAGAACAGCTGAAGTCGGTCTGCAAAAACTATGAGGATGTGCAGTCTCGGTTAACGTTGTACCACGAACCTCCGAAGGTCACAACGGAGACTTTGGCACCGGACCTAGCTTATAATAGTAATAGTAGTTGTGAAAATAAATCTAGTGGTAAACCTAATAATAATAATTCTTTTAATAATTTCAAATTAAATAAACAGTTTCGGCAACATTCTCATAATTTTAATTCTAATAATTTTAATTCTGATAATTTTAATTCTAATAATTTTAATAATAACAAAAACAAACAAGTTTCTAGTTTACAATCGGTTCCAAAATTTTGTCTTCGATGTAAAGTTGATTCTCATACTTTTGAAGAATGTCCTAAGGATAGGTCAGAAATATTTTGTTTTGGCTGTGGGAGTCCAGGTGTTAAACGTCCTGCTTGCCCTCGTTGCCGCAAGCCTACTCCTACCGGTCCAAAAAACTAGTTAGTTCGGATCGTGTTCAGCCTTCTAGCCACACTACCGATCTAGAAGATTGGAAACAATGGCTCAATACTGTAGGCATGTTTTTTAAATACTATTCAGTGAACACGGTCCGGGATAATAACTCTGATTCTCGACCTTATGTCAATATACTTATAGACTCTTTTCGCATGTGCGGTCTTTTAGATTCCGGTTCTTGCATTTCTTTACTGGGAAATAATTCTCATTTAGATATTATTAATAGAGGTTATCAGCTCATAACTGATAATAATAATATTTCTATTTTTGCAGCTGGTGGTCAAACTTTAAAATCTATCGGTTATATAAATTTACCTGTTACTTTTGAAGATCAATTTCACTTATTAAAATTTTATGTAGTACCAGAGGTTACTAGCAACCTTATTTTAGGTATTGACTTTTGGCGTACTTTTAAGCTTTGCCCTAAATACCTTAATTCTATTACTAGTGCGGCTTCCGAACAAAACGTCACTTCTAATCCAGTGACCAAACCGGTTATCAATGGGTACGAACATCTTAACCCCTCGGAGCGTTCGGTGGCCGATGATATCATTCGACAATTTAAGTCGATTTCTTTTGAAGAGAAGGGCTTAGGGTTAAATTCTTTGATAACCCACAAGATTGACACCGGTGACGCGTTACCCATTCGCCAACGTTACTATAGGATGTCGCCTGAAAAACAGCGGATTTTGGCTGAACAGGTTGACGAAATGTTGGCGATGGACGTGATCGAACCGTGTCAATCTGCGTGGAGTTCTCCTGTCCTAGTCGTCCCTAAAAAGACTGGCGAATTTAGGTTTTGTCTAGACAGTAGAAAATTAAATTCTGTGACTAAGAAAGACGCCTATAGCTTACCTTACGTTTCTGAAATCTTAGATAGTTTACATGACGCCCATTACTTGTCAACTATTGATCTTTCTAACAGCTTCTGGCAGACGGCTATTGAGGAGTCCGACCGTGATAAGACCGCTTTTTACGTTCCTGGTCGCGGGATGTTTAGATTTAAGCGTATGGCTTTCGGGTTGACCAACGCACCCGCCACGCAACAACGTTTGGTGGACTCCCTATTCGGCAGTTTTGGCCCTAAAACCTTTTGTTATGTTGACGATGTGGTTATCATTAGTGAAACCTTTCACGAGCATGTAGCTACGCTCCTGAGAGTTCTTCAAACTCTCAGAGAGGCTAACCTTACTATAAAATTTGAAAAGTGTAAATTTTTTAGGCCTCAATTAAAATACCTAGGTTATGTTATCGACGGCAACGGTCTTCGTACTGACCCTGACAAGGTCGCCGCGATAGTTAATTTTCCTACGCCCACTTGTAGAAAGAGTGTTAAGCGTTTTCTTGGTACTGCCACTTGGTACAGACGGTTTGTGCCCAATTTTAGTACTTTGGCAGGGCCCTTAAATAAGCTTACGTCTACGCGTAAGGATGCCCCTCCTTTTGAGTGGACTTCAGAGGCGGACGCGGCGTTCACCAAACTGAAGGAGTGCTTGGTCTCCGCGCCGGTACTGCGCTGTCCGAAGTACGACGAACCCTTCGAAGTACATACGGACGCCAGTAGCTACGGTGTAGGGGCCATGCTCACCCAAAAGTTCGATGGCAAGGAACACCCCGTCGCCTACATGAGTCGCTCACTCACCAAGCAGGAGAGACTTTACGGCATCACTGAGCGTGAGACGTTAGCTGTTTTAGTAGCTTTGGAACATTGGCGCTGTTACTTAGAGAACGGTAAAAAGTTCACTGTTTATACTGACCATAGTGCTCTTAAATGGTTCTTGTCCTTGTCCAACCCCACTGGCAGACTAGCCCGCTGGTGTGTTAGGTTATCGGAATTTAACTTTGAAATTAAACACCGTAAAGGCAGCGACAACGTTATTCCGGACGCTCTTTCTCGCGCGGTAACTGTTAATGCTATTTCTACCTCTTGGAAAAACTATACCGGTACTGACACCTGGTATTTAAATATCTTTAACGGCTGTAATAGCTCGCCAACTTCTTTCCCTAACTTTTCTATTAAAGATAACAAATTATTTAGACTGTCTAAAAATAAACATAACTTAACTTCTGAGTTTTCTTGGAAAGAAGTAGTACCTAAAGAATTTCGTACTGATGTCATTCGCTCTAACCATGATGAGCCCACTGCTGGTCACATGGGAATTTTTAAAACTTATAGGCGGCTCGCTCTAAATTACTTTTGGCCGAATATGTACCGCGACGTAGTTGCATATGTTTCGCAGTGCTCTAAATGTTTGCAGTACAAGTCCCAGAACCATAAAGCCCTAGGCGAGATGGGCCGACCTAAAGACTGTGCGCGACCTTTTCAGGTCATTTCTGTGGATATAATGGGACCTCTGCCTGTTACTAGGAGGCGTAACAATTTTATCTTAGTTGTTACGTGTTGTTTTTCTAAATTTTGTCTTATCTTTCCTATGAAACGTGCTACTTCTGATATTATTACTAGAATTTTAGAGGAAAACGTTTTCTTAGTTCACGGTATTCCTCAAACTGTAATTATGGACAACGGTCCCCAGTTTATTAGCAATGAGACTAATAGGCTCTTTAAAAAATATAATATACCTAAAGTGTACTTAACCCCGCGTTATACTCCTCAGGTTAATACTGTCGAGCGGTATAATAGAACTATTATTACATGTATCTCTACTTACGTGGAAGACGACCATAGGTCTTGGGATTTACATATCCCAGAGATACAATTTGCCATTAATAACTCTGTAAACGAGGTGACAGGATTCACACCGTCATTTCTAACTTTCGGTAGGGAATTGGTGTCCTGCGGTTCTCACTACCTCGATACCGACAGCACCAACGACCTTATTTTTGCACCTCGCGACGCCTACGCAGAAAATCTTGGTTGTATGTCGTCCATCTTTGACAACGTACAGATGCGTCTTTGGCAAGCCCACGTTAAGAACACCTCGCAGTATAATTTACGTCGCCAGCCTGCCGAATTTAACGTAGGAGATTTTGTTTTTAAGAAAACTTATTTTCTTAGCGATAAAGATAAATATTTTAGTAAAAAGTTAGCACCTAAATTTATAAAATGTAAAGTCGTAGGTAAACGTTCTCCTTTAGTTTACGAATTGCAGGACATGCAAGGTAAAGACCTTGGTGTTTGGCACTTAAAAGACCTTAAATTATCTAAAAATTTTAAATTTTAATTATTTTCTTTTCATTTAACCTTAATTTTTTTTTTGTTTAATTAGGTAAGACCTTTTGTCTCGCGCCTTGCTTAGTTGCTGTATCGTTTGCTAAATCAAACGTTATAGTTGTGTACAGTACCATCTACGACCTTTTTTTTTTGGGTGTTATCCTTCTCATATTCGTAGGATAATACTCGTGTGCTAGGGCGTCTCGCGTCTTTGTATATGACCGAGCTGCAAAAATGTAAGTTGATGTATGTAAGTGATTTATGAATCTCTGGTCAAAATTATTCGCGCGCTGACACAAGGATTGTCTCACCATTTTCCCATTTCACCATTTTCCCCAAATATATTTTTTTTTCCATTTTGTCCTCATTTTTCAAACTTTTAATAGTTTGTATTTTTTTTTCCCTTTTTTTTTCTAAAAGGCGGTTTCTTTTTCCTTTTTTTTTGTAAAGGGAAACCATTTAAATTTTTTCCTTTTTTCCAAAGGGCTGTATTTTTTTTTTCCTTTATTTTCAAAGGGCCTTTTTTAAGGGCTGCTGTTAGTTTTTTTTCCCAAAGGGCTATTATTTTTGCTTTTTCCCCTTTGTTTTAGTTTTTTGTTTTCCCACTTTTTCTAGCTTAGCTATTTTCAGGATTTTTCCTTTATCATGAAAAATCCTTAGCTAGCGAGGGGGGATATGTCGCATAGCGACATCTATTAGGCGATTTTTTAACTTTTACGCCTAACAGTTTTAGAGCTGAAGATAACTCGAAATGAGGTCAGTAGCGCCATCTCTTGGATAATGGTGTAACTACTACAGTTTTACGATATCCTTTTTATGCTATATTTTCCCCTTTTATTTAATTATTTCCGGATTAAATAAAAGTATTGATTATTTTCAATAACATCTGAAGTTATTTTCTTAAAACATATAATATTATATTAACTCGGAGTTAGACTTTCTATCTTTATTCCTTTAACACTTATTAACTGGCAACATTAAAAAAAATATGTCGACCCCGGAACTATAAAAGCCCGGGCGACATCTTGATCATTCTTTTTATTTCACTTCAAAATCATCCCCAATATTGGTGAGTGTTATATGTTATGTGTCGTGTTTGTAGAATTTTTCTAGTTATTTGTCGTTTAATTCATTTTACTATTTAACTGTAATTCTGCATTTTGTTTTTGTTTTTATTGTGGCGAAAATCAAGTATTTTGTCTAAATTGTAAATTTCTTTGTCTTTTGTGACAGGCCACGTGTTCACTTTCTTTTACTTGTTTTATTTGATTCTATTTTAAAATATTAAACATGCAAACTAAATTTTCGTGCCGTGGTCATATTATTATTTTGGTATTCTATCTGTCATAACAAAATTGGCAATGACCTAGTTTTCGTTGTCAAAAGTTCGTTAACCTTTTTACTACTACTGTTGTATTTTGTGTTTCTGTGTCTAAATTATTACTGTTTTTTATGAGTAAGTAACGTTTGTGATGGACCCACAACCACGTGCTCTCCGGTCTTCGGGAAACACGTGCTTGGCGGGCCATCAGCAGCGTGAACACTCCGCCTAAGACTCTGGTCCGTAACGTTCCAGGGGAACTCTGTTTGGAACTCCGTTTGGAACTCTGTTTGGAACTCCGTTTGGAACTCTGTTTGGAACTCTGTTTGGAACTCCGTTTGGAACTCCGTTTGGAACTCCGTTTGGAACTCTGTTTGGAACTCTGTTTGGGAACTCTGTTTGGGCTACGAGAGCTCGGCCTACCGTCGCCTTGAGACGACCACGTGCACTGCTGCCAATGCCGTCTGACTGACGCCCCTACTGGAACACACCCTGGACCTGCAACCTCTACGGGAGCTAGGCCAATAACAGCCGGCCTCAACCACTGCGCGCTGTCGAGAACAAATTGGAGACCTGCGGAGCTGGAGTCCCGCTCGTTGCTGATTTGTGCGAGTTAAGTGCCGTGTCTTCCCCCCCGCGACCCGTGTATTAGAGATCTAGAAATTGTCTGAGGCTAATCTTCCGTTCCCCGCGTACCCGCTCACCGCTGTCTAGGTCTTTTATTTTATTTAAATAAATTTGTTAATTGTTAATAGTATTTTTTTATTCATCTCTCTTAGCTTCTAAATTTATTGTTCCCGTGCCCGGGCTACGGGACAAATATACCTACCTATATATTTTATTGCCATTTTACGATCGTACGGAGGATTTCGTATTGATCTCTATCAATATATACATACTCTTATGTCACGTGTATTTGAACACATCAAAGTTGAGATGACGCTTCGGTTAAGGTGTTTACAATAATGTTCTACGTTTGATGTGTTATTTTGTATTCTGAACACTCATTTAAAGAGGACATTGGATAGTTAAAACTCGTGTTTATTAGGTATTTTAGCTTTATTCACAAATATTTAAGATACCTAAATTTAGATTGTTTTAATAATATTTTCTTACTTTCTAAACGTAATCAGAAAACATCACATTTTACTGCATTTCTGCGTATATTTTATACGTATTTATTTACAAAATGTACGGAATTGACATTACACAAGTCAAACGTCAACTTCATATTAATTATCGAACGCTTATATCAATTCCATAAATTTTGATCGGCGGGCGATTCCATTAAAAAAGCGGTGAAGGAAACGTCTTGGCTAAAGGGTCAACCTAGTACATAAACGAGTCCTAAATCCTTATCTACCCTTAAACCTTTATACAGATCAATCACCGGGAACATTAACAAAGCGCTCGTTTTATTTGCTCTAATTTTCCGCTCATCACGTTCAACATAAGCTCAGCAATTAATCTCTGGGGAGACGTTCGGGAACTCATCAGCCCCCTTCGCCCCCCTGGACCCCTTCGAGGGGGTGGGGGGTCACACGCCCCCCCCCCCCCCCCGGCCGGATAACCGGAGTGATTAACTGCCAGGAAGACGTATTGACAAATAGTCGTTTAGGTATTCGCTAATGCCTCTCTCGTCAAACGATCGGGGTTTATTGATGTTTGAATAAATGAACACCCTGTATTGGTTGGAAATACAGGGTGGAAGTTAGGGTGTATTTCAAATTGGTTTTTCTGTTCTTTTAAAAATGTTGCGATTTTAATTAATTTTTAGTTTATTTTGCCTGTAACTTTTTGCAAAGTAATCTATCGGAAATTTTTCGCGATATCGCCAAAAGCTATTCGTCCTTCATTGGGAAATTTTTTTTAGAAGAGTATTCTTTGGGAAGAGTATTTCTATATTAAAACTTTAAAATTAGTACGATTTATGCTTCAAGCAAGGTAACAGACTGACAGGCAACTGTCGTAGACCGTAGTTATAATATTAAACTGGTTACTGAAATAATTTTCATACTTTATTAGTGTGATGACGGATTGAATTTATTTTTTCATAAAAATCTTGCGTAATCCACTCATAAAAATGACGAAGCACCACAAATGATTGTAGAACATAAATATTTATATGTGTGTTTGTTTTCGCATTTCGCCTGAACAGTTGTGCGATGTCGACGCCTCAGAAATTGTAAACTAGAGCAGAGCTTTTCAAACTTTTTTATGATGTGGCCGCCTGCAGTTGATGAGACCCCCTGGTATGAAAAAATATTTCGCGACCCATTCCTTCTTTATCATGTATGTAATAATATGTATGTTGTATGTTTCTGTCTTCTAAATATTATATCCTTTTGTTGAAATTATCCTACTTAATTTCATCTTTTTAATCGTTATTGCATTTTTTTAGTATTTTTTACTGAAATAGTTACTTCTCTCCACCACTGACCACAGAAACTTCGTGACCCCCTGGGGGTCGCGACCAACAGGTTGAGAAACACTGAACTAGCGGTTATACTTCTTTCCCAGGCCCCAGGGAAGTGTTATCTCAGTGTTTGTCAATTCGTATCTTGTGTGAAAAATTGATTTTCCGGTTCGGGACACACCTAGGTCGCGTGTTTAAGATTATGTTCACAATCGTGACTACAGAACGACAATCTTTGAAATGACTAATGAGAAACGTTAATTTTTATAAATTCCAACTCAAAATATAATAAAATTGTCGGGTCTGTATGTCTATCCGTTCTGTCTGTTAAGTACTTCCTTGGTTTAAATTCGATTAGAAGAATTTAATTAGGATACACCCTTGATGGAAAACGAACATAACAAAGTTGTTATCCTGAAAAAATGTAGCTGTTCGGTTTCTGCCCAGGAAACCGAATTTCAGGGCAAAATGGTCGTTGGTATATTATATTTTCAATTCAAGCAGCGCGATCCAGGATCCTACAAAATTGCATTGTATGGCTTGCGATGCGGCCTCTTGCCTTTTTCTGAGGTTCTTACTTTATCACCAATTAATAATTATATCAACACTGGTATCAGTACCCCGTCGAAATGAACGAGTAGCTACCTGGTCTAAGCTCTACGACATACTCGCCTAAATCTCTCGTTCTCGTCTGAATCCGACGGAACTTAACAAAGTTTACGACTTTAACACCAATATAAATTTCATAAATATCTTTTTGGTAAAATTTCCATCTTTTTGGTAAAAGATGGCCCCGTGCGAGTTTCTTACGCCGCGGTTCTTCTCGCCAGGCTATTCCCCAACCGGTGTTCGGTGGTAGCCAATAACCATAGTCTCTACGTTCAGAAAATGGTTTTGTAAAAAACTTTGAATAAAATTATTTTATGATTTGATTATCTTAACAGGGATAGTAGTAGCAGATAGTAGGTACCTCGTCTTAACCCCTCTATATCTCTCGTCTAAATCCGTGAGCCATAAACGCGCGATCTGCACGCTCGTAAATCAGTATCGCGCTGGTTTACGGCGCAGAGCAAAACGCCATAACCCACCAATACAGTTATACGCAGGATATTATCATATGTGTGTCATATCCGCGGCTAATTCTGTGTGAATGATTGTCTATGCTTGTCTATGCCAAATATTTCAACTAGGTAATTGCAATATTAGTTTGAATATTTAAAGTGATTACAACGAATAAATATGTTTGAGGTTGTTGTGTTTTATGAAGTAAGAATTTTTACGTTATTTCGTAAAGGACAAGCAAAAATGTACCAACCAAATTCAGAGACAACCAAGCGTGATAGATAGGTATATTTTGATAAAGAAAAAGAATATTCGTGTTGGTACTTTTTTCCAGAAAAATACCATACGTCTTGCTACTACTACATAGGTGCTATCAAGGACGTTGAAAATAATAGCGGTACTATTTAATTTTTATTAAATGATAAAAATAAAATGTTAATTAAGAACTTCTACCATATTATCAATCCAAAATCCGTTTACTACTTCCGCAATAGTCTCCCCCTACCAAGATTGAGATTTAAAAATTTAATATTGTGTATCTGGGGGCACGGCAGTGCCCCCGCCAAGAAGAGCTAAGCGACCTTTTCTCAATGTAGTATAATCAAAATACTTTTAATATCATCTTCTCTTTTGCACAGTAGGATAAAATACTCAAAACTCCACCTTCTCTTCCAGGTACCCCTATCACCCGTTTGCCCGTCATGGCGAAGACGGTGCTGGACCTCTGTGAGCTGTACAACCTGGTGGTAGCCCGGGGTGGCCTGGTCGCTGTGATCAACAAGAAGCTCTGGCAGGAGATTATCAAGGGTCTGAATCTGCCGTCGTCCATCACGTCAGCTGCTTTTACGCTGAGGACGCAGTGAGTTTTTTTAACACGCTTTTAATAGCTTGGGTTATATGTAACGGAATCTTTTAGCATGATCTTTACCTACCTCCAGTAGTCTAATTAATTCGAAACTTTGCATACATGTTAAGAGCCACCGACAATGCAATAATTTATTAAAATTAAGGAAGCATTCTGGCTGTGACAGAATTAGATGCAAATAAAATGCTATAAAATAATATACTCAGTAACGGGCTAGGATTCTAAATTTAAAAAGTGTGGAAAAGCATTGTAACCTAAGAAATTGGAAATTCATTCTATGTTGGAAAAATATAATAAGATAGGCTCAAAAGTTACTTAAGAATGCTCCAACTTTTTAATTAGCAGGTCGGCTATCTGTCAGTACGAATATCGACGTTAATGACATTAAAATAAGATTCATATTAGCGCGCCTTGTGCAGTGGCGGTTACGACGCTCGCCGCGTTCTTGATATGGCGAAAATGTATGAAAAAATTTGAGAAATTTTCTTATTTTTCTTATAACTGGAAAAGTTGTTTATTTTCATATAAAATTATTAGCGGACTTTAAAGAGGACTAAATAAGCAAAAATTTTTTTTGTATATTTATTTTCCTCAGTTCAGTGTATTTAGATATTAAGGTACCTAATCAGACCCCATTTTTTTCATATTTTGCGATTATTGTGATGGTTAAAACGTATTTTATGTGAAAATTTTGTATGCGGCCACAGAATATATAATAGTACATGCGGCTATAGAATATTTATGGTACAGTCGTGGAGATGAATATATTATCTTTCATTTGAAACCAAAATATCCTCGCAGTTTGACTCCTAATTCTTTAATAGGGTACCGGAAAATCGCTGATATTTGTAATAGCGTCCTTAAAGTATTAAAAATGATATCTTCAATTATTTATTATCTTATATATTTAGAAATCAAGTTTTATGGATGCACGAGGGTTAAAAGTGTCATGATGTAAACTTCTGAGTTGTTAATTCTTGTACACTGTACAGTATACACGTCACAATACATTTGAATTTCTCGTTATTATTATATTATTAGCACATTAGCTTGTTTTAGTACAATATATCCCGATCCAAATCTCATCCTTTGAAATTATAATAAGCATGAAGACGTATTATAACATATTATTTATGGACAGTATTATATTAGTGGCCAGTATAACGCTGGCCATTTGAGTGTTCCATATTTGAATTTTTATTGTACTCTCACGACGACACAGCCGACAACATAGGTCTTATTGCTATGAAAATAAGAGCTAAAATATGTCTCAAATTTGTCAACTACAGTAAAGACAGCGGAGACATTATGTCAAATCTATAATTAATAGCTCCATTCCATCCCAATCTCATATTATATGAATGATGTTGAACTCTTTGTCGGTCTGTCTGTCCGTTTGAATGCACACCGTTACGCGTTCAAGTGTTAATTACTGATTAGATTATGGGGTTTTGTTGTTAGTATCTACTGCATGCTTATGACTCTTTAAACTTAAGGGAGCTACTGAGCAGAGTCAAATACGTTACTGTAATTAACAAGAAAAGCAACAGCAAAAAGCATAAATAAAAATTACTCTCATTGGTTGGTAACAGTGGCTACAATAGTTTTTCACTTCTTTTCTTTGTCATTAATTAAGTTCTTGTAGTCACTGCAATGATATTAATCTAACAATCTAACTTAATTTTATCGTTACCTGTAAGTATAATTATTTCAACTCAATACCTTGTCTACTTAATGCCTATATTTTATTTCTTACTTAGTATATTATTTTATATTATACTTATACGGAAAAAGTCTTTGTTTGTGGCTAAAATTCTAATTTGAGAGTTCCATAGACTAAAAATAATATTACATTAAATTTATATTTATTTCCTGCGATTAAGTATTTTAATATTTATCCGCCGGTAACACACAGGTATTTAGGTGTCGTCGCGATATTTATTCTGGTCATAACTCACCGTGCTCGTGACGAAATCTTCATTTTATGACTTGTGACACTTTTGATAGAGACGCCGTAATGACTAATGTCAGCTTTCCCGCCATGAATAGGTAGCCGGGTCGTCGGCTCCTCAAAGGATTGTCGTTTTATATGATTTATTGCAACGATATAAAATAACTAGATAAGTATTTAAACTTGATGGTGAGCTTTAGAAATTCGGTGTTTAAGAAAAGAAAAGGTCAGATGTGTCATAACCTTTTAACTTTATAGCGATGCTAGCGATCAATAATTTTAAATAATGTAATTTGTAATAATTTTAAATAATACACACTCTAACGTTGATATACTTATATCACACTTTGAACTGCGAAATTTCCAGTCAGGCGACCTGCCTGCTATTTGATATTTCCCATATTATTTCAATATAGAAGATAAATCTAGGGGCATGGTAGTGCCCAAGACGAGCCAAGCGAAGCGAACACTTCGAGAAAAGGTAGGAAGGGCACTACCTACCTTTTCTCGAAGTGTTTAGTCGTTTTTTGAAACCTCATAGCTTATTTTTTTTTCTTTTTATCCTAGATACATGAGATTCCTATACGACTACGAGTGCCACAAGAAGAACTTCTCAACGAAGGCGGAGCTGGACGTGGCCATCGAGGGCAACAAGCGCGAGGGTCGCCGCCACTCCGTCGCCGCCAACCAGTACGCGCAGGAGGTTCAGGCGCAGGCGGCTCTGTCTATGGTGATTGTCAATCTATGCATTGTCCAGACTCCAGTGGCCGCCATACTCATTGCGAGGCGCCGGACGGCAGGTTTTGCGAGACACTTGTACCAAGATTGTCTCTAATCTAAGCGCAATAATCCAATTATTTTCCTTGACGCGAGGCTCCTGCAAGAGCGAGGTACCGGGCGATTGCCATTTGCCCCGTTCTCCACCGCCCTAAGGCCGCCGCTGACATTGTCTATGATATTTTTCGGTTGAAATATGAAGCATCAATGTCTAGTTTCTGAATTTTTCGTCAGGAGTTAATCTACTCACTAACGCTTTTGATTGGCCTATGTCAAAAAATGTAGCAATCAACGATGCTAGTTAAAATATTTAAAAAAAACTCAGAAACCTTCTTCGCAACTTCGTTTCAGCAGATATTAGTTTGTCTTGCTGAAATGACATAATATTTATCCGATGAAAATTCTATAACCGTTTTTTGAACTCAAAGTAATACTTTGGACTTAGGAGATACTATCTCCATTCTCCATACCAAGTGGACAAGGCGTAGCTGCAGTAATCAGTTGCAATATGATTGCTACTTTTATTTAATTAAGTCATATCCGTCTAACAATATTAGGATTCTCAATCTAGGATTTGTTAATTAAACAAATATTTTCATTAATTCCAGCCGCAGTTCAACCGCATGCCGTCAGTGGCGTCGTACTCTCAGCACATGCAGCCAGTACTTCCTGGCGGCGGGCCCATACCCCACCTGCCCTCCCTCCCTCTCCACCCCTCGCAGTACTCTCAGAGGGACATGGAGAACCTCCAGAAGCTGGCCCGCATGATACAAGAGCACCAACGAGAGTTTCTACGCAACGGTGAGTCTAGATAATATTTAATATCGATGATACTTTTTTGAATTTGGAATTTTTGATTTACCGCTTTTGCGAGGTGATGTTCGAATTTTAAATTTTATGCAATATAAAAACTTTTTTATTTCAAAGATAATAGGTGTCAAGTGTCAACTGCTGAGAAATGACGATTTTTTTATAAATGTGTGGCAGGCACATGCATGCCTACTTAGTATATATTTTTAAGCATTGCAGCATTGTGTAAAAGCGTCATTGTGTAGATATTCAAATAATCGCCTGTAATGCGTTAAAAAAGATGTGTGTCAGGCCCGCTTTTACATTATGATAATTAGATTGTATTGTATGAAACTTTCTCATTTCTCTCTTGTGTAACCTTTTTCGCGGTATTTGTGAAAACCGTGTCACAATCAATTGTCGTATTTCAAAGGATTATTCAAAATAATATTTTGAATACTTAGCTCAACGCATCGTTTATTGTTACAAAAAATATCTACCCAATATCGATGTAACATGGGGCCACGGCAGTGCAGCCGCCAAGACCATGTCTCAAAGCATTATTCATTTAATTTTCTTTTTTTTTCTTTTTAGCGGAGTCACCACCGTCGGCGATGGACATGACACAGATGTGGTGGAATCTATACAACCCGCAGACAGTCAACCTCGAGCCACAACGGTAAGTATCTATTGATCAACTCTAGGTCTCTAGGCAATATTATGTACACCAAAGGAAGAATTACCTTAAGTACCACTTACTTAACTTTAACATAAATTTCGCCAACTTTGGGAAGACAGTTTTTTAACAACTTGAGTAGTACACAATTTAGGAATTAAGAAGCTATAGCAGCTACTCGCTCTTAATATGTATAACGGCATCTGAAGTATAAAGTTAAGTAAGGTCCCGAAATCTTGAAAAACATTAATGTGAAAAGATAGCCAAGTTCATTTGCTATTGACATTTGACATTGATGATAATAATATCATCGACTCTACCGACAAGAGTAGGTATCTAGACCTAGCACTATTATGTATAGACCAATGATATTGTTCTAGTGAGGCGCTGAACCTGGCGGAGAGTCCGAGCAACGGCATCAAGCGCGAGGCGAGCCCCCCTCCCGCCGCGCCCCCCAAGCGCCGCGTCACTCACTCCTCATCCATGTCCATATCGCCATCCCGCTCCCCCCACTATCGTTCTCCCATTCACTCGCCCAGAACAGCGCGCGCGCCTCGCTCCGTCTCGCCTCGTACGTCGGTGTCGCCTCGCGCCGTGTCGCCGCACGTTTCGCCGCGCGTGCCCGCACACAACTTGCCCACGCCGCCACCCTCGCTCACGCACTCGCATAACGGCACGGCGTCTATACTCAACGGAGCCTCGTTTAGAATAACATCTAAAGGTAAGTAATTCTGAACTTACAAATATTCACCATCAGATGATCTGTTTGCTCATTGAAATTTTGATCGGACTATTTTATAGAAGCTCTAGAATTTTTGTATATAAATTAAATATCCCGACAATAAAGTGTAATCCATACTAATATTATAAATGCGAAAGTGTGTCTGTCTGTCTGTCTGTCACCTCTTTATGCCCAAACCGCTGAACCGATTTTGCTGAAATTTGGCATGGAAATATTTTGAGTCCCGAGAAAGGACATAGGATACTTTTTGTCTCGGAAAAATGTACGGTTTCCGCGCGATAAACGAGTTTTGGCGCAACGGAGTTGCGGGCATCATCTAGTATTATATAATTTAGGGGCGCAGTAGCACCTCGCCAAGTCCTTAAAAATTATATTTTTTTACACGCTAATTTTTTTTCAGGCGACACCAGCACGGGTGACCAGGAGTTGAATGTCTCCATCGACCTCAACGGCATCACATACGAAGGAATCCTCTACCCTACGCAGAACGGCATGTAGCCACACAACTAATATAAGGATCGTAACCAAAAATAGTTATATACTTCACGAGAAATTATATATACAGGGGTATTTGCAATCATTATTTATTACGATTCATACCACGAATGACAAAATGGACAAAACTTTAAATGCAACTTTCGTATCCCACTTATATAGTCCGTTAAAAACTTGTTTTAAGTAATTGAGGGCAAGCTGTCTTAATTTTAGAAACTTTTGACTAAAAATATTTTAATAGATTGACAAAAGTAACTTCGCAGTGTTGCCATAAGTGATGTTTCTCTACCCTGTATATTAAAATAATATTCTTAGGTATATTTAAGCAGCACATTCATCATTTTACTTTAGCTTGCTACCTTTTTATCATTATTTTGACACTGCCCATTTTGTAATCATGTCCCTTAGCTAATTTTTAAAGGTATGACAATTTTTGTAAATATTATTTTGTAATTTATGGAGCATATATCATTTTTTCACAAATTCAAGTTCCACTATGATTTCTTCTACTGCGTTACCATATTGGCTACACACATTGGCCTAAGCCTTTTTCAACATGCACTTTTGCCGCACATTGGCCTTGAAATCTTAAGTTGATGTGCTAACTCGAGTTATGAGCTCAAAATTAAAAAAAAATCTTAAATTACAGCCTGTTCACATTGAGACGTATCAGACGCTTGCACTGACGAATAAATAATGTTCTTTATGAGAACAACTTCATGAATGAAGCATCGATTCGTCTCTTTCGTAACAGTTTGAATTGAGCCTTTCGATAATTTATAGTTTAACCCAAGATTTTAACACTATCTTACGATGTAACTCGGTTAAAAAAGTGTTATAAATATTGTCCAATATAGCTGCGTAGTAAAACAATCACAGAGACTTGGCGCATTTTATCATGTGACAATTTTATAAAAAACGTATTTATGATAAAACATTTGGTTTTTGTCGATTATTTTTTATTGTACAATTTTGTAAATAGTTCGTGTTTAAGTAGGTATTTAGTTACAATTTTTATACTTGTGTTTTTTATTGGGGTCCTGTTGTATGGACGTTATTAGTGAGTGTAATTATTGTTATTTGTAATGTTAGCATATCTCAGTGTAAAATATTTAAATTTAGACCAAGATTAATATAAACGAACCATTTTAAGTAAACCTGTCACTAACATTTTTGCATTACATTTTGTATTATATAAATAAATACGAAACATCAGTGCTTGTTAACAATAAAATGTAAGAATGTTAAAGCAGCGTAAACTTTAACAGGTCATTTGGTAAGAAATATGAATGTATGAAATTAAGTTTGGTGACTACTTATACCAAACTTGCCGATTGATTATGTGATTTTTATGTTGGCATTTAAATGTGTATAAAGTAATACATGTCATCATAAACTTAAAATATTGTAGGAGAATAATGTAGAATAAATTATTTCATTAAGGCCAAGTCTCAAATAATCTTTAGTTGTCTGATTTGCACCTATCGAAAGTTGAGAAACCAAAGAAGTACGAAATTACCAACATCGGTGCAAATAAGACTATTAAAGATTATAAGGCAGTGTAGGTGGCGCCACATATCTATGTAAATAGAGATGAACAAATTAGAGAGCCTGTAGGGATCTAGCTATTGCTCCAGTAATTAGTTGTATCTTGTATCAATATAATAAGATACTTGTAATATTAATGTTGTACTTAAGTTAAAAGTTTTTATACACATGCTTCTCAAGTTTCACAATAAAATTTTCTTTGGAAAAACCTACGCGTAGTTGTAAAAAAAATGTAGTGCAGCTATTACAATTTTAAATTTTCACAGAACGTACCCGTACTCTTACTGGTAGACTGATTAGTTTATTTAAGTGTTAATTTTTTACAATTGTATTTTAATATAATGTTTTTTGATTAACTAGTTCGCCCTTCGGTGATGTAGATTAGGGCTTTTAGAACGCCGCGAATGGAATAGTATTAACTACATAATTATAAGTAGATGTAGTTTAGTACATTCCCGTTTATGTGAGTAAGTACAATGAATCAATCAGTAAATGTAGGTAATAAAAGCTTAAATTATGAATGTCTTACATAATATTAAGAATGTATTGTATGAAAGTATTAAATAAAAAGATGATAAAATGTGACTTTGTATTTTATTTGACCTGTTTATTATAAACATAGTGTAATAATATAATATTATCCTCTAATAGCAGAGACCAGCCTGCTTCTAGAGACAAGTTCATTCTTTTTGGTCAGCCAAGTTGAGCCGTTGCGCGTTGCTATAGTTGTCAGTACGAATTAATATTGAGATTTGGACAAATGAAAATAGTAAAATAGGGTATTTGACAATTTTTGAAAAGTATTTTTAAACTATTCTTTGTTATGAAATAAACATATTCTATTAATATTTCCGAAAAATATTTTGTATTATTAAAGAAAATGAATATTAAAGTTTAAATTCCCCAAGTCGCGCGAAAAACGCTATTTAGAAAATGGCGCCGATCACATGACGTCGATGACGTCACTGGCAAGTAAACAGAGTTACAATCAAAAGAGCTAAGCTGGTTTTCCGTCGTTTTTCTTTAATTAATCCGTGATAATGGTGTATAAATGGTGTGCAGTGCCAGAATGTAAAAATTACGTATTTAAAAACTCCAGAAAAAAAATCGTTTTTGTTCCAACTAATCCCAAAAGACGAAAAATGTGGTTACAATTAGCTCGAAGAGACCCAAAGAGCGTTTTATCGCATTCAAACATATTATTTATGTGTGAAGATCACTTTGATGTAAGTAAGTATTAAATATTGAAGTATTAATAAGCCCTAAGCTAGGAGTAAATCTGTTCTGTGCCCTAAGCGGTAACCGGCTACCGCGATCAAGAACGACCGCGATAACAAATAACAATAGAAAGCCAGAACCGATTTATGATAGAAAGGCTATTGTGTCTCGTTTTTCCACGATCGAGGGAAACTTAAAAATTTGTTGTATGAAAATATAACCAATATTGTGTGTTTGTTTTTTCTACATAACCCTATGATGTTCTACTTATATCTTTGAGTTTTTCATAATATATCATTGACATAACCTAAAATACACGAATGATGTATAATTGTACAAAACGCAATTTTATTTGTGGTTAATTGAACTTACCTTAAGTGAACTTCAACCAAAATTATACGAGTTGCTGCATCCGTAGAGATTTAATAAACCTGTAGTCCGAATTTTGTGGTACTGCATCATCACACGCCATTTAGATATTATTTATTTAATTTAAAACTGAAAAAAGACAATCAATTGGTTTTATAGTACTTCCGCCTTGCTTTCCTAGATGGCGGTGTTAGTTCGTCCGTCATTCTTTTTAGAGAGGATAATTCATAACATTTTATCATTCCGCAAGTAAAGAATAGGGGCAACAAACTAAGAGAAGTGGGTGGGGTGGGATTTTAAATCTCTACGGATGCAGCAACTCGTATAATTTTGGTTGAAGTTCACTTAAGGTAAGTTCAATTAACCACAAATTATACTTCGTTGCTGCATCCTATGAGATTTAATAAACCTGTAGATGTTCAGCGCGTAATTGCGGAATGATAAAATACCAGATTAATTACATTAAGTTAATTAATTACGGAATTTAAAATGATAGGTATAACATTATAGACATCATAACAATTTTTATTTAATAAAGTATTGTACTTCTAAATAATAATACTACTTAATTAGTTTGGATATGCTATGAATCAGAATTTACATTAAAAATAGCTTCTGCGAAAGCTCTGTCTTGTGCTAAATCTGGTAAAGGTAAGTTATAAAACTTAGCAAAACAAAGTGATGAGCCGGCCCAGCCAGCGCATCGCTTGATGATGTCGACGGAGACTCCCGCGCGGCGACGTGGAGGCGTGTCGCGTGCTGTGCGCTGAATAAACGCCAATCTCTATGCCACTGTCCTTGAGGACACTCTTTATCCAGCGACTTATAGATTGGGAACTGGCATTATGAAAAGGCTTTCTAGTTGTTAAAATGAGCTTATCAGTAGCTGGGCCATTTCTCAGCTCTTTTGTCTTATCTAGGTACACAGATAAAGCTTTAGCTGGGGCTTGATGAATAATTATTGATAGTGATTACGATACGTGAATTTTCGGAATGAACGTCTTCTGTTCTTATGAGTGATAACGTCTGCACCCGTTGTCCCGTCGACAACGAGTTGAATTATTATATATAATTATTATAATATTAGAATGAGAGTTACCATTTTTTTTTTTTTTTTTTTTTTTTTTAATTTCTAATGATAATAAGTATCGAATCTTACGGATAAAATTTAGATACGTACTCCAAAAGTTTATAAGGTTCCCTTAAAAATGAATACTTTAGGAAGCTGGGCTTACTCCTAAAAACTCCTTTAAAAAATCTTAGGATCGTTATTGCAACGGGATTTACCAATGATTAGAGACAAACTAGAGTCTAGACCTATAACAATTTAACATTCCGCAACTTGCTTTTTCATTAAGTTTTTCTGTTAAAATTTAAGAATTCGTAATAATATTATATCAGCTACGGATCCTTAATACAAATCAATATTATTACTTTGACAAAAATTAAACCAATGTTTTAATCCTGTATCATACTGATTAATTGTACCTCCCGATAACGGTTTTAGTATGATATTGTCAATAGACATCTCCGGTATTCAGCGTCTTAGGTAGACTTTCCGCACAATACTGCGCACGCCAGAAGGTTTTATCTGGCCTAAAATAAATCTCGTCAGATTTGAGAAGCGATCAAAACAGTGGAAAACACGGCCGAGACACGATGGCCAGTACGGAACGACTAATTTACCAGTCGCTTCCTCTTCTATAATTTTCCTAAGACAGTATGAGCGCGAATGGCGGAAAGGCATAGAAAAAATAATCGTGCCATGAAATTGTAAAAGCAAGGATGATGAAGGCACCTGGGTCTTGTTTCCAAGAGACATAATATCTTAGCAGATAATAATATAGCACTTATTATTAAAGCACAACGCGAGTAAGTACGGTATCAGCCATCAGGTTGTCAGGTTGACCGAAGCTCAATAAGATCTTTAGTAAGTTCCTATCGTTACGTTACGTAAGTACCTAGACGCCTGGTCAGCATCTGTGTTTTTATATAAATAAGAAGCAAATAAATTATATATGCGTTGTTTCTCGCACTACTGCCATATATCTCTCGCGATTTCATTGAGATGATGAAATTGAATACTTCACATTATAATATTAATATAAGATAATATAATTATGGCAGTAGTATTATTTATTCTTAGTAAGACATTTAAAATATTATCACAACGATGAAATGAAAAATGATTTCAATCCCTAGGCAGCCAATAATTCAAGATAATTGATATGATGGCGAGCTTCATCCGCGGACCAATGGCATCTAGTTACTACTCCGTCGCACGCGGCGCCCCAGCCGGTGAGTGACGAGTCTGTGAAGATCTCCAGCTCGTATAAACTTGTGTTTATTCTAATAAAAAGCTTACCTTATTAAAAATAATATTGCACCACCAACTGGTGGTACACATAAGGTTTTACAGGCATGATGGAATCAAAATTATTATTACATTTTTGTGAAGCTAAAAACTTATCTCGTTCAAAGTATTTAGTACGCGGCCAGTTGTATCAAAGAATATACAACTACACATACATATGCTATTGCTGGTCATGCTGAAATTAAAGTGCCAATGAACTTCGCGAAATCGCGCTTTGTTATGGATTTCGTTGGCTAGTTAGAAAATTTCTGGAGTAACTGCATGACTTGAGTATTTAATATTATGTCAAAGCTAATATAATATCATTGATCAAAGCCAATAAATCTACAAAGTTGTGAAGGCGTCATACTAGTTTTCTCAAAGTTGATAATAAAACCTAATTGTTTCAATTTTGACCTTAATATATTATATAGTAGCATAATCTTTAGATTTCGATTCGAATTTCGACCACTAGATGGCCCTGCTTTCTTGACCACATAAAAAGAGGCTTTTGAAGCTTTACAAATATAAATGGCACAGAACTTAAGCCGTACAGGAAGGCAGTTAAATTCACAAAGATTATCATGAAATCGAAATCTCATAAAATAATAATAATCATAATAATAATAAATTTATGTAATGTATGAATCGGCACACCGCACAAGCAATTCCTTGAGATCGATTGAGATTTGAGATTGAGATATGAGGAATATACATTTGGAAAGACCAATTTTATAGCAGTGCGAATATCTTCCATTTTAAAAGTTGATTACGTGCAAATTAAAAATGTATTTAAGTAATTTTGAGTTGAATATAAATCTTAACCCACCGATACTTTTCGGTGTAAGAAAAATGTATGAAATAAATTGGTCTGGCAAATTTTCATTACATACTGAAATAGCACCTAATTGTTTGAGTTCACTTATTGCTTTGCTCATCTGACTCTTTGTAAAAGGTGGATTACTTGGTTCCACACGTTGGTAAGGTGGCTTACAGAAGGGACTTATAACTCAATGCAGAAGGGTATTTTATAATATCCTTTAGCATAAGACAGCACTGCACCGTGCTATCGGAGGTTATTAGAAGCCAATTGCGTAAAAAGAATTGGATGCGGCCAGCGTGAGGTACCTCTAGTAGCGGCGTCTCCTGTCGTTGCTCGGTCTGGCGCTCGCGTAGGGGCGGCCGCGGCGCGGGGGCTGCTGGGCCCTCCTCGCCGACGTGTCGACGGCTGCGGCTCGTGCGGGCGGGCCGGCACTGCTGGCGCTGGCCTTGCGTACTGCTGACGAGGAGGAGCTCGGGAGTTGCCCGGCAGTGCTTGTTGCTAGCGCTTTTCACCGAAAAGGTAGACGTCGCTTTTTACGCCTTGGATTGTATTATGAAAAAAAAATTATCGGTTTTTGCAGCCTGCTGTAGAACTGCGGCTACCTCTTGATTGAGTTTAGGCGCTTGTGCCAGCGAAAAGTTAGTCGGTATAAGAATCTTCGCCACAAGCGACTCCTTGTATTCCTTAGCCAAACCATCGACCAAGATTTTACCCCAACGTTCAGAGAGTTCGGTGGGAATGCGTTCGCCTAGGGCTTTCTGTTTTATTGGCCTTGCCAAGAATATTTAGTATTTCAAGTGGTAACCTGGGAGTAGATTCTTGGTTAGGATCTACTGGCACGGTGGCTTCTGGTTGGCTCAGCGGTGCTGATGTCGGCGGTGCGGCCTGCGGCGACGCCGGTGCAGGCGCGGCCGACTCCATATAATCCACGTCTTCGACGTCGGCTAAAGATTGTGGAGTTCCACAGCAAGATTGAGCCTCCCGCGCGTCGATGTCTTCATCGCGCCTTTTGTCGTCGGATGAGTGCTCGTTATCGCAGCGGCCTTCCCGGGAGGAAGACGCTGATGACTCGGATCTTGTCCGGTGTGAATAAGCAAAAGCATAAAGTTGCTTTCAGGATGATATCACGTATCATCACGACTCAGTTTGTAACCTGGATAATATCGCGTATTACCCCATTAAGGTACAAAAGGTTGACTATCTGGTTAATATCACGTATTAACCCTTAAGATAGTCTTTTTTTAACGTATCGTTACCATGCCATAGCTGAGAACAAAGAAAAAATTCATAATATTTTTAAAAATTAATGCGGGTAGTTTGGTACCTTTTCCTTTGTTGCAGCGTAATTTACTTTCCAATCGCCGTATTTTGCGGCGAATATGTTCGTAATCATCCTTATTCTTCCTTTTTCCAATATTATTCGGCGATTTACACTAATTATAACACTTTAACACTGTAGAAATTAATTTAAAAAGGATAACGTGTTGACGATGCCGCACACGAAAAACGAATGACGGACGAACTAACACCGCCATCTAGGAAAGCAAGGCGGAAGTACTATAAAACCAATTGATTGTCTTTTTTCAGTTTTAAATTAAATAAATAATATCTAAATGGCGTGTGATGATGCAGTACCACAAAATTCGGACTACAGGTTTATTAAATCTCATAGGATGCAGCAACGAAGTATAATAATTATTATCGAGTGGTACGTACACTATTGTTTTTACATTTCTTACTTCAGAAGAATAATAAACTGCATTATTTTTAAAAAATAGTTCTAAGTACCATGAATGGGTCGATCTTAGGTAGGTTGCTGTTATCTGCTCGCACGTAATTGGACTCCATCTTAGATATAATTATAGCTGTTGTGAGTTACGTAGTTAATATCTGTACTAGAAATAATATGAAAATTGTGAATAATCACTTATAAGTGGAATCAAACACTTTTTATCACGTAAACGGCGTACTAAACTCCAGGCAAGAAGCTTTGTTTACTTGCGTGTGACGTCATCACGATTGCAACCAATGACAGAGCGTTTCTATCACCGAAAAAGAAAGGACAATTTTATTCGACTTTTCTTACGAAATCCTCTGAAAATACATATTATTTTAATGAAAATAAATTGAAATATGTTTAATTTACTTATAATTTATTAGGATGACCATAAATTATAGTTTATTTTAAATGTTGTCAAATACCCTATTATATCAAGTTTATTGAGTTTGGAAAATTATTTTGACCACCAAGGACCACGTTTTTATTACGGGCAAGCTGATAAAGATAAAATTTTACTCATTTAAAATTCTCCGCCGTGTTATTAAAAAAAAGTATATCTACAAATAGCTTGTTTGGCCTCTGGTCATGTAAATAATAAAAAAATTAAAAAATAAAAAAGTAGGGACTTGGCCCAGAGTTATGGCGCAGCGCATGTGGCGCTAGTGTAATTATATAATGTATAATATTGTGTACATAGTACATCACTGTACTGGTTTCAACACTAAAGTATTGTCCATTGTAAATTGAAAATTTTATATGAAATATTTAAAATCGGCCAAGTGCGAGTCGGACTCGCGCACGAAGGGTTCCGTACCGTTATAGAGCAAAAATAGGCAAAAAATTGTGTTTTTTGTATGGGAGCCCCCTTAAATTTTTATTTCATTTAAATATTAATTATTATTAATTATTAAACTAAACCTATATTAAAAATTTCAAAAGCCTACCTGTTGCCATTATTGATATCGAGCAAAAAAGGCCGAAAAAATAACGTTTGTTGTATGGCAGCCCCCCTTAAATAATAATATTATTTTGTTTTTAGTATTTGTTGTTATAGCGGCAACAGAATATATATCTACACAATCTGTGAAAATTTCAGAAGTCTAGCTATAGCGGTTCTTAAGATACAGCCCGGCGACAGATAGACAGACAGACGGACAGACAACGAAGTCTTAGTAATAGGGTTCCGTTTTTACCCTTTGGGTACGGAACCCTAAAAATTACAAAAATGGTTTAATCATAAACCTATATTATAAGTCTATGGGTTTAATAATCAAAGCGCCATCTATCGCCTGAAAAATGAAACACCATGAGACGTCGCGTCACGCCGTTTCGTTCCTCGTCCGTCTCATTATGAACACGGTGTGGGTGAGTAAAATACAAAGTTCCTAAATGTTGCAATAGATGGCGGTAAATCATATCTTTTTTCATTATTTTAGTTTTTCATTAGTTTAGCTTCAGAGTTCTGATTTAGGTACTTTAAAATTAAAGATAAATAACAATTTCAAAATTAACTTTTTTTTTTCGTAATTGGAGGCTATACCCTACTATAGTTTGTGCGTTTTATTATGATGATTAATTAATATGGGTGACAGTTCTCATATTCCATGCTACGGATTTTTTTTACAAGAAAACAAAAAATCAAATACCTACATAGGTTATAGGTACGTTTAAAGGAATTTGAACGAAAAGTTCCTTTATTATACGAATACATTTTTTTTAGTTGTTCCGTGATCGACTACCTATTACCAGAGACCAGACATACTATATTTACTCTATGCTATTACCTACTCAATAACTTATGAAGTCTTCTTAGCCGTGATAGTTTTCCTTTTAAATTCAGCTTATTTCCTACTCCCGTGAGTAGAGTTGCTTCTGCCACGGTTTAGCAATTTAGCTTGTAGAAGGAGGGGGGGCACTGGACTCTAAACGATTTTTCCATTTTAAAACTTCATATTTCGCAAATGGATCCCTACATCGCAAAATGATCTTTGAACAATCACACAATACCCTACACGGTGGGGTGGACGAGAAAAAGAAAAATTAATCCCCGCTGGATGTTTAGTAATTTTTGTCTGCATCATTAATATGTGCTTATTGTGCATTCATGCCGAATTACAGCTTTGTAGGTCCTATAGTCTCTGAGCAAAACCGCGGATAGACAGACGGACGGACAGACCGAAACTATAAGGGTTCCTTGTTGACTACGGAACCATAATTAAGTACTATGTTAAAGTACAACTCAATAGATTAGGCGTGATAGATTTTCCGTAAGGTGTACCACAAAACTGCTCAGGTTGTGGAATATTATAGTAGGGATATTATAGCCCTCGGCCTCAAACTCTTGACCTCCCCAGTCCCCGTAATAGGCTATACTTTTCACGGAAAAATGTACGATGATGTCTAGCCAAGCTCAGAAAAACTTCGATAGGCGCTTTCCGATCCGATTAATGAAAAATAGATGTTGGCTGATTCTCGATGTTCAGATTTGCAGTAGGTACCTATAGGTAAGTTACTTATTTAAAAAATTTTAATTTACAAAATTAAAGGCAAAAGGGGCGCCTCCATATTCAAAATCACACAATTTAACTGTTTATCCTAACTGAAATAATAAAAGGTGTTCATTTATGTATCTTTTTGTAACTACTCTACCTAGCTAAGGTAGAGTAGTTACAAATCTTACATGCCATACAAATTCTATACAAACACTCTGAACTCAATAATTATGATCCAACCATCCTGCAAAAACGTAGATCAGACAAAGTCTGTAGTGTACTAAAACATAACTCTGTATTCTTCACTCGACACTTATCATTCATCGCACCATACATAATATATAACAAAATAAATAGAATACTAAACATATACAACAAAACACGGAATAAATGCAAATCTATTCTGCAAAAATGGCTGTTAAACTTAAACTATAACGAAACCGAGTCTCTTATATCAATTACGAGATGATGCCCGAAAATGTAAAGTATAATATACAATATATGTAATATAAACCCTTTAAATAAACATGCACACACACACACACACACACACACACCCACACGCGCGCACCACACACACACTCACACACGCACGCACACACACACACAGGCACACACACACACACATACACGCACACACACACACACACATCCACACACACACACACAACATACACTCACACAATTCTTATTATCTAATATTATGTAACTGAATAAGTTCTCCTCTAATCTGCGGGTGGAACCTGGAGTCCTGAAATACAGGATATTCCTAGTTTAGGCTCCAGTTCACACGTCGTCATTGTAATTGTAATCTGTACCATTACCTGTAAGTTGTGTGAAAAATAAACCTTTTATTATTATTATTATTAAACAGTTTGGGCGTGACGAGGTAACACACAGACAGACAGTAGACACGCTATCGAATTTATAATATTATTAGTATGGACACGTATGGATTAGGTATCTCAATTGACCGCTGCATTACACTTACGCTTTATTACAATTTTACAACAACACGAAGATATTCGAGTAAAAAGCTTAGTTACAACATTTTATGTCGTGTTATGTATATTGACAGAAGTCAGAACAAAACAATAATTGTCATCAAGCCACCATTGCAAATCTCTCGAATCACTCACAAAGATTTATTATTATTTTATCCAAAGCCACAATAAGTAAGTATAAAATTTTACTCACATCACATAAAAAATATAATGACCAATAAAAAACACAATATATTATGTTAATTAACAGTGTTAATTGTACGACAGTCGTATTATTAATACGAGAATAATTTGCGTGGAAAAATGATTTTACAATTTAGGGTTGGGTCTCTTTTTGATAAATTAACCCAATGATATTCTATTATAAAAAAAGATAGATATCGCACTAGCGCGTACAGTCTGAGGCGGCCAAATGTACCTAATTAGTGTCTTTTGAATTAGTTGAATGTTGGTAGCGAGTGAGCGATGAGGTCTGACGTTTTTGATTTAAAATGCCAAACTTCAGAAAATGCAAAAACACTGCCAACTATGTTGCCGATTCGGTGATGCAAGGGATGGAACTTTTCATTCCGTTCTCTGTATTGCCAACTGGCGCGTGGCGGCAGATTTCGTCCCTGGTTTGGTTCATCCCCCAAAAAAGCTTCTCGCCCGAAGCAGTCCAGGCTTACCAATCCTGGGCCAACGCAGTGTCTGCTCGGGATTTAAATACCAGCACATATAAAAAGGAGTACAACCTTCCCTCTAGGTCCTTCAAGAAAGAGATCACTCGGGCAAAGCAACAGCACGTCAGTAGAATTGGCAAAAGAATTGAGCACCTCCCCTCGAGAACCCGTGCATTCTGGTCTCTGGCCAAAGCTATTGAAGGAAATTTCTGCAAGCCAACCCTACTACCATCCCTACACGTAGGAAATGGATCGTTGGCCCAGGACAGCCTTGGTGCACCCGATTCCCAAAAAAGGTGTTCGCTTAAATCCTTCCTAGTGCAGACCAATCGCTATAACCTCTCTCTTCTCGAAGATAATAGAATACATTATCAATAGCCAGCTTCTTCGATACTTGGACGGCTAGGGATTACTAAGCGACAAACAAAACGGATTCCGTAAGGGTCGCTCGATGATCTCTTGGCGTACCTAACTCATCGTTGGGCTCAGGCAATTGAGTCGAAGGGAGAGGCATTGGCTGTTAGTTTGGACATTGCGAAGGCCTTTGATCGGTTTTTGGCATAAAGCGCTGCTATCAAAGCTTCCATCATACGGGCTGCCCGAGAAATTATGTAAGTGGGTCACTAGTTTCTTAGCAGATAGAAGCATAAAGATCGTAGTTGACGGCGAATGCACGGAAACTCAGTTTGTTTATGCTGGTGTCCCTCAGGGCTGTGTGCTATCGCCTACCCTATTCATACTGCATATCAATGACATGTTACAGACCTACGGCATTCATTGCTATGCGGATGATAGTACCTACAGGTGATGCTGTATATACCGGCTCCCCCAACATTTCTCGGCTAAATGTCATTGAGAGTGGAAACGAACTTGTGTCTAAAATAGACAATTCATTGGAGAAAGTCTCTGAATGGGGTAGACTTAAGTTAGTCCAATTCAACCCCGCCAAGACACAAGTCTGCGCGTTCACTACTAAAAAGTAACCAACGGTCGTATATCCTCGTTTCGAGGGCACATCTTTAATCATCTCCCATAGCTCAATGATACTTGGCGTCAACATATCGAGCGAAGTCCAGTTCCGATATCATCTAGACTCTAGAGGGTAAGGCCAAGTTAGCCTCGAAGAAGCTTGGTGTTCTCAACAGAGCGAGACAGTACTTCAGTCCGGACCAATGCCTACAGCTCTACAAGGCGCCAGGTTCGGCCTCATATGGAATATTGTTCTCATCTTTGGGCAGGGGCGCCAAAATACCAACTGCTCCCTCTGGATCGTATCCAACGATCCAGAGGGAGCAGTTGGGTTGAGGGAGTGAAGGGCCGCTCGAATTGTTGACTACTATGGCAGTCAGTCATTTCAAACAGCTTGGAACCCTTGGAATTACGCCGAGATGTAGCTTCACTCTGCATCCTCTATCGGTTGTATCACGGGGAGTGCTCTGAGGAATTGTTCTGAATCATACCACGTGCAACTTTTCGCCATCGTCCCACGCGAAAAATATACCATCCTCATCATCTTGATGAGTGGCAGTCTTCCAACGTGCGTTTTTCGCGTAATTTTCTGCCGCGCACTGTAAAACTCTGGAACGAACTGTCACCAGCAGTATTTCCGGACCTATACGACCTGCAAACCTTCAAAAAGAGAGCGTATTCCCTCTTAAGAGGGATACTGACCCTAAAAATAAAACATAGTCCTTCTCTCTTCACACTCACGCACGACTTTCATATGCCAGGTGAAAAAGGACGACGCGGAATCATCGCCAAGTTAGTTTTACTTGAATAAAAGACGAACTATAATGATTATGAAAAAAGTGTTTTGAGCAAATTTAGGTTTTATCAATGCCTTTTTAGATGTTAAAAAATATTAAAGAAAAGAAAGCGAACTACGAAGATCCAAGCAAAAATGTGTCTAAAACAAGGTTTTTTGTAAAAAAGAAACTATCGAGCATTTTTTCAGTAATCGTGTTTTCGTCTTGAGCATTTAATCTTCATGAACTGAAATTACTTGTGTAAAAAAATCAGCTTTCTAGACCTTACAGATTTTGAGATCTAGGTTTAAGAATGTAGTTAAGTTAGGGTCAGGTGCGCTCTTAAAAGGCCGGCAACGCACCTGCAGCTGTTCTGATGTTGCAAGTGTCCATGGGCGACAGTAGTTTCTTACCATCAGGTGACCCGTTCGCTCGTTTGCCCCCTTATTTAATAAAAAAAATATGGCAAAACAACATTTTCCGGGTGAGCTAGATTATATTATTTAGAATGGACCTCTCACAGTTAATAATATAACTCCAAACATGTACTCTAGGGACTATTACGCGATTGTAAACGGCCCGCCAAATTGTTCCGACTACAGACTTGTCATCGTGTTACCTTGTTATTGAATATTATATTATGTTAAGCGCTTGTTACAAAAGCGCTAAAGCAGGTAACGACAGGTAAATAAAAGCTTAAGACCCAGTTTCATCAAGCAATGTTAAATAAATAACGGCTTGTTAAATCAGTTAACGGCCTGTTAGAGCTATCGAGCGTTCCACCATACCCTAATGTCATGTCAAATCGCCTAACACGGTGTTAAAATTTTAATTCCTGCTGTGGAGGTCCGTTAATTAATATTTAACAGGCTGTTATATGAGTCAAAACAACATCTGTCAAAGACAATATCTAGGGCGCGTTCCACCTGGCGTTGAAAACGATCAAAACGCTAAAAATAGGAGGCATTTTCAGCGTTTTGATCGTTTTTAACGCCAGGTGGAACGCGGGGCCAATATTGTTGTAAGAATCTGTTTTGACTTTTGTGTGTTTCCGGCATGTTTCACATATTATTTATTATTTTTTATAGTGATGAATAATTATTTGTTTTCATTTTGTCAAAAATTCAGCCCTCGGATTTTCCTTGACATTGCAAATACTCTAACTTGTATCAAATAACCAAACCGAAATAAGTAAAATATAAAAGTTTGTATTGTGATTCATGTTTTCAGCTTTGACAGATAATAATTATAACCCTAGTAAATTAAAAAGAACTATTGTAGCGTAACAAATGTATGCGATCAGTGATATTTTAATTTGGTCGCATTATCTACTAGATGACGTATTATCCGAATAAGGAAGAAAATGACACATTGCAGCAGACAATATTATGTTGTATTAAACTTGTACATTGCAATTTCGTCGCCTTATAACAAGAACGAACGAATTGATAGTTATTCACTCGTTGTTCACATAACATTGCATTTACTAATCCGCTGTTAAATTTTTACTGTGGGACTTATGTATTTTGACAGTCTGTTTAATTTTCTTAGGTCCGTTTTAAGTAATGCCTTGTTAGGATTTAACAAACAGAGGTTGGTGAAATTGGGTCTAAGTGTAAAAAATAAAAAATATATTCGCAGTCGAACATAGAACAGCGGGGCTAAATGGTCACATTTAGCAATTCCTCCCAACCAATTCACAAAATGAATTGTAAAAACTGATAATAATTATACTCACGAATGTCAAATAATTTTTACGAAAATCTGAATTGCAAACAGAGTATTTAAGGTCTTTGCCTATCAAGTGAGGGATTTTGCTAAAGTGCCAGTGAAAAACAAGCAGACCATGTATAATATTATTATTATTGGCTGCAAAAATACCTATTTAATTATTATCAAAGTGTAAATCAAAAATATGTTTTAAGGTGTTTAGGTATCAGTCAAGAAGTAAATAAAACATTGATTGCTAAGACGCAACTTAACTATTATACTAATAATATTATATTATAAACTATTTTTTCTGAACATAATAATATTCTGAAATATTACAACCTACATAGCAAACCTTTCAAGGTTCAACATCAGTCAAAAACCATTTTCATTTTTCCTTTGTAATTTTCTTTCAAGATTATCCTGTAAGTCGTGAGTGTGTGATGGGCGCTCAAAGGCTGTTTAGGCGGCGCAGGGCGGGCGGGGAGTCAGTCGCGGCGCGCCCGCCGTCCGGGCCAGACGTGTATCGTGCGAGTGAGTGATATTGTGACTGTGTTACATCGGAACGGGGGCAGGCATTATGAAAGGTAAGGAATTATATTCTGTGTATTTTAATTAATTTTTTTAATTTACAAAGTATCTTGAATACTTTTTTAATTTATGAAATACAATTTCGATGTGGGTACATTGAATTTTTGTAAATTTCTTTCGTATTTACCTATGTGACGCTTTTGTGTTTACTTTTCGTATTTCTATTTGCCCTTTTCCTACGTCTTCCCATATATTTTATTATCTATAGTATGTATGTTAACATTTTTATTACTGTAATTAAATCACGACTTTGAATAATACCATCTGTTAACTTTTTATGACTCCATAGAATTATTGTTTTTTATTTTGTGTGAAAATTGTTTAAATGTTTGTTTCTACAGATGGTTTTATTAACCGACAACAAAAAAAGGAGGTTATCAATTCGACGCGTATGTATGTAATATTTCCAAAACTGCCCAGTTTTTGTATATGTTAATCTATATCAGCATCTGAACAAATGTGCCAAATTTCAAAAGTGTATGTATGTATGTATGTATGTATGTATGTTTTTATGTTTGTTCACGCATATCTTCGGAACTACCGGTCCGATTTGAGTGATTCTTTTTTTGTTGTGCTAAGTATTGTTCAACTTAGGGAATGCTGCAAGTTTAATCAAAATCGGTTCAGTAGTTTTGGAGATAGGAAGTTTTAATTCTCAATCACGTACAATTTTGAAGTCGGTTTTATCTTTTTAAAATACAGTTATTGCATTTATCTCAAAGTTATTATCATGTATAATTGTTTATTATAACTTTATATGAATAATCCTTAGTTTAAAAATAGCACATTTACACAATCACAAAGGTATAATAATTTGCACGAAAGTTTTCCTTTAGATATTTAAAAGAAATTACTACTTATATTAAACCATACTAAATAATAATTGTCTATAGCTGACACCGCTGCCCCGCAACACCGTTACGCCAAAATTCGTTTATCGCGCGGGAGTCGTAAATTTTTTCCGGGATAAAAATATCTTATATCCTTTCCCGGGACTCAAAGTATCTACATACCAAATTTAAAAAAAATCCGTTCAGTGGTTTGGGTGGAAAGAAGTAACAAAAAGACATACACACTTTCGCAATTATAATATTAGGAGATAAATGCGAAAATGTGTGTCATTTCACATAGTGTGAATGTCGTCTACAGACCGTTAAAATTTTGATGAAACTTGGTAAAGAGATCAGAGTCCCGGAAAAGGTAATAGTAGGAAAGTTTTCATCATGAAAAAACGGAAGGTTCTTGAGTGAGAAACGAATTTCCACGCGAATGGAATTGCGGAAAATCTATGCCCAGTTTTTGGGGTATTTTGATGCAGTTTATATTTTCAATGGCGTTTTAAATATTTTTGGCGAATATTTTCTATAATATTATATTAGTTAAAAGTCTGAGAAACTGGGCGGGCAAGACGTGGTCGTTTATAATAAAACAATTTGATATGATTTTTACTTCTTTGAAGGTTGGTACTTGGCAAACTTTTATCACGGAATTAGCTGATCGCACATAATATTTTGTCAGCTCTGCGGTAGTGCGGTACGCGTCGAACGCACCGCGTAGTACAGAAGTACGGCGCGTACGGTGCGGACGCGGGACGGTGCGAGGTTTCATACACTTCGTAAAATATCCTGAATTTTAAAAATATTTAATAAACTAATCTCGAAAATGAGATCAATCAAATCTACATCTACGTAACTCAAGGTATATACATACAACAAAATCGTTAGTACATGTGTACGTCGTGAATCAACACGCTAATTAGCCGGTCGTGACGCCGCCTGTTGACGCTCGCACTTCCTTATAGTGCGGGAGCTGGATGGGAAATCTTGGAGGACATCTGGTCAGCGAAGAAATAGATTCATAGGCAGATGGCAGACCTACATAATTTGGTCGAGTTAAGTCAATTCAATGTTAGTCTGTTAGGTTTGACAAAACGCAACCAAATTACGTAGGTCCACCATCTGCCTATGATTCAACCCATAATAGCACATCAAATTGACTTAAATATATTACGTAGCCCACTAAAATCACCTGCGGTTCGCCTTTAGCCTATAAAGGAGGGATGTCCCGGATCTATCAAACACAGGACTCCCTCCACGACTAGCACTGCCACGAGATCGTGGCGCTGCACGGCCCAACGTTTGCACACCTCAAGGATACGTAGCCCACTTACGCCAGTCCGGGATAAAGTTAGCCCTGGGTTAAATGTTATGTTGTTTCTGTCGTTCCTCGTTTTCATGAAAGAAGAGGCGTAAATCGTGATATCTTAATTTTAACTTATGATGATTATTATTTGATGGAAGAGACTGGTCTCCACGACACAGGAAATCCTAGTGTGGAGACCAGAGTTTTGTGTAAGATTAGCGTGTAACTTTTCAGTGAAATAAAGATATTTATTTATTTATTTATTTATATTTAACTGGGATTGGAGCAAGAGAGCCGGATGGTTAATATAAAAAGTCTCATTTTGTCTCTAGCATCTGTCAGTATTTAATAATATTAACAAATAGAAAGACACGTTTTTAGCGAGTAACATCTATCTATATATCTTCTCTTATAGATAAAAATGGATTTTCAAATGTGTTAGTCGCGCTAAAACTCAAATACGGCTGAACGGATTGGGCTGATTTTAGTCTTAAAATATTCGTAGAAGTCCAGGGAAGGTTTTAAAGTGATACGAAGTTCACCGGGACAGCTAGTAGGCTGTAAAAATAACAAAAAAAGATTTTTTTTTATAAATGTATCTGTACCCAAGTTTAATAATATAGCATCAAAGATTTAATGCCTAATACTATATCACGCAAGCAAAGCTACTTATTACAATTAATCATGTGAAGTGACAAAAACCCAGTTCTCTAATTCCCTCAGGTATAAACACCGTCACCTCCTGGACCATGTTCCTATACTATCCATTCAACGATTATTTGTCTCGTACGTCATTCACGATCTGAGAAAAATACGAGGTCGTCGTATGGGGGTCAAGAAAATCGTTACACCGCGTATCAGTTACAGGTTAAGGGCCCGGGTTACCCTCGAAATTTTCATACATTCTTAATACCAAAATCATTTTCTCGTACGAAAATATTTAACATGTTTGAATTATTTTTCAGCTTAAGATAGTAATTACCTAGGGTCCTGAACAAATTTTTGTACAAAATATTTAAATACTAAAAAAAAAAAAAATTTGTGTTTAAATATTTTATATTTTAATAATAATAAATAACATTTTTTAAAGTTTAAATATTTTGTAGCACATTTACTATTTATTTATATATTTTTTAGTATTTTTGTCTATTTTTGGTGTTTAAATATTTAGTAGTACTAAAAAATATTTAAACACAAAAAAAATTTTTTTTAGCATTAATTAAATATTTTGTAAAAAAAAATTGTTCAGGACCCTAGGTAATTACTATCTTAAGCTGAAAAATAACTCTAACGTGTTAAATATTTTCGCATGAGAAAATGATTTTGCTATTAAGAATGTATGAAAATTTCGAGGGTAACCCGGGCCCTTAAATGTTGTACCAATGAAAAACATTAACCGTTATTACACAGTCGGGTAAAAATAAACCTTTTTAAGTTTTGATTGACTTTCTAGTATTTCAATTTTGAATGTCAGATGTCTATAGTCTTATACCCTTTAAGGGCGCCATCACATTTTTTCACAAATATCAGCGATTTTCCGGTACCATTTTAAAGAATTAGGAGTCACACTGCGCGGATATTTTAGTTTCAAATGAAAGGTAATATATTCATCTCCACGTCTATACTATGAAAATTTTATAGCTGCATACAAAATTTTCACATAAAATACGTTTTAACCATCACAATAATCGCAAAATATAAAAAAATGTGGTGTCGTATATCTATAGTATAATTATAATATTATATTATAAAATTCTCGTGTCACAGTGTTTGTGCGCGAACTTCTCCAAAACGGCTCAACCGATTTCAATGAAATTTTGTATGTACATTCATTAGGCCTGAAAGTAGATTTTTATTTACTCCAATACTTAAGGAGAGTATTCAGTACTCGATTGTCATTATAATCTATACATATAATAAAACTGTAGAAATGAAAATTCTGTGCATTAAAGATATTCAAAAAATAATAAGCGGGGAGTGTCACTACATCGCTATAGAAGCCAAAAATGTAGTTAGTTTTTTGTCTGTCTGTCTGTCTGTCTGTCTGTATGTTTGTTCCAGCATCACACGAAAACTACTGATCCGATTTGAATGCGGTTTTCGCAGATATATTGGTCTTCTTCCAACTTAACATCTGGCGTATAAAAAAATTTCCCCCCACCCCTCTAAGGGGACAAAAGAGGGGGTCAGATTATTTCAAACTTTTTTCTTTAATACAAAAACTACTGATCCGATTTGCAAACGGTTTTCGTAGATATATTATTTGTCTTCTTTAAACTCAACATCTGGTATAGAAAATTTTACCCCCCACCAAAGAGGGGGTAAGACTTTGTATCAAACTTTTTTCTTTAATGGACTTACTTCATATTATTTAATGTATTTTCCAACTCAACATTTAGTGTATAACCCCCCCCCCCCCTCCCCCCTTAGGGAACAAAGGAGGGGGGAAGATTTTGGATCAACAGATGAAGTAGAAATACTTTATATGGCGAAACAACGTGTGCCGGGACAGCTAGTTATGTAATAAAATTAGGTACTTTATTTTTGACAAAATTTCCCTTTAAACAAATGAATCATGGACACGTAAATTACCATGCGGCCGGCGCGGTGGCATGCACCCCGTGCCGACGCGCTACCCCTCCCCCGCGCGTTGTCCATGCGTAAATAATTATTTAACTTTAAGCTACATTTACTCAGTGATCAATTGATATTATTTTTTTATATTTTTTTTTTTCAACTAACATAATAGCGAAATATCACGTCCTTGAGTATTGAACATGTCTCACCAGTCATGCTGTACTATATATTATGTATTCGTGTGTAGATATCCTTCACTCTACACGTCACACTATAGTCTGTAGATATACAACCAACCATTAGTTTCGGTCATGTTTTGGGCAGTTAAGGCTAGCCCACAACCACAAGTTTCAAGTTGCCTTATAAATACTATCTGGCTAACATGATCCTTTTAGTGTACGTTCAAGTAATTTGTGGTTTAGTTTATAAAAATAAAAACTTTGATACTACTTACCTATAGATGTACAGTATTACAATATGTGATAGATCTATTCGGGAGCTGCTATGATGCCACAGACAGGCATGTCTATCTTAGAACACGAGAGGTAATAAAAGTTTTTTGCGTAATAGGGGTTAACCGTTAAATGTCATGTGTTTTCGCGCAGAAATTAGCTGTTTTTTTTGCACAGCAACCGTACATTTTGATGATTATCAACTATTTTATGTCCGTTATATAAAAGTTTAATGGCTTATTGCGTCAATCCCGTTTTGATTGATCAAAACAAATTTAAAGTTCAGCCGATTTAAATTTTGACGTATGAATACGATTTCGCTGTTTGATATTTTGATTCGGACTTGATGTTTAATTAAAATAGCAACACATTTTAGTACCTGCAGCTAATCAATATTATAGTACGCGTTCATTGAAACATTTTGTCATTGCACTAAATATACATCGCACAACCGCATACCAATTTTGTTATTCTCAACCCTATATTTATAAATTTAAGGTTCAAAAGTACCGAAATGCTTATTGTTTTCAACTGTACATACCATAATAACTAATTCTCAACCTAATCACCATGATAATAAGGTTCAAAAGAGACAATGTGTAAATGTTTTCGACTGTGCATAACACAGTAATATGTACATAGTTGGCAGCGGCTGCCGATCGCGTCACGGGCCTTGGTGAGTGACTCCTTATCAGTGCTGATAAGCCGCCGATAGAAAGCTTACCACTTTACTAGTATGTGGGTTTTAGTCGGAATTTTTATGTGGAGTACATGTGGTGAAATAGCTATACTTACGTATATAAGCGGTTTGAAGGAATTATTGTTGTTTCTACCAGGTGACCCGTTTGCTCGTTTGCCCCCTTGTTTTACAAAAAAAAAAACATAATATGTAAAAGTTATGCATATTGCGCAGTTAGAAGTTACACAGACACACATGCACGTCAAACTCATTTCTTTTTTCGTCTGGAAACAATGTCAAACTAATGTTATAACTTATAACGCTGAAGAGTTTATCTGCTTACATGAACGCCCTGAATTTTTCAAATCGGAGCAGTAGTTCCTGAGGAACTACTGGTCCGATTTGAAAAATTCTTTCAGTTTTAGATAGTCCATTAATGGAGGAAGGCTAGTCTTTACGTACAATATTATCGCGCGACTAATAGAAGCGAAGATACAAAGGAAAATGTGAAAAAAAACGGGGGAAAATATTTGAATGTGCTTATCTCACGAGCTACTGAAGACGTAGCATGGTCACCATAGAAACGGTTTCTTTCTACAGAAAAATAGACAAAGTGACAGTTAGACAATGGAAATCCGCCATTTTGTCGATAAAATCGGTCAGTATGTCGATTCTTTCCCATTACTACTGTTGTTTGCTAAGCCTGCTGGAGCAATTTTTATGTTATTTAGCACAGATAGTACACCGAAGAGGACCGACCGTGAAGTTGACAATAGCTATTTATTTTAAATATACGGTTTCCGTGAAATTCCTACGAAAATTTTACGAAGCCGCGCGGAACGTCTAGTTATAATAATATGAAATTCTGTCGTATCAACAATTTTGATTATACTATGCTCTTAACAAACAAGCGTAATCGTACATATACTACATAGTAATTATGGCTTGTTGTTTTCGGTAAAAATGGCGCGTCTACCACCGCTTTCGGCCCGGTAGATAAATCTTACGCATTAGCGGCTGATAACAGCTGATAGCGGAGATAACGTAGGTCACGAGTGACGTAGGCGCCTTGATGGTGTGCTAGAGACTCTACATGATAAAAATACGTGTGCCATTAAGGGACTGCCGCTGTAAAGCTATTGCATAGCATTTTTGTCAGCTTATGCAATTATACTTCGCCACCACCGGCACAGCGGTGCGGCAACGCCAGTATCCTGAAATTGGATGTAGACATAGACTTATATATTACTATAGGATGTAGAGCTTTAAGACGACGCTTTGATAATTTGTCTGTAGCAATATCGATTTATCTCAGCAATGACTAAAGCTAAGAAATTAAAGCTCATTGTCAATATTCATCATGTCTTTGTCTTTGAATTACCCATAGCATAACACGATTGGTCAACTTTTATAACACAGACTAATCAATCAAAAAGACCTCTGTAAAAAGGGATTCTAATTTTGCCAACAGAGTAGAGTGATTTAAGCTTCCAAAATTCGTACGTAGATTGGTTCAAGCATATACTTTGATTTTCCCATAGCTTATATGAAATATATTTATGGTTTTTAAATTAAGCGACAAATCACAAAAACCATTAATTTGTCGCTTACGCCTTTTCCATTTCTTGCTGTTCCATTTCTTGTTTTCTATCAAGCAATCTAAAACATATCCAACACGGTTTTTTTACTTTAACGCGGCGTCACCTTAAAAGAGATAATATTCGACTTTAGCAATGACATTAAGTTCATAAGAGCGTTTTTTCTCACACTGGAAAAGACAGTCCTCGATTTATATGCGTACGCTCGACCGAGTGGCTTGGCCGCTACACTGCGAGCTCACAAAAAATTGTATGTAGTAGCGGCGAGACCGCGGCGCTATTGAAATAAATCGTTGCATACAATTTCATTGTGATCTCGCGGTGTTGCGGCGAAACCGCTCGTCCGAGCGGACACATAATATAAATCGAGGACTGTCTTTTGAAGTGCGAGAAAAAACGCTCTTAAGTATAAAGTCGTTGCTAAAGTCAAAATAATCTCTTTCAAAGCTCTACATCCAATTTCTGGATACTGTATTTTGCTTTATATAGGATATAGAGAGAACAGAGTAGATAGAGTAAAGATAGTAATGCCATATGGCATTAAGTCCGCCATTGTACTTTGTGCAAAAAGTATAAAATAAATAAATAAATAGTACGTCTGACGTCTACGTTGTTGTACGTATGCGACGATGATATACGATAGCTATAGATACAGCATTTACTTTAAAAAAATGGTGGTAGTAATACTGAAGATCAATGTGGATCTCTGCATCATAATAAGGTCGCTGTTAAACCTTTGTGTACCCACATACACTTTGTTGAGTTATGAGTGCAGTCTTGTTCTAAGAGCCTTGGCCACCGGGATGCCAAGGCGACGTGGCCAGTGACGTTTCCATGGCAACGTCTGGCGTCTTTATGAAAATTTAAGAAAATACCCTGAAAAAATGTTCAATTATCTAAGGATATAATTAAAATCAATGACTGATTGAGTGACAGAGCATACAAAGACGTGGGAACGTCAACAGTCGCCGCATGCGGAGCAGTCGACCCTGGCTACGCTGGCTACTTGGCAGTTGGCAACGTCGCCAGTCGGTCGCCAGGTGAGTTACCCGGTCATACACGCTGGGTTTGCCGAGTGAGTGAGTTTACCGGCGGCCCAATCCCTTACCCTATTCCCTTCCCTTCCCATCCCTACCCTCCCCTATTACCCTATTCCCTCTTGAAAGGCCGGCAACGCACCTGCAGCTCTTCTGATGCTGCGAGTGTCCATGGGCGACGGAAGTTGCTTTCCATCAGGTGACCCGTTTGCTCGTTTGCCCCCTTATTTCATAAAAAAAAAATAACGAGTATCCAATGTTGATTTTGATTCAGCTTCTATCCTTTTTATTAGTGTCTAAACACACTAGGCCGCATTACGCCGACGTAAATTCCGCCGCAAATGTCAAACGCATACAAAATACGGACGGAACGCGACGGAATAGTGTGTCACCCCTTCATCCCCCGCGTTCCGTCCGTATTTTGTATGCGTTTGAAACGCGGCGTAAACGCGGCGGAATTTACGCGGGCGTAAGTCGGCCTAGTGTGCTTAGACACTTAATCTGAACAAACGCGAATCAAAATCAATATCGCAATGACCACACATCAAAATTCTTGATCATGATATTTAGTTAATTGCGCCATTGATAAGATTTCTTTGCCATTTTGTACGGGACTGTTAGCGCACGACTCGCACTTGACCGGTATTTGTCCGTTACATGATAATATTCTGTTCTTTTTTTTTAATGAAATAAGGGGGCAAACGAGCAAACGGGTCACCTGATGTGTAGAATCCTCGAGACACTGGCTCACTACAACATCCAGTACGACCATAGGTACACGTCTTCACTCTCTGACTGTCACTGCACGACTGACTCGTTGACAGCCAGACAGATGACTTATATAGACTGCAACCCTACTACTGGGTGTCCGTGAGACAATGTTAAGTATCTACTATATAGATACTCTGCGCATACACTACATCCCTTCCCTTTTCTAATTTTGATTAAACTAGACTGATTGCAAAATCTAGATGTATACCTCTATACTCCTACTTTCAATACCTTCTCCTTGCCAACTTGTTTCTTCATCTCAGCGACAATTCTTCCAATAGACTTACAATACTTACGAGATTTCTTTTTTCATTTTCTCTACTCTTCTTACCCTCACCTCTTTCCACAAATATAAGCTTCCATCTCTTTTTTGCCTATCTTTTGTTTTGATCATTTCTATGCTTATCTATCCTTGTTTTTTCAGCACTTCCAATATAATTTAATGGAAATAAACTACATTTTCAATCTTATGGAAAACCACATATCCAATTTTGTAGAAAACCACATTCCAATTTAATGGAAAACTAAATGTCTTATTCAATGGAAAACTACATTTCCAATTTTAATGAGAAACCACTTATTAATGTCCAATTATTAAATTGGTTTTTCATTGGTTTTTCATTAGAAAAACCAAGTTCTTATATTTTATTACCAAATTTAATAAGAAACCACTTGTTAATTTCTAAAAGCTCTTATTTATTCCCAATTTAATGAAAAAACCAAGTTCTTATTAACTTCCAATTTAATAAGAAACCACTTGTTAATTTCCAATTTAATGAAAAAACAAGTTCTTATATTTTATTACCGAATTTAATAAGAAACCACTTGTTAATTTCTAATTTAATGAAAAACTAAGCTCTTATTTATTCCCAATTTAATGAAAAAAACCAAGTTCTTATTAACTTCCAATTTAATGAGAAACCACTTGTTAATTTCCAATTTAATGAAAAAACCAAGCTCTTATTTATTTGCAATTTAATGAAATATCACTTATTAATTTCCAATTTAATGAAATCTCACTTGTTAATTTCCAATTTCATGAAAAACTAAGCTCTTATTAATTTCCTATTTAATGAAATATCACTTAATTTCCAATTTAATGAAAAACTAAGTTCTTATTAATTTCCAATTTAATGAGAAACCACTTGTTATTAATTTCCAATTTAATGAAAAACCAAGTTCTTACTTATTCCCAATGTAATATTCGAAAGGTAAGAAAACAATCAAAATGTAAGCGTATTATTTTTGTCCGCTTACAAATTTTAATCTCTGATACGAACTATAAATACATTTAGATCTTCCTTCCCTTTTTTTTGAAATATATCATTTTCCATACCTTAATTGTTCATCATCGTCGCCACTTGTAGAATCCTCGAGACACTGGCTCACTACAACATCCAGTACGACCATAGGTACACGTCTTCACTCTCTGACTGTCACTGCACGACTGACTCGTTGACAGCCAGACAGATGACTTATATAGACTGCAACCCTACTACTGGGTGTCCGTGAGACAATGTTAAGTATCTACTATATAGATACTCTGCGCATACACTACATGATGGAAAGCAACTTCCGTCGCCCATGCACACTCGCAGTATCAGAAGAGCTGCAGGTGCGTTGCCGGCCTTTCAAAAGGGAATAGGGTAATAGTGGAGGGTAGGGATGGGAAGGGAAGGGAATAGGGTAGGGGATCGGGCCTCCGGTAAACTCACTCACTCGGCGAAACACAGCGCAAGCGCTGTTTCACGCCAGTTTTCTGTGAGGACGTGGTATTTCTCCGGTCGAGCCGGCCCATTCGTGCCGAAGCATGGCTCTCCCACGTCAAAAATGTTCTGTAGTATATTACAGTATGCTGTGAATATGATAGTCTATACATAATATATACGACCCTGATTAAAAATATGAAGTCTCTGATTAAAATTATTCAACTAAGATTTACATATTATATTTTATTACCTTTCACATACAATTAAAATTACTTAATAAAACGATAAATTATAAAACTGAAATGATTTACAACTTTATTATTATGTTTTATGTTAAAAACTACGTGTGACACTTCAATGAGAGCTTAGAAGTTACTAATATAATAAAAAATTACATGTCACGACTCACGTTGGTTGTCCGAGAATGCGATGTACTCCTGAATAATACTGGACCGATTTAAAATTTGATTTTGATTTGATTCAACGCCTTAACGCCTCTGTGGTCTAGTGGTATAGAGTGCGGCTCTTGACTCGGAGGTCGTGGGTTCGATTCCCGTGTTGGAAACATGTTATTTCCAAGTTTGGTTAGGACAATGCAGGCTGATCACCTGATTGTCTGACAAGTAAGATGATCCATGCGTCGGATGGGCATGTAAAAAGTCGGTCCTGCGCCCGATCTCTCGCCAGTCGTGTCGGTCTGCCGTCCCACTGGGTTATGAGAGTAAAGGAATAGAGAGTGCTCTTGAGTCTTATGTACTGCGCACACACTTGGGCACTATAAAATTACTCCTGCATAGCTGGCCTGGTTTCAATGAAACCGGCCAGCAGATAAAAGAATATATTAGATAGGTAAAGCTTACATCTCAATTTATAGTCATAATAATAATTTTTTATTACAAATTCAAGGGGTAACGGTAGAAGAAAATCAGTCTTGTAGGTCGCCATTTTTTAACCGACTTCAAAAAAAAGGTTATCAATTCGACGAGTATGTATGTAATATTTCCAGAACTGCCCAGTTTTTGCATATGTTAATCTATAATAGCTTCTGAACAAATGTGCCAAATTTCAAAATTGTATGTATGTATGTATGTATGTATGTATGTTTTTATGTTTGTTCACGCATATCTCCGGAACTATAAGTCCGATTTGAGTGATTTTTTTTTATTGTACTAGGTATTGTTCAACTTAGGGAATAGTGCAAGTTTCATCAAACTCGGTTCAGTAGTTTTAGAGATAGGACGTTTTCATTCTCAATTACGTACAATTTTGAAGTCGGTAAAGATCTTTTTATAAAATACAGTTTTTTTGCAAATGGCTTCTATGCCACAACTCACAACAACACGTTTACTAGTAAACTATAAAGTTGTGATGTCTGGATGTTGTACGTCGATGGGACATGAGGATGCAGCGCCACGATCATGCCGCGGTTATTTCTGACCGTGTGATGTGTGCGCGATGCTTGTAAACACGCACGTAAACTGACATAGACACAGACTCATGGATAGACGTGGCAACTGACAAGTGGCTTAAAAGGATCAATTCAGACCGCAACGTTACGTGTAGAAGCATAATTTCTTTTGTATTGACAGACTTGCATGACGTCTCACGCAATTGAAGTCTGTCAATTCAATACATAATACATATTTAAAAATGCATCTACGCGTCGCCCTGCGATCTGGATAATTGACCCTTAGAAAGCAGAAAAGGGTCCAAACAATTAGCTGTTGCCTTATATGCCTGGTTTTTTCCACCAATTACTACTATTCGTCGCGACTAGCGTAATGTTATATAGCCTAAAGCCTTCCTCGATAATATAATATATAATGGACTATCTACGAAAACATTTTTTCAATTTTAATCAAGATTAGTCTTGGTTAAAATTGAAAAAATGTTTTCAAGATCAATCTAGATTTAGAAATCAAAATCAATCATTTTCATGATCAAAATCAAGATCTAGAAGTTTAAAAAAACGAATTAGCTTTTTTGATTCTACTTCATAAGTAGCGCGATGTAGTGTCAACTTTTTCAGCCATGTATGCCTGCACTTGCTGTTTAGTTTTCGGTTCTGCCGACATTCCAGGGGGGTGAGCCAAAATGTTTTCGTTTTCGCTTCGTTATAGAATCGCCGATGAAAATGTATGGAATTGACATAGGCGTTCGTTAATATGACGTTGACGTTCGACTGGTCTTATGTCAATTCCATACATTTTGATCGGCGATTCTATAACGAAGCGAAAACGAAAAAGTTTCGGCTATAGGCCCAGTAGCGTTAAGTAGGTACTTCTTCAGTATTAAAAACCGCGGTCTGTCTGTCTGTAATTATGTCTATGGAGCGCACTATATTTGAATATTCAGTTTAGTGCATGAACTTTTGCGTGCTTCGTTTACGTTGAGTTTGCGGTAAATATCATCATCACTGTTCATGATTTCCATTTAGCCAAAGAGATTATCTAACCTTACGACCTTAGAAAGGGTCACGAATATTGGAACTTTTTTTGGGATTCATACTAAGTATGAACCCAAAAAAAAGTTCATGTTACTTATTCCTAGTAACATGAATTCTACCAGTTATCATTATATTACAATCTCGCGGTGTTTACAATCTTACGGTGACATATACAAAACACACTGTATAAAAGGGTACACACCACCACACATACACCGTATGTGTGTGTGTGTGTGTGGTGAGTTGCACCATAAGCGTAGTTAAAGCTAAGGTTATCGTCAAATATGGCGTCCATAATGGACTTTTACTATAAGGGATTTGACAGTTCATTTGACTTTTAGTTATGGTTAAAGTTATACTTAAAGTAAGTCGGTGCTGCAACCCACTCTTATGGCCGTTCCCAATATTTGATCTATCTCTGGTTTTGCCCTAGTCCCTACCTACTAGAGATAGGAATAGCTCTCATTAGACATTAGAGACATATATTTTATGTCAATTCAATGTCAGCTGCGATCGGTCGTATGTCAAAACTCAAACCAGAGATAGATTGAATATTGGGAACGGCCGTTAGTGATAATACTTTAGAGTGTGTACGTGTTCCTCGTAGAGAGTTAACTGTGAAAGTAGCAGCGCTGAAAGATTAAAAAATCACTTTTGTATGGGGAAACTCGTGACGCCCGGGCCCTTGCCTATTTAAGGTAAAAAGTGTCATATTATGTCCTTTGGCGGGACTCAAAATATCTCCATATCTAATTTCAGCAATATCGGTTCAGCGGTTTGGGCGTGAAGATGTAACAGACAAACACACTTTCGCATTTATAATTTTAGTATTTTTGACGTTATAAAGACAAAGTTTGCTGATTATAAATTATTTTAATAATATAATAATAATAATTAAAAAGCTAAAGTTCATTAAGCCGGTTAATGAACTTTAGCCGAATTTTCGTCTTGTTAAAAGTTTGTGTAATTCGGGTTTCATTATAAAATCATGATCGAATTAAAATACGCTTTAAACTTTTATTATATTATTTCATTAATATAATACGAGTCTAAAATTATGATTAAATTCTCAATTTTTGTCTTGAACAAATAAGGGGCCATCCATAAATTGTGTGAGGCGTTTTGGGTGGTTAAGATCACGGAAATACTGCTGGTGACAGTTCGTTCCAGAGTTTACAGTGCGCGGCAAAAAGTTACGCGAAAAACGCACTTTGGAAGATTGCCACTCATCAAAGTGATGATGGTATATTTTTCGCGTGGGACGACGCAATGGCGAAAAGTTGCAGGAGGTATGATTCCGAACCTCCTCAGATCACTTCTCGTCATACAACCGATAGACTATAGAGAATGCAGCGTGAAGGCACTTCTCGGCGTAATTCCTAGAGGTCCAGCCTGTTTGAAACACTATGGCGTCTTTGATCTTTAAACTCTCTATCTGCATCTTTTGGCCTGTTCCAAATTTGAATGGCTCATTTAAAAATGCATCACACAAGGGCGGATCCAGCTTTGGCGCCAGGGCGGGGTCACAGTCGTGGTCAAGACACAAGAACTTATAATAATTTAATATTGATTATAATATATACAAGTATATTTAAATAACAAAATTAATTTTTCTTTTACGTCTTCTCCCGAAACGCGTTATGAGTTATCACTTCATCTACTTCGATGGGTACGTTTTTATGGACGTGGAGAATGGTTCACCTAGGACACCCAGCCCAGGGGGGGTCATGACCCCCCATGACCCCCCCCCCCTGGATCCGCCCTTGGCATCACATCGCCTCGACGAACCAATCTTTCAGGAGGTTTCTTATTGCTTTCTTAGTAACTAGTTCCCGCCATTTCTTTTGCTACAGATCGAAACGATCGATCGCAAATGAGTGGCCGCCCTGGGCCAACGACCTTCAAACATCTAATAAGAGTCGTCCCCGAATGTCAATCACAATGAGAGAAAACAACAAAATCTACTTTATTTTATTACAAGTGAAAGCTAAAATAAGTGCTCTGCTTTGATTCTTTTAGAAAATATTTGTGAAGATTTGTATAAACTTTATTCATACACTTTTTCCAGCGTCTTTGTGCTCGTAATAACGTGGAAACCGTACATTTTGTATACAGCATGACTGGTGAGTCAATACCGATATTTAAGGAGAGTATTCAGTACTCGATTCTCATTATAAATATGTAATAAAATTAGGTTCTTAATTTTTTTTTTAATTTCCCAAAAATTAATGAATCATGGATACTAAGTAAATTACGCGGCTAGGCAAGTAGGCATACTATGCGGCCGGTGCAGAGGCGTGCGCTACCAAAGAAACACCACACAACTACCCCTCCCGCTCGCGGTGTCCATGCATTGGGTAAATAATTATTTAACTTTAAGCTACATTTACTCAGTGATCAATTGATATTATTTTTTTATATTATTTTTTTCCAACTAATATAATAGCCAAATATCACGTCCTCAAGTATTGAACATGTCTCACCAGTCACGCAGTATAGCGACATAAAATTTCATTTCATAAAAAAATATGCTATTTTTTCATACACTAAAATATTTTATAAATTGTATGAATTTTTTAATAATTTATTGTAAGCAGTTAAAGATACTTGGTAGTTTGGAAATTGATTCAGTATAATATTTTATTACATTTCCCTTCACCCGCGTAAATTAGAAATTTTACGGTAACCATACATTTTCCCGCATAATATAGCCTATGTCCCTTCACGTGGTCTACTCTATAGTGATACAGAGTATCAAATAACTTAAAATTCATCCAATAGTTCGTGAGATAAGCACTTTCAATCGCTTTTCCCGGTTTTTCTACATTTTCTTCTGTTTGCTCCTATTGGTCTTAGAATAATTATTTTTGATTAATAATATATACTGTGTGAAATTTTAATGGTTGTTTTCCCGCAGTAAAATGATTCTATCTTAGTAGTACAATAGATCTCACCAAAAACATACCTGTTAAAACGGGGCCAAGTTCCTATTCACTAATTGTTCGCCTTAAAAAAGAGTTGAAATCCAATTCAATGCCAAGTTTAGATGCACTTCCAAATCGATCATAATCATCTTCATCAACAGCCTGATCCTAAATACTTCTAAATTTGAACTTGGCAGGTTATTTTAATCACATAGATATCTTATATTTAAATTTAAAAATTATACATTATCAAGTGCTACTAGCATGAATACCTGCCAAGTTCAAATTTAGAAGTATTTAGGATCAGGCTGTTGATGAAGATGATTATGATCGATTTGGAAGTGCATCTAAACTTGGCATTGAATTGGATTTCAACTCTTTTTTAAGGCGAACAATTAGTGAATAGGAACTTGGCCCCGTTTTAACAGGTATGTTTTTGGTGAGATTTCAATACTTTTTTTAAGGAATCATACCAATTTGTTTCTTTCCTCCTCATCTTATTTCAGTGTATTTACTTGTACATATTAATTTTTATCTCAAATTCATAGATGAGCCGACTCACGCTTGACCAATTACTCAAATTTCTTAATTTTTTGTTAATCTACATATAACAAACAACCTGTGTGCCAAATTTCATAACGCTACGACAACTGGAAGTGGCCTAGAGGTTTTGATTACCGATTTTTATCTCAAATTCATAGATGAGCCGACTCACGCTTGACCAATTTCTCAAATTTCTTAATTTTTTGTTAATCTACATATAACAAACAACCTGTGTGCCAAATTTCATAATGCTACGACAACTGGAAGTGGCCTAGAGGTTTTGAAGCCGACTCACGCTTGACCAATTTCTCAAATTTCTTAATTTTTTGTTAATCTACATATAACAAACAACCTGTGTGCCAAATTTCATAACGCTACGACAACTGGAAGTGGCCTAGAGGTTTTGATTACCGATTTTTATCTCAAATTCATAGATGAGCATACTCACGCTTGACCAATTTCTCGAATTTCTTAATTTTTTGTTAATCTACATATAACAAACAACCTGTGTGCCAAATTTCATAACGCTACGACAACTGGAAGTGGCCTAGAGGTTTTGAAGCCGACTCACGCTTGACCAATTTCTCAAATTTCTTAATTTTTTGTTAATCTACATATAACAAACAACCTGTGTGCCAAATTTCATAACGCTACGACAACTGGAAGTGGCCTAGAGGTTTTGATTACCGATTTTTATCTCAAATTCATAGATGAGCCGGCTCACGCTTGACCAATTTCTCGAATTTCTTAATTTTTTGTTAATCTACATATAACAAACAACCTGTGTGCCAAATTTCATAACGCTACGACAACTGGAAGTGGCCTAGAGGTTTTGAAGCCGACTCACGCTTGACCAATTTCTCAAATTTCTTAATTTTTTGTTAATCTACATATAACAAACAACCTGTGTGCCAAATTTCATAACGCTACGACAACTGGAAGTGGCCTAGAGGTTTTGATTACCGATTTTTATCTCAAATTCATAGATGAGCCGACTCACGCTTGACCAATTTCTCAAATTTCTTAATTTTTTGTTAATCTACATATAACAAACAACCTGTGTGCCAAATTTCATAACGCTACGACAACTGGAAGTGGCCTAGGAATTTTGATTATCGGTCAGTGAGTCAGTGCCAAAATTAGCTATTTTTGCAAGGAAATATTTCAGGATCTAACAAATCTATATGTATGAAATTTGGTATATTGCGTAAGTACTAGTATATAATTAGGTAGGTAAAATTTTATCTTTGCTCTCGCAATAGGCACTGAGATACAAGGGGGTCAAAAGTGCGTCGAAACCGTTCGTGTAAATAGTGCACGGCATGCGCGCGGCCTGCTGGAACTTGGCTGCGCACTCCGTGCGCTTTGATATTGTCAACAAAAACAACCTATGACATTCACCTAAAAATATAAAATATTATAGTGAATGAGTAGACCTATTTTGATTAATTATCACTTATAATTTGCACAATAGATATAATATAGCACTTTGAAAAAAAAAACGTAAAAATTTCAACACTTCTAAGTCGGCATACTCCTTATAATGTCCTTACAGACTCCTTGGTTCTGTCTACTCTAATTTGATAGAATATAAAAAAATCATAGGTCCAGAAGTTTACGAACCTATTCGACGCAAACAAACAATTTTCATACACGTAACAAAGTTACCAAAAACGCGAGAAAGCCATCGCTGTCGGCGTGACACCGTGACACCCTCAATATAACTTTTGTCAAACTCTTGAATCGTACGTGAGGAGATGGAGTGACAAGTTTGTAATAAACATTTATTACTTTGTTAATAAAGAACGGTACGGAGTTGATATAACATACTTAGTTACCCAAGTGCCACAACTAACAAGGATCTTGAAATGAAATGAAATGAAAATATACTTTTCTTTCTTGTGATCGGATTCGGATCTTGTGAGTTGTGCAGGCTCTTGGGTGACATCTGTGGGTGACATAGTCGTAGTGTGTCTAAGTTTTGCATAATATTATCTATTATCTACACTTCTACACTACTATTATTAAAGAGGAAAGATTTGATTTTTTGTTTGTTTGTTTGTTTGTTTGTTTGAGTCGAATAGGCTCCGAAACTACTGGACCGATTTGAAAAATTCTTTTGCTATTGGAATCTTACATTATTTCTGCTGAACATAGGCTACATTTTATTTTGGAAAAAAGTAGGGTTCCGTAAGATATTTGAGTTTTTCGGACGCAAGGTGTAAAAAATCAGCTAGAAAAGTTACTTATTTTGCGTACGCTGCCTAAACCATAAAAGATAGAACCATAAAATGTTCTAAGTAATTGTAGATCTTATAAATATCTACAAAAAAGTCCGCGACACACTATACCTATCTATGTCGAGTGAAGCACAATAACCATTTATTTATTTAAAAATCCTGAATTTTTTTTGGACTACATTTAAACGGATATATTTTACTCACGCTATTAATCCTTATCAAAATAAATTATTTTATCACTAAGAACAGTTTATGTAGATAATATTCGGTCTTTGAATGATTAAAATTGGACGTTTGGTTTTGAAATTATGGCGAAATTAAAATATTACGATAGTGGGCGTCACCAAAGCGCGTGCGGGAGGAAGACAAATTCTGTTGTAGAAATGAAAATTCTGTACATAAAAGATATGAAATGACACCCGAAATTACACCTTTGTCACTACATCGCTATAGAAGCCAAAAATGTGGTTAGTTTTTTGTCTGTCTGTCTGTCTGTCACTCTTTCTGTCTGTCTGTATGTTTGTTCCAGCATCACCCGAAAAATACTGATCCGATTTGAATGTGGTTTTCGCAGATATATTTATCTTCTTCCAACTTAACATCTGGTGTATAAAATTTTTCCCCCTACCCCTCTAAGGGGACAAAAGAGGGGGTCAGATTTTGTATCAAACTTTTTTCTTTAACACGAAAACTACTGATCCGATTTGCATACGGTTTTCACAGATATATTATATTTGTCTTCTTCCAACTCAACATCTGGTGTATAAAAATCCTCCCCCCCCCCTCCCCTCTCAACCCTCTCTGGGGACCAAAGATGGGTCAGATTTTGTATACAACTTTTTTCTTTAGTGGACTTACTTCATATTAGGTATTAACTGTGTTTTTCAACTTAACATCTGGTGTATGACCTTCCCCCCCCCCACACCCTCTTAGGGGACAAAAGAGGGGGTAAAACATGTATCAACTGATGATGTAGAAAATATACTTTAAATGGCAAAACAACGTTTGCCGGGACAGCTAGTCGTCTATAAAGTCAAACTTTACAAGGCGACAGGATTAGCTCTAAAAGTGAAACCGGACCACACCGGACTATGCGACACGAATCACGATTCACGATACGACGCGAGTCGTGACATTTTCCATAGAACTGACGTTTTACAAATGTGAATCTGACGTTCTGCCAACGTGAATCTGACGTTTTACACACGTGAATCTGACGTTTTACACACGTGAATCTGACGTCTTACACACGTGAATCTGACGTTTTACACACGTGAATCTGACGTTTTACATCTGAGGTTTTACACACGTGAATCTGACGTTTTACACACGTGAATCTGACGTTTTACACACGTGAATCTGACGTTTTACAAACGTGAATCTGACGTTTTACACACGTGAATCTGACGTTTTACCAACGTGAATCTGACGTTTTACACACGTGAATCTGACGTTTTGCAAACGTGAATCTGACGTTTTACAAACGTGAATCTGACGTTTTAGACACGTGAATCTCACGTGTTAAAAACGTCAGTTCTATGGAATTGAGGTGTCGCGACGTTACGTGTCACTTTAGTGTGGTTTCGCCTTAAAAGTCATTGCGCGCCATTAAACAACCTTGTCAAAATATTTTTTTTACAGACGAATTTGCATAGTCTGTGAAAAATGCAAAATTAATATCAATATCAATATGTAATAGCCGTAGTAAAATGTTTGTCGGATTGTCGACACGTTGTTGTGTGGGCGTGACGCGTGTCGAACTCGTTTGTCACAGAAGTGTGAACAACAAGGCCAGACGTTATGTAAAACACTGAAGTTTCCGCAAAAATTAACATTGATTGGGAATTGATATGAAAATCCATAATTCCATACGTTAATGTTATAAATGCGAAAATGTCAGCGGTTTGGGCGTGAAGAAGAGAGACAGACGTCGCGTCTATCTGTTACTTCTTCACGCCCAAACCGCTGAGTCGATTTTGTTGAAATTCAGTGTAGAGATACTTTGAGTCCCGGGAAAGAGGATAGGACACATTAATAACTCTATGATAGGATACTTTTTAGGGTTCCGTACCCAAAGGGTAAAAACGGGACCCTATTACTAAGACTTCGATGTCTGTCCGTCTGTCCGTCTGTCCGTCTGTCTGTATGTCTCCAGGCTGTATCTCAAGAACCGCTATAGCTAGACTTCTGAAATTTTCACAGATTGTGTATATCTGTTGCCGCTATAACAACAAATACTAAAAATAAAATAAAGTTTATTTTTAAGGGGGGCTCCCATACAAGAAACGTGATTTTTTTGGCCTTTTTTGCTCGTAATCAATAATAGTAACAGCTACGCACTTGAAATTTTCACAAAATCCTTAGTTGTATTTGTACTTTATTAATTATTAATAAAATAAAAATAAAGTAAATATTTAAGGGGGGCTCCCATACAAAAAAACACAATTTTTTTGTCTACTTTCGCTCTATACCGGTACGGAACCCTTCGTGCGCGAGTCCGACTCGCACTTGGCTGATTTTTATTTTTACGGTTCGAATACGAAACGAATTTTGTCGCAACGAAGCTGTGGGCGTTTGTATTACAATAATTATAAACAATATGTTTTATGGAAGTATATTATAATAAATAATAAATATAGTATCAAATAGTTAAATATTCCGACTAGTTTCATCTAGTACATATTGTGTAGATCGAGGAATCTTAATTTACACTCGGTAATTACTTGACAAATATTTTTGGACTGATATTTGTCAACACTGTTGGTCAATGATATTGAAATATACTTAATGTGTACTATATCAACTAGATGTCGCCCGTAACTTCGCACAAAAAATTCAAAATTTTAATGAATATAAAAGTCGCTTTTTTCCCTCATGTCCCTTTGTTCCCTTTAATCTTAAAAATTACGCAACAGATTTTTATGATTCTTTCAGTGTTAGATAGCCCATTTATTGAGGAAGGCTATAGGCTATATTTTATCATGCTAAGACTAATAGGAGCGAAGAAATATAGGAAAATATGGAAAAAACGGGGAAAATTATTTGAAAGGGTTACTTGAACGCGCTAATCTCAGTAACTACTGATCCGATTTGAAATAATTCTTTCAGTGTTAGATAGCCCATTTATTGAGGAAGGCTTTAGGCTATAATTTATCATGCTAAGACTAATAGAAGAATGTGGAAAAAACGGGGGAAATTATTTGAAAGGGCTTATCTCGAGAGCTACTGGAGCAATTTTTATGTTATTATTGGCACATATAAGAAGTAGACCACGTGAAGGATTATAGGCTACCGATTTTAATCGTGTTTTCAGTGGCTATATTATTATATAGCCACTGAAAACACGATTAAAATTTTATACCCATGCGACGCTGGGGCGGGTCGCTAGTTAATTTAAATAGAATAATCTCTATCAGCTGGTCAACAAGGCGGAGTTTAAATCAATTTTTTTATGAAATAAGGGGGCAAACGAGCAAACGTGTCACCTAATGGAAAGCAACTTCCGTCGCCCATGGACATTCACAGCATCAGAAGAGCTGCAGGTGCGTTGCCGGCCTTTTAAGAGGGAATAGGGTAATAGGGGAGGGTAGGGATGGGAAGGGAAGGGAATAGGGTAGGGGATTGGGCCTCCGGTAAACTCACTCACTCGGCGAAATACAGCGCAAGCGCTGTTTCACGCCGGTTTTCTGTGAGGACGTGGTATTTCTCCGGTCGAGCCGGCCCATTCGTGACGAAGATGGCTCTCCCACGTCAAAAGTTTTGCAGTTTAAGCATAAGGAGGTGACAAACAAACAGACGTTACGATCAAACTTTCATAAGATGTTATCAGCCCACCTATTTCGGTAACGTGACAGGAGAAGAATATTAAACGATATGAAAGTGAATGGTAACCGTCCAATCTTTATCAGGGCGAGCGAAGCGAGCCCTAATATATCTCACAGCTTGAGCACTTTTGTGGTACACTTTACGGAAAAACTGTCACGCCTATTGATTTGTGATTTAACATAATAAATTTTATTTATACGATGATGTGTTATCATTGGTCAGTCAAGGTTTGCTTACTATTGAAATATAAAATAAACTGCCTTAAAGACTATTACCACGCAGAAATACGACGCGAGCCCTCATAAAGTCACGAAGCTCGGCTTTAAGCTAGTTTTAGGTACAGGAACATAATATTATTTTAACGTGCCTACAGTATATTATACGGCACTCATAACAAAACGAAATCGCAATTCGAAAAGGTAAAGGGGGTTATTCTCATGATCCAAACTGTTTTTATTAACTATTGCATAGCTTTTATCGCGGCGACAGAATCAAGAAATTCCGTAGCGAAAATAAACCTAACACTCCCCCACTCCGACATTGCACGGCAACGCCGCACCGCCGCGCTATACCGGTCGGTCCGGCGTTGCCCGCGTGCATCGTCCGTCGTTTCAGTTTGCCAGACTTCGACACGTTGTTTGCGTGCGTGCGACTAGACGTGTGCGAATTATAATTACATAATTTGATATAAATGCTACGCAAGAGCTTTACCGCGGCAGTCCCCAAATGCCACACGTATTTTTTTTCATTTTGCTCACATATAGATAGTTCAGAAATAGATATAGGACCTTGGAGATGTATTCCTCGGCAATAAGTAAGATTATAGTAGGATAGTGTTCCGCACTTGTTTAATGAGACTTTAGTATTCCCAAGACTGCAATATTTTGTAGAGTCTATAAGTATAATCTATATCTTTTATTAAGTACGGCACTCGCAGTAAGTGGATAACTGAGGGAGGTGCGTGACTTGACTCGAATATTTTGACCCACAAACTATACAGAAGTATTTGTACATAAGGAGAAATACAGAATTGGTAACAGTTCAATGTTTTTATAGGAAAGTTAGTGATAAAAGCTGAATTATTATACCAAAACGAGCTTTTTCCCGCGGCTTCGCTCGCGTTAAGAAGTACTATTAATTATTATATACAAACTTTCATCCCTTATTTGAACCCCTTGGGGTGAAAATTTATCAAAATCCTTTCTTAGCGGATGCCTACGTCATAACATCTACCTGCATGCCAAATTTCAGCCCGATCCGTCCAGTGGTTTGGGCTGTGCGTTAATAGATCACCATGTCAGTCAGTCACCTTTGAGTTTTATATATATAGATTAATGGTCTACTAAAACTGTTCATATCTCTACTAAAACTGTGCATATCTCTACGAAAACTGTAAAGGTGTCTCGAAAACTGTACAAGTGTCTACGAAAACTGTACAAGTGTCTACGAAAAATGTACAAGTGTCTACGAAAACTGTACAAGTATCTACGAAAACAACTGTAGTTGCTATTTTCATACAAAATTAAAAAAACTATAGAAAAACAAAACTTGTAAAGCGATTGAAATCATTCCAAACAAAGATTTTAATGTAGTCGCGATAAGGTATACGTGATTGTCTAGATATCACTGCTTTAGTATTCCACGTCCGTACAAGAAACGGTTGAATGTTGCTCCATTACGATGTTGGCCGCTCGCATGCATTTCATTAAATGGCATTAGTTTGGACTGTGCATGTTGCATTTTAAAGCACTTCATTTATGGAATAAATTCGTGGTGAATATTTATTTCGTTTTTATAGGACTTAGTTGAATGACACTTCTTAATAAAATCCTTCTTTCTATGCAACTGTAAACCTGAAAAAAAACTGCTGTCTGTTTCGTTTGGTATAAAATAGAGATATTTCCTTACCCTATGTTTCAAAGCTTTTTTTTTTAATGAAATAAGGGAGCAAACGAGCAAACGGGTCACCTGATGGAAAGCAACTTCCGTCGCCCATGGACACTCGCAGCATCAGAAGAGCTGCAGGTGCGTTGCCGGCCTTTTAAGAGGGAATAGGGTAATAGGGAAGGGTAGGGATGGGAAGGGAAGGGAATAGGGGAGGGTAGGGAAGGGAATAGGGTAGGGGATTGGACCTCCGGTAAACTCACTCACTCGGCAAAACAAAGCGCAAGCGCTGTTTCACGCCGGTTTTCTGTGAGGACGTGGTATTTCTCCGGCCGAGCCGGCCCATTCGTGCAGCATGGCTCTCCCACGTCAATATATTTCATGTTTTGCTAAAACTCAAGAACACTGATAGGTTCGCAGCACGCACGTATTTTAAAGTGTGTTGGTGATACTTTGAGCCCCATCATTTTTATCCTTTAAGAATGCTCCAACTTTTTAATTAGCAGGTCGGATGTCTGTCAGTATGAATATCGACGTTAATAACATTAAAATAAGATTCATATTAGCGCGACTTGTACAGTGGCGGTTACGATGCTCGCCGCGTTCTGGATATGGCGAAAATGTATGAAAAAATTTGAGAAATTTTCTTATTTTTCTTATAACTGGAAAAGTTGTTTATTTTTATATAAAATTTTTAGCGGACTTTATAGAGGACTAAATAAGCAACAATTTTTTTGTATATTTATTTTCCTCATTTCAGTGTATTTAGATATTAAGGTACCTAATCAGACCCCATTTTTTTCATATTTTGCGATTATTGTGATGGTTAAAACGTGTTTTATGTGAAAATTGTGTATGCGGCTATAGAATTTTTATGGTACAGTCGTGGAGATGAATATATTATCTTTCATGTGAAACCAAAATATCTTCGCAGTTTGACTCCTAATTCTTTAATAGGGTACCGGAAAATCGCTGATATTTGTAATAGCGTCCTTAAAAGTCGATTTCCGTGCGATAAAATATCGATGTATACGATTTATATAATTATCTAAAAATATTATGTGCTTACTATTTTCTGATAATATTCTATGCAAATTCTAAGAAGTTTTAAATCGTAGTAACAATATGTTTGACATCACAGAGCGAAGTAATTGGCTGGCGGCTCGAGTGATTTGCATAACGATGCTCCACACAAAAATGTAGGTTAAAGAGTTAAGTGGTCGTTACATACATACGATTTGCAGGAATCGATTTAGCATCACATCACAGTAGGATCAAGATTTTAAAATAGTGAATTTGTTTTGCCACTTAAAATGCCGGCAACGCACTTTCAACTACTTTCATATTGTCTTATTGCCGGTGTCCATGGGCGGTATAGTCGCTATGCATCAGGTGACCCGTTCGTTCGTTTACCACTTCACTTTTTATGAAAAAAAATCATAGTAATTACTAAATTCTGCATTAGAAGAATTAACTAACTGAATGAGAGGAAGAATTAAAGATTGTTAGGAACACTTGTGGTTTCTGCGACGCGCCAAATAAAATAATGCAGAAGCCGTGCATGTTGAAAAGTACCGCATGTAACCTTTCCATGATCCAGCAGTTTGTAAGGTAATTCGATGTAAACAAACCTTTTTATATAATGTTACTTCACCGGCTTTATTTCGGGTAAATATAGGTGTTGCACGATTATCGGGTACTCAAGCAAACAAAATTTCAACAATCGATCCAACTGTATTGGAGGAATCTAGCAACAGACATCATACGAGAATTTTATACATGGAAAAGAATGATGTTAAAAAGCAGTTTACTTAAACTTCTTTAAAATGTTCCTGCAGATTGAATTGATGTAATTGATGCTTAAATACTCATTGTGAGTGTTTCAGTATACATTTCGTAATATTGCTTCTACACTTAAGAGTATGGAGCGAAAAATAAGCGTTCAGAACAAACAATAGTTTTTTGGGAAGTCATGAAAATTGTGCATTTGTTTTCGTCTATTCGTTTCGCTCATGGAACAGCCGTATAGACAGATATATTTTTATTATGTACTCACAACATCGTTGCGTCGAGACTAGTGTAACGAGCAAGAATAATCGTACATTTTTCACAAAATCTTTCAATTCAGACCGCAACGCGACGCGTAGAGCTATGCATTTCTAAATTTGTATGGAATTGACAGACCTCAATAATGTGTGAGACGTCACGCAAGCTGTCCATTCAATACTTTAGAATTTATGCATCTACGCGTCGCGTTGCGGTCTGAATTCACCCTAAGGGTCAATTCAGACCGTAACACGACGAGGCGAGGCGCGACGCGACGCGACCTAAATTTGTATGGATTTGACAGATGTCGTCAGCGTGAGACGTCTTGCGAATCTGTCAAATCCATACTAATTTAGAAATGCATCTACGCGTCGCGTTGCGGTCTGAATTAACCCTAAGGGTCAATTCAGACCGCAACGCGACGAGGCGAGGCGCGACGGGACGCGACCTAAATTTGTATGGATTTGACAGATGTCGTCAGCGTGAGACGTCTTGCGAATCTGTCAAATCCATACTAATTTAGAAATGCATCTACGCGTCGCGTTGCGGTCTGAATTGACCCTAACAGGCAGTGCAGACTACTGTCTATAACTATTGATAAGGGGTTTCTTTGTTACAGGTATTTAGTGATGAAGGTGATGTGTGCTGTAGCTCCATGTAGCTCCACCTGCGGCCTGTAAGGCCTGTCCAATAAATTGTGTTGAACGGCCTCATACACAAACACAAGGAGCGTCAGCAACGAACAGAACTATAAAGCCCAACGGCGAATTGAGCCACAAACCTTTTTATAAATTATTGTGGAAAATTAAAAAAAAGTATCAAAATTTTGGTGATTTGATTATAGTTTTTTTTTATTAAATAAGGGGGCAAACGAACAAACGGGTCACCTGATGGTAAGCAACTACCGTCGCCCATGGACACTCGCATCATCAGAAGAGGTGCAGGTGCGTTGCCGGCCTTTTAAAAGGGAATACGCTCTTTTCTTGAAGGTTTGCAGGTCGTATAGGTCCGGAAATACTGCTGGTGACAGTTCGTTCCAGAGATTGTTTTTTCTCTGGAACTGTTAAGGATATGATATATTTTGTAATAGATAGATATCCATAATATAGAGTATAGAGTCAGGCGCGACCGTAAAGTCTGTTTTTTTTTCAAGAGATTTTTAAGGGTCACGAATAGTAATTATAGGGACGTAATACCTAAATTACAGAGTAAACAGAAGTAACGAGTAGGCCGACTCAGAAGAGATCTTGAAATTTATACATTTGACGTAGTATGTCATATTGGGCGGCGCGCGCTATACTAGCCAGCGTTGTAAAACATGTACAAATTGACACGTCTTGCGCCCAACTCGCGTTACATATTCGCCCGCTTGTTTGAAGTCGAGGTACTCCTTGGTTCTGTCAGAGTTCTGTCTACTCTGGTAATTACGTGGATGAGGAAGGAGGAGAGGAAGTCATGTCTCCTGTTACCACACCTGTCATATAAATATTTAATTTTTGATCACGGTCGCTTCATTTCGTGTACCATTTCACGTCCTTCATTTGAGTGTACCATTTCACGTCCTTTAAGTATTTCGCTCGAAAATAGAGTATCAACAATCAACATGTTATTTTTTTTGCCCACCATACACCTTGGCTTCACGCCAGCACGCAACAGGTCGACGCGTGACAACACCCCTCCCCTCACCCCTCCGTTCCACCCCCTCACCCCTGTTTCACCCCCGCGTTTCACCCCCTCGCCCCCGTTTCACCCCCTTTCGTACGTTTTCATTACGGGGGCGAAAGTTGCGAGGTTACGGTCCCACTATGAACTTTATGTCGACGTGTATTGCGTTTGAAGTTTGTTATATTGACTGGTGAATAAAAATTGGAACTGATATGGTAGCCCAATTATTGGAACTTGAGTTAGGCCCTTTTCACATGTATACGGTTGCGGCACGGTCGCCGTGCCGTACAAAGTAGAAATGTATAAGCTGCTTAGACAGCTTTCACATGGCACGGCGACCGTACCGTGACCGTGTGTCACCCGTGTTTACCCACTACAAACGCGGTTCCGGCGCGGTAGCCGTCTTTGCAGTCATGTATGGTCAAGTATAGAGCTGTTCACATGACACGAGTGCAACACGGCACGGCGAGCGCGGGGAATACCATTCAATCGCTAACATCACAGGGCCGGGGTCCGAATGCGTTTTCCGCAGCATGAATGCCACCGCCACCCGCCGCGTTGCTGGGTGACCGTGCGAAAACCGAGTACATGGAAAGGTTTAGCACGGCGCGGCGCCGGGCCGTTTAGAAGACAACCGTATGCATGTGAAAAGGGCCTTAGGGTTAATTCAGACCGCAACGCGACACGTAGATGAATTTCTAAATTTGTATGGATTTGACAGATTCGCAAGACGTCTCACGCAATTGAAATTTGTCAATTCGTCGGAACGTAAAATCGGCCTCGGAAGTTCGGTTGCGTATTTTCGGCCTAGTGTATATAGACTGTAGACACTTAGATATTTTTGCAAACTCACCACGTGACACTTCACTATTAAGTTTTTTACCTCCCTAGAGAGGTGGAATTTCATACGTCATTCCTAGGGGGATAAACACGTGAGTTATCTTATAGCCGTCACACACGCTTGAAATAATAATAATAATAGTTTATTTCCAACAGAAAACTAATTACATAACATTTTAAAGAACACATTAAGTTTTATAGAATATCATTGTTAGTTGCGCAGCCCCTTTACTAAGAAATTCTTGTGCGGTAGTAAACTAATTTGGAATATAATATATTATTACAGTGGCTTTGAGCGTATGTAGCTGTTATTTTATTACTATTGGTTTTAGGTAATTTTTCATTTAATTTTTATTTTAACTAGTAAAAATTTATCGAGCGGCAACCGTACATTATTGCGGAGAAAAATATCCTATATCCTTTCCCGGGACTCATAGTATATCCATACCAAATTTGAGCAAAATCGGTTCAGTGGCTTGGGCGTGAAGAGGTAACGGACAGAGGGAAATACTTTCGCGTTTATATTGAGAGTTGAGCTGTATGGGTATATTTATTTTATATGTATTTAGAAATGAATTAGAAATGAAATATTTGATATAAATAATTTTTTGGTATGCATTCAAATAATATAATATAATATTATACTCTTAGGCCCACTTGCGCAGATCTGAGTTAAGGTTAACTCTGAGTTAAACATCATGTCATCTGATTCACTCACCAATTGAGTGATACAGATGACAGAATGTTTAACTCAGAGTTAACTTTAAGGCGCTATATTGATAATAATTTTACCGCAAGGGCAATTTTATACTTAATTTGTATGACTATAAAGTCGTGAATACGCTGCGGCCAGAAGCTATCGGCTCGCTCAGTAAACATGCGAAAAAACGTAATTTTGTTTATTTAAACAATAACTAGGAGCATTTAACAGTGCGTTTTTCGCGTAACTTTCTGCCGCGCACTGTAAAACTCTGGAACGAACTGTCACCAGCAGTATTTCCGGACCTATACGACCTGCAAACCTTCAAGAAAAGAGCGTATTCCCTCTTAAAAGGCCGGCAACGCACCTGCAGCTCTTCGGATGTTGCGAGTGTCCATGGGCGACGTTAGTTGCTTACCATCAGGTGACCCGTTTGCTCGTTTGCCCCTTATTTAATAAAAAAAAACATTTAAGCAAAATGCTTCTATACGATTTTGGGTTGCAAAGGTGTCTATTAATTAGACTAATTTCCTACAATACATCTATTCTCGTTTAAAAATAATCTTCAAATTTCGTAATTTTAAGAGGTCATTTCGATCGAGAAATGTATAGCAATAATCCATAATAATATTATAAATAAATAAAATTCGTTTCTCGGGTGAGAACCGTAAATTTTTCTGGGATAAAAGTATCCTATGTTCTTTGTCCGGGACTCAAAGTATCTTCATAACAAACATGAAAATCGGTTCAGTGGTTTAAGCGTGAAGAGGTAACAGATAGACACACACACTTTCGCAATCATTATAATATTAGCATGGATATTTACTGTACATCTATATATATCAAAATGGATTTTCAATTGTGTTAGTAACTCGAAAACGGCTGAACGGATCGGGCAAATTTTAGTCTCAAAATGTTCGTAGAAGTCCAGGGAAGGTTTTACAGTGACACGAAGTTCACCGGGACAGCTAGTATTTACATACAGATGTAAACTTGATTATATTCTTCACTTAATAATGTAACAATATTAGATTTCTTCAGCCTGCCTAGCATACACCAACGAGATATCTCACTCCCGAGATAATTAAAAACTACTTGTCTCATAATGTCAAAATCTCGACATTATCTTGATAAAACTGTGTTAAAAAAATGTGTTATTTCGATGATAGATCTACGCGAGGAAAAAATATGTTTGTCATGCTGGTTCAATAGACATGAAGATACAAACTATCAAACATCGAGAAACATGTAGAGTGAGATATCTCGTTGGCGTATGCTAGGCCGGCAGATAAGGATGTGTGCGTCTGCTATGAATTTTGTAGCGGAGTCGTTTTACTCTTTTGAAACGTATCCAGAAAATTGGAATTGAGGAAATTTTTGAGAAATAAAAAACCCATAACATATTTTCAGTAGAACACATTGCGAGTCGCGCTAGGAAAGTTCCGATGTACAAGACTATTATTACTGAGACATTGACGTAACATAAGCATGGACATCACAATGGAGAGTAAAAATTCAAAGCCCAAAAGTTTGACAGATAACATCATATTATCTAAACGTCACTATAAATCTCAACTCGAATATGACAACCACTTTTATAAAAAATTACGTTAAAAATTAATTTGGAACTCTTTTTGTGACGTTGAAGGCTGTATATATCAGGATATCTAATGCAGGTACATCATTATCATAATCTATAAATTAATACGCGAGCGAAAAACTTTTGACGAAAAACGGGGAAACGTAGGTGAATGAAATTTTGCACAGTTATAGTTTATACGGTGAAGCAGTGCATCGAGCTAATATTATTTTGAATTTATGCTTTTATTATCATACATTATTTTAAACAAATAAAACATTACACACACTTTAACACACACATTAGGAAAGATGACAGATTTTTGATTGACAAGCCTATACAATATACATACGAATTAATACTCTTTTATATTTTATGGTTGAAGTCAGTCTTTTATTTATGCAGACAAGAAGTTGACAAATTGAAAATGAATTATAGTTATTTATTGAATCTTAGATATGATTAGATACTATTAGACAATGCTAACACGGCCAGTCTGAGATCAGCTGAGCCCCAGAGACAAGAGTTGAAAAAAATATGATAAAGTCAATATTTTTTTTACAAAATAAAGGTCTATAAACTAGTTCTAATGTCGTTGAAACTTTGGTCGAATTTCGACCATTGGGTGATCTCAAGTATCTATAATAACACACGGTTTATTCAGACACACATTTTAAATCGCCGTGCATTAAATTACATAATAAGCATATTATTGTTATGTGTAGTGCGTAGATAGGTTTTAGATAGCTTAAGTTTACTAATGTGATAAATTGACTAGGTGTTGTCTGCAATAGTATTCATTTATTACGTCACGGTATGAATTATTATAAAACCACGGTAAAACAATTTTGATGTTATTCCTGGGCTTGTCCTTTACCTGGCTAAAGGTATAAGGAGTAAGGACACAAGTACGAACAAACTGTATAATATTTAATATGTATGGATTTTATGTAGATTTTCTCTCGTTATCGTATAATAAATTCACTTGTTTTCCATTCGATTTTCTCATGCGTCGTCTACAAATTGTACGTCAATGCTTCTCCATACATTTTCGTTATCGCCCCAGCAACAATGACGTCACGGGCTTTCCTACAACAGTCTTTACTCTTTTCATACTGTTATGAATCTACACTACTATTATAAAGAGGAAAGATTTGATTTTTTGTTTGTTTGTTTGTTTGAGTCGAATAGGCTCCGAAACTACTGGACCGATTTGAAAAATTCTTTTGCTATTGGAATCTTACATTATTTCTGCTGAACATAGGCTACATTTTATTTTGGAAAAAAGTAGGGTTCCGTAAGATATTTGAGTTTTTCGGACGCAATGTGTAAAAAATCAGCTAGAAAAGTTACTTATTTTGCGTACGCTGCCTAAACTATAAAAGATAGAACCATAAAATGTTCTAAGTAATTGTAGATCTTATAAATATCTACAAAAAAGTCTGCGACACACTATACCTATCTATGTCGAGTGAGGCACAATAACCATTTATTTATTTAAAAATCCTGATTTTTTTTTGGACTACATTTAAACGGATATATTTTACTCACGCTATTAATCCTTATCAAAATAAATTATTTTATCACTAAGTACAGTTTATGTAGATAATATTTGGTCTTTGAATGATTAAAATTGGACGTTTGGTTTTGAAATTATGGCGAAATTAAAATATTACGATAGTGGGCGTCACCAAGGCGGGGTGATTTTTTCGTGTTAAACGAAAACTACTGATCCGATTTGCATACGGTTTTCACAGATATGTTTGTCTTCTTCCAACTCAACATCTGGTGTATAAAAATCCCCCCCCCCCACCCCAACCCTCTCTGGGGACCAAAGAGGGGGTCAGATTTTGTATCGAACTTTTTTCTTTAGTGGACTTACTTCATATTATTAACTGTGTTTTCCAACTTAACTTCTGGTGTATAACATTTTCCCCCTCCCCTCTTAGGGGACAAAAGAGGGGGTAAGATATATTGTATCAACTGATGAAGTAGAAATACTTTGAATGGCAAAACAACGTTTGCCGGGACAGCTAGTAATAAATATATAGCTTATGGAAATATTCTCTATAGTTATCGCAACTGGAAATAGACATTTTCTGTGATATATTAGAAAATGTCATAATGTTTTTGTCGTAAAAAAGTAAATCTTTTGAGAATTATTTTAATTTTAGGTTATACATATAAAGATTTTAATGGTAAAATTTTGACGAAAATTATCACCTCGTTGTACAATCAGAGAAGTGGATTCATGGGCAGATGCCGGTCCTACGTAATTTGGTCGCTTTATGTCAGACCCAGCTGGGGGTGTAGTGCGAGTTTTATTCGATCATACGCATCGAACACGTTAACGCGAATTTGTATGGGATCAAAGCAGCGCCACCTACTGGCTTACGTGGATACCGCTTTAACCCCATACAAATTCGCGTTAACGTTCTCGATGAGTATGATCGAATAAAACTCGCACTACGCACTCTGATATATCATGATTCGAGGCTAACAAAAATGTACGGCGCTATGTAGCCGTCAGGTCTATCGTGTCAATTGTCGTGTCAAACAGCTGTCATATATCACGAAATAGCTTCCCCATGCCACGATATAGCCGTCTGTCTGTCTGACAGGACATTTGATACGATAGACCTGACGGCTACATAGCGCCATAAGCCCGGCCACACATTGTCCGAATTCTGATCAGAAACAGTTGAATTCCGCCGGACCGCCACCCCTCACATTTTCCGAAATATCCTTCCAGCGAGTTCGAGCTCACTCGGCTCAGTACAACATGTAAGAGACAGCGCGGACGTTCAACTGTTTCTGATCAGAAATGTCGTACAATGTGCGGCCGGGCTAAAACGAGGGTTGTTAACGCTATGTAGCTATTGACTTTAATCCGACCAAATGACGCAGGTCCGCCAGTTGCATGAATCGATTTCTTCGATGGTACATATTTTAAATGCGCTGCGTAAATATATTATATTAAGGGCCTATTGTAGCACTTCCTGATAAGTGCCGGATAGGCTATCCACGACTTAACTTGATAGATAAAGTATGGAGAATCTGTCAAAAAAGTTGTGGATAGTATTCTCAATACTTTATTTGTAAAGTTAAGCGGTGGATAGCCTATCCGTCACTTATCATGAAGTGGTGAAACAGGCCATATTATAAGTGTTTAAAATTTTATAAACTTGAGCGTTTCAAAATATTTTGTAGTAATGCTACGCCGTAGCAGGGCTACGCCAGCGTAGCAAAGTAATTTTGTACTCACTGTGCTCATAATATTGGGTCGTCTTAAACGATCGATTATTTCTTGTGTGAAAGATTTAAATCACATTCATAATAATTAACTTCAGCAGATTCAGTAGCCCATAGTATCCTTGATTGATTTTAACTATTTATTACTCTATGATTTTACCAAACCTCATAAGTCATAACATTATTAAGGTACCTTCAATCAAACATCAAATCAAACAGGTCCATCAACAGCTACATTATAATATTATATATGATATTGAATGTACTGTCACTTCTTAGTGGAAATTCATGTTCAATGAAATAATTATACACTTTTCTTGCACTTATTCCACTTTATTTTAACAGATTTATTACAGAATTATTCTGTAATAAATGAATAATTCTGTAATAAACCTATTAAAATAAATTGGAATAAGTGCAAGGAAAGTGTATAATTATTTAATTATAATATTATGTCGTCGAATTGTTCCCGGGATGTCCCCGGAGCCCGGGATTGGTCACGTACCCGGTGACCCGGGAGAGCACCTGATATATGACCCCATCTCCGCACCACACGCACTGGTTATATTGATTCCATTTACGCACTCAGATACTAATGATTGTTTGAGGAGATTTAATAAAGATTTGGACTAAATGTATTATTTTTGTGTCAAAACCTTCACTAAGTATTAACTAGATAGAACGAACCGTCGGCCTACTGGTTCGTTCCGTCTATTGTGGTATTAATACCGGCTTTCTGACACTCGAGAGAGCGCACATCTGAGACACGACTGCAGTTAGACAATCTTGTTTCACATAGACAAGTCAGTCTAACTACAGTCTAAAGACAGTCGTGTCTATCATGTGGCGCACACCTAAGTCAAGACTGTCTTGACTACGATGACGCAATGCATACAATAAATTCATTTAGTAGCAAAATGGAATTCACAGAAGCTGCTGTGATAAGCATCCTAGCAGTGCGTGTAAAACGGCACAGACAACGGAAATATTGGGTACACCCCATTCCCATATACAGTGAAAGACTGTTAAAAGGAAAGTTCTATTTATTGTTTGATCAACTAAAGCTTTATCCCCGAAAGTTTTTCAAGTACTTTCGAATGAATGTGTCTACCTTTGATAATTTGTTGAAATTGTTGCAACCTTACATTACTTATCAAGACACTCATTTTCGCAAAGCTATACCGGCTTCTGAACGACTAGCAGTGACGTTGAGGTATGTAAAACTTAGCATATTTTTATTAATAAATTTAATCAGTCTAACAACATTAAACGATATTTGTCCGTTTTATACATAACGAAAAAATATCGTTATAATAATAATGGTAAATATAACGTTATTTTACTAGACATAGTTAAAAAAATAACGTTATCTGGCTACTATTATGAAAATAACGTTACATAACGATATTTTTTCTGTTATTCGATAACGTTATGAAGCCCTGTTTTGAAATCTATAGTTCGACAAGGCTCTACATTAATGTGGCGAGAAAAGGAACTAAACGCTTCTATCAAAAAAACGTTGACATAATTATGTTTGACAGTTCTCCTTTACTGCTGGTAGTGGTGGCGCCAATTGACATCTTTGACACATTCATATAAAGCCTTGTCGGACTATATACTTATATAAGTATTTAAAAATAAATTATGTCAGCCAGCGCGAGGCACATTCCTGATTCCGTTCATAATCTTAGTTTCTTAAACCCGACGAATTTCATATAATATATTGAAACCTGTCCCGTCCGTCTCTTTGCTTTGCAGTTGAACTACTGGTAGTTATGTCTATTGTGGTTAGACAGTTTTGTCGTAGATGTGCGCGCTTGCATACATTTCAAAGGGAAGCCGACAGCCGTTAGTCAGACTTGTCGCGACTCGCATTAGTCAACTTTGTCTATTAGACGTCTTGTCTCAGATGTGCGCATCTAGTGCATTCTGCTATGCGATAGTCTGTCTAACTACAGTCGTGTCTCAGGTGTGCGGTCGCACTAAAGACTGGAATATTCAACAGTGTTCTTTATTGGCGTGGTGAATGGATAAGAGCGTCCGTGGCCTAGTGGGTAGACCTTTGTCGCACTCGGGAGGATGCAGGTTCGTTCCCGAGTGAAGGCGTGTACCAAAGAGACATTTTTAGATCTCTAGTACATAATTCAGACGCTCTTACGGTAAAGGAAAACATTGTGAGGAAACCTGCATATAGTAATTGGTCCCAAATGTATTGACCAGCTCATTCTACTAGGCCGACTGTGTTGCGAGAATGCCGTATGTGCTTGGGCAACCATATGGACATTCAAAATCACGTCCCATGGCACTACAGTATTTGAAGAGTGGTTTTTCGCTCTGAAAATACTGTATAAATCATCTACATCGGAGGCTTTGATTTTAAAACTACAATACCAAATTACACCAACGCTTTTTAACCTTATTTTACACTATAGTAACAAGTGGATAATGTTGATGAAAGCGTAAACGCCCTATAGATTAATTACTTTAATTGTTGTCTTTGTCCGGGATCGCCAGTTCATATCCGGGGGTGCAATGTAGGTCACTGTATATATAACCTCTTTTCCGAACGATACGTATGGGGATATATACGGTATTTATTTAGGGGCATTGACCGTACTTTTGGATGGTAGCTTATTGTGGGTGTAGATTCTTATCCTGACAGTGAGAACACATTATAATTATCCATGAGACAGTTTAGATACTGAAATATTATTACATTTGTCTTAAAAATATCATTAACATAATTATTCATTTTTATTAACGCCTCTGTGGTCCAGTGGTCTGGAGCGTCGCTCTTGACTCGGAGGTCGTGGGTTCGATTCCCGCGTTGGAAAGAATATGTTATTTCCAAGTTTGGTTAGGACAATGCAGGCTGATCACCTGATTGTCTGACAAGTAAGATGATCCATGCGTCGGATGGGCATGTAAAAAGTCGGTCCTGCGCCTGATCTCTCGCCGGTCGTGTCGGTCTGCCGTCCCACTGGGTTATGAGAGTAAAGGAATAGAGAGTGCTCTTGTGTACTGCGCACACACTTGGGCACTATAAAATTACTCCTGCGTACCTGGCCTGGTTTCAATGAAACCGGCCACCGTCACCGAAACCGGTGTGGGGAGTATTATTATTATTATTACTATACTATAGTACTGCAAAAGTAGTTAACAGAATCAGGCGTTACTTTGCGGAAATCCATAGCTTAAACTTAAGTATATTATTATTAGCAATATTCCGCGAAATAAACCTCAACTTGTAACTAAATGAGTGAGTGTACACATAGGCATGCCTACAGCACCTCCCTCCTCTCCCACACTGCCTATGCGTACCTACACTCGCATGCAAGAACGTGCAAACACCACCACTATACAAGCAATAAATTCGAGCAAGGCCTCTCACCAAGTTGAAAACTACGACGCGCGTTTCGCCCCAACACCGGAGCATCCTCATGGAACAGGACTCTACAAACTTGACGGACGATTGTTACTGACATATCTAGGTGTGTGTATTGTCAATTTTGTGTGTTTGAATGTCTGGAAGGACCTTTGTTGCGTTAAGTTTGCGTACAATTTTTGAGTGTGACTCGAAAACATTTGATAATAAAACCATTTTCCGTGAAAACATTTTTTGCAAGCTATACCATTTTTCTACTCTTAAAAGTTGAAATACTTAAAACTTAGCCTTGACCTGTCCCTTCGCCCCCACCCTAAATATTAATGAGTTAATAAATTAAAATTCTCCTCGGTTAATTAACTTTTAAGGGCCAGTTATTAAAATGAAACGGTCTCGAGGTGTGAATGACACAGTTAACTTTTTAACCCTTAAATGGGTCACTTTAAACTTTGAGTTACGTGCTAAATTACCTCTTACTCATAATGAGACTTATACTGGACTGCTTTTGTCCATGTCTGTTTAAAAAAAACGTTTTTCTTACAATTTTATGACTGTCAAGAGATTTTTTATACAAGCTATGTTTTTAAAACCTCAATTTTGATTAGGGTAAAGGGTTGCCTACAAAAACATGGTCTATAGTATCAATAAATGGTACGGAGACCTTCGTAAGAGTATGCACTTGGACGATTTTTTAAATAAAGAATGTAATATGGTTTTCGAGTGGTAAAATTATAGTTATACTTAATTAGCTCTTAGTGAACATAGCACAGTAGACATAGCATATTAATAGGTTTCATGTCATGTATATTTATTTATTTATTAAATACAGTAACAGGCTAAAGACTATAACTAACATAGAATGCTTTCAAACCCTACAACTTATATAAATCTGGAGTCCAATTCTAACTGTATACAGCTCTATTTATCTAAATATTTTATTACATACAAAATTATTGCTACATGCTACCTAACACTTTTTAACATAGAAAATGGGAAAAATCAAAGCAAAATAGAACAAACAAAAAGACGAGCATAAGCTGTTAATGTTTACAATAATTTATACAGATCTTTTCGAAACCCATTAATGTTACTGAAAAACACATATCTACCTCAGGACATATTGTGTTATATTGGTATAATATGATATATCTGAGGTATATTCAAAATTCACGATGTCTGGAACGTTACAAGATAAAGGTACAAGATCCCGATGGCTTCATTTGATATATTGACGTATTATAACGTGTACAAACAGTCGCTACCAAACCTCCTTTAGCAACTTTATACCTTATTGTTATAGGAATAAGTGCAAAATTGATACAAGTTTTTCGTCGGGCGTTCTTATCATATTTAATATTTACTCAACGTTTACTCTTGCCTTTCTCTCGATACATATTTAAATTTTCCTAGAAAAGGGTTCCTAGGTACTTGATAGGATCCAGAATTATTTATTATCTGTCCTTTGGGCTTTAATATTAACCTCGTAAATTATTATTAGTACGAATAATATAAGGAAAAGTTTTGCGAAAATTATTTGTAAGTACTAGAAAAAAATTGTTTTACAAAATACAAACCTGGGTTTTTATTTCGTAAGACTTTCGTATTTTTAGTGGCTTATTAAACTCGGGTCAGTCATACAATTTTCGTTGCCTAAAGTTGTTATTCCATTTCACTAAATTTAGAAATTCTAATTAGAATCCTAAAACGAAGACTAATTAGAAGCTTCTTATTCCACTTGTCCTAATTTAGTAACTAAATCAGTTGCACAGATTAGAGATCAGTTGTGACGACGCGGCGATTTTGGCCAGACGTCTTCATAATGGCTCCAGTTCTGTCAAAGCAACAAAAAAGCGGCCAAGTGCGAGTTGGACTCACCCATGAAGGGTTCCGCAGCAGCAATAAGGTTTATTTTTATGAAATTAAAAGTTTTTGACTTATTTTTATATTTCAATCGATTTAATGAAATTTACATTAAGGTTTACCATTTATGACGTATAAAAAAAACTACTGAACAGATCTCGTTCAGTAGTTTTACTACTGAACAGTTTTCGTTGGTAGTTTTTATAGTAATCTACATCATATATATTTTTTAGAATTATCATGCCCCTACTTTAGAAATTAGAGGGGGAACACACTTTAAAAAATTGGGAAGAGTCTCTCTCGCAAACTATTCAGGTTAGAAAAAAATGATAGAAGAAACCTCAATATTATTTTTTGAGACCTATCCATAGATACCCCACACGCATTGGTTAGATGAAAAAATTTTTTTTTGTTTCAGTTGTACCTATGGGGACCCCTAAAATTTTTAATAATTTTTCCATTTTTGCATCAAAATCTTAATGCGGTTCACAGACTACATCTACTTACCAAGTTTCAATAGTATAGCTCTAATAGTTTCGGAGAAAAGTGGCTGTGACATACGGACGGACGGACAGACAGACAGACAGACAGACAGACAGACAGACAGACATGATGAATCTATAAGGGTTCCTTTTTTGCCATTTTGGCTACGGAACCCTAAAAATTGGTCTTCTCGTAGGCATAGCTGTTGGCTCAATGAAAATCAAAATAAATAAAAGGCGAAAAAGATGATTGAAAGAATTTTTGTTCCACGAAAAATTATGAATCATGAACTTTCTGAACTACTTGGAACCAGCAGACTTTAGAAATTACCTACAAATGGATTCCAGATCGTATAACATTATATTGACTTTAATACAATAAAAGGTTGAAACCATCTGGCAACACTGATTTAGTCAGTTAGAAGCCACATTTTTGCCGATTTAGTACACTAATTAGGATCCTAGCTTTCTAAATGTTATTCCACTTCACTAAATTTAGTTACTAAATCATTTAGTCGTCTAAATTTAGTAAAGTGGAATAAGCGCTTTAGTCAGGTACCGTCGCGTTGTACTTACTATAGTTACTCTATCTATATCGATACTTATTAGTTATTATTAAAACTAGATGTGGCCCGCAAAGTTCCTTCGAAAACGTGCTGAAACTTGCTTTTTCGAGTATAGAAACTATTCCTTGTTCCAGAGCCTCAAAATTACCTATTTCATAAAAACGACTTCGGCTATTTGGTCGCTGTTAAGCATTAGTGTCCTATAAACCCATAATTTTTGTTGTTGTTAAATTTCGAATGCTGTCTTGTTATAAATCATTTCAAGAACATAACTGCATTCATAACTCAATACGTAATACTGAAAATAAAGTCAGTTATGAATCGTCATTAAAAACTGTCGAAGCGCGCCTCGGTGTCAACTGTCAACTGACCCTTAAGGCGACGCCTTGATAATTTGGCTGTAGCGATATCGATTTTTCTCAGCAATGACTAAAGCTAAGAAATTAAAGTTCACTGTCAGTATTCATTATGTCTTTGTCTTTGAATTACCCATAGCATAACACGATTGGTCAACTTTTATAACACAGAATAATAAATCAAAAAGACCTCTGTAAAAAAGGGATTCTAATTTTGCCAACAGAGGAGAGTGATTTAAGCTTTCAAAATTTGTACATAGATTGGTTCAAGCATACACTTTAATTTGTACATAGCTTTTAAGAAATATTATATTTATGGTTTTTAAATTACACGACAAAAACCATTTTGTCGCTTACGCCCTTTCCATTTCTTGCTGTTCCATTTCTTGTTTTCTATGAGAGGCCGAGCCGGCCTAGGCAGCTGGAGGCAGCACCAGCATAGACGTACAATATGTTACCCAAACCTACTAGCACATACTGTAAATAATCAGACCAAAATCGAACATGTTGCACATGTCATGTCAGAATATTGACATAAACTTTGTCCAAAAGTCGAAAACAAAAAACATAACCCTTATAACGTAGTCGGGTACAAATTTAGGTATTTTTTCGCACTCTATAAGTGTAAACTAAAACCTACTATCAGAGTTATAAAGGCCCGTCATTACGAAGCTGTAAAGAATATTACGGCCCTGCGAGTGGCCCTGAATGTGTCCCTAGAGGGCGCCACATAGAAGACTTTTACGCGATTTCTGACACCGTACGCGTCCGTAATTCACCGTACCCTTGTTTTTTCATAAAACCTACTCATAAGGCAGAGTTTTCGTCAACGCACTCTGACATTGGCGATTCCCTAAGGAGCCAATTTTTAAAAAGAAGAAGAAGAACTTCGACGAAGAATTTTCAAGATGGTTTTTAGCTACGCGCATATTGAGACGGGGTGCAGGTCTGCGGGGCGGGCCGCATTTTTTATACAAGTTTTATGTCTTATGAGACCTCTTTCTCGTAGTATTCATTCATACAACTATTGTATGGAATTATGCGTCCCATTCTACGGCATTCCGCCACAATGTGCACGAAGCTTTAGGAGGCTATTTTAGCTCGTGGTCGTCATATCAATATGGATCAGCGAAAAGAATGGAGGAAAATATGATACCCAAATATTTTCCTAAGCAAAAAGGATGTGATGATGATAAGCTTAGAACCGTTTCAATAGCAACAAGTGATAACACCAAAATCTGTCCATTCTTTGAGAAGATAAGACGCTCTTACATTTTTGTCGAGAAAAGAAATTTAAAATCAATCATACAAAATTTTGTGTTATCGTGTTATCATTTCAGATTAGTTATTTTTCTTCATAATTCGTGTTTTTTTTTTGTAATAATAATTGAGACGTTTGTTCAAGCAATAAGGAAAGGGTCGTAACTCTTAATTGGTAATTTTATAAAGCAATGAAAGGAACCGCGTTATGGCACTGTAAAAGATATTGCGGTGCAAAACCTTTAAAATTCAGCCCATTTCAAATTTTAAGTACATTTTCCCCATGGGGATCTTTCCTTAGGGCAAGAAACCTTGACGAATTGACAGATTTAGCTCGTCCCTCGGGCACCCCTGAGATAATATGAAATGGTTTTCGTGATTGGTCACTATACTGTTGATCCTGGCGGCACATTTTGTATTAGAATAATAATATAATTATTCTTCTCTTCGAATGTTTGACAGTGATAAATTGGGGATAAAATATTTTAATATCAATTGATTACTTACTATTTACTTAAACAGTAATTATTCATAATAATAACAGTTATTTTATTGAAAATTCAAAAATGTGTCTTTTTGTAACTTCTTAAGGTAAACCGCTAAAACAGTTGTTTTTATTAAATAAGGGCGGTTTTTTATTAAATACGAGCAAATGGGTCACCTGATGGCAAGCAACTACCGTCGCCCATGGACACTCGCAACATCAGAACAGCTGCGGGTGCGTTGCCGGCCTTTTAAGAGGTAATATACTCTTTTCTTGAAAGTTTGTAGGTCGTATAGGTCCGGAAATACTTACGGTGGTATGAATAAAAAAATCTTAGTGAAGGTTTTAACAGTTTTCTAACTAAAATGTTCGCTAAAGTTAAAAACCGTCTTAAAACACTGAATAAACGCTTGCTAAGCCTTCGCTAGCTTGAATACTGTTAGATGACGTTTTATAGTATTCTTTTTTTGGTAATGTTGGTAGTGTGCCAATTTATTGTGTTCAATCATCAATATTGTGTCAAATTCAATGAAATTCAATGAGTATTTTGTAGAAAAAAAAAACTTGAGAGGTGTCAAAGGACACCCGAAAGGAATAGAGTTATTTCATGAGTAAAAAAAATCTACTCAAAAAAATATTTAAAAAACACCATCTATTGACAAACAGGAATACTATCAACGCGCAGCGCCCTCTGCCCCTAACATGCAGGTACTAATAAAAATATTTTTAAGTCGTCAAATGGATTTATTATTATCTTATTATATGTATACTTTTTGTCGACGAGGGCGGCTAGGAATTCCTTCAAAAATTGCAATAATGTCAGAAATCGCGATAATACTCGATATTTCGTCCATTTCAATCTCTTAAAATGGTCTTAAAGTAGGTCCGAGGCTTCACTAAAGTTAGCGAACTCCTATTTGACGTTTCGAGCCTAAACAACTGTTAGCAAACGTTTATTCATAACGATTATGCTTAAAATAGGTTTATATCAGGCTTATTAAACATGCGCTAATTTTTGACAGCTGTCACCTTAAAAAGGTGTTAGAGCACTGTTAGAGAACGTTTATTCATATTAAATTTTACAACAGGCTTATAAAGCTGTTGTAAACCTTTGCTAAGTTTTTATTCATACGACCGTTACAGTTTGGTTGGAATTTAAAATACACATATTTTTTAGTCTCAAAAAAAGGACGTAGGATATAATTTTACGTTTCGGTCACATTACGGTAATAAACCAATTTCAGCACAACGAGGTCACAAACAAAGCGTTAAAATATAAACAAATAAAAACTTACAAGGTTTGTTTGACTTACGATTATTACAAAGAAAGTCAAACCTCTTGATACAAACTTCGAGATCGGAAAATTCCCCCCGTCGGTTTTCAAAGTCAACATCATTTTGTTGCCTACTTTGTCCAAGTTCCAAGTTTCCAATACTTTGAACAAAAGTTAAATAACAAAGGAAATATCGATAAAATAGTCAAATACATTGTGGTTTAAATATGACTAGAAAATTATGGAATGACACAACTAGTAGCTACATATTATGTCTTTTTAAACCATTTTAAATTATTCTAAATAATCTTTTTTTACACAAGGTGTCAGGTGACGAGACAGGATACTCGGATAACTTGCATACTATTGTTTAGACTGTGAAGTTGGAAAAAAATTACTACTAAAATTACATAAAACGCGTCACGTTGCAAAAAGTATCATGGCATGCTTATCTAAAACTGTATACTAACTCCATTACTAGCCTCACTGTCAAAAGTCACCGAAAGTGAGTAGTCTAAATACCCAAATATTACAATTTCATCTCTGATTTCTTCATGTCACCTTTTAGCTCCACATACCAAATCAAAATATGTAATCACGCCTCAAAATACCTCTATCTGTTTCCATCATTGTCTAACCCCCGTCAGTCCCCGGAGTCCCTTAAACAGTCCCTTGTCACTTGTCCCAATGGGACTGACTCGATATCGGCGTCAGTCCTATCAATAGAGTGTTATCATGTAGAAAGGTAGTTTATCTATACAGTAACGTATATTTGTGACATACCTATTTCTCTTGACTCGAAAGTCCGTTCATTGCCGTGCAGGCTAACCGCGATCGACAAAAATTAAATTAAGAAATTGAAAAAAAAAATCCGCCAAAGAACTTTAAAAAGTAATTAAATATTTACTGACTAAGTTTTAAATAATTCCTAAGTGTAAACTAATATTTTGGTCCGTAATTTTTGTCACGGTGTGTCGGGGAAAAAAAGAAGAAAATACATATTATTTTGTAGCGAACAATCAAGAGCAAAATAAAAATGAAACTTGAACATTTTATTAAAGTATGTAAAATACGAGCCATAAACGGTGGTTTGTACCAAATTACCAATAAATATGTAAATCTGTAGAGACAAGTGCAACGAATACATTACGGGGTAAATAGAGATAGAGATGGGACAGGGTGAACCATTGAGATAATAATATTATTATACACTAGATGACGCCCGCAACTCTGTTGCGCCGAAATTCGTTACGCGAAAAACCGTACTTTTTCCGAGAAAAAAGGTTCGGTGGTTGGGGCGTGAAGAGGTGACAGACAGATATACCATATACTTTAGTATTTATAACAATTGTTAAGTATGGAATATGGATGGCGTTTTAGGGTTCTAGTTTTTAGGGTTCCGTAGCCAAAATGGCAAAAAAGGAACCCTTATAGATTCGTCATGTCTGTCTGTCTGTCTGTCTGTCCGTCCGTCCGTATGTCACAGCCACTTTTCTCCGAAACTATTAGAGCTATACTATTGAAACTTGGTAAGTAGATGTAGTCTGTGAACCGCATTAAGATTTTGATGCAAAAATGGAAAAGTATTAAAAATTTTAGGGGTCCCCATAGGTACAACTGAAACAAAAAAAAAATTTTTTCATCTAACCTATGCGTGTGTGGTATCTATGGATAGGTCTCTAAAAATCATATTGAGGTTTCTCATATCATTTTTTTCTAACCTGAATAGTTTGCGAGAGAGACTCTTCCAAAGTGGAAAAATGTGTGTCCCCCCCCCCCCTCTAATTTCTAAAGTAGAGGCATGATAATTCTAAAAAAAATATATGATGTATATTACTATAAAAACTACCAACGAAAATTGGTTTGAACGAGATCTAGCCAGTAGTTTTTTTTTATACGTCATAAATAGTAAAACTGAATGAAACAAAAAAAAAATTTTTTCATCTAACCTATGCGTGTGTGGTATCTATGGATAGGTCTCCAAAAATCATATTGAGGTTTCCCATATCATTTTTTTCTAAGCTGAATAGTTTGCGAGAGAGACTCTTCCAAAGTGGAAAAATGTGTGTCCCCCCCCCTCTAATTTCTAAAGTAGAGGCATGATAATTCTAAAAAAAATATATGATGTATATTACTATAAAAACTACCAACGAAAATTGGTTTGAACGAGATCTAGCCAGTAGTTTTTAGGGTTCCGTAGCCAAAATGGCAAAAAAGGAACCCTTATAGATTCGTTATGTCTGTCTGTCTGTCTGTCTGTCTGTCTGTCTGTCTGTCCGTCCGTCCGTATGTCACAGCCACTTTTCTCCGAAACTATTAGAGCTATACTATTGAAATTTGGTAAGTAGATGTAGTCTGTGAACCGCATTAAGATTTTGATGCAAAAATGGAAAAAGTATTAAAAATTTTAGGGGTCCCCATAGGTACAACTGAAACAAAAAAAAAATTTTTTCATCTAACCTATGCGTGTGTGGTATCTATGGATAGGTCTCCAAAAATCATATTGAGGTTTCTCATATCATTTTTTTCTAAGCTGAATAGTTTGCGAGAGAGACTCTTCCAAAGTGGAAAAATGTGTGTCCCCCCCCCTCTAATTTCTAAAGTAGAGGCATGATAATTCTAAAAAAAATATATGATGTATATTACTATAAAAACTACCAACGAAAATTGGTTTGAACGAGATCTAGCCAGTAGTTTTTTTTATACGTCATAAATAGTAAACCTTAATCTAAATTTCATTAAATCGACTGAAATATAAAAATAAATCAAAAATAATATAATTTCATAAAAATTAACCTTATTGCTGCTGCGGAACCCTCCATGGGCGAGTCCAACTCGCACTTGGCCGCTTTTTTTTATACGTCATAAATAGTAAACCTTAATCTAAATTTCATTAAATCGACTGAAATATAAAAATAAATCAAAAATAATATAATTTCATAAAAATTAACCTTATTGCTGCTGCGGAACCCTCCATGGGCGAGTCCAACTCGCACTTGGCCGCTTTTTTTAAGCTGTTTTACATAGAAACGCCTCAGCTTCTTAACTCTACTTTACTCGCTTAACTTTATAAACAGCAGATTTTTTTCAAGTTTCCCAGCTTAACTCTAAAGCAAAAGTTGCTTATATTCAGAAGTATGTTTACCACTAAGAGCTTGAATAATGTACACTGTAGAAATTAAGGCTCTTTTCTTTGAATAAGAACGCTTTGCATGGCCGCCATTTTAGATGATCAGCTAAAAAACTAGCTTATTAGCCAGATAGAGCAGGTCCATTATATTCTTAGGTCTTTGGTATAAATAGAGGTAAAGTAAGTGACTAGTGAGAACCATAAAGTTAATATACAGCTAACGAATACTTCTAAACATGCAATTTAGAGAAACGAATGAAACATCATAAAATTATTTTATGTTTTGTTTTTATACTTAAAAGTTATAGCCTTTGTTGTTTTAAAGGTGAACCTGGGATAATAAAATAAACACAATATTAAAATGAATATAATTTTTAGTTGCTTAATGATTAACGGTGGTATGAATAAAAAAATCTTAGTGAAGGTTTTAACAGTTTTCAAACTAAAATGTTCGCTAAAGCTAAAAACCGTCATAAAACACTCCATATGAATAAACGCTTGCTAAGCCTTCGCTAGCTTGAATACTGTTAGATGACGTTTTATAGTATTCTTTTTTGGTAATGTTGGTAGTGTGCCAATTTATTGTGTTCAATCATCAATATTGTGTCAAATTCAATGAAATTCAATGAGTATTTTGTAGTAAAAAAAACTTGAGAGGTGTCAAAGGACACCCGAAAGGAATAGAGTTATTTCATGAGTTAAAAAAATCTACTCAAAAAAAATATTAAAAAAACACCATCTATTGACAAACAGGAATACTATCAACGCGCAGCGCCCTCTGCCCCTAACATGCAGGTACTAATAAAAATATTTTTAAGTCGTCAAATGGATTTATTATTATCTTATTATATGTATACTTTTTGTCGACGAGGGCGGCTAGAAATTCCTTCAAAAATTGCAATAATGTCAGAAATCGCGATAATACTCGATATTTCGTCCATTTCAATCTCTTAAAATGGTCTTAAAGTAGGTCCGAGGCTTCACTAAAGTTAGCGAACTCCTATTTGACGTTTCGAGCCTAAACAACTGTTAGCAAACGTTTATTCATAACGATTATGCTTAAAATAGGTTTATATCAGGCTTATTATACATGCGCTAATTTTTGACAGCTGTCACCTTAAAAAGGTGTTAGAGCACTGTTAGAGAACGTTTATTCATATTAAATTTCACAACAGGCTCATAAAGCTGTTGTAAACCTTCGCTAAGTTTTTATTCATACGACCGTAAATGTTCAACGTTTTAGAATTGCAATGGTAGTATTATTAATTTAAATACAAATGAAATATTACTGTAACTGCATAGTTTTTATTGCAGAAAAATATATTATTCCTGCGTAAAAACTGATGTGCATCAAAATATTTAAGAATAGTTTTATTAATGTGGGTTTTCTTCAACATCCCCTAAAATACAATTTAATTATTGTCTACAATCTAGCTTCTGATAATTAAATACTAGGTCCTAAAGCACGTCTAGACGGGAGCTATTCACACGTTTAACGTCTCACTTCACACGGGTCTAGAGATCTAGACTTGTAGGAATTCCCAACTCGTGTAAGATGTCTACATGTCTTCATTTTGAAGTTAATTAAATCTTTAATGAAACGAATTCTTCGTCTGCTGGAGTTTATTTAAACATGAGAAACTAGAATCTTGCAATGCACAAAAGGTTATCCCTAGAACCGTACATTTTTCAAGGATAAGTCCCAGTCAGTTCCGTTCTAGAATAGAACGTGCCTTGCTCGGCCAAAAGATGGAAAAGGACATAGGCGACTTAATATCGCCAAGAATGTAGATCGATACTAATCTATACATATAATAAAACTGTATAAATGAAAATTCTGTACATTAAAGATATTAAAAAAATAATAAGCGGGGGGTGTCAGTATATCGCTGTAGAAGCCCAAAATGTGGTTAGTTTTTTGTCTGTCTGTCTGTATGTTTGTTCCACTATCACACGAAAACTACTGAACCGATTTGAATACGGTTTTCGCAGATATATTGGTCTTGTTCCAACTTAACATCTTGTGTATAAAAAATTTCCCCCCACCCCTCTAAGGGACAAAAAAGGGGGTAAGATGTTGTATCAACTGATGAAGTAGAAATACTTTAAATGGCAAAACAACGTTTGCCGGGACATATAGTACTATAATATTATGTCTGTCTGGTACCTCTTAACGCCCAAACCGCTAAACTGATTTTGCTGAAATTTGGTACGAAGATACTTTGAATCCCGGGAAAATGTACGGTTCTTGCGCGATAAACCAATTTTGGCGCAAAGAAGCTGCGGGTGACATCTAGTATTTTATACGTCTGTGCATCAAAATTTTCTACGGAGTCATGACTGTAATGCCGCGGCCGCATATGCGTAGTGCTTCGCGCTAAAACCGATACCATTGGACGATAATATATGCGTGTATCGTCCAATAGTATCGTCTCGTCGCACGAAGCTTCGGACGATACACGCAGATGCGGCCGGGCCGTAAACGTACCTAATACAAAGCGTTACTTTCAAGGTTGTTAAATGTTATTACGACCTCTTATATCCAGCCAGTTTCCAGCCAGTTTACAGGCCGTGTCTATGCAACGGCCTGTAAACTGGCGTGTAAACTGGCTGGATATAAGAGCTCGTAATAGCCCCCCAGGTTGTTAAAGTTTTAGGAAGCCATTGTCGAGTTCTGTTTGTTATTCCACAGCCCCCGGTGAGATGAAGAAACGATTTTATGAATAAAAAGTACCAAAGAGTTTTGTGTTTGTCTTTAAAAACTCTTTGGTATAATATTTTACAAAATACACACTAATTACATATTATGACATACAGATTACAGACGTAATAATATGGACCTTAGACTAAACGATAAGAATATTATTTTCAAAACCGATCAATTTACTTATACATATAAGTTATTTATGATATTCTGAATTGTTATATTATTAACACAAATTGTATTTGGATATGCATTAGACAGCGGTATTCTGATGGATAACAGCGGTTAAATAACTTAAATATTTAATACCGACCCTTGTGAAGACGAAATTATCGATATCGAATAAATTGACATTGATGTACACTAGGGATGTCGCAAACATTATTGATAAATATCAGGATATCTATAGGTCTACCTTGGGTCTACCAGAATCTGATGGCAATTTTTGACAGCAGATTATCAAAAAATATCTTTGATCGTTGGATAAATTTTTATATATTTGCATGTTTAACACACAGAATCAGCCGTTATAAGAAGAAAAAAGGATCAAAATGTTTTATTCCAATTTCCCCGGTATTGCTAGAGTCAATTCATTTTCTCACTTTTTGCCATCAGATTCTGGTAGACCCTTGGGTATGGCCTATGAAAAACGTTGGATCCTTTTTGACAGAAAAACATCTTATAAAATTTTAACTTTTTTAATTTTTGACAAAGGCATCTTATAAAAATGTACGACGACCTATACCCGATCACTGAAAATGTAGAAATTCTACTTTTACTATCGCTATTTCTCTCTTTTCATTTGAAAATGGATCGCAAACCATATGAGACATTATGTTTTTTCTTTGTTCCAGCTAAAAATGTGTGCTAACGTGTAACGATGGGTTGCACTCCGAGCATGCTGTTCCACAAGAGTCGGCACAGCAGCGGCTCGCAGGAGGCTGCTCTGGCGAAGGTGGCTCCAACGCCGGTCTGCAACAAGGCCGTGCAGGCGGCTAGGGCTCCGCGAGCTTCCCTCGAGTCCGACGGCTTTAGCGTCCAACTGTCCAGCAAGAAGGACAGCTATGTGTCCCAAATGGGCACCAATTTTGCCACCCAGCTGCACATCAAGCGGATATCTGGTAAGTGTCTTAGTAGTATTTACTTGTCAAGATAGAGTATAGACGCTGAAGTTCCAAATCATGATCGAATGGTAGTTTATCCGCCTTATATTTCCACGGACAATATAGTTAATATTATCACCCTGTCACATTTTTAGTTGATTTAAAAATTATGTTCGACGTCTACTCTTCTTTAACAAGCTCTTTGCAGAGAACTCAAGATCCGCTCTCTCTGTCATGTGATTTATTTAATATGCCAGATTATATAATTGTATGATGTATAATTCGATACTGCGTAAATATTTTAAAGGGGAATCCCCCTTTAAATATACAATATATCTTTGCCAAAAGTGTCAAGATGAGCCGGTTCACAGTATGAATCTATCTTGAGCTTTCAGCTTAGCATATTAGATTCGTCTTAGTTGTGAGGTTGACACTGAGTAGGTACATTTAAATGGCATGTACGTCGGTTTTTCCCCAAAATAAAATCAATTTAGCGAATTGAACGTAAATATAATTTACGGTAAATAAAAAACCTGATAAGTGTATTTTATTCATTTTAATCATATATTACGTACATTGCCCTTAAATCAGTTACCTTGGATAAAAAAAATGTAAAAATAACACAGAGTCCAAAACACACGTACTTTCGGATGAAAGGTTACTTCCGATGAACTCATAAAAAACGAATTTAACTTTGGATTGAGAGATTTGTTTATCCATCAATCAAACCAGAGAGATACGTGCGCTCGCATGCCGATTCGAATTTTATGCTCGAAATTTTTGTAGTTTTTTTTTCACGTGTGATAAAAGTAACGGTTTTTGCCACTCTTTCAACTACACCTTTACAGGTACCTTTTATTTGTTATAACCAAAACGAATAGTTAAATAATATGAATCATAAACTATACAAAAAATAGTATTCTAATCGTGTAACAGGCTAATAGGTTTGCTAATCACTGTACTTATTTATAAATTAAAGTCAACTTTACAACGTAAATGTCAACAACACAAATTTTTGACATTTCTAAGTTTCGAGGCGTCAGATGCCACTGGCAAAATTATTTCTCAATCTTCAATTAAAACTAAACTAACATTTAGGATTTCATGAAAATAATTAGAAGCAAAATTATATTCTGACAAGTAGTGGTAATTTCTAGAGGACATTTACAGAATACAGCAGTTTGAAATAATTTTGCTATTCATCATCATAATCACATTATAAATACATATTACGATACAAGATGACGTCAGCAACTCTGTTGCGACAACGTCCTTTTATCGGGCGGCAACCGTACATTTTGCTGGGCTAAAAAGTACCCTTTGTCCTTTTCCGTAAACTCAAACGGTCTTACATTTTGTAGTAAGGCTCTTAACTCTTAACTCTTTGAAACATGAAAATATAAAAATTTATCCAATGATCAAGGATATTTTTTCAAAATCTGCTGTCAAAAATTGCCATCAGACCTATAGTTTTAGTATGGGTTACTTATTAGTAATTAGTATGGATTAATAGGCACAGTTTCTAATTTGGTCTCTCTCCACCGGAAACGGATGTGATTTGTGAATTAACGTGTCAATTATTGTGCCTCCAGCGATCAAAGTATAGCTTTAACACATGGCCGCGTTCTGTAGAAGCCAATTCCAGATAACGCTTGTAAATTAACGTTTTAAATGTCGATTACATACAGCTTGAGAGTGATTATATATTATAATAATAAGCTTTGTGTGGTAGGTGGTAGGCACCAGTAGCACCAACGTTCAGAAAATATTAGAAAAAAAAATATTGTAATAAAAAAAAATTAGTTTGAGACTTGAGTGTATCTTGAGTCTTGACTTGGAGGTCGTGAGTTTGATTCCCGGGTTGGATATTAATGTTGTTTCCAAGTTTGGTTAGTATAATGCAGGCTGTTAACCTGATTAATAAGAAACATAATCGAAGCATCGTATGGCCCTCTAAAAAGGTTTTGCACCTGATCTCTCTCCAGTATTATCAGTCATCTGTCCCATTAGGTGAGAGTAGAGCAAGTAAGAGCTCTTGTGTACTGCGCACATACTTGGTCACTATAAAAGCACTTTATCTGCGTAGATGAATTCAACGAAACGGCAGGGCTATCACGTAAAAAATAAAAATAGCGATCAACAATCCACTAGCAATAATCGCGCGAACGATTGCTAGGTATAAAAAACAATGGTGTCATGTAAGCGATCGATTGCAATCATAATATTATGTGATACGAAATTAAGGTTTTGGAGCAATTATCGCGCAATAATTGCTATCGCATTGCTCCCGGAAGATACGTGATACGGCTGCTGGTCACTGTCACCGAAACTGTGTGGGAGGCATAGTCTGGCTGATGCTATCTTGGGACTACATAAGTTTTTCATCGCTCGTACGAGTTTAGACAAAATAAGTCCTTAATCTCACTCCCAGGGTAATTCTGAATCGCATCTCGTAAATTAACTTTATCTTATAAGCTTTCGAAGGATCACATGAGCGTTTTAATAATCCCACATACAAAATCCATATTCTATAAATTATTATATAAAAATGGATTTATGCCTCCTATTTTGAGCGTTTTGATCGTTTTATTTAATCTATACTTTATATAGTTAATATAGGTATACTTTATAAACTAATTTTTGCGCAACGTAGTCATTGGCTTTCTTTTACTATACGTAATTTTTGCAATGGCTGTAGACCTCGTTTAGAATACTCGAATGTAATCCAACAGAGTTGTAATAGCGCAGTGGTAAATCACGTTCAATAACCGTAAAAAGCCGATCGAATGGGCGAAACCGAGTGGAGAAAATCCAATACGCAATACGCATTACGTTTGTACGGTCACAGTCCACAGACGGTAAAATTACTTAAGGTGAACATGAACATAATAATATATTTTAGAATGTCATCTTAATAGAGTAAGAGAGATCTGCGATGGCCAGACCTTCCTCCGTTTCTTAAGCTGAAAGTTTACCTGTTTGTGGCCTGAGAGGTAAGAACGAGAAGCAACTATGGAGTTTCGGTCGCGGTTACTTTAGGAGGTATCCAGTTCTGAAGGTCTACCTGACCTTCTAGAAAGAGCAAGACCATAAAACAAAATGCAAAACCGTAGATTGTTCCCGCTCTGCCGACGCGAAGGTCCCGCGTTGTAGACGCTCCCGATTCGCAGTCGCTTTGTTCGCGTAGGTTTGGCCGAAGCTTAAAGAACTTTTTCTTCTTGGATCGAGATTCGAACCTCCGACGTAAACCACGCGCAAACTAAGCCACAGAGGTCGTCTGCACTGCTATCATAGTTTAATTAATAAAACAATATGACATTAATAGGTGTACATTGTGGACGATCGGGTTGACTACACAAAGAGAAGACAATAGCACAGTTCAAATGAAAATCATTAGGTGCTATTGAAAACGTAGACTCGCTTGTGGAAATGAAAATTTGATTTGCGATTTCATTTAACTTGCTTTTAAATAAAATCTGTCAGTATTTTTCAGTCGCCAGGGTAAAAAAACATAATATATTACTATATAACATAAATATAACTTCGTACATAAGAATGTAATTTCGTATCACTTCCCTCCTAATATATACCTTCTCTGGACTCCCACGAATATTTTTAGACTAAAATTAGCCAAATCTGTTCAGACGTTCTCGAGTTTTAGTGAGACATACAAAAATGGAAATTCATATATATATATAACGTCGATAATATAATAAAAATCGTTATGCGGGGTTTACATGGGTGACTATAGCCGCACGATTTACGCCGCACGGCGAAAATCGACTGTATAAATGGCAATTCGGCTACGCCGCATGCGGCTCAAGCCGCATGCCCCAACTTTGCGGGGCTTACGCGGGTGACTATAGCCGCACGAATTACGCCGCACGGCGAAAATCGACTGTCTAAATGGCAATTCGGCTACGGCGCATGCGGCCAGAGACATGGTACTTGCGGCTCAAGTCGCATGCCCCAAAAGTAGACTGCCAACCGACTTTTGCCGCGCGGCCAGGCCAGATGCGGCTGGTGACTAAAATCGACCGTGCAAACGCTCAGTCGCAAGCGATCGCTTGCTGCCAATACATATTATATTTGTCTGCACTGTAGCAAGCGCAGACCAGGGGCTGTGCACTTCTATGTTGCGGTCGGTGAAAGCTCTCCAACACATTATATTATTATAATTTATACTAGTTGCGCTGGTTCAAACTGGTTCAAATGTTTACCATTGTTAAAAAGAATCCAATATCGTAGTTTTACTTTTTGGGGTTCCGTACTCAAAGGGTAAAAACGGGACCCTATTACTTGTTAAACTAATATACTATTCTGTGCTATTACTGACTTCGTTGTCTGTCCATCTGTGTATCTCCAGGCTGTATCTCAAGAACCGCTATAGCTAGACTTAAAATTTTCACAGATTTTACACATTTTTAAATTAACTGAGGTCGAACATCAGCCTTTCTTAAAACTTAATAAAAACAAGTGACAGGATTCTTCATAGTTCATCCTTACCACCTGTTATAGAAACACGTTTGAGTTAGCGCTTGTGCGATGTAGGTGATGCACAGCGCCATCTATTATGAATTTTTAGAACTAACTTAATTTGAACAAAAGGCTATGGGTAAAAAGGTATGGGCTCCGTCCCCACCAACCAACAGTCATAAAACTGATACCAATGTGGTCCTAAACTACCCCCTATTTAATTAAAATCCTTTATCCCACGGTGCTGTGCACTAATGAATACATAAATGAGCATGTATTTTGAAATTAGTCGTCAGTGATACGTTAACAATACAGGATTATTTTTTCACCAGTACAATAAATCAACATACGTAATTGTCAAAAATAAAAAATACTAGCGATTTTTGTTACTACCCCTTTGGAACAAAAAAACAAAACTATCAAGCCCCGGACTTATCCGCTAAACTACAAAAAAATGTGGATGCATTACGTATTTGAGGCAACTCGTGCGCGCGCGGCCTATGGCGCGACCGATCGCTTACCTCACCCCGCCGCCCCTTACCTCATTTCGCACCCGTTGTCGCCATGTAATTAGTGCGCCCATGCGGTATTAGATTGGATAAAGGATAAATTATTAATTGAAATAAAAAAAAAAATTGTTTTTATTTGTGAAATATACTCTATTATCGATATGACGTGGTAAATTGTACTGGTGAAAAAATAATGCTGTATATTTGTTTAAACGTAAGATACCATGAGAAACCCATGCATTTGGGCAAAGTCGCCATAGTATAAAAATATCATCTTGGCAAGATCTATCAATTGAGCTAGTTACATTTCATTTGTGTTGATGGGATGATTCCGCCCATAGTCTTTTTGGAGAAATAGTCTAATATGCCTGCGCAGGTGTCACTCGAACGAATTGATTTTCGATTTTGTGCCGGGCAGGCCGGGGATTTTCTCGACAACTTGGTCATTCAAGAAACAACAAGTTGAAGCAAACTAGACACAAGCGATTTTTGTAGAACTGTGTAAATGGGGTAGCGATTCGGCTTGGACGGGCGATCCGACTAGTGACTTGCCGCACGGCTAAAATCGACCCGTGTAAATCTACCCTTACCCTCCTTTTGTTTTCTTGAATAAAAAATATGTTGACATTTTAGTGAGGCCTCTAGAAACCCAGAAATAACATTTGGCTCAATAAAGTTTTTCAGTTTAACTAGTAAAATGTGGAAACAAACAATAGAGTAATTATTACAGTAATAAAGTGTATTCGAACTAAAACAGTATCCAACTGAGTTTAAACCAGTTCCAACGTTAAAACTGTAACTTATTAAACTCTACACTAAAACCCACGTCATTTGCAGGAATTAATGTTGAGGTTAGCATTATGACTTAACAGGCTTGCTAAGGATATTCTGCGATGTTTTCGCGCTAGAGGCAGCACCAGCACAGACAGTTAACAAAAAGTTTTGTTCGACGTCTGACAACGTTCTGTCAATGTTCTGATATGACGTGTGCAACATGACGGATTTTGGTCGGATTATTAATTGAATGCGCTAGCGACCTCCGACTCTAAGGGCCTTATCACACTGGAAATTAGCAAGCGATTTGAAAGCGACGCGACTGCGCAGCGCACACGCAGCGATGACGCCGCGATTGCGCGACGTGCACGCAGCTTGCCTTCCGCGTTTTGTACACTCAGCAGCAAAATGGATTCTAACGAGGAAATACTACTGCTCAAACACTATCTACAATGTCACATCTCTAGACGAGTGTACAAAATGGCGTCCACACCACGCCGTGCACGCTACGACGCGACGCTGCACGTCGCGCAATTGCGGCGTGCGCGCTGCGCAATCGCGTCGCTTTCAAATCGCTCGCTAATCGCCAGTATGATAAGGCCCTTAAGCTATTGACCCTATTACAAGCTACATAGAAATCTGCAGATCTCTAGGTGCACTACGTAAAGAATTTTCAAAGAGAATAAAATCATAAAAATTAAAACGATCACGATATCGGATGTAATAAGAAAGATGGTTAATCACGTCGGTTAAAAGAGGGGAGTGATTTTATTTTGTACTGCACACACACTTGCGCAAGAAAATAATTAAATCGTTCTGATTTTAGTTTATAAACTAAAATCTACCTTCTGATCTTTTCCCCAAATAAATCATTTATTAATTATCTGCATATTCATGAAAATCAGTTCAGTTCAGTGACAAACATACTCAATTTTGTATTAATTACTAATTAATAATTACTATGGATCTTATAAATTTCTTTCTGTCTTTACTGATCCTACAATAATTAGTTACATCAAAACGTGTTCAGCCCTCGCACGAACCCAAAACTTTTAATTAAATATGTAAAGGCCTTAATTCTCAATTAACCGAAAACTTCTAAACGTCGCCCGATTTAGAATTTTACTGCATTAATTATAAGTTTCAAATTCCAAGTTCACGAAACGTAGGTTAGGTTAGTTGATCGGTAATTTTTAATTGGAGGTTTCAATTAGCTGATAATAATTAAATATTTGAGCACTTCCATATAAGTCATCAACATTAATCTAAACTAATATAATATTGAAATACGATAGTGACTTCCTCACGCCCAAATGGCTGAACCGATTTTGCTGAAATTTGAAATGAAGATACTTTGAGTCTCGCAGAAGGGTATGTGATACTTTTATCTCGGAAAAATGTTCCGCGCGCTATAAACGAATTTTGGCGCAACAGAGGCTCTGCGCTATCTGGTAATAATATTATGGCTTTGTCGTATTTTCTAATGCTGGCTTCTCACGGTGCGTAATATCACGAGCCGCGCCACGCCGAGCCGATTTGTACGAGCGAGCACAAGCCAGCAGGCGAGTCCGCGCTACCCGTTCTCACGGTGCGTAATATCACGAGCCGGCCGCTGGAGCCGCTCCTTTGAAGTTACCGATTTCAATCAGATCGGACGTACCTGCTCAAGACAACCCGGCACCCGCGCCACCTCGAGCCACCCCCTTCACACGGCGCGTGACTCGAGCTGGCGCGGCGCGGCTCGTGATATTACGCGCCGTGAGAAGCCGGCATAACGGTGACTAGACTACACACTGCGTATTTTGCGTATTCCATTTCCCCTTCATGTAAAGTTATGGCTTCGATCTAAATAAGCGTTTTGCAATAAATTGCCTCGCTCCGTTGGCAAATTGCGTTTTTATTTTGCAAATATTTTTTAACGGGGTCGTAAAAAATTAATAGCCCTCTTAAAGGGCTGTATTTGTTAATGTACTGGAGGCTGTAGATAAAAGGTTTTGGAGACCATTGTATCTCATGATATTTTATAACTAAGTTTTGACGTTTCTTCCAGGTTTTTGAGGCAAAAACTGTTTTATTTTTCGCTGTTTTTTTGAGTAAACGCTAGAATTCTTGCGCTATTTAAATTGAATGGCAGCTTAGTCGTTTTTACTGTACTTTTGCTATTTTTTGTATCTTTTTATAGCAAAGCAGACACAGGCATACCTTACCTACAATTAATTTTAAGTAGTGTCAGAGGCCTTAATTACATTAATTTGTAAACTATACCACTTATAATACTTTCATACACATAGTATTACCACGTATTACAATAATAGGTATCGAATAATATTATGTTACTCACCTGTCGATCGTGGAGTCTTATATTAAGGGTCATTGAACTCGGGATTAATAAGCCGCGTAGCAGTGCTACGAGAACCGTAGCACTGCTACGTGACGTAGCCGCTGCTACAACTTTCTGATCATTTTAGGGCAATAACTTGATCTATATAATATTAAATAATAATATGAGAAGTATAGTTTATATTTTAACTTATTCTGTATTAACTTTGCTCTTTATGTATGTAAGTATGTGTTATGTGTTTTGCATACGCGCTTAGTTTGGATGACAATAGCTATGTCCACATTGTGCACTTTCATCTTCAATTTTCATCATCTTTTGACATTCATCTTTCATATTGGCGCCTTCAACAATTGAATGTGTCAACAAACGCAACACCAACATTGTCATTAAAGAACAAAGCGAAAGTTTTGGATACGGTCAGAGGGCATGCGTTTGCCAAGGGTTTATTGCGAGTAACTCGGAAACGAATGTAATGTCATTCCATATCCAATATGGCAGCTTCAGCGAAATCGTCAAAATTATAATTTTCAAGCAAATCAAGGAAGCCAAGCTCAGCAATATTGTAATATTATTTTGGCTCGTAATGTTCACGTCAGAATAATGTTAGAAACCGTCTGATAGCGAAAGTTCAATGAAGCAAGAATATCTGAAAAGAATTACAACCAAAGATTTGAAAACTCAAGATAAGATATGACACGATACTTATGGTAATGATGACTGGTAAGACATTACCGATACTTATCGAGAGTACTCGGTAGTCGATTCTAATTATAATTATGTAATAAAATTAGGTACTTAATTTTTGACCAAATTTGCCTTTAAATAAATGAATGGACACTTAGTAAATTACTATGCGGCCGGCGCGGCGACGTGCGCCCCGCGCGCCGCGCTACCCCTCCCACGCGCGGTGACCGTGCGTTGGGTAAATAATTATTAAACTTTAAGCTACATTTACTACAGTGATCAATACTACAGTGATCAATTGATATTATTTTTTTTAATTATTTTTTTTCAACTACTATAAGCCTCATATCACGTCCTCGAGTAATAAACATGACGTCTCACCAGTCATGCTGTATATGTATGTATAATATTGTTTACTAGATGACGCCTGCAATTCCGTTGTGTCAAAATTCGTGTATCGCGCGGAAACCGTACATTTTTCTGCGACAAAAGGTAGATGTCGTATGTCCCCGGACTCAAAGTATCTTCGTACCAAACAGCAAGATCGGTTCAGCGGTTTGGGAAGAGGTAAGAGGCAGTCACACTAATATTAGTAAGTATGGATTAGTATGGAAGTATGGGCTCATATTCATAAGTATAGATCAGCACACCACATTCGATTTTTCAACATTCTGCATGTGTCGATAAAGATTAAAAAAAAATAAGAACGAAAGGGGAAATCAACTCAATCAATCGGGGTTCAACAGTTGATCGGTTAAATTATTTTGCCATTAAAAATGCTAGTGACTGCAGGTTACAGAAAAATGCTTTTTAGCCATATCTATTATTTTCTTATATCTGTGTAAAAATACGATCATAAAAATATTTGGCGAAGCCCACAGAGCACATAATTCTAATGTCTGTAATGAATTTAAATGAAAGATAATATTTTTGTACTCTTAAAATTACTTTGCTTTATCATACAGTGTATTTTTAATAATTTTTATGTTTTTCTGTCTAGATTTAAATAGGTTTTTCTGTTAAAACTCGTTTATACCTAGTATTAAGAACCTTGATTTGATAACCGGGGGAGAAAATTTTTCGTCCCAGAAACATGCAAATACATTTGCCGCGCAGTAAACGAATTTCAAAATGAAATTATGGGTTCCATCTAGTTCATTCCTCCTAATAATAATAAAATTAATGTTCCACCTAATATTATATTATTATCTAAGACTAGCTGTCCCGGCAAACGTTGCTTTTGCCGTATAAAGTATTTCTACTTCATCAGTTGACACAAAATCTTACCCCCTCTTTTGACCCTAAGAGGCTTAATACAACAGATGTTAAGTTAGAAAACACAGTAAATAATATGAAGTAAGTCCAAGAAAAATGTTTGATACAAAATCTGACCCCCTTTTTGGTCCCCTTAGAGGGGTGGGGGAGGGGAATTTTATACACCAGATATTAAGTTGGAAGCAGACAAATATATCTGCGAAAACCGTATGCAAATCGGAAAAGTAGTTTTCGTGTTATATACTAAAGTTTGATACAAATTCTGACCCCTCTTTTGTCCCCTTAGAGGGGTGGGGCGAAATTTTTTTATACACCCGATGTTAAGTTGGAAGAAGACAAATATATCTGCGAAAACCGCATTCAAATCGGATCACTAGTTTTCGTGTGATGCTGGAACAAACATACATACAGACTGACAAAAAACTAACCACAGTTTTGGCTTCTATAGCGATGTAGTAACACCCCCTGCTTATTATTTTTTGAATATGTTTAATGTACAGAATTTTCATTTCTACAGTTTTATTATAGTATAGATTATTCTATCCAAGTTTGTTTGTTATCTACGCTTTCACGCATTCCAAAAAGTTTAAAATAAATATCCAAATATGTGTATATTATATATAACCACTAAGAATGGGGGTTTTCAAGGTGAAAAAGGGGATATTTATATTTGCTTCCAAATGGAATAATATAATAATACAATATTTTTAGGCTAGACGGCAGCACCAGCATAGACAGTGAACAAAAAGTTTTGTTCAACGTGTGACAACGGTTCTGTCAATATTCTGATATGACGTATGCAACACGTTGGATTACCGTATGTGCTAATAGCGCCCTCTGCCTATTACGTAATATTCCCCAATTCCCATTGAGGGCGTTTGTGCACTACACAGAATTTTACCGTCCGGCATTCATAACTTTCACGCTTAGAATAAGGGCATCTATCACTCAAAATGTTTTTGTATGGGCCACCGCGCGATTTTCGGAGCTCGGTAAGCCGCGGCGTACGCGAATTCTCTAGATATCTTGTCACTGGCATCAATAAATAAATGCTACAATTTCCATTTTTGCGAATACGGATAGATAAACATTTTATCTAATTAATGCTATAAAAATAGGTCGCTTAGTTCAGTATTCTTAGCACAGCATTGAAAAAAGATTTTAAAAAGAGGTAACTTTGGCTTTGTTTTCTATCGAGTGAAGTTCTTCTGTTTGTGTCAATTAATGCGAAGCCTAATACACTATATCCTCAAGTAAAGGTCGTAATTTTTTCAAAATTTTTAGATGATAATGTAAGGAATGAAACAGGATCAAAAAACTTGTCCACGCGCTATTTCACTGTTACCTGCCCTTAATTATTGGTCTCCGCGCGCGAGACCAATCATTAATCTATGCTTTCACGTTTTCCATAATATCAAAACGTAAGAAATCGGGTCGTCGCGCGCCGCCAGATGGTAAAATTCCGTGTAGTGCACAAACGCCCAAAATTGGGTGAAACAGCGGGATAAAGTTAATTTATAATACTGCTGAAAATGTGATAAAAACTTATTAATTATTCTAAAACGTGATCAAAATAAGGAAGTCCACAACAAAATGGTGGCATGACGACAGATCTGCAGCACGTATCGTTATCACTATGACGCACAAAACACTTTCCCCTACTGAACCTGTCCAGCGCTGTATTGAACTGCAGAGTAATTTGGCCAAACGCAGTACATACAATTTTCTAAATATTAAACGGTGAATCAAGGAACACAAGTGTCAATTCGTCTGTCTATATGTTACCTTTTTTTTGCATCGAGAAAATGCTTTTAAGCATCTTGCGGGGGATGGGGGTCCTATCCGAAGATGGTGGACGCAGCCCCTACCCACTAAAAACTCGGCGGTACTCCACTATGCGCCTTGGGAGGGCCGCGGGATCTCGTGAGCCTACACCACGTCTCCGCCGGGTTTATATTATATTACCTGTTCACACCCAAGCCGCTGAACGATTTTGCTGTGCTATAGTGATACTTTGACACCCAGGAAAGGATATTTTTTATTCCGGAAAAATATACTTTTCGCCACAGAATATATTATATACGAGCTTTTGCCCGCGGCTTCGCTCGCGTTAAGATGTATTATTATATACAAACTTTCATCCCCTATTTGAACCCCTTGGGGTGAGAATTTATCAAAATCCTTTCTTAGCGGATGCCTACATCATAACATCTACCTGCATGCCAAATTTCAGCCCGATCCGTCCAGTGGTTTGGGCTGTACGTTGATAGATCACCATGTCAGTCAGTCACTTTTGAGTTTTATATATATAGAAGAAGAAGATATTAGTGGTTTCGTGCCAGAATTCGATTATATCGCGCGATCATCTACTTTAACTATAATATCTAAGGCGCATTGTGCCTAGATAGATGCAGAGGTTTTATGTTATATAATATCGGTCATTGGCACTTCCCATTAACAGCAATAATCTATATTATATCTGCTATATCTTTGGAAAACACATAGGAAGACACCACTCGAGGAAACGAGTGGTATTACTGTGCTCAGATTATGATGTCACCTATCTTATCGGATTAGAGTTTTTACGTCAACCTACGTAACAGACTCCTGTTTGTATGTAACGATAGAAGTTTAAAGTTATTCTACCTCTGAGTTTGACTGAGGCCGGTTTCGGTAAGGCCAGTTACGCAAGAGTAATTTTATAGTGCCCAAGTGTGTGCAGTACACAAGAGCAATCTATCTTCGTTTACTCTCATAACCCAGTGAGACGGATGAGAGACGTGACTAGCGAGAGATCAAGCGCAGGACTGACTTTTTACATGCCCATCCGACGCATGGATCATCCTACTTGTCAGACAATCAGGTGATCAGCCTGCATCGCCCTAACTAAACTTGGAAATAACACGTTTCCAACGTGGAAATCAGAAACGACCTTCGAGTTAAGAGCCACGCTCTAACCATGGAGTCGTCTTAAGTTTCATAGAGCGTTCCGTACCGTTAAGGTGACGTCGCGTTAAAGTAAATAATCGGCCAAGTGCGAGTCGGAATCGCGCACGAAGGGTTCCGTACCATTATAGAGCAAAATTAGGCCATAAATTGTGTTTTTTGTATGGGAGCTCCCCTTATTTTTTATTTTATTTTAATATTATTAATAAATATTAAAGTACACATATAACTAAGGATTTTGTGAAAAATTCAAGTACCTACCTGTTGCTATTTTTGATACAGAGCAAAAAAGGCCAAAAAAATCATGTCTGTTGTATGGGAGCCTTAAATATTCATTTTATTTTATTTTTAGTATTTGTTGTTATAGCGGCAATTACAGATATACATAATCTGTGAAAATATCAAATCTCTAGCTATTACTGTTTTTGAGTTACAGCCTGGAGACAGAAAAAGAGGCCAAAAAAATCACGTTTGTTGTATGGGAGCCCCCCTTACATATTCATTTTATTTTATTTTTAGTATTTGTTATTATAACGGCAACAGATATACATAATCTGTGAAAATTTCAAATCTCTAGCTATTACCGTTCATGAGTTACAGCCTGGAGATATTAAAATAAAATAAAAAATAAGGGGGGCTCCCATACAAAAAACACAATTTATGGCCTAATTTTGCTCTATAATGGTACGGAACCCTTCGTGCGCCATTCCGACTCGCACTTGGCCGATTATTTACAGATGTCTTTTTGATTGATTATTCTGTGTTATAAAAGTTGACCAATCGTGTTATATTATGGGTAATTCAAAGACAAAGACATAATGAATACTGATAATGAACTTTAATTTCTTAGCTTTAGTCATTGCTGAGAAAAATCGATATCGCTACAGCCAAATTATCAAGGCGTCGCGCGCCAGAGCAAAAATAGGCCAATAATGAGCTTGTTTTTAACAAAATATTGCATTTAACGATCTTTTATTCTTGTCTCGCGTCCTGACAGTTACCAATAAGTACCTACCGTTGCTGCTATTGAAAGCAAACGCAAAATGTTACAAGTTAAATCTATTAAAGTAAGTAAGTACACTTTGGCTTTACGAGCTACAAGGTGGCTTATAAACTCATAATAACGTTATAATTAACTTTTTATGAGAATACTTTACACCTACGAACGCCTCGGGTTATGAAACGTTAAGGGCCCGTTCTTCGTAAATTAGCAGGTCGATTTCTGTCAGTGCGAATATCGACCTAAATATAATTAAAATAACATTCATATCAGCGCGCCTTGTACGGTGGCGGTTACGACGCTCGCCGCGTCCATGATAGGGCGAAATAGGAGAAAAACCCGTTTTACTTAGATACAAATATTATAACTAAACATCTATCCAATGATTTCCCTGTTAAATTTTAATAGCTATCGAACTGTCCAAATTATTTTTTGATTGAGTCTCTGTACGTCCTATAAAACTCAAAATGCTTTTAAAATCGATGTTGTTTCGGAATTTTTTTTTATCGAGCCAAATTATCTGTATTGTGTTTCTATCCAATGAAAGCACTAGTTAAAAGATGCATCTATACATGTATATATTTTTCAGTTTTTTTGAATGACGCTTTCTATCAAAAAAACTCATTCTAGAAACGTGAATTTGGAATAACCGGCCCTTAATTAATATTAAATTCACCTTTATCTTTTACACGGTTATAACAAAATATGTCTCAAAAGCCGCGACTGGAAATGCTTTACTTTACCGACTTCAAAATAATGAAGATTGAGTACAGAAATAGTTGAGTTTTAGCCGAATTGGGAAAAAGGCACTATTTTAGATAGGAAAAATTATTTAATACTTTTTAGTTAATATTAATATCCTTGATGTTATCATTGTTTTTACCTTGGAAGTCGGTTTTAATTTTTTGTTAAAAATAATAATTAAAAAACTTGCCGGTACAGTCTATTGTCTAATAACTAATAAGTGAACCACAATTTAAAGCATTTAAATATAACTTGACAATTGACATTAATTTAAATAAGAGTTTGATATGAGCTCCGTATTTTTATGAAAGTCGACATTAAATTAAAGTTAATTACTTATTACATGTCTCTAAGGCAGAGAGTACCTAATATATTACATAATATCAAATGGGATGCCTTAAAACAAGTACCCAATTAAAACGGAAATACATAATATTATAATTTATTTTTGACGAAATTTTAATTAATTGATAACTTCACTTCGGTTTTTTATTCAAACGGGCATTTTAATTTCAAAGAAAAATAAAATAAAATTATAGGCAGGCAGTTATTTAGGAAAATAAAAAAATTTATTAGATCAAGTCGTAATTAATTGGAGTCAACATTAACAGAAAATATTATAATTAAGAGACTAATTAAAAATTTATGGGTTTCAACTTTGAAATTTTTACTTAAATTTTTATAACATTATTTTGACTATGCCTGCCCAGTGCTCACGTCACACTTTTTGTAGGGTCGATTTATTTATTAATAGGGCGTGCTTGAAATTTTTTGTAAAGTCATAAAAAAATTAGATGTAGTATCTATTTTAAGAAATTACCATATTTTATACTTCCTTATTCACATTAATATCACATATTCAGCCTTGGTTACATATCACATATCATCTTCTTAGTCTACAACTAGATTTTTCATTATTGCCACCAGTATTTAGTATGTCCTATTTTTCCCGAACAAAAAAATCCATGCAAATTACTACCCGTATTTTCATCCCGACGCGATGGTATGCTTCACGTTCACTCAGTATTAGGAGCGTCTTATTTAAGTGGCGTTTAAGTATTTGGATACATGTTTTCGGTATAATCAGCGATTTTATCAAAATTAAAACGCAATTAATGTTAAACTCCTTATCAACATACGTATCGACACATCTTAGATGTAAGTCCATGATAAAATGAATATAATTATTTAATTAGTTTTTTATCAAAATAATATCTTTATCTGTGGAGGCTTGTAATTGGCTTTTTGATTCTATCTTTATGCACATTATAATATTGTTAGCTGTAAGCCACCCAAATAAAATAAAATAAAAAATAAAAATACCCGTATAATACTAAACTTGTTTTTAACTTTATTTCACTTACTACTTTCTCTGCTTTATAACTCTAACTTTAAAAAATGGCATCTGTGTGGTAAAAATATGTTAAGTATAACTTTAAAATTTTAATAATATTTTTAATCTTTATGGAAATAAAATGAGTAAAGAAGGCTTATAGCCATTAAGAAAACAAAAAAAAAGTTTTTAGTGAAAGGAAGAAAATTTATATCTTGTTTAAATCAATAAAACAAATGAATTTAATGTAAGTACTAAATAATAAATACTATACATAATGTCGGAATGACGTCGCCGGTTTCCTATTATTAGGTATATGCTCGCACCTTATCAGCGACCTCCAGCTCCAGTCTTGTTCACACTATGCCACATAGCATACGTACATTATGTTATATGACTTATGTATGTTATTTCATCTAGTGTTAATGTTGTCGCCGTGCTGTGTGGACTGAATTTGTCGTGATAAAGTCGTGATATGCGTGTTAAAATATATAGTTGGTTAAAACGAAATTTTCATACGAAAAAAACTAAAGAAGTAATGGTTTAAAAAGTGTCAAGAAAACTAGTGTAGTTTAAATGTGTGAATGTGTTTGATAATGTCAAGGTTAAGTCTTAAGGTTAACCATGTGGATGACCTGAAACGAAAAAATGTAGTGAAACTATAACGCATTGATGGATATCACAGTGCTAAGTGTATTATTTCTTGGAAAGGCTAAAGAAAACAGGTGCTTAGTTTTTTCTAACGGTCAATCGTTCTTGGAAAGTTTTGAAGTCCCAGGTTAAGTGTCAGGTTGAATGACTAGAATGCTGACTTGTCAGTAACCTGCTAACTTCTCAGTAACGTGCCGACTTTCAATAAATAAATTGCTAACAGGAATATGACATCAATATTTCACGTATTGTCATAACATCTAGATGGCTATGCGCAGTGAAAAGTGATTAAAAGTGTATCTCTCGTGTTTTGGCTGGACCAAATATAAAAAATGTAAAATGATGGAAGTGGACACTGATTCTGATGGTGAGTTTAAATTATTGTTTCATATTCTTATTATGGTGTCGCGCTCACCGCCGGCGGCGGTAGAAAAGGTATGAAAAATTAGCGCGTACCTAACTCTATCTTGCAAAATTCTTAAGAGTGAGTTGCATCAACCTACTTTAACTATAACTTTAACTTTAACTATAACAAAAAGTCAAATGAACTGTCAAATCCCTAGTAAAAGTCCATTATGGACGCCATATTTGACGATAACCTTAACTTTAACTTTAACCAAGCCTCTGGTGCAACTCACCCTAAGAGTGGGTTGCACCGGCTTACTTTAACTATAACTTTAACTTTAACTATAACAAAATGTGAAATGAACTGTCAAATCCCTAGCAAAAGTCGCCATATTTGACGATTACTAGTCAAATATGGCGTATAAGTAATCGTCAAATATGGCGACTTTTGCTAGGGATTTGACAGTTAATTTCACATTTTGTTATGGTTAAAGTTACAGTTATAGTTAAAGTAGGTTGATGCAATTTGTATGCAACTCACCCTAAGAAGTTCTTATTAGCTGGGTTACAAAACTGTTATTGTTATCTTAAATAATGTACGAAATATCAGCGCAGACCATAGAGCACCACACAATAGTAAGTAGTTATATCACACGATTCTTATTAGTAAGAGGCTCTTAAATTGGGTGCTAATTTTCACACACGTTTGCGTACAAAAATGTACATAATGTTGTGGTACTTGGCTCACACTAGATACCCAGCCTAATAAGTTTTATAGTTTAAATAATCGGCCAAGTGCGAGTCGGACTCGCGTACGAAGGGTTCCGTAATAGAGCAAAAATAGGCCAAAAGTTGTGTTTTTTCTATGCCCCCCTTAATTTTTTTTATTTAAATACTATTATTAATTATAAAAGTACACATAAAAAAGTCTTTGTGAAAATTTCAAGTGCCTACATGTTGCCATTATTGATATCGAGCAAAAAAGGCCAAAAAATTACGTTTGTTGTATGGCGGCCCCTCTTAAATATTAGCCCGTCGATCGTGGAAAAACGAGACACAATAGTTTATCTATTGTTCTTGCGGTTGCATGCGACCGCTTGGGGCTTGATGAATTAATTACAGTTAAAAGTAATTAATATTCGTCTCTGAGTGCGGAAGTTAGACTGCTGTTAAATTACAATGTTGGAACGAAGTTCCTTATCGCGCGTTTGGCGTAAAGGAGGCTAGACAGAACGATATTTGACCTCGACACTCTTATTAGTACCTGCATGGTAGAGGCAGCTAGGGCGTTGATATTCCTGTGCGTCAAATAGGATGGCGTTTTTTGAGAATAAACGGTGACGCTTTGTTAGTATTCCTGGGCATTAATAGATGAGGTTTTTTTTAAAAAAAAATGAGTGTATAATATGTACATACAGGTTTTTTTAACATAAGAAATAACTTCGTTCCATTCGGGCTTCCCTTCAAACCTCTCAATTTTTTTTTTATCAAGTTCTTGCCTCAGTGAGATTATCAGATTAATATTAAAGATAGTAATCAGCAAAATATTATTATGAAGCGCGTATATATTATACAATATCTATATTTATATACGTTATCAGAGTAATCCTCCTTATCTATGTACTAGATTACTAGATACATAGAGTAACTCGTGTCTTAGTTGTTTACTCATTGGCTTATGCGTTATTATTATTAAATATTAAAATATAAATAAATTAAGGAAAATGGTTAACCCATGCAGTGTGTAGGGACATTTGCGAATAAGAAACTATATTTGTAAATATGAATTTACGTACCTACAATGTTTTGAACTGAACATATAAGGTAAACCGTAAAACATCCAATGATGTGGAATTTAAGGCTAGCCGCAAAAACATGTTTTCCATTTTTGATTTAATAATGTGGTATTTTGATTTGGGACTATTCTCAAATCGCGGAATTCTGTCTGTAGCGGTCATTGACTCCCTGTCAAAGACTTGTCATTTTCTATACAAACCGCGATTGAAAATGAAGTGACAGATGTTTCTAGTCGGGTGATATCGTATTTTGTATACCTACAAGATGTGAACACAGTATAAATTATATCACTTCAAACTCATAAATAGTTGGAGACCGCTGGTGCCACCTTAAATTGTCCTGACTATAATGCTTTTTCTTCACTCGCGAGCGCGCTGGCTTGCACTCAAAACATGTCGAATACGTCCCTTTTGGAAAAAAGCAGGCAATGTATTTTCTACTGCTGCAATACATTCGAGTTTCCGAATACGCATACCGGATTCGATTTTGCTAAAATTTGGTATAGAGATAGTTTGAGTTCCGGGAAAGGACATAGGATACTTAATACTTTTTACTCCGAAAAATGTAAGGTTCCCGCGCCATAATTTTCACAGATTATGTATATCTGTTGCCGCTACAACAACAAATACTAAAAACAAAATAAAGTTATTATTTAAGGGGGGCTCCCATACAACAAACATGATTTTTTTGGCTTTTTTTGCTCGTAATTCATAATGGCAGCAGGTAGGCACTTGAAATATTCACAAAATCTTTAATTATATTTGTAATTTAATATTTAATAATAAAATAAAATAAATTAAAAATAAAGGGAGCTCTCATACAAAAAACAATATTTTTTGCTTTATAACGGTACGGAACCATTCGTGCGCGAGTCCGAATCGCACTTGGCCGATTATTACGTAAACACAAAATATCTTTAGTTGATTTTTATAAAAAGTAAAACTATATCCAATTTTTTATCACATCGTATGTGCACATCAATATTCAATACAGATAGCGATACTACCGTAATACGTATATCTAACTCAAATACAGCCTATTGATTTTTGTTGTGGAACCGATAATGTAATAGTCACCCGTATCAACGTATATTTCATTTTGTAAAAAGCTATGCTAAAATTTAATAACAGTACTACAGAGAAACAATATTTTTAGGTTGATAGATATGGATACTATATTATAATATGCAGTACTCGGCGAAACATGGCGGTAGCGGTCATTGACTCCCTGTCAAGAACTTGTCATTTTCCATATAAACCGCGATTGACAATAAAGTGTCAGATGTTATCAATCGCGCGGCGGCTGTATAGAAAATGACAAGTTTTTGACAGGTAGTCAATGACCGCTACCGCCATATTTCGCCGAGTACAGTCCTCATCAGTGCGTAAGCCTGTCTATAAAGCGATTACAAAGTAGTAGAGCTGCATAATACAATATTTTACAATAATTTTCTACCTGTCATCAACCAGCAGGCTTAGAATAACAACATTAGAAACGGGAAAGAATGGACATACTGACAGATTTTAGTGACAAAATGCCGGATTTCCTTAGTCAATCTGTCACTTTGTCTATTCTTCGGTAGCATCGAAACCATTTCTATGGTGACCATGCTAAGCTTGCAGGCGGAGCTTTGAAACTAAAAAGGTCTTTCGTATCAAATGTCGTGTCAAACAGGTGTCTTACTTAACTCTTAGGCGTCTCCCAGACAGACGCGGGCAGCGGTGGCGGTGGCGGCGGCGGTCAGTTGTTTGTACTGCCACCGCCACCGCGTGTGTCTGTGTCGTTCCTAGAACTCTCAAGTCATGCAATTGACCGCCGCCGCCACCGCCACCGCTGCCCGCGTCTGCCTGGGAGACGCCTTAAGGACTAAGGTACAAGTTGGAACCGAGCGACACGCGACAACTGCAGACGACGTGTCGTTGCGACAGTATAGTTTCTAATGTATTTCTATGAAATACATTAGAAACTATATATAAATTTCTATGAAATACATTAGAAACTATACTGTCGCAACGACACGTCGTCGAATCCACTAGTAATGGGAGTTAATGCTATTTTCTATTAATTTCATTTACATGCTAATTTTGATGTCACCGCATGCTAAGTATTATTGCTTTGCTAATTGCTAAAAATGCGGCATCGTGAATTATCGGTCCGCATCGCAGTGCTCGCGTCGAGTATTATTTCGCATCGAGTGAAAAATAGCAACAGTTAGCACCGCGGTGCGAAACAGCGCGGACGTGATTTTTATCATGATTCATGATAAACAATGAACATAATACGCTGTGCATACTAAAGAAGTTAATTATTGTGGTTTTCCGACCGAACCGACCTAAGGATCGGTGGCACATTATCAAGAATGCCGACCGCACATACCTGTATCGCGATATTGGTATTCCTGGATCTCCAACTTTCAGAGGAATTTTAACCTAACATATTCGCAAAACTTGGCATATTTGTTTAAAGATCGACAAGGCTTCAAGGGCCATACCTCACCGGGATGCCATAGCGACGTGGCCAGCGATGTCGCCAACTAGTTCTATTGAGATGTATGACGGGTGCCGACGTTGCCAAGTAGCCAGCGTAGCAGACTCAAACGCTCCGCATGCGGCGACTTTTGCCAGTTGTTTGCACGTCTTTGTTATGATCTTTCGTAATTTTCTTAAATATTTATAGAATTTAAAAAACATCGCTTTGTGGTGACGTAGAGACGCCAGACGTTACCATGGCATCCCGTTGAGGTATGGCTCTTAATCAGCCTTTCCCAAAGTGGGCGCTAACGCCCCCTTGTGGACGCTGAAGGTCTAAAGGTATGAGACCCAGAAATAAAATGGGGGCTTTGTGTAGATACTTAGGGGCTGATGTATTTCACCTGGATGCATTTTGAATTGAAACAATGGGGGCGCTGAAACATAATTTGTTCTCAAAGTGGGCAGTAGACAAAATCGGGCGGGACAAATCGGTGGGAACCTCTGCTCTTTAAAATGAACGTGGCGAAAAAAGGATAGTTCTCCTTTACGTGCAGCGCCCACGTTCATGTAAAGCATTGTCGATCTATATTCTATAAAATCGTATTATGTTGATTGTTGAAATGTTGACAACTTCGTTGAACAGGAAATATTCTATTGCGTTTGACATTATTTGTTTGGAAACATTTTGACATATTTATTTTGTCTGAAAATTGCCGAATATGTAATTTTAATACCTTAAAATTTAGGGGTATAAAATTAGAGGTAGGACACTGGACATCGACTAGTTTAACCCAAGATTTTTAGTTAAAATTTTCTGGTTTTAATTAGGGGTGGGCCGAAATTCGTTTTACATTCGGTTTAACCGAACTTCAGCAGCTTGAACCGAACTTCGCCATTCGGCCGAATTTCGGTTAAAATGCCGAACATTCGGCACTAAATATACTTGCATTATCATAATAGAAATTAATGAAAAAAAAAAACATATCTGTACTACCTGTAGTAACAGTGACATAATAATCTGATACAAGAACTATACTCATTCATAGTCATTTACTTATGGAAAAAATAATCATACGTGATAAACAAATAACTTAAATTAACGACCAGTCTCAAAAATTGTTGGTTATTTAAACAAACAAAGCACAAAATCAAACCGCTCTTACTAATCAAACCAGCCTTAGAAATCTTTCTTATTGAATCAAAAATCAAATTTTTTCTGCCCTTCTCAACAAGTCTAAGAAATCTCTCTTACTTTATCAAAAAACACAAAAATTTTGACTTTACTTTTACTTTACAAATGACTTATAGCTGGCTAATGGCCCCGCGGGGAAGCGCGTAGTGCGGGCGCACACGCACATCTAGCAAATATTTTCAGCCAGTACGTAAACAAGTCACAACACGAAAAAGCGCGGCGAAATTTTACCGAAGTTCAGCCGAACTTCGGCCGAATTTTTCATTTTTACCGAATGTTCGACCGAAGTTCGTATTCGGTTCAAACTACATTCGGCCCATCACTACTTTTAATTTATTCGTGATTCAGGCAATAAGCATTAATAAAATAAAAATACTTATAAAAATGTTTTTTTAGTGAAAAAAAAAAGTCTCGGTCGTGGTCTTCCTTTTTTGCAAGACTACAAGACCATGATAAAAATTGGTCTTGGTCTTGCAAGAAAAGGAAGACCAAGAACAATTATTTTGCTCATGACAAAATTATCGAAATTATTATACGATTTCTAACCGTTTGCCGGTACACCTAGACATTAATATTTGATTTAAACCTAACATTAAAGATTGCTAACATTTTTTATTAATATACATGTTATCATAAGTGGCTTTTGATCTGTTACTCAGTAACCTCTGATCGGTAATAGTAACACGTACGCGTTATGTAAACCAGTGTAAACTATAACACAGCAGTGCTTCGGTACGGATGAGACAACACAACCAGATTGAAACTATATGGCCTCATCTAAATAGTTAAATAGTGTATAACTCAAATATAATATATAATAGCTCCCACACCGGTTTCGGTGACGGTGGCCGGTTTCATTGTGTCCAAGTGTGTGCGCAGTACACAAGAGCACTCTCTATTCCTTTACTCTCATAACCCAGTGGGACGGCAGACCGACTCGACCGGCGAGAGATCAGGCGCAGGACCGACTTTTTACATACCCATCCGACGCATGGAACATCTTACTTGTCAGACAATCAGGTGATCAGCCTGCATTGTCCTAACCAAACTTGGAAATAACGTATGTTTCCAACGCGGCAATCGAACCCACGACCTCCGAGTCAAGAGCCGCGCTCTATACCACTAGGCCACGGAGCTGAGGCGTTACTTGTATAACTCAAAGGTGACTGACAGACATGGTGATCTATCAACGCACAGTTCAAACCACTGGACGGATCGGGCTAAAATTTGGCATGCAGGTAGATGTTATGACATAGGCATCCGCTAAGAAAAAAATTTGATCAATTCAACCCCCTAGGGGATAAAAAAGGAGATGAAAGATTGTAGGAAACTTTGTTCATTTTAAACCGATCCGGCCGAGCCGAGAACTACAAGTTGCCCTTTACTTAGTTTATTGCGCGTAAACCGTATATTTTTTCGGTATAAATCCTGTACTATATTGTTATCTGCAATCTGCTAGACAACGCTGTAACGACAACGACAAACAATTTCTATGATATAGATGAGAAATTGAAAGACTTAAGGATGCTCCAACCGCAGAATTAGCAGGTCGGATGTCTGTCAGTACGAATATCAACGTTAATGACATTAAAATAAGATTCATATTAGCGCGTCTTGTACAGTGGCGGTTACGATGCTCGCCGCTTTCTTGATGTGGCGAAAATGTATGAAAAAATTTGAGAAATTTTCTTATTTTTCTTATAACTGGAAAAGTTGTTTATTTTTATATACAATTTTTAGCGGACTTTATAGAGGACTAAATAAGCAACAATTTTTTTGTATATTTATTTTCCTCAGTTCAGTGTATTTAGATATTAAGGTACCTAATCAGACCCCATTTTTTTCATATTTTGCGATTATTGTGATGGTTAAAACGTATTTTATGTGAAAATTTTGTATGCGGCTATAGAATTTTTGTGGTACAGTCGTGGAGATAAATATGTTATCTTTCATTTGAAACCAAAATATCCTCGCAGTTTGACTCCTAATTCTTTAAAATGGTACCGGAAAATCGCTAATATTAATTGCAATAGCGTCCTTAACAACTCGGAATAGGCTACGACGTAGATATTATTGAGAAAATACTAAAGAAATTAAAACGTCTACGTCAATTTCAGACGTAACGTGTCAAAACGTTCCTAAAAAATTCCTAGAAAGGGCCTATCAATAATATATTTGCCTCGACATGACATGTCTAACGTCATGAAGGAATACAAAATATAATGACATAATGAAGCAACACTAACAAAATGTCTTTGACGTGGCTGCCACTATTTTATATACCTAATCGTTTTATCATAATGACAGTGACATATAGCAGATTCCGTTTTTATGTCAACACTATGATACATTCGAAATTGTACCTTAATACTGTTGCTTAAGGATCAAATCACATTATGCGGTAGATGTATGTTTTTGAGCCGCTATATCCTCTTGAGCCTTATGTTGTATCTCTCTGTAATATCTCTGTAATAGAGTTTGGGGTCTCATATACTTTGCAGATGGCAACATATTCGTAATATAAAATAGAGTTCTTTGCTATTTTCTAACCCTATTGTGAAAAATCCAATAAACAATAGATACGATATTATCACAGTGTAATAAATAGATATTACACTGTGATGTTAAGGCGAGGCCAGTTCGAAAAGACTGATTTTTAAGCTTCCAGACTGAAGAAATTATGTGGAATTCTCTTACACCAAAATTGATGTAGACTCAGAAAGGAACAAAGTAAAGAAATAACCGAACAGAATATTGAAAAATGGCATGGTAATTCTGTAAAAAAATCTTGAATATCACCATAAAAATACACTTCAAATTCGAACATCTCGTAATTTTCAATGACAAATATTATATATATATTATATTGAAAAAATTAAAGAAAATGTATAATTTTCTCCTTTTTCGCCCTATCAAGAACGCGGCGAGCGTCGTAACCGCCACTGTACAAGGCGCGCTGATACGAACGTTATTTTAATGTTCTTAACGTCGATATGTTTGTACCATTTTATAATGTAAGAACTTTTGTAACCTACATTCGAGGCAAATAAATGATTATGAATTATGAATTATGAATGAATTATGATATTCGTACTGACAGACATCGACCTGCTAATTTTCGGGACAGCCTCGCCTTATTATATTTATGCAGTATCTATGGTACTAGATCACGCTCGCTACCACTATGTTTATCGCGACTCGCGAGGCAAATTGTACGTTTTTCTGCAACAATAACATTACCATGTTAAACTATCCACATACTAATTTTTAACAATTAGGATATAAAACTACAAACAATATTATGTTTGAGGTAGAGGGTAAAAACCTTAATAGCTTTTACAGTACCTAGGGGGCAATATTTTATGGTTCAAATCATCATAATATTCTTTGGAGCACAAAGTACAATGGTGGCAATTATACACTTAAAATTAATTTGATAATGCCTTGGAAATAATAAACAGACGTACATAATAATAATTATGTCTACTTACAAGGACAGAAGACACAATAATAATGAATTATTTCTGTTATTAAAACAATATCTTATCAAATCTAAGCATTGACAAGGGAATGTAATTTAAGCACCGAGGGGCCCGTCCTTCCTTTCAAATATAAGCTTCATAATATAAGCACTGACTGCTCGTCAGTGCTTATATTATGAAGCTACGTCTTCAGATTTAATTTCCAACTCAAAGAGAATGGATGAAATTCCCAAATACAATTATATCGTAATGAACAAACCTCTTGGTATTTTTATTAAATCCCCTCCGAAACAAAATGTTATTGTAAAGAGGATTTAATGGTTAGGGTTTGAAGAATATAAGAGTTATAAAGTTGTTAATTAAATGCCGCGTCCGCACATGCGTCTATTGTCACGAAGCTTCGTGCTACGAGACGATACCATTGGACAATACACGCAAATCGTCCAATGCACAGTGTACAGAGGAGACGAAAAATCGGAAATTTTCGATTTTCTTCAATTTTGAATAGGCATTAATATTATGAATGCGAGAGTAGAACACCCACGTGTCAATTCACAATAGTTTTGATGCTACGAGCTACCAAAGTTTAGCGTTCTTAAGCGAAGAATCCATACTTCTCCAAAATGTTTACGTAATAAATAGAATTTTGTATTCTATCTGAAAGCCTATTAAATAATGTATATTTCAAGCTTCTTTCCTGATCCAGCGTGTCAATATTTTACCTACAAATAAATAATTTTCATTTTCAGGTTTTTTATTTTTTTTATCCAAAACCAAACAAAAAGAGGCAATCGAAAATATCGACAAATTAAAGGTATACGCATTCTATACGCACAAAAAAATTCACCCGCTTCGTGCTTGAGACGATACCATTGCAATGGTAAGTATCGCCTGAACTCTCAAGCACGAAGCGGCCGCAGCATTAGAGTATGCAATAAACCAGTTTGTTAAGTACTGTGGTACTGTGGCTTGTTAAACTTGGCGAAAAAAAGAACTAAACGCTTCTATCATACAAAAACGTCATTTTTGATATGTGTTTGACAGTTCTCCTTTACCAGCAGCGCCTATTGACACATTTGACACATTCACATCATAAAGCCTTGTCGGACTCTACTGTGGTGGGTGTGGTACTACAACGCCTCCGTGGTCCAGTGGTCTAGAGCGTCGCTCTTGACTCGGAGGTCATGGGCAAAGAGAATATAATCACTACGTGGTCATAGGTTCCCGCGTTGGAAACATGTTATTTCCAAGTTTGGTTAGGACAATGCAGGCTGATCACCTGATTGTCTGACAAGTAAGATGATCCTTGCGTCGGATGGGCATGTAAAAAGTCGGTCCTGCGCCTGATCTCTCGCCAGTCGTATCGGTCTTCCGTCCCACTGGGTTATAAGAGTAAAGGAATAGAGAGTGCTCTTGTGTACTGCGCACACACTTGGCACTATAAAAATTACACCTGCGTACCTGGCCTGGTTTCAATGAAACCGGCTACCGTCACCAAAACTGGTATGGGGAGTATTATTATTATATTATTATTATAAGTACTGCATTGGTTTGTTCACTACAACATTTGATAAATATAGGTTCTGCAATAATGTTTTATGGTTTCGATGCTGGCATTCTTATGTTGAACGTCGCTTTTCACGTTGCAAAAGCGCTCTTATTGGTCAAAACCCCAGAAAACCCTACTAAAGATAAAATTAAATAATACAGACTTATAGCCATGTACGTCTGTAATAAACTACTACTAGGTACTTTAAGGTAAATGTGATCGAAGGGTAAACCTCAAAATATAGAGCCTTCGAAAGCCCGTAAAATTAAAGGACGCTAATTATTATTTTAAATTTGACGGCGCCCTCACTTAGGGCTGTTCGACGTTGAGGGTTCCGCCATTTTGGAATTTAGGGCTCCACCGAAACGCGAGGTCGACGATATTCGATAGTACTTGAACTCATTATTATGTGGTGTAGGGAACGTGCGCCACGAAGGTCCAAGTGAATCGCCAATACAAAACTTAAAATGTATTACTTGACATGTCCTGCCATCTGTAGTTCCTGTACGGTCTGGTTCCTTTTTAACACTAACATACTAGGAAGGGTATCGATTTAGCAATTGGTTGCTTGGGTGCGTAAACTGATTTGGCTGAGTTGGGTGTCACATAGGTGTCAACTGTCAATTGTAAAAAAAAGTTATCTATATAATATTAAGGGCGAAGCCAAACGAGCGTAATTTGTGAATTGTGAGTCGTGAGCCGCAGAATTTCTGCCGGGCAGAATTCTGCTGCATTCAGTTTCATACAAGTCATGTTTGATTCACACGGCGACTCAAAATGAGTTGTCATTTGTATGACAGGAAATTCTGCCCGGCAGAAATTCTGCGGCTCACGACTCACAAATTACGCTCGTTTGACTTCACCTTAATACGCGAGCGAAAAACTTTGGATCCCTATTGAAAAATGCGGCATTGTGATTGCAATTTTGCACAGTTATAGTTTATAAATATGGCGAAGGAGTGCATCGAGCTAATATTATTTTAAAATTATGCTTTTATCATACATGTTTTTAACAAATAAAACATTACACACACTACAATACCACTTTATCACAGAAAACCGGCGCGGCGTGAAACAGCGCTTGCGCTGTATTTCGCCGAGTGAGTGAGTTTAACGGAGGCCCAATCCCCTACCCTATTTCCTTCTTACCCTCCCCTAATCCTTCCCTTCCCATCCCTACCCTCCCTATTACCCTATTCCCTCTTAAAAGGCCGGCAACGCACCTGCAGCTCTTCTGATACTGCGAGTGTCCATGGGCGACGGAAGTTGCTTTCCATATTCAGGTGACCCGTTTGCTCGTTTGCCCCCTTATTTAATAAAAAAAAGACTGTCACAGGAATTATGTCAAAAAAATAATGAAGTAAATATTTTGGCAATAGAATATCGATAGAAAACAATGATAGAAAAACGTTAACTTATAATTTAATTTTTTATATGAGGTCGAATTTCGACCATTGGGCAATCTCTAGTATGTATAAATGTATGGAATAGGAAATTATGACACCTGGCCATATAGTATGAGCGGTGTGATCGTTCTATACGATGTTATTTCGATGTCAATGATTTCAATTTGGGGCAGGAAATTTCGCACGCAAAATTAATTTTCAATTAGCACTCTAGGGCATTAGGATCGTCAATTATTAATTTGTCAATCATCATATCCAGATAATTAATTTTTCTGTTTTTGGCAGCCCTAGTGAATTAGGACGAGCGTCCTCGAGGTGTTCGCTCAAATCATAAGAAGCTAATTAATTTATGGTCTCTGTGATATATTATGCGACTAATTACGTTTTTAAACTGAAACACATAAAACAGACGCTGAAAAATATATTTTACGACTTTTCCGAATTGTTTTTGTACATTTGAACGGAATACCGACACTCACCCACATAATTGTATGAATAACTAGTTGACGCCCGCAACTCCGTTGCGCCAAAATGCGTTTATCGCACGGGAACCGTACATTTTCCGGGATAAATTATCCTATGTGCTTTCCCGGGACTCTTAGCAACGCTCCATATCAAAATTCTGCAAAATTGGTTTGGGCGTGATGAGATAATATTTATTTATAATATTACTAATAAGAATTACTGTACTTTTCCGAATTGTTTTGTACCTTTGAATGGAATGCATAATATTATGATGACAAACACACAGATCGTAATATTTGACGATTTCGGTGTGTGGGCAGGGGCACGGGTACTATTATCTATCCTGTGTCACGGGTATAAAATTTTACGCTTTTTGGAGCAGGGCACATACCTGATTGAAAATTCGTAAGACGGCGAGAGAGAAGACCGCCGCGCCGGCGTGGCGTAGGAGAGGAAGTAATAATATTATATTCTCTATAATCTCTTTCAATCGCCCAGCGAAAATGTATGTCTGTACTCCCGGAGTGCAACCTGTTGGTATTTTAACAAGTACTAAAAACAAAACAAAATAAATATTTAAATTAAACAAAAAAGTTTTTTTTTAATTTTGCATGCTCGAGTCCGACTCGCACTTGGCAGATTTTTTTATCGATGCCATTAGTGTCACCGCACACGGGCCACAAGCGACAGCCACAAACGCGGCCACAACTCACAAGAAGCAAGACCATTACTATGTCCACATTGTGCCCTTTCATCTTCAATTTTCATAATCTTGTGACATTCGAAATGTCAAAATGATTATGAAAATTGAAGATGAAAGGGCACAATGTGGACATAGCTATTGGACGATTGTAGCGTGTGGGATGTCAACCGTGTGCGGCGAGTCCTTATAAAATGTATGAAAACAACAGGAAATATGCCGGTGGCGGCGTTTTGTGGTTGTGGCCAGTGGCCTGTGTGCCCTTATGGACCAAGTACGTTGAGAGGCCACAGTAACAAGATGGCAAGCTCTCGACAAACGACAAATTTATAGAGCGAAGTTCCACGAAGTACATTTGCTGCAATATATTCTGAAATACAAAATGCAGAATATTTCAACGAAACTCGCAAATACAATTCCGAGACGGGTGCTTTTAAATTTTACACAATTTGTGTTATTTGATGCAATTTGTGACTGGGATGGATCATATTTCTACAGCTGTACACTTATCATAATGTGGATGAATATATTTTTAAAACTAGGTAGTTCGATAGGTGTAGAAATTGTTCCCTGTTGAATTCGGTTACAATCAAATAGTTTTGATCATGAACGTAGAAAAAAGGCGGACGGAGTCTCATTATACACAGCACTGTATCTTCAGAGTCGGCTGCGCACACATTCTTACGCCAGTCAAATGGCCGGACTGGCGTAAGAATGTGTGCGTGCGGACCGTGTACTATGCAGTCAGCCTGGCCGACTCTGAAGACAGTGCTGTGTATAATAAGACTCCGTCCGCCTTTTTTTCTACGTTCATGGTTTTGATACTTAAACTATTTAGGGTTGAAATAAAAAAGTATTTCTTAGTTGATATCGATGTCATAAGTTTAAAAGTATGCGGAGGATTAAGGATTAGGCTAGTGCGTTGATCTGTCAATCAACTTAGCCTTGTTCAGAGTTGACTGAGGGTGGGTTGCATTGCACCAGAAGCGTTGTTATAGTTAAGGTTATCGTCAAATATGGCTTCCATTATTGACTTTAACTAGGGATTTGACATTTTGTTATAGTCAAAGTAATTTGGTGCAACCCACACTTATAAGTTAGCGTTCAAATTCATAGAAACTTAACTTATGCGAATGCCTCGTGGCTTGGACTATTGGCTTGGCCTTAACCATCTTGTCGTTTCCTACAATAAACTTAATCAGGTGTCTAATGATTCGTAACATCGTAACTCTTTGGCTCTGCGCCAGTAATGGGGCGACGCGGGTCGATTTTCAGGGCGTCGTTGTCCCAACGCAACAAAACGTTGCGACAACTCAATACAAGAGAGCGGCACCGCACGCTCGGTCGAACTCGTATATTGCCTAACGCTTCCGACATGCGACGGTGCAAAGTATTGTCAATTCACATTGCAACGTTTCGAGTTAATGTGATGGGGTCTCTTCCTCTCTAGCATCGATCTTAGTTTTACTTGTCCCAAAAAAGTGCACAACGCCGCAAACGTTTCACTTTAAAAAAAATTACAGAGTGCGGTTTCTCAACGCGCGGTTGTGTTTTCGCCTTTAGTTCGAAAACCTGTGTGAATTCACCCTAAGACGTGATACTCTGTGGGTCTGACTCACACTTTTAAATATAATCTCAATATTATCGATGATCGGTCGTGTTTTGATTTGAGCGAATGCTGTTTTTACTACAAATTGGAGTTTACGAGTAACAGCTGTAAGGTAACAGGTTCCCATTTAGAACTGCGCACTTTGTTTGAACACAAACACATTATACCTCTTATTCTTCATTTCTGTCGGTCTGTTTGGAGTACAAGGGGCCTCTTGTTCTACGTATTGCGCACACACTTGGGTGCCATAAAATTATTCCTGGCCTAGACTCAATAAAACCTTTCTTTACTCTCATAACTGAGTGGGATGGGCATTAGACAACCGACACGACTGGCGAGAGATCTGCCCCAAGACAAGCGACTAACGCTACGCTAACGTTAACGCTACAAAATGTATGCGATTTGACACAAGTCATCGCTTCGCTAGCGAATACTAATTACTAATGTCAAATCCCATACATTTTGTAGCGTTAGCGTTAGCGTAGCGTTAGTCGCTTCACGCTTGCCACTTGTCTAGGGGGGCAGGCGCAGGACCGACCTTTTTACATGCCCTTCATACTTGTCAGACAATAATATGATCAGCTTGCATTGTCCTAACCCAACTTGGAAACTACATTATTACAACGCGAGATTCGAACCTACGACCAAGTCGAGAGCTTTGTTCTAAAGTCTAAACTATATCCATACTTATTATTTTAAATGCGAAAAAATGTCTGTCTGTAAGCTCTTCACGCCCAAACCACTAAACCGATTTTGCTGAAATTTGGCATGTAGATACTTTGATTCCCGGGAAAGGACATACTAGGATACTTTTTATCGCGGAAAAATGTTCAGTTCCCGCGCGATAAACTAATTTTGGCGCAGATACGTGCGTCATCTAGTTGACGGGTAAACGACAAAATACCTGATTGATTAATGAATATGTTCTAGTCCGTCCTTGGCCGTGATGACGGAGTTTACCGTGACGTGATGACGTCGTAAAAGGCGGGTGCTGTTTACGACCTCGGAAAATTGGAAGTGGTTAGGATACTGTTACGGCCCGGCCGCATCTGCGTGTATCGTCCGAAGCTTCGTGCGACGAGACGATACTATTGGACGATACACGCAGATCGTCCAATAGTATCGGTTTTAGCGCGAAGCACCACGCATATGCGGCCGCGGCATTACTATACTTTTCCGAATTGTTTTGTACCTTTGAATGGAATGCATAATATTACTTACGGCATTGTTACAATAAAACATATAACCAAATAACCCCTTTAATAATAAAAATATATACGCAGCGAATAACTATACAGGATTTATCTGGCACATTGGAAAAGTCATCTTGATATTCAAAGAAAGCATACACTAAATAATAACTATAGGGATATTTTTTTTTTTTATTATTTATTCAGTGAATTAACATTTCACAATACACATTGAAATTTGCCAAACAGTTTGTTGGCAACAGATTACAAATTCGCTAAACCTAAAAAACCTAATTGATACATACTTATGAAATACTCGATGATGCCCGCAACTCCGTTGCGCCAAAACTCGTTTATCGTGACGGAACCGTACATTTTTCCGGGATAAAAAGTAGCCTATTTCCTTTCCCGTATCCCCATACCAAGTTTCAGCAAAATTGGTTCAGAGATTTGGCCGTGAAGAGGTAACTGACAGACAGACAGACACACTTTCGCATTTATAATATTAGTATGGATAGGGTACCTACTAGATGCCGCCTGCAACTCCGTTGCGCCAAAATTAATTTATCGCGAACATTACATTTTTCTGGGGTAAATTCCAAATTTCAGCAAAATCGGTACAGCGGTTTGGGAGTGTAGAGGTAACAGACAAACAGACCGACAGACGGATAGACACGCTTCCTCATTTGTAATATTATAGAATCCCAATACTGGTGTTGAAATTAGACTTTCATACTGTAAAGCGGACTTGCGTAGACCTGGGTTAACTTTAACTCAGATCTGCGCAAGTGGGTCTGTCAATCCTGTCCAATTTTGATGCCATAAAAATTTTGGCCTATCAGATCGCGTTTCACGTTAGTTTCACATTTTACGAAACACCATTTTACCACAAAAGTAGGTATTAAGCAGAATCAACCTACATTCTTCTAGATCTAAAATCATCATTACATCGTAAACGCGATTCAGATCTTGAAAAATACACTCGTAATTCATAATAATTTATGTCCGTTTACCTTAGGCTATAATTAAAACAGCCCATGGTTTCGTCAAACATTCATCATGTGAGCGCTTTCAACTCTTTTGGTTATAGGCGTTTGTAAATTATTGTCTGCTTACGAAATATAGGTCAACATAATATGCTGGTGGCTTTGAGCCATAAGTTAGGGTAATCTATACCTACTTCTCATTATCTACACTAATATTATAAAGGGGTAAAGTATGAGGTACTTAATCTCTGAAACTACGAGTCCGATTGCAACAAATTTAACACCGATAGAAAGCTGGTGTGTTCCAAAGTGACATTTTATATGTAAATGGTGATGTTTTTTTCCTGAAATTATGTCGTTTTCAGAATTCCACGCGGGCGAAGCCGCGGACAAAAGCTAGAAATGTTATAATTTGCAACATTTGAAACGCGGTACTGACAGTAGCTCTACCATGAGTTTAAAGCTATATTTATCGATACTCGATACCGACTACGTAAATATTTAGTATGGCAAATTTTACAGCGCCTCTAGCGGTCCCTTGCGGAACTAAAATCGCCATACTAAATATTTACGTAGTATATTTACGTAGTAGTAATATTTACGTAGTATCGATAAATACTATAGCTTTAAACTCATGGTAGAGCTACTGCCCCCTTAGACAATGTATCTTTAGTTAAAAACGATGACGAAATACGTTACCAAAATGTATGCGATTTGACATAAGTCATCGCTAAATGACATTTCGCTTGCGAAGACTAATGTCAAATCCCATACATTTTGATAACGAATATCGTCATCGTTTTTAACGAAAGGGACTTTGTCTACGGCCTCAGATTACTAAATAGTGGTATGTACTGGCCACTCGGGCCTTATTCCTGAAACTAAGTCTAAGGCTGCGTTTCCACCAGAGATGTGTTGCGACTTGCAAGGAATTCGTTTTTGAGAACCAATAGAATCGCTTCATTGATGTGACCTCGCTCAGCACATCGATTCTATTGGATCTTAAAAACACATTCCTCGTAACACGTCTCTGGTGGAAACGCAGCCTTACTCGATCCTGACACCCACCGCTCGATCGTACGCTAGTGTTAGAAGTACTAAGTCCTAATCGAGATCGAGTTGATTCAACTCTTCTTTGTTTCGGGCGAAGAGCGATTCGATTTTAATAAGGTATAGATTCCGACCCCGAAAAAGGTGGCGGAAGGAAGGAATGGAAAAACTTGAAGGAGGCCTTTGCCCAGCAGTGGGACAGCATAGGCTCTTAAAAAATCTTAATAATTTCCCAAACTACAGCGGCCAAGGTTCTATCGGCGTTTATGTTCCCTCGTCCCTAACATCTCTACGGTAGTCTAGACTCTAGAGTCTAGCTCTATAGGGTTCTGAAGAACCAGCATTCAACTCTAAAAGGCTGTATAATTTTCATAGTCAACTTTTCATTAAACATATTTTGTTTTTCCTGCACGTGAAGTACACATGTGTTTTCGGCTGTTATCGTGAACAAATACGAGCCTGTCACTGCTTACACTGGAGCAATCAATTAAATTTACGGCCCAAAACGCCGTAGCACAATAAGACATACAGTAGGTCAGGGGTCACCAAATGGCGGACCGCGGTTTGCATCCGGACCGCCGCGCCCGACCCATTGCATGCGGACCAATCATTTTCAAAGATAAACTTCTTTTAATTTCGGTCTCGACTTGCTGATGAACATCTTCAGGATTTATGTCAGTAGCTTGCTACTAATTTAACTCCAAACAAGCAACAAAAATTATCACTTTTATTTAGTATTGATATGTAAATAAATATATTTTTTTTACAAAATAGAGATAATTTTTTTACAAATCAAGTTTCAATAATGAGAAGGTTTTATATTCGATTTTCTTTACTGGTAATCCTTAAGTTTTTGCTACAGTTTATAACAATTACACTTTATTTACAAAATTAAAAAGTATGAACACGCCATTTTCTAAGTCGTTTGTAGTACCTATAATACCTGTAATCTTTTGATCATCACTATATTGGAGCGTTTTGCCATTGGTTCGTTTCGTGTCAAGGACTGACACGATTCAACTTTAGAGTCGGTTTTCTTCCTTGTTTGTTTACGCTCATAGTAAAATAAAGTAACACAAAATTTATAGTTTTCATGGAAGTGGAGTCTACTGTATATTGTGTATACTGTGGTGATAGCTTATCAGTCCGTCATAGTGATAACATCAGTAGCTTGCCGGTACGCGAGATGAAGTGATGTTTCCAAGGAGAAAATGGACTGGTGAGTTTTCTCAACTTCTATAAAAATCCAAGTTACAGACGTTACTAAGACAAAATTTAATCAAAAACGGTCCGGTGGTTTCGGAGAAGTTTGGCAATAAACACCACGACCACGAAAATTTAATTTTTACGAAAATATGTAAAGTTTTAACAAATTTAACAATACTTTGGGGCTTGGTATTGCGTTTCTATAAAATGCTCCAGCCTCCAACAACATCCCATACAATAATAAAAATATAGTATTCTTTTAGCGCGGCTACTTTCACAGATAACTCTAAAACCCTGCCTAAACACTGTCTAAAACCCTCAACACACTAAAGTATTATCACGTTGAAGCAAATACCAAACAAGTATAATATTATGACATACTAAACAAAAGACCTCCAACTAGGTGGGATGACGATCTCCGTTTGGTTGCGGGTCCATGTTGGATGCGAGTAGCAGGAGATCGGTCATCTGGGCGTTCACTGAGTGAGGCCTATGTCCAGCAGTGGACGAATATAGGCTGATTTGATTGATTGATTGAAACAAAAGACAATTCTAATAATATAGACACAATGTAGACTAGAATTGTAACCCGTAACTAGTTCCAGTGATACAAATAAACATGTTTGCTTTCGTCCAGCAATAATATAAACTTGGCACTCATGATTTACAGTACGCAGAAATGAACTTGCCACCTGCGTACATAGAGTTTCCTTAGAACGAGGTGCCTAGTTAAATTGTGCGTGTTATACGTAGAAACGTCAATACTAACGTTGTGCTCCCAGTTACAGTATTATATGCGCTACGTACGCCTCCGTGGTCCAATGGCTCAGATCGTGGCTATTGACTCGGATCACGGATTACGACATCCGATTCGATTCCCGCGTTAGAAAAATTGTTTCCGTTTAGGACAATGCATATTAATCTGCTTCATGCTTGTCTTAAAAGCAAGATGATCCATGCGTCGGATGGGCATGTAAGAAGTCGGTCCTGCGCCTGATCTCTCGCGTGTCGTGATCTATCGTGTCGGTCGTCCGTCCCAAAGGGTTATGAGAGTAAAGGAATAGAAAGTACTCCTGTGAACTGCGCACACACTTGGGCACTATAAAATTACTCCTGCGTAACAGGTCTGGTTTCAATGAAACGTGACGGATGAACAGATGACCGACACGGGACACCGTCCTAGTTTTAACCAACCCTAAAATTGAAAATAAACGTTTGATTTAAAGTGTGACGTCACGCGGAAAAACAAACATGGCCGCGACGTAACGTAAATATTTAAATAACCACTTCACACGCTCATAACCGCGCCGACTGAAGCTATCAAACTATTACTTTGATTTTTTAATAGTGCGTTACTAGTCAAGGTCGGTTACCATTGCTACGTGAGTCGTGACTCGTGACGCGTAAATATAATGCGATGCATTTTTGATGAACAATTCAAAAGTATACTATTTACTACTTGTGTATCTGACACATAGGGAATATTTTTATATGGGAGCAGAGGGCGCTACTAGCAAACACATTAAAATAATATATTCCGACTAGATTCCGACCAAAATCCGACATGTTTGCTCACGTCATATCAGAATATTGATAGAACCAAAACTTTTTGTTTGCTGTATGCTGGTGCTACCTCTAGTGTCAAAACATTGCAATATTGATGCTGCAATGTGAATAATATAATTTAGACTTACTTTTCAATGCTCTTCTGCGGCGTAGCCGAAATGAACCTTACGACTTTCTATGGTACGATAATTTTAGTAGACATTTTTCGTTACCTACACGACAAATGCATTTTAAGTTTATTTCTTGACTAGGCTATTATATCTCTCCGAAATTCGTGCATATAAAATAAAAGGCAGTAGCGGCTTTAGTGAGCGAACTCACGCAGTGGTTTTCTCCCGCGTTTATTTCAGAACTCACGAGACCGCTCATTTGCGCGGGCCCGCAACCGCGGAAAAACGCGCCGTGAGTTCGCTCCCTTAGGGGGGGGGGGGAGGCGACACTGGGCGACTGCCCGGGGCGCCGCGCCGGGTAAAATGGGGCGCCGCACGCCATATAAAGGCGCCTACCTGGCCGATTTTTTTCGAATGTATTTGAATCGAAGTTAATGGGCGCCGAAGGAATCTCGCCCAGGGCGCTGGTAGGGCTAACGCCGGCCCTAATAAGGCCCTTATTGAAAATGGCTTGATATTCTAATATACAAGAATTATTCGTAGAAGTACCGCGTAGAAACTTTTTAGTAATCTTTGCTATAATTTGTAAGGAAAACTAATAAACTGCTGGTGCGTTTTTCACGGTGTACAGGTGCGCGCGCGCCTCGTAAATCCGTCACAATATTTACTATCCACGCTATTTATCGCACCGATAGTGGTAAATGTGTTTTATCGAGGAAAATTCTGATACTGCCTAACATTTTGGCATAAAGATACTTACAGAAAATAAGTAGAGTAAAAGAAACGGAGTCTAAACTCTACTTACTTTCTTTTCTTTCCTACAATAGTCCCGGTAAGGACGGACAGTTTTTATTTTGGCAAAATGTACGGTTCCCGCACTATAAACAAATTCGGCGTAACTAAGTTGAAGGCTATGTGTCGCTCAACAAAAGTTAGTCTTGAGACGTGTCCATCAAACTAAATAAACTATTTTACATCCTTTCTTCTCACATAATTAGATCTACTTTACACCGAAATAGGGTTATTCAAGTTTTACTAATTCTGGGAAACTTTACCTGTGTTCTAACTTCTTAACTTAAAGTGTATTAACAGGACAGACGGACGAGGGTTGTGTCTTAGATTCTAATATTATAATTAACATAACATCCTTTAAATATGAGTTGTGGGACTTAACTTGATTTTTTCAGTTTTTCATCCCAAAATTTTTTCATCCCAAAAACGTGCAAAATATTTTTGGGATGCAAAAATTTTAAACTTCTGTGACACCATGACCTGATCGAAATTTAGTAAGAGAGTAGATCACTGGCGCAGCGTAAAATATGAAGTAATGTCCCTTACGTTCAGTTAAATACTTTCAAACTCTCAGGGGGGAGACGGGGTCGTAGCAAATATTGCGTAAAATTTTTCCTGCTGAATATTTATTTTTAGAATATTACCAGGAGATTATCATTCAATAATCAACACGTTTACAGCCAAAACATAGATAATGAAAAACTCGCGTGAGATTAGTGATGAGGGACAATTCTACGAAATCTTACAAGGCATTTTTGTGGATTTTTTGACCCCCTCTCCACCAGAGGGAGTCAAAAATTCCTCAAAAATGCCTCATACAATTAATGGACGCCTCCTATCAAGTTCCAATGAGCAAAGCAATCGGAGTGTCAAAGGACCACATACACATGCTTCACTAAAAGCCCATAATTGCTTGTCCAATGTCTCAATGTCAAATCACTCAGCTGCACAAAGGTAGGGTGAGTTCATATTGCAATGTGACGATGCGATGAGATGCGTTTTAATGAGCCAATCATTACTGAACCTTAAAATGTACACAGCGTGTAACAATATTAACCTTAGGGTAAATTCAGACCGCAACGCGACGAGGCGAGACGCGGCGGCGCGGCGATGGATTTGTCAATTGCGTGAGACGACTTGCGAATCTGTCAAATAAATATAAAATTAGAAATGCATCTACGCGTCGCGTTGCGGTCTGAATCAACCCTTACTCTCGTCGTGACGTCGATCGAAATCGATCGACGTCATAATGGCCTATAGCCGAAACTTTTTCGTTTTCGCTTCGTTATAGAATCGCCGATCAAAATGTATGGAATTGACATAAGACGAGTCGAACGTCAACGTCATATTAACGAACACTTATGTCAATTCCATACATTTTCATCGGCGATTCTATAACGAAGCGAAAACGAAAACATTTTGGCTCACCCCCATTATCGAAAGCTTAAATCAATTCCATATATTTTGATCGGTGATTCTGTAACGAAGAGATAATGATTTGTCTTGGCTAAATGGCGTTCTTACTTTTGCCTGCCGCTTTCTCTTAGAGTGAGTTGCATCAACCTACTTTAACTATAACTGTAACTTTAACCATAACAAAATGTGAAATTAACTGTCAAATCCCTAGCAAAAGTCGCCATATTTGACGATAACCTTAACTTAACTTTAACTACGCTTCTGGTGCAATTCACCCTTAATCTGCTCTGGTTTACTGTGCCAAAACCGTAAAATTTTTTCGAGTAATAATAATAGTAATAAATAAAGTATTTTATATATATTTCACGGGAATGGTATTGCAAAATATATAGATGTGGGGCCAATTTTTGGCGTCACACAGCATTATAGCAATTTGTTTTTAATGTCATAGTCCCTGTATCACTGTCAGTTTATATTATGATGTATTGTGTGATGCTAAAAATAAATCTGTTCTTATTCTTATGTGCATATAAATTTATGTAGTCATAGTTTGAAATTAGCTAATTAATGTCGATTGTTTTTTTGTATGGAAAACGAACCACCTTAAAAAACATTTCATAGGATATTGTAGATATCTTTTAACCTTTAAACAGATAAAGCATTATCAATACGAGATAGAAATCCTGAGTGGTTTGTAAGCTGACCCCCTAGGGTGGTAGGAAGGTGGTGGGGTGAAGCACTCTCCTCCCTAATAGAACTGTCAAGTGGTCATATAATAAAAACCCCCGACAATATAATATATTGGTTTTAATCTCAAATTAATTACATTGTTGTTTTAACTTTTAATGTTTTATGTTACACACTGAAAAGGTTGTTAAGAAACCTTAATTTATAAAATTATAAATAATACGAAAATGTTCTCTTTTTACGTAAGTAAAAAAAGCGGCCAAGTGTGAGTTGGACTCGCCCATGAAGGGTTGCGCAGCAGCAATAAGGTTTATTTTTATGAAATTAAAAGGTTTTTGATTTATTTTTATATTTCAGTCGATTTAATGAAATTTAGATTAAGGTTTACCATTTATGACGTATAAAAAAAACTACTGGCTAGATTTCGTTCAAACCAATTTTCGTTGGTAGTTTTTATAGTAATCTACATCATATATTTTTTTTAGAATTATCATGCCCTTACTTTAGAAATTAGAGGGGGGGGGGGGGGGCACACACATTTTACCACTTTGGAAGAGTCTCTCTCGCAAACTATTCAGGTTAGAAAAAAATGATATGAGAAACCTCAATATGATTTTTGGAGACGTATCCATAGATACCCCACACGCATAGGTTAGATGAAAAAAAAATTTTTTTGTTTCAGTTGTACCTATGGGGGACCCCTAAAATTTTTAATAATTTTTCCATTTTTGCATCAAAATCTTAATGCGGTTCACAGACTACATCTACTTACCAAGTTTCAATAGTATAGCTTTAATAGTTTCGGAGAAAAGTGGCTATGACATACGGACGGATGGACAGACAGACAGACAGACAGACAGACAGACAGACAGACAGACAGACAGACAGACAGACAGATAGACAGGCAGACAGACAGACAGACATGAGGAATCTATAAGGGTTCCTTTTTTGCCATTTTGGCTACGGAACCCTAAAAACATTAATGCGATAAATTGTACGTTTCTTAGTAAATAGATAGACACAAAACTAAAGTTTTACGGTAAACTATTTTTAGGCACAGTTTGATAATTACAAAGTATTCTACCCTTTTTAAGCAATTTGACTGAAGTTACTGATTACAAATTCAGTGATTCTAGATTCTACAATACAATATTGTAATAAATAACTACTGTAAAAATCTGTAGGAACAGTTTGGCCCATTTTTAGGGTTCCGTACCCAAAAGGTAAAAATGGGACCCTTAAATTATAGTAATACTAAGACTTCGATGTCTGTCCGTCTATCTGTCTCCAAGCTGTATCTCAGGAACCGCTATAGCTAGACATCTAAAATTTTCACAGATTGTGTACATCTTGCCTTGCTGCCGCTATAATAACAAATACTAAATAAAATTAATATTTAAAGGGGGCTCCCATACAACAAAAATAATTTTTTGGCCTATTTTGCTCTATATCAATAATGGCAACAGGTAGGCACATGATATTTTCACAAAGGCCTCTATTATATGTTTACTTCAATAATTAATAACAATATTAAAATAAAATAAAAATTTAAGGGGAGCTCCCATACAAAAAACACAATTTTTTGCCTATTTTTGCTCTATAACGGTACGGAACATTTCGTGCGCGAGTCCGACTCGCACTTGGCCTATTATTTATGATAAAATTATAAATGTTTTCAGAACACTTTACCCGATGTATCGTAGTTAAACATCCTAAGACAACGTAAGCACAGTTTTAAAGCAGTGCTTTTCCCTATAGAAATATCACAGCTACTAATTTCTTTGTTTTTTTTTTAATTTGTTTTACCATGAACGTCGTTGCAAACACTCAAAGAACCAACCGAGTGAATATTGATAAGTTATAAATAGACGCAGCGCAAAATATTGAGCATTTTCAGTGTTATGACGTGAATAGAATTAGAATTTTCTCCGATACCGGCGTGGCGCCGACGAAGTTCGCAGTAAATATGCTTACAATTTAGTTCATGAAGTTTATAAATTATGCTCGAGGTGCGGTTTTCTGGGTATTTTGTATAGCTTATAAATATAAGCTATATTATAAAACTAGCTGTCCCGGCAAACGTTGTTTTGCCATTTAAAGTATTTCTACTTCATCAGCTGATACAAAATCTTACCCACTCTTTGGTCCCCTAAGAGCGGGGGGGGGTGGATAAAATATCAACAGATGTTAAGTTGGAAAACACAGTTAATAATAATATGAAGTAAGTCCAAGAAAAAAGTTTGATACAAAATCTGATCCCCTCTTTGGTCCCCTTAGAGGGGTGGGAGGGGGGATTTTTATACACCAGATGTTGAGTTAGAAGACAAATTTTCGTGTTAAAGAAAAAGTTTGATACAAAATCTGACCCCTCTTTCGTCCCCTTAGAGGGGTGGGGGGAAAAAAATTTTATACACCAGATGTTAAGCTGGAAGAAGACAAATATATCTGCGAAAACCGCATTCAAATCGGATCAGTAGTTTTCGTATGATAGTGGAACAAATATACAGACAGACAGACAGACAAAAAACTAACCACATTTTTGCTTCTATAGCGATGTAGTGACACCCTCCGCTTATTATTTTTTAAATATCTTTAATGTACAGAATTCACATTTCTACAGTTTTATTATATAATGTATAGATATCCAGAGAACCGCAACTCTACTCTCTAGAACTATAACCACAGAAATAAATCAAGATAGAACGGCCACACGCGTCCGTTGCTAAGGAATCGCGCGTGTCAATTTTGCTTTGCTTTTACTTAGAACAAATAACTTACCCGTGGAAAGAAATACCTCCTTTTAACCGATTTACTTTCGTACTTCTATTTTTACAATTAGACACTGCACAATGAGTCATTTTTACACAACCCCTCCGGTGTAATCAAGTCGAGAGTCGAGACGTGCACGCTGACTGAATAAACGTTCAACGAATTTTGCCCATTTGTGCAAGTTTGAAACACGCGTACTCCACCCGCTTAGCCGTTCTATCTTGATTTATTTCTGTGACTATAACTATAAGCCTTAGGGTGAAGCTAAACGAGCGTAACCGCGTTACGTAACCGCTATTCGATGATATGAGTCGGACTCGTGCACGAAGGGTTCCGTACCGTATAGAGCAAAATACGCCAAAAATTGTGTTTTTTGTATGGGAGCGCCCTGCCCTTAAATTTTTATTTTTTTTAATTATTATTATTATTTATTAAAGTACATATATCGCTGGCCCCGGGCAATAAAGGCGTATTTATCAAAAATCGTTTTGTTCAGGAGAGACAAAATAAAGCTAATTTGTTTAAGTATATTGCAGCGTACAGTGGTCCAAAACAAGCGTTTGAAGTGTCACATGAAAGTTTTTTTTTACCTATTAACTTTAGCTTCCAATAAAGAAGTTATAGCTCGATATCACTTACTGAGTTGTAACAGAATATAACTGACTTCTGTCCGCAGAACTAACTAGATAAGTGCCCACGTCAATAAACTAACTTCGGAACTTCGTAACTTCTGTTTCATTATTCAAGTAGAGTAGGTAATATGATACAGACTGTTACAGAAGTTGCAATTAGTGAATGATAACTTATTCAGGGTGTAACAAAACTAAGTGACAATATTTTAGGGTGTGTATGTGTTCCCTATGTATAATAGAGTTCACTGTGAAAGTAGCAGCGTTGACAGAGCATTTTTTAGGGTTCCGTACCCAAAGGGTAAAAACGGGACCCTATTACTAAGACTTCGATGTCTGTCCGTCTGTCCGTCTGTCTGTCTATCTGTCTGTATGTCTTGAGGCTGTAACTCAAGAACCGCTATAGCTAGACTTTTGAAATTTTCCAGATTGTGTATATCTGTTGCCGCTATAACTTATAACAACAAGTACTAAAAACAAAATAAATTAAATATTTAACGGGGCTCCTATACAAGAAACTTGATTTTTTTGATATTTTGTTTCTCGATATCAATAACAGCAAACAATAGGCACTTGAAATATTCAAGAAATACTCAATATTATTAGCACTTTAATAATTTATAATAAAATTTAAATAAATAAAATAATTAATTAAGGGGGGCCCCCATACAAAAAACACAATTTTCATTCTATTTTTGCTCTATTGTGGTACGGAACCCTTCGTGCTCGAGTCCGACTCGCACTTGGTCGATTATTTGGGATTTGTATGTGCAAGCGCCCCAGCGCGGCGTCATGAATGTGCCTGTACAAATCACAAAAAAAGCGGCCAAGTGCGAGTTGGACTCGCCATGAAGGGTTCCGCAGCAGCAATAAGGTTTATTTTTATGAAATTAAAAGGTTTTGGATATATTTTTATTTACCATTTATGACGTATAAAAAAAACTACTGGCTAGATCTCGTTCAAACCAATTTTCGTTGGTAGTTTTTATAGTAATCTACATCATATATTTTTATTAGAACTATCACGCCCCTACTTTAGAAATTAGGGTTTATTTATTATTAAAAAATAATTAATAATATAATTAATTGGAATTAATTATATTATTAATTATTAATTATTATATTATTATTTCTATAACGAAGCGAAAACGAAAACATTTTGGCTTACCCCCCTGGTTAGAAAAATATGATATGAGAAACCTCAATATGATTTTTGGAGACTTATCCATAGATACCCCACACGCAGGGGTTAGATGAAAAATTTTTTTTTATTTCAGTTGTACCTATGGGGACCCCTAAATTTTTTAATAATTTTTCCATTTTTGCATCAAAATCTTAATGCGGTTCACAGACTACATCTACTTACCAAGTTTCAATAGTATAGCTCTAATAGTTTCGGAGAAAAGTGGCTGTGACATACGGACGGACGGACAGCTTTGAAGGTCCTATAGTCTCTGAGCAAAACAGCGGTCAGACAGACAGACATGACGAATCTATAAGGGTTCCTTTTTTGCCATTTTGGCTACGGAACTCTAAAAAATGGCTCTCTCAGCGGTGGTACTTTCATAGTGAACTCTAGTTTCTATGTAAGGGACACATACACACCCTAAAGCATTAATGCATTATCACTTAGTTTTGTTACATCCTGTATAGCTTCGTATCATTGAGATAATTTTATTTTAAACAATAATTTACAATTATTATTGTACTACTATAATAATATACATGCCTACGATTTCTATGCGCCGAAATTCTATTACCACGTAGAAAATTTATATTTTCCGGCCCAAGAGCCAGCGAAGGACCATCGTCATTTTATAGAAGCTAAAATATAATCTTAAAAATCGTTTTTGCAGTTACTAGCCACTGCCAGACACCCTTAATTCCCAAAATATTAGATTTTAACTACTACTTAAACTACTATGGTAGTCTTTTTCAAAAGGCTTGGTTCCACAACAATTTTTGACGACCTCTGTGGCTCAGTTGGTGGGCTGTTGGTAGCTCAAGCCGGGGGTCGCGGGTTCGAATCCCGCCGACGGAACAAAAAGTTTTCTAAGTTCCTGGGTCATAGACGTGTATTAAATACATGTATCATATAATAAAAATCTTAAATATTATATGTATTAGTATAAAAAGTATTAAATATATTTCCGTTGTCTGGTACCTGTAACACAAGTCCTTTGGGTACTTAGCACGGGGCCAGACTGACGTGGTGTGAAGCGTCCATAGATATTATTATTATACTTATTATTATTTATTATTGTCTGCATTAAAGTTATCTGTCATAATATGACAACAGCACAACCATTGAGGTAATAATACTTAGCACAACAGTTAACGTGCGTGATAGTGACGTGGTGATAACAGCCGACGTCAGAGCACGTAATGATAAGTGTAATTACAGTATTTACCTCAGAACAGGAAATTACTTCTATGATCTGTGGTATTTACTGTCGTGGACCGTGGTATTTGCGAAACATACACTTGACATTCAATGGCTCAAATATTGTTGAGAATACTAGAGAAGCGCGAAGGAGTTGACAACATACACTAGAAAATTGACAGCAGACACTACAAGCGACTAGACAACTAAATACTAGGGCCTTATCACACTGGCGATTAGTGATCGATTTGAAAGCGACGCGACTGCGCAGCGCACACGCCGCGATGACGCCGCGACTGCACGACGTGCACGCAGCTTGCCTTCCGCGTTTTGGACACTCAGTAATAAAATGGATTCTGACGAAGAAACACTACTGCTCAAACACTATCTACAATGTCATATCTCTAGACGAGTGTACAAAATCGCATCTACGCCACGTCGCGACGACGCTACGCTGTCGCGCCGTGTGCGCTGCGCAGTCGCATCGCTTTCAATTCGCTCGCTAATCGCCAGTGTGATAAGGCCCTAACTAAGGGCATGTTTCACCACTTCCTAGTTCCTCAAAGTGCCGGATAGGCTATCCACAACTTTTTTGACAGATTCTCTATAATCTATCTGTCTAGTAAAGTAGTGGATAGCCTATGCAGCACTTATCAGGAACTGGCGAAACAGGTAAGGCTTGAATAATATGGGTTTGCGTAAACGGGCGCTTTGTCGGCTACACCACGAGATCATAAGAAATTGTATGTATATTACGCTCAAAGATCGAAAACGCTCAGTGAGCGGAAAAATAGCTCACAACGCGTCGTAGTCACAGTGAAACAGCCACAATCGCTATGAAAACTGCCACGACGCGTTCTGGTAATCACAAAAAGACCAAGGAGTGAAATTCGTGTCGTGGCTGATATATGTTTCACAACGCGTTGTGGCAATCAAGAAAAAACCATGACGCGTATCTATGATTTATGAAAGATTATTCTGTCACGGTACGTCGTGGTTACGTACTGTTGCTTTTGATCCCACGATGTAGCGGCTAATACGCGCGTTCACGCGGACGTAGGTGTACTTAGGCCCGTATAAATAGTTGCGACCCGAGGGGTTAGTACGAGTTTTATTCGATCATACGCATCGAGCGCGTTAACGCGAATTTGTATTTAATGGGATCAAAGCATCGCCATCTACTGGCTAACGTGGATACCGCCTTCTCCTTTTATTTTTAATTATTAAAGTTTAAATACAGCTGAGTATTTTATGTACATTTCAAGTACCTACCTGTTGTCAATGTTGTCATCATTGATACCGAGCAAAAAATGTTTGAAAAATCACGTTTGCTGTATGGGAGCCCCCCTTAAATATTTAATTTATTTTGTTTTTAGTCTTTGTTGTTATAGCGGCAACAGAAATACATAATCTGTGAAAATTTCAAATCTCTAGCTATTACCGTTCATGAGTTACAGCCTGGAGACAGACGGACAGACGGACAGACGGACAGACATCGAAGTCTCAGTAATAGGGTCTCGTTTTTACCCTTTGGGTACGGAACCCTAAAAAACATATAAAGAAGAGAAAAAAAACATTAGCAAAAGAAGCTTAAAAATTAGCTAAACAGTATTTTTCAGTTCATGTGAGCTTTTAGTTTTTAAACGGTATTTTTCAATATATTTCGGTGTGATTTCGGTATTTGACTATTTATATGGGCCTTACAATGGCATGCAGAACTAAAATGACAAGCGCAGATAAGCAAACAATAAATCATGGAAAATCACACATTAATAACCATGTTCACGGTTGAGATTATAACATGGCATTTATGAATAAAAACTACAAATGCAATTAGTTAATAAACAAATAAAACCCCAAACCTTGTGACGGCAATAAAATTTTTATGATTTTCAAAAATTATGAACAGTACTTAAACGCCATTACTAAAGGTACCGTGTTGTTCTCACATTAATTGCATTGTTGCTGTTGTGAAAAAATTTAATAAGCAGACCACACGGGTTTGATGATTGCTTTAATTTAATGAAAAGGTTGAAAGAAAATTCATAGAATTTGGGTCAAAATCCTAATTGAAGACATGAGTGGATGAATACGATAACTACCAGTAAAAATGCCGTTTTTTCATAATTATGGAGGCTTTAGGGTCGAAAAAATGATTTAAAATAAAAAAAAACTGTGCATTTTAATTTTTACGTATAGCCAGATATTTTAGCCACCTGGCTTATATATCTGGCTACACGTAAAATGCACAGTTTTTTTCATCACCTGATGAAATACATAGATAAGTAATTATCTACTTCATATATTTTATTTATTATAAGGGAAAAAATGAATAAACGTCTGTATGTTACAAAATGTTATGGTGCTCCCTCACCGGGAGCGTTCGCTTGTAATGTAATGTTACAGAGACGAGCATTACATCAGTGAGGGGGGAGCCGAGCATTACAATGCGCACCTTGTAATGATACAGCATTTAATATCTTGATACAACTTTGTAACATCAATCTGACATTATGAAATCAACTAGGTATACGGAATGCTCAAAGTCGAATGTTACATTTAACATTATACACGAATGCTTGTCAGTCAGGGAGGTAGTATTGTAATGCAATGCTCAAAGTCGAATCTTTAATGTTACATTACACGTGAATACATTACACATCGTTGGTCAGGGAGATATTTTTGTAATGCTATGTTCAAAAAGGAATCTATAATGCCACATTACCGTTCATCCACAAACGTCTTCAATAACATTCAAGTTAAGCGTTTATTGTCACTGATCGTGGCTCTTTGACTACCCTTGTCTGAGATAACTCGCAGACTTCAGATTCGATCATTGCGATGGTTCAAAATCGAACTTTTAAGATAATTTGCTGATGTTGTAATCAATCGCGTATAGCAGCGGTTCTCAAATTCGATGTCGGTAGCCTTTTAAGAATTGATATTTTTGATGGACCCCCCTCAAAATACCTCAAATGTTTTGTCTTTAAATGGATTCTCTCGACCATACATGGCGTCTGATGACATAATATTTTGTAAAAACAATTTATGTACGACTACAAGGCTTCGAGAATGGCTCATGTAGAGTTTCACCTATGTTATCTAACTGAGAGGCTTTAAAAAACTGTAACAAAATCACTAATGAACCCACACAAAAGCGCTCAAAGAACTGTCACACGTCAAAAACTAATTTGCGTGAAAGCCTTTGAACGGATTTTGTATGGCACATGAAGCTTTTTGTGGTCGATTCATCCAATTTCACTCAATTTGTATTGAACCTGAAATATTTTACACATGAAAAATGTTACTGGCTAAAACTTTGGTATCGATTTTATAAATATTTCAGTGCAGGGTGAATTTAAAGTAAAGAGTAACAATTTTAATACAAACCTTGCAATTTTTACGTATAGCCAGTTTTATTTTTTATCTACTATTTTATTTTTTATCTACTATTTTTATCACAATATTGGACGACATAATATTGTCTCTCTATGTATACTGTGTAGCAAAAGTAAGTGATAATACTTTAGGGTGTGTAATGTGTATGTGTTCCTTATAGTAAAGCTGGTTATTCTCGCCGGGTTAGTTCCCGAACCGGTGGTAGTGGTAGGCACCAATATAGATCCGACGTTCAGAGAGCATTTGAAAAAATTTATTCTGAATAAAAAAAATTAGTTTGAGTTTGAGTAAAGAGTTCACTGTAAAAGTGGCAGCGCAGAAAGGTCATTTTTTGTGATTTGTATGGGAAAGCTCCCGCCCGTCATTAATTTTTCTTTATACAAAGATGAAAAAAAGATGTTACTCTTTCACCGCTGCTACTTTCACAGCAAACTCTATGTATTATAGGTGACCTATACACACACTAAAGTATTATCACTTAGTTTTGTTACTATAAATTTACACCTATATTTTCTGTTTATATCAGATGAGTACAAAATACTTAATTTTATTCATGCAAAAATTTTATTTTCTGAAATCTTTCTTTAATTTTTTTTTAATCTTTGTTTCCCGCATCTTCATTCGTACAAAAAATATTCTTACACGCGGGAACTGTATATTTTTCCAAAATAAAAAATATCGTAATATCCTTTCCTGACTCCCGGGCCCAAAGGATATCTTTTATACAAATCGCTTGACGCTTAGGCCTTAGTCAGTCAATTTAACGTAAAAAGGTAACAAACAAAGTCATTTTCGCATATTTATAACCTAGTATGTATTTCATTGCTGATAGTGATGATGAACTAAAATAATTTTCACATTTTAGGCAAGCTTGTGTAGAAAATTCGGCATTCGCGCGTGGGCGGCGAACGAAAATTATTGAGTTATGCCGTCTACTCTCACACCTACCATACTAAAGTTATCAGGGTTCCGCAGCTAATCAGCTATTTAAAATAATTAATATAGTCATTAAAACATAAAGAAATAATAAAATTACAACATTACATTGCACATTTGCAAAACACTTCTATAGCGTCTCAACTTATTCTAACTTTTTTCTAACCAGAAGGATGCTATATTTAAAGTTCAATTTAATTTATTATGTAGGTACTTACTTTCTGATTCGTTTGTAAAATTATCTGAATGCGGTCGTAAGTCAAGTTTATAATTTATATCTCATCAAACGTTGAACTTCCCAGTTGATAGCATTAACCGACGATATGAAATGTAATCTATACCACTTAGACCGGGAATCCCGCCGGGATAGCCCGGAATATCCCACGGGATAGCTCGAGATTATGCCACGGGATGGCTCGGGAGTCGGGTCTCGGGATATAGCTTGTGACGTCTTATAGCTCGGTTGAAAAAGTTATTACCGATAATGTCATTAAAATTGATTGTGTTGGAGATTTTAAAAGAGATATATATAGGCTATCCACAACTTATCTGACAGAGTATGGAGTATCTGTCAGATAAGTTGTGGATAGCCTATCTGGAACTAATCAGTAAATGGTGAAACAGCCCCTTAGTGTTTTGTTATAAACCTATATGATATGTGAAACGTGGACATATTATTGCCCCTCTATGTTGGAGAACCATCACCAAGGTTCGCGTAGTGTTATTCTTTGACCAAGGTGTTGATGGGCATATTTGTCGTCAACGGTCCACGATCGATGCATGCTTTACAATCGTGGTTCTTCTTTGTGGAACAAAGTGAAGCCGATTTTCAAACACTCGCTTTAGCCCTCGACTTTGCCCGCGTGAAATTGTGGTTCCTGGAAACTGGAAAGCAACTGTTGATCTCCTATTTTTCCCCATAATTAAAAAAATCCTTTCTTCATGTTTGTTTATTCTTTGCCAAACTTCTTTACGATACTTTTTTTTTTGAAAAAAAGCTATATCTGCTGTTCGTAATAGCAAATAATAAATTAGGTTGAATTTTTTCATTTAGTTTAAAATAAATTTAATCGCATTAAAGTGTTTTATGCATCACTTAACTATGTGTTAACTGTCTGTTAACAAAACCGGTCTGAGATAAGATAGAAAGTGTGTTATTGATTGTTGAACTTATCTGGAGCACAGATCATAGAGCTGGTCTTACAAAGGCGATGTGGAACTATTGCGAATACTATATGTACATGACACATGGAATGGAATATACAAAGCGTGTATATGTGTTGTTTCTATCAATACTCCGTTCAAAAATCCAAAAAAATGGTCAGATTTTCGCTGTGTTCAAACATTCCGAAAACAAATTTGGCTAGATTAAGTACCGTAGTCCGTAAGTATACAAAAAAAACATACTGAGTGTTCCTGTTTTTTTTTTTATTTTATATTCCACACAGATCAAGCCTTTAATTTGAATGAAAAAGGTACTTAAAAAGTTTTGGGGAAGAAATCAGGGGACAACGAATCGTTGATTTTCTGCAGTTGTCTCTATCGCGCTCTGCGGGTGGAGGCTTAAGGTAAGGGAGACAGCAATAGATATTACAAGTACTTTTTTCATTTCTCTAGCCCTTGGTGTATCCTCTTAATGCCCTAAAGTCATGAATTTGCCCATCCAAAAAGAGAACAAATAGTTTTTCAGCGCTGCTAATTTCACAATATAAACTCTAGATGCATAAGGGATAAAAATAATATTAGTGTATTATCACTCAGTTTTCTTACATCCTGTAGATGGGTAAATGCCCAGGCTCATTGGTCATAATTTACGAGCATTTTGCCCACCTCCAAATAAGACTCATGAAATTGAAATAATTCCTCTGTATTAAATCTTATAAACAAAAGATGAATCAAATATTAATTAAAATTAATGTATTCAAATAAAAACATGTTAACAGCTTGTCAGCGTCAAATTAAATGCAGCTCAGCTTAAAATATGCGTATCAGACGCCAATCAATTGCGTATGCTGTTGATATGCTTAGCTAGCGCGGCCTACATTCTCGGAGCAGACATGTCATTACTTACAAGACTTGCTAGCAATACAGCCTTCTGCTAGCACAATAACAAGCTATAATGATACTTATTTTTATCGTCATAAAGCACAGATTAAAGCGCAATTAATTCGATCTAACGCTTTACCAACCAGTTTTCGTACAGGTTGTGTTTCTATTTTTAATTTATCAGTCCGTTCGAACTTGTGTCGCGAGCAACATGTGAGTGTTTGTGTTGTGTTGTTGTGATGTGGTTACAACAAAATGTTGGCCGAGGACACGTGTATAGAGATTGTCCAGAGATGGCTACAGAGACGAGGCAGCGATGAAGACGGTATAGACGAATTATTATAAACTCAAACTCAGTAGATTAAGGGCCTGTTTCACTACTTCTGATAAAGTGCCGAATAGGCTATTCACAACTTTTTTGATTCTCCATACTTCATCTGTCAAGTTAATTGGTGGATAGCCTATCCGGAAGTGGTGAAACAGGCACTAAATAAATTAAATTAAAATATTATCACTTGTTGCTGGTATACAAGTTGCGAATTTTGTTTATCAAGTTGGTTATCGTACTATTTGCCGCAATAAAAACAATCTTAAGTATTCTCCTGGGACGAAATCTAGACAAACCAAGGCTTATTTAATTAAATAAACATTATTTAACTAGATGACGCCCGCAACTCCGTTGCGGCAAAATTTCGTTTATCGCCCGGGAAACGTTTATTTTCCGGGATAAAACTATCCTATGTCGTTTTTCGGGATTCAAAATATTTCCATACCAAATTTTAGCAAAATCGGTTCAGCGGTTTGAGCGTGAAGAGGTAACAGACAGACAGACACACTTTTACATTTATAATATTAGTAAAGTAAGTGATGGAAGTATGATGTTGCCTGTAGTTGCGAATTTTGTTTATCAAGTTGGTTATCGTACCGCAATAAAAACAATCCTATGTTTTTCGGGGCATAATCTAGATAAATCTAGACTAAAATTAAATATTACATTATTATAACGTTAGAAGTTTGTTTATCGCGTATTTATTTTATGTTTTGCCATAGTTAAAAACTTATATCCTTTCCCAGGACCTAAAGTATCTCCTTTCCAAATTTTAATTAAATCGATTCAGAGATTTCAGATTTGAGTAGAAGAGGTACAATATTTAACTGTATGTTTTCGAAAAATTGAAAAAAAATTAAGAGCTTTTAAATGTTTCACATACATTTAAAAGCTCGTTTCACGTGCATTAAAATCAGTGTTTAAATACTAAAGGACATAGTAGACTAGGGAAAAGGATATATCATAATATAGGCTACTTTTATCGGTACAGCACCCGTGGTATTTCTCTTAGCAGTTAGCGTGCAAAAACTTCCAAACTTTTTATTATATAAATCGAAGCAAATGATATTATATAATTTAATGCAAAAGTTTCGAGGACCTTAAGGAGTTAGACTTCCTTTAGAAGTTTCCAAGGTCCTTCATATTACTTATTGTATCAGTATTTACTAGTAAGTTTCAATACTTCGGCTCTGCTTATGATTTTTTATACATTAAATAAAAATGAATCCATATTCGCGTGGTCACGACATCACGCCTGAACGGCTGGACCGATTTTGCTGAAATTTGGCATAGAGATACTTTGAGTCCCGAAGACCAACAAAGGATACATTTTGTCTCGGAAAAATGTTACTGCACAATAAACTTTTATGATTAACTTTTATCATCGTTAAGACAAGACAATGTCTGTCGGGTCAGCTTGTACATTATAAATGCGAAAGTGTATCAGCTATCACTTTACACCTATAATACCATTGATCAGATTTTGATAATTTTTTGTTTTTTGATACTAAGTGTTTCGGGAAAGGATATTATTGGACAGTTTTTATCCTGACAATAGTATATTTACGCTCTCTATAAGCTATTGTTAAATTTTATACTAAGTGTCGGTTGCACCAACTTATTTTAACTATAATAAAATGTCAAATGAACTGTCAAATCTCTGGTTAAAGTCAATAATCGACGTGGCGTCGATTATTGACTTTAACCAGAGATTTGACAGTTCATTTGACATTTTATTATAGTTAAAATAAGTTGGTGCAACCGACACTTAGTATAAAATTTAACAATAGCTTATAGAGAGCGTATTTAACGATAACTATCCCCGCGCTCCATTTGATGTTAAAAACGATCAAAACGCTCAAAATGCCTCCTATTTTGAGCGTTTTGATCGTTTTTAACATCAAATGGAACGCGGGGCATATATTATAACAAATTATTTGTCATTACAAATTATTTTCTCATGTCAATTTGTATGGATAATTCATTTTTATGCTCTTAACCCTATTAAATCTTTAGATATAACAAAATAATCAAGTGCAACAGACATCTGTCAAATTCTGTGGTCATTGTTATTTTACTGTTAAGGTTAACCTTAACTTTGACCATAACTGTAATTATAACCCACGCAACCCACCCTTAGGTGCAACCACAGACTAAGGTCTTGAATCGCCATTTAGACTAATAATAATATTTTCAGTCATTGACAGAACTATCATTTTATAGGACGAAACCAAACGAGCGTAATTTGTGAGTCGTGAGCCGCAGAATTTCTGCCGGGCAAAATTCTGCTGCATTCAGTTTCATATAAAAGTCATGTTTAATTCACACGGCGCGGGCGACTCAAAATGAGTTGTCATTTGTATATGACAAGAAATTCTGCCCGGCAGAAATTCTGCGGCTCACGACTCACAAATTACGCTGGTTTGGCTTCACCCATAGGCCATAAAGTAGGTATAGTCGTTAGCAAAATGGATTTTTCATTTTTCATTTCGGCTTTAGAATATAGAGGTAGGTCCGAAAGTGAATGTCAATTCAGCTATTTAATCCTAAAACGAATCTGCTGCACCTACGCTCCTTGTGAGAGATATTCTTAACTCTAAAATGAGAGTTTATTACCCGACTGCCAGGAAGGTTATGTTTTTTTAATTCAGTTGTAGATTAGCCATCTAACCGTTGGCAGTCGTCCTACCAACTTCTTTAGTACTTACTAGAAATGCCAATAATGGGACTTTCTGTACCAAGTGCCAATATAATTGGGTGTTTCGCCTTATTTTTACCCGACTGCCAGGAGGTTTGTTTTTATTTGTGTTCATCGCAATTGATGACGTCACATGGCAATTACCCATTGTTTATAGCGGAGATAGCCGCACGGCTTGGTTGCGAAACGTTTGCAAAACGCGCAAATGTCAGAACGTTTGTTCCACTTAGCCGCGCGGTAAGCGATCAGCTGACACGATCTATTTTACCCATAAGTCAGAATTCATGCGCCAGTTTCGATAGCAAAGTTAGATTAAAGAACAAGGGGCATTTTTGTATGAATGAACATGTACCCAAGCTGTAGCACAACCACACAATATAATATATTATATCAAATGAAAGCTCTACATTTTATTGTGTGACCTAAAATCTGTAAACCACGGAAGAAAAAAGTTGACGCGCGAGGGTACAAGGTAAGAAAAAATCACAAAAAACGAAAATCGTTTCTGACATTCTATCCATATAAGTAATAGTACGGCAATTTAATAGCAAAATTAAGTGGCAATTAGCAGTAAAGCAATGGCAACTTTTATAAATTATAGCATAAATAAATAAATGTTTTAAAGGTGTGACAGCTCTGTGAGAGCAGCAGTGTGAGATTTTAAGCTTTTTACGGGGTATTTTAAGCGACGGACTTTGTTCTCATTCAGCGAATATATTATATTACATACAGTACATTCCATGAACCCTGTTTATGAATGAAAATTATTTAGCCGGGAAAATTATTTATTTATTTAATTAAATATCCCTTATCTCTATTACCAATGACGGATTAACGTGTAATGTAACGTGTAATAGCAGAAAATGTATGGAGCCTATGTCAAATAACTTCACTTATGTAGTTAAAGTAAATAATCATTATAATATTATGTCTTACCGCCTCAGAGACATAATATTTTAATTATGATTAACCTTCAATTTAATGAAGAGTTTAACAGGTAATGTATAGGGCTTATGTCAAAATTTTGAATTAATTACAAGAAGACATGAGTGCATGAATGAGGTAAGTAACATTTTTGAAAATTTACGTTTTATTGCATAAATGTAGCTTTTAGGACTTGGAAAATGATTTGCAATCAAAAAATTTAGAATTTTACGTATACTTACAAAGTTAGCCAGATGATGAAGCAGGTAAGTTACAAGGTTCGTCCAAATGACTATGCAAGAACCGGGTAATTACATCCCATACAAATCCCATATGCGTTGCAGTACGGGAGATCGCTTGAATATTTTACTTTTTTTAAATAAGGAATATTATGTCGACTTTTTTATTGTTCTATTATTCAAAGGCATAGATAATTTAGTATATATTTTTTTTTGTTAGCGTTTGGCTCTGACACCGGGGGTGTACTTTGCCACATACAAAGGTATAGTCAGTCTTCATAATAATAATTTTCATCAACGTTTTTGTTTTTACTATATTATCGTCATTTATGATCATATCTAAAGTCTAGTCAAAGTCTAAGTAAAAGTCAAGTCAAGCAGTCAAGGAGTCAAGTCGGTTGATACTCCATACTGAAACTTTTGACGGAGTTTTGGAGGGACACAAAAAGCACGTTCCTGGAAGTTGCAGCACGTGCATGATAACGAATATGTAATAATGGTTAATATTCTGCCAATTTTACACATTAAAATAAAACACAGTTAACAAAATAATTTAAGGAAAATAATACAAAAAAAATACAACAGTACTCTTTCACATTCTAGGCAAAACTCTAGTAGGTATATTAATAATGACACATTATTAAGAAAATAATAATAATATCTATGGACGCTTCACATCACGTTAGTCTGGCCCCGTGCTAAGTACCTGAAGGACTTGTGTTACAGGTACCAGACAACGTTGTATATTTAAGATTTTTATTATATCATATACAATACATATTTATACATATAATAATCAAAGCATATTTCATACACATCCATACTCTTTTATACCTACTACGATAGTTATTTTATTAAAGACTAGGCGCTTTTCGTTGTTTCCAAACAAATTAAAATTTTGGAAAAACCTATCGTAACTTAAATGGTACCTACGTATAAAATATTTTGTTTTTGTTTTTATTATAATATTAAATTGTTGGAAATATAAAAAAACATTTAGGCATCAGTTTGGCTGTTTGCATTTATCCTGTGCTAATACTTTATAGCGTCGCGTCGCGTACCTAGTGTATTTATTCTTTGGTCGCGTCGATACTTCATTCCAAATACAAATGAGCGCGGAGCCAAATTTGAAAATCGAACTAGCTATGCTCGACAAAGAATTTTTTATTGTAAGTACTTGACTGTTTTTTTTCACTAGGTATTATGACGTACAAGCCATAGTCGTGAAAACGCAGTTAAAAGTGAGTATAATACAACACAATAAAAACTTGAATTAGTATATTGTTCATTTGAATAGTGCATAATTTAAGTTATTATTATTAATATACTTAAATTTTTTTATTAAGTAAGGGTTCATTTTAAACTACGACAGTATATTATAAGTCTATGTTTTAAACAATCTATAATATATCAACTTTGAGAAACCCAAGATATTTTAAAAAATTAATTGATCTTACTAGTAAACTATAAATTGGGAAATCGTGTTTGTATGATCTTAAATGCTTCTAACACTTAAACGGCTGAACTGATGTCGACGAAATTTGCTTTGGAGATTATTACTTTCATCATCTCGTTTTCTCTACTTAATTCCTACTAGATGACGCCTACAACTCAGTTTTGTTTACATTTAGTTTTCTAATGCGGAATTCCCTTATAATCTTTCCCGTCTTTCAAAAGTATAATCCATTTTTGTTTTTTAAATCTGTTTGGCTGTGAATTTATTGTCTTTTAAATTGAGTCTTGTTTCATCTCAATAAAAAAAAGTGATTTATGTGTACTTCATGCATTGACAGTCTTTACAGATTTTGTTGCATTTAAAAGTGAAGAACCGAGTAACTTCACATTTTTCCTAATTTATCCTAGAATGGAGATTTTTTTATATAATTTTTAACATAACAATAAAAATGGAAGATATTTACACCTCCTGATACAATTAACAAAAGCCATTACTTGATTTGTGATGAAAAATCATAAAAAGTTTTTTCAAAACTTTAAACGCGATTTACTCGAAATTCGAAATGTGTTACATACCTCATTCATGCACTCACGTCTTTAATTAAGTAATTAATGTTCCACTCAGAGTACGGCTGTTAGAGTAAGGACATAAGTGAAATAATAGTTTATCATAGTACTATTATAGTACTATTATACATATACCTTGTTTCTTCCCAAAATTTAGAGACAGTTCCATAATTATTAATATGCCAATTTCTTTTTAAAAAAATAAACCAGTTTTTGTATTGACTTGTATCATTAACTGTCAGGAATTGTATATTCCGTTCAGTACAACAGAGCCATAGAATTTAATTATTAAGTATGGCTTTTGTTCGAGAAATCCAAAATTTTAGCTTTCACAATTTCAATGAACCGAATTTTTCACAACTTTTCAGACGGTACACAAAAATGGCTAACAATAGCCTCGGGGAATTCGAAAATAAATGTTTGTCTTTTACATTATGTACTTGATATTCAAATTATTTTTTTATAATTTAGAATGTTTAGAACCTGCTGGAGGCAAAAGTATACAATAGGACTTTTAGATATTTCCCGCAACTTCTTTGGCCCAAAATGTGTAAGTATGAGTATATTGCGTGGGAAATATACGTTTTCCGGGATAAAAAGTATCCTATGTGTTTACCCGGCACCCAAAGTATCTCCATACCACAGCAAAATCAGCTTAGTGGTTGTGAAGAGGTAACAAACGGACAGACAGACACACTGTCGCATATTAATTTATAATATTAGTATCGATAATCGATATGATTGCTCCTTCTTTCTGTATATCGCGCGGGAACTACAGGGTGTCACAAATCTGAGTGATAATACTTTAGGGTGTGTATGTGTTCCTGATATAGAGTTCACTGTGAAAGTAGCATCGCTGAAAGAGCAATTTTTTTTTATATAATTTGTATGGACAAGTGACCGCGCGCCGTGATTATTTCCATACAAGGATGAAAAAAAGTTTCTCTTTCAGCGCTGCCACTTTCACAGCGCAATCTATATAAGGGACCCATACACACCCTAAAGTATTATCACTTAGTTTTGTTACACCCTGCATACATTATTCCGGGATAAAAAATAATCTTTATCCTTTTTCCGGTGTAGTATCTTCGTGCCCATTAAATCTGACGAAGCAGACTCCGATTTGTTTTTAATTTTTCATTTTGTTTTTAATTCAGTGTACATACTGGGTATCCGGTAATATATTTTGACGAGGAAAATTGTATTTTTCCAGTTACGTAGAGTTCGCGATTGCTCTATATTCGAGAGGGGAAATTATATTTTTATTCGTCCGTTACCACTGGAAACATTATTGGGGCTGGCAATACGCTTATCATCACTATCAGCCTGTGATTTTATAGCCGATATCCGATGTCGTGTCCCTTTTATGCTATACGATATTGGATATCGGACCGATAAATTCACATCCGTAAGAATTATACACAACATGTCACGATAGGATATTATTTCATATTTTAAAGGTCAAATCAGACCGCTACGCGACGCAATAGATGCATTTCTAAATTTGTATTGAATTGACAGATTTGCATGACGTCTCACGTAATTGAAGTCTGTCAAATCCATACAAATTCCATCCATACAATTATCACAAAAAAATCGACCAAGTGCGAGTCGGAATCGCGCACGAAGGGTTCCGTACCGTTATAGAGGAAAAATAGGTCAAAAATTGTGTAATTTGTATGGGAGCCCCCCTTAAATTTAAATTTTATTTAAATATTATCATTAATAATTATTAAAGTACACATATTATATTTAAGGCATTTGTGAAAATTTCAAGTGCCTACCTGTTACCATTATTAATAGCCAAAAAAGACCGAAAAAATTATGTTTGTTGTATGGCAGCCCCCCTTAAATATTAATATTGTTTTGTTTTTAGTATTAATTGTTGTTATAGCGGCAACAGATATACACAGTGTGTGAAAATTTCAGAAGTCTAGCTATTGCGGTTCTTGAGATACAGCCTGGCGACAGACAGACAGATAGACGGACAGACAACGAAGTCTTAGTAATAGGGTCCCTTTTTTACCCTTTGGGTACGGAACCCTAAAAACACCCTGAATTTCAGGGTGCTTTTCAAGGCCTGAATGAAATTTTTGTCTATATTTTGACGACCTTTCTGACTTAGTATGCGTGTCTACGCTAAAGCCGCTATGTCGTGATTCGTGAGTTGTAATATCACACTACTACTCGCTAGCAGAAATCGATGGACGCCTGGTTTATGGTCAGCTTGGGAATTGAGATTATCCGTAAAATAGGTCTTATCTAAATAAAGAAAAGAGTTAAAAAGCTTCGGCTAAACCGACGCGACCAAAGCGACTGCGAAGCGGGAGCGTCTGCAACGCGGGACGTTCGCGTCGGTAGAGCGGGAATAATCTACGATTTCGCATCGTAGTCGCGCAGGGGGGTGAGCCAAAATGTTTTCGTTTTCGCTTCGTTATAGAATCGCCGATGAAAATGTATGGAATAAAAATGACAGCGTTTGTTAATATGACGTTGACGTTCGACTCGTCTTATGTCAATTCCATACATTTTGATCGGCGATTCTATAACGAAGCGAAAACGAAAAAGTGTCGGCTATAGGCCCAGTTTCGGCTTGCAGACGCTCCCGTCCCTCGTCCCGCGGACGCGTGAGTTTGGCCGAAGCCTCATGCTTAGAACTTTACCTCCCCATGTTGACTACGGTCTTCCACATCCGTGCTGTAGGGCGCGATAATGGAAGTGGTACAACTGTTTCAGGCAGCTCGAGCGGGTCGCCGGGCGGGCGCGCGGCGCGCCGCTCCTCGCTCGCGCTCACGCCCGAGGACGAGCCGCTAGTCGACGTTCATGTAAGTACACCTTGTTCTGTGTACAGTCATGATGAACATCCTTTTTCAGCAGTTTCTGTAGACAGATAAGTTTTCGGTATCGGGAATAATTCGTATAAAACCTTTGACGCCCTACCACAAATTTGTTACTTACTTAATGATCGTTAACTTTATAATCGCTTATCTACAAGAAGTGTGTGATAAATTATAATAATATTAATGTGCACAAGTTACTGTGGATTATTATTTAATTTACATTAATCACGTCATTATTATTAAGTACTAGCTGTCCCGGCAAACATTGTTTTGTTTGCTATGACAGCTAGTACATACATTAGAGTATTTCAACTTTATCAGTTGATACAAAATCTTACCTCCTCTTTTGTCCCCTAAGAGGGGGGCAGGGGGGGAATTTTATACACCAGATGTTAAGTTGAAAAACACGGTTAATAATATGAAGTAAGTCCATTAAAGATGGATTTGATACAAAATTTTACCCCCTCTTTGGTCCCCTTAGAGGGGAGGGGAGGGGGGATTTTTATAGACCAAAATATGTTGAGTTGGAAGAAGACAAATATATCTGCGAAAACCGCATTCAGATCGGATCAGTAGTTTTCGTGTGATAGTGGAACAAACATACAGACAGACAGACAGACAGACAAAAAACTAACCACATTTTGGGCTTCTATAGTGATATAGTGACACCCCCCGCTTATTATTTTTTGAATATCTTTAATGTATAGATATAAAAAACTATAATAAAATCTTTGTCAGCTCCCATGAATTTGACACTTGATATTCGATAACTTAATTTGATACAATCGCGTATTTGACTACAGGCAGTGTGCGATGACTGTAAAAGAGTTTTAACTGTAGGCTATATTCTACTATACATTATACAATATACTGAAAATATATTTTCGTTAAAAACTTATAAATTACTTACTAGATGACACCCGCAACTTCGTTGCGCCAAAATTCGTTTATCGCGGCGGAACCGTACATTTTTCCGGGATAAAAGTATTCTTTGTCCTTTCTTGGGTCTCAAAGTATCCCCATACCAAATTTAATCAAAATCGGTTCAGCGGTCAGCGGTTTGTAAAATTAATATAACAAGTTGATTTATAAGTTTTTAATTCGATTCGATCCCAAAATAAAAAAAATATTTTTAATTCCTCGATTTATTTCCAGGATTTTATTTCCTGGTTTTTTCTAAGAATTTTCCTTTAAAGGAAATTCTTTAGTCATTACTGTACCAGAATTCTTTTTAAATAGATAAACTACAAAATATAAACTCGCTTAGTCTGATACCGGACATTATAATTTACTGATTTCTAATAATAAAATTAAACAAAAAACTTGCTAAGAATGAATTCCTTTCGTGGTTACGTCTGCTTTTACATGGTCATGTTCACAGATTTGGTTATTTATTGATTGTTATACATAATATAATATTATGCATATATTACTGTGATGTTTCGAGTTAGACACACGTTTAAATAGATATATACCATAAGTCAAAATAGATTAAAATAGATTAGTTGAAACTTTAGATTGCTTTGAAAAGACTCGTATTTTGTGTTCCTGGAAAAAATAAGGACAGCTTCATCACGGGAAAATGCGCGGGAAATCTAATTTCTGAACGAACGAAATAAAGTCAAGTAATATTATAATTTATATTATTAGTTTACTGTAAATGAGCTTCCTATCAGCTTGCCTTTTTAAACCCCAGAGCAGTGTTATAAATTAAAACTTATAAGTTTGACATTTCTGTCCGTCAAAGTTGATATGATCTCGTGTTTTTTGCAATAGTTGATCAGTCATCAGTCATCACCATCAGCTTGCTCACTGCTGGAAAATTGAGGGTTTTAATTTTTAATTCATACAGATAGACCGTCTAAATTCTTACCTATAAACTATACAGGCTAGAGACTATAGTTCCTCTCTGAAGCTTTCGCTACTGCTATTTACCTTAGTTTCAACCTCAATTCCCTTTTCAAGCGTAATTACTCAAGCTACAATTTCAATGCGTAATTCCATCAGTTAACAATTAAGCAGATTATAGAGCTGTCTTTGAAATTACGAGTGTGCCACAGGCCTTAAACTGCTTCTGTGAAATTAACCTAGTCTGGGGAACACCAGTATGCCGAGTGTGAGTTTTTTGTTTGACATTCGATCGTGAACGCGTTTGGCGTTTACTAATATTTTGTATGGGAGCTGGGCTCACTCCCGTGAGCATCGCTAGGTGGCGCTGTACAAATCCCATACAAAATCTTAGTAAACGCCAAACGCGTTTACGATCGAATGTAAAACAAAAACTCACACTCGGCACACTGAAGATGATTTATTTCGAAACCGGTCGTGTTTAAGTTTTTGTAGTAATTAATCAATATAGTGGAAAAAGTGCACATAATATTGTGTTTTACTTGTGTCTGGTCTAGGGAATCTAATCGTCATTTTAAATCCGGCCGGATTTGACCGGATTCCTATCGATCCGGAATACCTGTCTCCGGATTCGGTATTTTGGAGTTTTTTTATAAAGAGGAGCATATGCTACTTCTGCGTGTACAAGGTGTAACAAAACTATAAGTGATAATACTTTAGGGCAGGGGTTCCCAAACTGTGCGCCGCGACGCCCTGATGCGCCACGTGGAAAGGCAAGAGGGGCGCCGTGAGTCGATCCTCCATCATTATCCGAAACCACAAATAATATAAAACTAAATTATAATATTACTTATGTAAAACCGGTAGATAATTAAATATATTTTGTTTATTACGATTTACCTGCTTAACCTAATAATCAAAGAAGGTGTTTAATGTTTATGTTTATTTTTGTAACTACTCTACCTAGCTAAGGTAGAGTAGGGTGCCGTAGTTAGTTAGTTAGTACCTCGATTCTGGTATATTAACTCAGTATCAATACATATCTTCGATTCAGTCCAGTGAACATCAAAATAGTATAGTGTAGTGATAAAAAGTAAAACGTCTGTGACGTTTATTTTACAGCGATAAATGCGAATATTGTTTTGATATTATAATACTTATACATGCAGGACGGTTATAAGGTCAGTTTGACATCATATCAGTCCATCAGTCCCAGACTTCAGTCCGAACTCCGAAGACTAAAATAGCAGAATCAGGATATAGCTATACTGACAACACGATATTATGACGTGTGCATATCGACATAATGACAATACATGACGTCACACCGGTATGCACTCAAGACGGTTTCGACAATTATTATATTGATAAAAATAACCTCTTATCGATAAATAATATTCCGTGTTAGTAATGTTCTTGCCGCGCGCCTGTCGGGATGTGGGTAATGTGCTATTTAAAAACCGATAAGTGTTATCGTTATCGTGCGTAATGAAAATCAGTGCTATCAGTATTGTAAAATGATTAGAAAGAGAAAATAAAATGGATCCGTCTACGAGTGAAAACGAAAAGATTGAGAAGAAGAAGGGCTGCTGGGCGCGCTTTAAAAGCTTCTTCGAGGGGCGCGGTTTCGATTTGGAATTCGAATTCCGCGAGCCAATTCCGAAGGATCCTACCGAGGATGCGTATCGCAAAATCGACGATCGAAAATCGGTGAATAAGGGACCCGAAGAGATAGTAAACATAGATGGTGAGCTATCAGGGGTGATCAACTTTTACGAACAATTCGCGGCGCTGGCTGACGACACCAGGGAGGAACATCACGAGTCCAGGAGACGGTCTACCACGAGACACCGGGTGTCCATGAGACCGAGCATGATGTTGACGAATATAGCCGAAGAGACCTGCGAAATTGACTGCGATGAAGTAGCAGAGGTAAAATGTTGCTTCGTTTCTGTGTAATAACGTTAAATCTCAATATTATAATAGCTCCCGAGGAAAAAGAGAGGGGTGTTAAAGTGTAAGTAAGTGTAAGTTGCCTGACAATATGAGTTATGACCGTCCGTAGCACTGTCTCACTGTCACTGCCGACTATGCGTATTTAAAAGCATTTAAGGAAAATTAAATAACTGTATTTTTAACCGACTTCAAAAAAAGGTTATCAATTCGACGCGTATGTATGTAATATTTCCAAAATGAATGAATGAATGAATGAAAACATATATTTCAGTCAAACAATGTCCCCATAGTACTGTTAGTGTGTTAGTTACAAGATTATGATAAGATGTTAGATACAAGACCAGAACTGCCCAGTTTTTTTGTATAATATGTTAATCTATAACAGCTTCTGAACAAATGTGCCAAATTTCAAAAGTGTATGTATGTATGTATGTTTTTATGTTTGTGCACGCATATCTCCGGAACTACAAGCCCGATTTAAGTGATTCTTTTTTTATTGTACTAGGTATTGTTTAACTTAGGGAATAAGTAGTGCAAGTTTCATCAAAATCGGTTCAGTAGTTTTGGAGATAGGAAGTTTTAATTCTCAATTACGTACAATTTTGAAGTCGGTTTTATCTTTTTAAGTTACAGTTATTTATAAAAGGATAAAACCGACTTCAAAATTGTACGTAATCGAGAATTTAAACTCCGTATCTCCAAAACTACTGAACCGATTTTGATGAAACTTGCACTATTCCCTAACTTGAACAATACCTAGTACAACAATAAAATTAAATTAAGAAATTTAAAAAAACCCCCGCCAAAAAGCTTTAAAAAGTAATGAAATAACATTTCCTGACTTTAAGTTTAAATCATTCCTAAGAGTAAAGTAATATTTTAGTCCATAATTGTTGTCAAGGTGTGTCGGGGGACCGCTAAGTAAACTACCACAACAGCGACTTTTGCATTTTGTATCGCCATAATAGTCGCTGATTCTCTCGATTCGGGTCGCTGTGAACAGACCCTTAATTTATACTGTTATGTGAAATCAAACATCTACATTAGCGGTCCCCCGACACACCTTGACAACAATTATGGACTAAAATATTACTTTACTCTTAGGAATGATTTAAACTTAAAGTCAGGAAATGTTATTTCATTACTTTTTAAAGCTTTTTGGCGGGGGTTTTTTTAAATTTCTTAATTTAATTTTATTTTATGCTTTTTAAACGTGTGCAGAATAATTCCTATCAACTGGATCATATCCCAATGAATACCATCTATAAAATATGTCCTCTTGGATGAGGCCATCAATATGAGCCCAAACATGAAACCTCCACTTTAGGTTCATACGGAGCTTGGCTCCTATAGAATCCAGGTGATGCTGCAGCAGCAGCATGCAAATATTTACTGTTTATCTACGTCTTACTGGTTGTCGCAATTAAAATGAGCCCAAACACGAAACCTCTGCTCTAAGTTGGTGAGGAGTTGGGTATCCTATTGATTACCAGGTGATGCTGCACCACCAGGTCAACTTTCCAATAATGTGTATATATTCATAAGTGTCTCGAACCAGGATGCAAAATATAAAACCCATCAAACGACTGCAAGTTGCTAATCGTCCTATCACGAACCAGATATACCGTGATATTTCAGCAATGAGCAGGCTGATGATGATGAACTATAGCTAAGAACACTCACCGTCATGTCAGCTTTCAAACAAAAAAAACTAGATCAAAATCGGTCCACCCGTTTGGATGCTACGATGCCACAGACAGACAGACAGACAGACAGACAGACAGACAGACACGTCAAACTTATAACACCCCTCTTTTTGGTCGGGGGTTAAAAAAGAATTACTGAAATCGGAACGGTAGTTCCAGAGATATGCGAACACAAATATAAAAACATACATACATACATACATACTTTTGTGTATGTATGTATGTGTGTATGTATGATCATGTCCACTTTTCGAACAAAAACAACAAGATCTTAATCTGTCCACCTATTTTAGATGCGACGATGCTAGTTGCTACGGACAAACACACGCAGATAGACACGTCCAACTTAAATAACATCCCACTGTTTCCACCGGACGCGGGGTACAAAAATATAATAATTTAGGAAATTTGATATTCCCTCGAACATTTATTAATCTAAATCAAATCTAATTGAAATAATATTATCGGAATCGTCAATAGTTTATCATCGTAGCTATTATTGTATTATCAATCAGTGCTCACAAAGGGAAACGTCGATAGCCGATGTCGCCTTTCGTTATAGAATATTCGTGTAGAATTATTACCTGATAATAAAGCTAGCTGCCTATTTAATCGTCGTTTAATTCTCAGAGACAAATGTCGATTAAACTTAAAGTTAATGAAAAGTCATTTGATGCTTGATGTCGTCGAACATTTACAATACTTATATTAAGGCCGTCACAGACTTAGCTATAATATATATTAATATGTTTATAGCTAGGCATATTACTATATATTTTCTATACAATTTTCGCGTGAACACACACTCAGCTATAATATATGTTTCTGGTCTCAGTGTGTTTATTAGTACGGTATATTAATATATTATATTATAGCTAAGTCTGTGACGGCCTTTAAAGACAGTTAAAGACAAGATATCCTAATGAATAGACATCGGATTATATGCATGTGCATGTTTGCATATGCAAATGCATATAATGGCCGCACTTTTTAGGCGATAGTGCATATTTAGGCAATTTTCGTTGATAGCGCATATTATTTCAGTAGTTTTAAATGCCCTCGTAGTCTACAAAAGGCTACAAAACAGAAGTATGATAATATATCAAAACAAACTTCAAATATGTGGTTCCATCCCCATTTAAAGAATGCTATACACCCGATAGGTACAATATCATTAAAAAACAATTTTTTCTTTGTAGTTAGCAACATTAGTAAAAAAATATTAAAAATGGCATTAAGATTACAATCGGAAATGTAAGTAGAAAATTATTATTGGTGCTGTGCTGTGGTGGTGCTGTATAAGAAATGGAAAAGCCTGGATTTCATGAAATTATATACCTAGAAGCTAGCGCTTTTATTAACGACACCACCGGAAAACTCTTCAAACAAATAATAATAATAAGTGACTTTTGATTGTGCATATTTTGTGCATATTTCGACCCTTTTTCGTGCATATTTGCATGCATATTTCGTCACTTTATTCGTACATATAATCCGATGTCTACTAATGAATATCTTATTCAGATAATATAATATCTATTATCTATGTTAGAATTATTATAAACTTGGGATTTCGTTAAGCTAGCTAATATAATCAAATATGTAAACATAATTAAAGACGTGAGTGCATGAATGAGGTATGTAACACATTTCGAATTTCGAGTAAATCGCGTTTAAAGTTTTGAAAAAACTTTTTATGATTTTTCATCACAAATCAAGTAATGGCTTTTGTTAATTGTATCAGGAGGTGTAAATATCTTCCGTTTTTATTGTTATGTTAAAAATTATATAAAAAAATCTCCATTCTAGGATAAATTAGGAAAAATGTGAAGTTACTCGGTTCTTCACTTTTAAATGCAACAAAATCTGTAAAGACTGTCAATGCATGAAGTACACATAAATCACTTTTTTTTATTGAGATGAAACAAGACTCAATTTAAAAGACAATAAATTCACGGCCAAACAGATTTAAACAAAAATGGATTATACTTTTGAAAGACGGGAAAGATTATATAAGGGAATTCCGCATTAGAAAACTAAATGTAAACAAAACTGAGTTGTAGGCGTCATCTAAGAGAAAACGAGATGATGAAAGTAATAATCTCCAAAGCAAATTTCGTCGAAATCAGTTCAGCCGTTTAAGTGTTAAGAAGCATTTAAGATCATACAAACACGATTTCCCAATTTATAGTTTACTAGTAAGATCAATTAATTTTTTTAAATATCTTGGGTTTCTCAAAGTTGATATAGTATTATAGATTGTTTAAAATGAACCCTTACTTAATAAATAAATTTAAGTATATTAATAATAATAATTTAAATTATGCACTATTCAAATGTTACAATTAAAAGAACAATATATACTAATTCAAGTTTTTATTGTGTTTTATTATACTTACTTTTAACTGCGTTTTCACGACTATGGCTTGTACGTCATAATACCTAGTAAAAAAAAAACAGTCAAGTACTTACAAAAAAAAATTCTTTGTCGAGCATAGCTAGTTCGATTTTCAAATTTGGCGCGGGAGCGCGCTCATTTGAATTTGGAATGAAGTATCGACGCGACCAAAGAATAAATACACTAGGTACCTACGCGACGCGACGCTATAAAGTATTAGCACAGGATAAATGCAAACAGCCAAACTGATGCCTAAATATTTTTTTATATTTCCAACAATTTAATATTATAATAAAAACAAAAACAAAATATTTTATACGTAGGTACCATTTAAGTTACGATAGGTTTTTCCAAAATTTTAATTTGTTTGGAAACAACGAAAAGCGCCTAGTCTTTAATAAAATAACTATCGTAGTATAAAAGAGTATGGATGTGTATGAAATATCCTTTGATTATATGTATAAATATAATATGTAAATATGTGTATGATAATGTGTCATTATTAATATACCTACTCGAGTTTTGCCTAGAATGTGAAAGATTACTGTTGTATTTTTTTTGTATTATTTTCCTTAAATTATTCTGTTAACTGTGTTTTAATGTGTATTATTGGCAGAATATTAACCATTATTACATATTCGTTATCGTGCACGTGCTGCAACTTCCAGGAACGTGCTTTTTGTGTCCCTCCAAAACTCCGTCAAAAGTTTCAGTATAGAGTATAGGGTAATCAACCGACTTGACTCCTTGACTGCTTGACTTGACTTTTACTTAGACTTTGACTAGACTTTAGATATGATCATAAATGACGATAATATAGTAAAAACAAAAACGTTGATGAACATTATTATTATGAAGAAGACTGACTATACCTTTGTATGTGGCAAAGTACACCCCCGATATCAGAGCCAAACGCTAACAAAAAAAATATATACTAAATTATCTATGCCTTTGAATAATAGAACAATAAAAAAGTCGACATAATATTCCTTATTTAAAAAAGTAAAATATTCAAGCGATCTCCCGTACTTCAACGCATATGGGATGTAATTACCCGGTTCTTGCATAGTCATTTGGACGAACCTTGTAACTTACCTGCTTCATCATCTGGCTAACTTTGTAAGTATACGTAAAATTCAAAATTTTTTGATTGCAAATCATTTTCCAAGTCCTAAAAGCTACATTTATGCAATAAAACGTAAATTTTCAAAAATGTTACTTACCTCATTCATGCACTCATGTCTTCAATTATTGTAGACGTAATATTTTCAGTGTATCTCTAACATTGTATCTCTACGCGCAAAAAAATTGCCCCCGAGGTCGAACAATATTTAATCATATAATTTCGTAAGAAAATTGGTATTTTCCGAACAAAAGCTCTTCTTATGTAGGGATAATGGTGCCGGAACAAATCAGTGATGCCGTACAAATATTGATATTACTTTGTACAGAAATTAGATTAGGTAAACAATTATTATTTGAGTATAGATAAGCTAGAAATGTGCTGTAAAATTGATGGAACTAGCGCGACAAACTTTTTTCATCAAAAACTATGTACTTTTCCTTTTAATCAAAATATCTTCATACCAAATTTCGTCTAAATCGGTTTAGGAGCTTCAATGTGAAGGGATAACAAATAGACAAACTTTGAGATTATATTAATATGTGTAAGTATTTAAAGGGAAGCATAGATCTGTTCAAATTATATTTTGAACTCGGAGTTTATTTTGAAAAATCTCATCAGTCATCAGTCACCATAAGGGCTTCATTCCACCGCGGCGCACGGAGAGACTATACGCACGTGCGTCAAGCTTCGCTTTGTAAGAAAATATATTATGTGACTATGTCCACTGCAACCCACGGACACGCTACGCACGAATTGACTCAAGTCAAAGAAATAAATCCGTGCACGTCCACGCGTGCGCGTGGCCGTGCACAGCGTGCGCCGCGGTGGGTTGGCGGCTTAAAAGTTAACGGCCTATTGCCATTTGTCATTCCCAACAGGACAATAATCCACTATATAGTCTAGTATAGTCGAATACAGTAATAGTCCACTCTATCGGCATTTCAGAATGAACTAAATCGGATTGAGAATTGTGATGACGGCTATTCAGATCACGATTCACGCCTAAATGCGTATTCAATGTGGCGCCCGATTCTCGTACATCAAATGTGGTTTCAATAAGATATATTAATACCAAATTGATCTCAAAGTGGGCAGCAGACAAAATAAGTTTAGGGACTCCTAGAGCATCAGCATAGATAGACAGTCAACAAAAAGTTTTGTTCGACGTTTGACAATGTTTCTGTGAATAGTCTGACATGACGTGTGCAGTATGTCGGATTATATAATACTTTATATGCTAGTAGCGCCCTCTACTCCGATCATAATCATAATCTTTATTTGCAGTAATTCTAGATCTTTGCGTAATATTGAAGTGTGTCTAGCTCTGGCGAGTGAGCTTGAGGTCGAAGCAACTAAGTGTGAGAATCGCGCCCCAGTATTTATTTTCAATCAAAACTTTTGTTATTTGATCGCTTTTCTGGAGAAAGCTGCAGGCCGGATTATTGATATTAATTTTCTATGAAATCGTATAATCTTCGATTCGTATTTTTAATAATAAACCCATACTAATGTTATAAATGCGCAATTGTGTCTGTCTATTATTTCTTCACTTTCAAACCGCTGAACCGATTTTGCTGAAATTTGGTATGGAGATACTTTGAGTCCCGGAAAAGAACAAAGGATACTTTTTATTAACTATATTTATAATATTGGCGCAATGGAGTTGCGGCCATCATCAAGTAAATAAATAAAAACATCTTTATAATGTTCTGAAAATATGTATCCGTTTAATACGATCACTCTTGTTTTGGGAAATAAGCAAAAAAAAAAAAACAGTCTCAGTAACACTTAAATTAAAGATCCTAATATCCTTATCAGCTCTGATTTGATTATACAAGAATAAGCTTAACCTTTTTCAGTTAGATTTTATTTAAGTTAAGTTTAATTATTCTATAATATATAATAATAATTTCATTTAAAATAATAATTTACATAAAAGTAGTGAGAAACAAAGCTTTGGAGAATAGCTCTGTACGAGTAATTAAAACTGTATGTTTTAAAAGAATACAAAATTATAACACGACTTTACCAGGAAAATTGTCTGGTAAATTTTACTTGGTCTTATTTTTTTGAATCGTATTTTTATGTACTTTAATTCTAGCAATGTAGTATTAGATTAAAAACTAGATTTATTGAGTACCTACTCTTAGCGGTTAAGAGCGTTTACACCTTATTTCAAGTTTCCATACAAACCCGCGGCGGACTATTGGAATTGCTCTGCCCGCAGCGATTTATAGTATTTTTAAAATATTTGTAGAAAAAAAATAACAAAAGAATTGTTGATATTTAAGAACATTTTTTTTAACCCCCGACCAAAAAGAGGGGTGTTATAAGTTTGACGTGTCTGTCTGTCTGTCTGTCTGTCTGTCTGTCTGTCTGTCTGTCTGTCTGTCTGTCTGTCTGTCTGTGGCATCGTAGCATCCAAACGGGTGGACCGATTTTGATCTAGTTTTTTTTGTTTGAAAGCTGACATGACGGTGAGTGTTCTTAGCTATAGTTCATCATCATCAGCCTGCTCATTGCTGAAATATCACGGTATATCTGGTTCGTGATAGGACGATTAGCAACTTGCAGTCGTTTGATGGGTTTTATATTTTGCATCCTGGTTCGAGACACTTATGAATATACACATTATTGGAAAGTTGACCTGGTGGTGCAGCATCACCTGGTAATCAATAGGATACCCAACTCCTCACCAACTTAGAGCAGAGGTTTCGTGTTTGGGCTCATTTTAATTGCGACAACCAGTAAGACGTAGATAAACAGTAAATATTTGCATGCTGCTGCTGCAGCATCACCTGGATGCTATAGGAGCCAAGCTCCGTATGAACCTAAAGTGGAGGTTTCATGTTTGGGCTCACATTGATGGCCTCATCCCAGAGGACATATTTTATAGATGGTATTCATTGGGATATGATCCAGTTGATAGGAATTATTCTGCACAAGTTTAAAAAGCATAAAATAAAATTAAATTAAGAAATTTAAAAAAACCCCCGCCAAAAAACTTTAAAAAGTAATGAAATAACATTTCCTGACTTTAAGTTTAAATCATTCCTAAGAGTAAAGTAATATTTTAGTCCATAATTGTTGTCAAGGTGTGTCGGGGGACCGCTAATGTAGATGTTTGATTTCACATAACAATATAAATTAAGGGTCTGTTCACAGCGACCCGAATCGAGAGAATCAGCGACTATTATGGCGATACAAAATGCAAAAGTCGCTGTTGTGGTAGTTTACTTAGCGGTCCCCCGACACACCTTGACAACAATTATGGACTAAAATATTACTTTACTCTTAGGAATGATTTAAACTTAAAGTCAGGAAATGTTATTTCATTACTTTTTAAAGTTTTTTGGCGGGGGTTTTTTTAAATTTCTTAATTTAATTTTTTAATTAAAGTGTTCTTCTATGATATGAAGCTATTATTGTATTAAATTAAGTTAAATACCTAAACGAAATATTTTTTCTGATAACTATTTGCTTAAGGATCTTGTTATTATTTTATAATTAGATCTATCGCTGGTTTCGTAAATTAAAAGCTTCGAAACTGATACTAAAACGGAATTTAAGGAAACCTCTGTTAAAGTATCGAGATTTAATGTACAAATACTCTATAAATCCTATTTTTTTCTCTGATAACTATATAGACAGTGAAATTTTCTATAAAAATTAGTTATCAAAATTTTTATAAAGATGAGTGGTTGATGATTTTCTCAAGTTGGAAAAGTACAGTTTTAAGCCAAATTGAGCGTGAAAGGTGTAAACGCTCTTAAAGAGTAAAAAATATAAAGTACTTAAACATTACGAGGGCTGCTATTTATGTATCCGGAATTAAAAAAAGAAACAAACATATATCATTTAGTATGGTTTTATTGCTTTTCAAAATATTCGCCGCGATGATCGACACACTTTTGCATACGCTGGAACCAATTTTCATAGCACTTTTTCCATTCTGATTGAGGTATCTCCAAAACGTGCATTTTGAACGCATCAACAGCCTCTTCGCGGCTCGAAAAACGTTGACCACGTAATTTGTTCTTCGCGTATGGAAATAAAAAGAAATCGTTAGGTGCCAAATCAGGGCTGTACGGCGGATGACCAGTCAATTCGATCTTTTGACCCTCCAAAAACTGAGTTGTTTCAGCTGAGGTGTGACAGCTAGCATTGTCGTGATGTAATATGATTCTGCGTTGTCGGTTGTCCTTTCTTATTTCTTCAAACACTTCTGGTAAACAAATGGTCGTATACCATTCCGAATTAACCGTTTTACGATTCTCTAATGGCACTGTAGCCACATGTCCATTAATTCCAAAAAAACAGGCGACCATTTGCTTCAAAGTACTTTTTGCACGAGTAACTTTTGTTGGTTTCGGCTCATCTTGGAACAACCACACCGTTGACTGTTGTTTAGTTTCGGGGTCATATGCATAGATCCAAGATTCATCACCTGTGTAGATATTATAAACGGCTTTTGACGTACAACGGTTGTATTTTTTTATCATTTTTTTGCACCAATCGACACGAGCCCGTTTTTGATCGATTGTCAAGTTGTGCGGAATCCAACGCGAACATATTTTTTTTACAGCCAAATGTTCGTGTAATATCTTATGTATGCTCGTCATACTTATGCCTAAGGACGCCTCTATCTCGCGATATGTAACATGACGATCACGCATTATTAGTTCCCGCACAGCATCTATATTTTGTGGGACAACAGCTGTTTTTGGGCGACCTTCTTTATTTTCATCCGTGAGCATAGACCGCCCACGATTAAACTCACTGTACCAGTGATAAACAGTGGTTTTTGATGGTGCTTCATCTCCAAAAGTTGCGGTGAGTTGAATAAAGCACTGTTGTTGATTTAGCCCACGCCGAAAATCGTAGTAAATCATTGCACGAAAATGTTCACGCGTTAAATCCATGGCAAATGAAGACACGCAATTTTCAAAATGACGCCACAATGGAAAAATAATTGACAGTCACATGAAACAAATTATACTTCGTTGCTGCATCCTATGAGATTTAATAAACCTGTAGTCCGAATTTTGTGGTACTGCATCATCACACGCCATTTAGATATTATTTATTTAATTTAAAACTGAAAAAAGACAATCAATTGGTTTTATAGTACTTCCGCCTTGCTTTCCTAGATGGCGGTGTTAGTTCGTCCGTCATTCGTTTTTCGTGTGCGGCATCGTCAACACGTTATCCTTTTTAAACTAATTTCTACAGTGTTAAAGTGTTATAATTAGTGTAAATCGCCGAATAATATTGGAAAAAGGAAGAATAAGGATGATTACGAACATATTCGCCGCAAAATACGGCGATTGGAAACTATGGCATGGTAACGATACGTTAAAAAAGGACTATCTTAACGGGTTAATACGTGATATTAACCAGATAGTCAACCTTTTGTACCTTAAGGGGTAATACGCGATATTATCCAGGTTACAAACTGAGTCGTGATGATACGTGATATCATCCTGAAAGCAACTTTATGCTTTTGCTTATTCACACCGGACAAGATCCGAGTCATCAGCGTCTTCCTCCCGGGAAGGCCGCTGCGATAACGAGCACTCATCCGACGACAAAAGGCGCGATGAAGACATCGACGCGCGGGAGGCTCAATCTTGCTGTGGAACTCCACAATCTTTAGCCGACGTCGAAGACGTGGATTATATGGAGTCGGCCGCGCCTGCACCGGCGTCGCCGCAGGCCGCACCGCCGACATCAGCGCCGCTGAGCCAACCAGAAGTCACCGTGCCAGTAGATCCTAACCAAGAATCTACTCCCAGGTTACCACTTGAAATACTAAATATTCTTGGCAAGGCCAATAAAACAGAGAAAGCCCTAGGCGAACGCATTCCCACCGAACTCTCTGAACGTTGGGGTAAAATCTTGGTCGATGGTTTGGCTAAGGAATACAAGGAGTCGCTTGTGGCGAACATTCTTATACCGACTAACCTTTCGCTGGCACAAGCGCCTAAACTCAATCAAGAGGTAGCCGCAGTTCTACAGCAGGCTGCAAAAACCGGTAATTTTTTTTTTTTTTTATAATACAATCCAAGGCGTAAATTGTAAAAAGCGACGTCTACCTTTTCGGTGAAAAGCGCTAGCAACAAGCACTGCCGGGCAACTCCCGAGCTCCTCCTCGTCAGCAGTACGCGAGGCCAGCGCCAGCAGCGCCGGCCCGCCCGCACGAGCCGCAGCCGTCGACACGTCGGCGAGGAGGGCCCAGCAGCCCCCGCGCCGCGGCCGCCCCTACGCGAGCGCCAGACCGAGCAACGACAGGAGACGCTGCTACTAGAGGTACCTCACGCTGGCCGCATCCAATTCTTTTTACGCAATTGGCTTCTAATAACCTCCGACAGCACGGTGCAGGGCTGTCTTATGCTAAAGGATATTATAAAATACCCTTCTGCATTGAGTTATAAGTCCCTTCTGTAAGCCACCTTACCAACGTGTGGAACCAAGTAATCCACCTTTTACAAAGAGTCAGATGAGCAAAGCAATAAGTGAACTCAAACAATTAGGTGCTATTTCAGTATGTAATGAAAATTTGCCAGACCAATTTATTTCATACATTTTTCTTACACCGAAAAGTATCGGTGGGTTAAGATTTATATTCAACTCAAAATTACTTAAATACATTTTTAATTTGCACGTAATCAACTTTTAAAATGGAAGATATTCGCACTGCTATAAAATTGGTCTTTCCAAATGCCTATATTCCTCATATCTCAATCTCAAATCTCAATCGATCTCAAGGAATTGCTTGTGCGGTGTGCCGATTCATACATTACATAAATTTATTATTTTATTTCTTTTTGAGATTTCGATTTCATGATAATCTTTGTGAATTTAACTGCCTTCCTGTACGGCTTAAGTTCTGTGCCATTTATATTTGTAAAGCTTCAAAAGCCTCTTTTTATGTGGTCAAGAAAGCAGGGCCATCTAGTGGTCGAAATTCGAATCGAAATCTAAAGATTATGCTACTATAATATTATAATATTATATTAAGGTCAAAATTGAAACAATTAGGTTTTATTATCAACTTTGAGAAAACTAGTATGACGCCTTCACAACTTTGTAGATTTATTGGCTTTGACCAATGATATTATATTAGCTTTGACATAATATTAAATACTCAAGTCATGCAGTTACTCCAGAAACTAACTAGCCAACGAAATCCATAACAAAGCGCGATTTCGCGAAGTTCATTGGCACTTTAATTTCAGCATGACCAGCAATAGCATACAGCCGTGTAGTTGTATATTCTTTGATACAACTGGCCGCGTACTAAATACTTTGAACGAGTTTTTAGCTTCACAAAAATGTAATAATAATTTTGATTCCATCATGCCTGTAAAACCTTATTTGTACCACCAGTTGGTGGTGCAATATTATTTTTAATAGAATAAAGTAAGCTTTTTAATAGAATAAACACAAGTTTATACGAGCTGGAGATCTTCACAGACTCGTCACTCACTGGCTGGGGCGTCGCGTGCGACGGAGTAGTAACTAGATGCCATTGGTCTGCGGATGAAGCTCGCCATCATATCAATTATCTCGAATTATTGGCTGCCTAGGGATTGAAATCATTTTTCATTTCATCGTTGTGATAATATTTTAAATGTCTTACTAAGAATAAATAATACTACTGCCATAATTATATTATCTTATATTAATATTATAATGTGAAGTATTCAATTTCATCATCTCAATGAAATCGCGAGAGATATATGGCAGTAGTGCGAGAAACAACGCATATATAATTTATTTGCTTCTTATAATTTGTCACACAACAAGACAGATCGAGGCCATGAGGGGTTCAAACCGTTCAACATCGATTATATAAAAACACAGATGCTGACCAGGCGTCTAGGTACGTAACGTAACGATAGGAACTTACTAAAGATCTTATTGAACTTCGGTCAACCTGACAACCTGATGGCTGATACCGTACTTACTCGCGTTGTGCTTTAGTAATAAGTGCTATATTATTATCTGCTAAGATATTATGTCTCTTGGAAACAAGACCCAGGTGCCTTCATCATCCTTGCTTTTACAATTTCATGGCACGATTATTTTTTCTATGCCTTTCCGCACTTCGCGCTCATACTGTCTTAGGAAAATTATAGAAGAGGAAGCGACTGGTAAATTAGTCGTTCCGTACTGGCCGTCATGTCTCGGCCGTGTTTTCCACTGTTTTGATCGCTTCTCAAATCTGACGAGATTTATTTTAGGCCAGATAAAACCTTCTGGCGTGCGCAGTATTGTGCGGAAAGTCTACCTAAGACGCCGAATACCGGAGATGTCTATTGACAATATCATACTAAAACCGTTATCGGGAGGTACAATTAATCAGTATGATACAGGATTAAAACATTGGTTTAATTTTTGTCAAATTAATAATAATAATTGATTTGTATTAAGGATTCGTAGCTGATATAATATTACGAATTCTTAAATTTTAACAGAAAAACTTAATGAAAAAGCAAGTTGCGGAATGTTAAATTGTTATAGGTCTAGACTCTAGTTTGTCTCTAATCATTGGTAAATCCCGTTGCAATAACGATCCTAAGATTTTTTAAAGGAGTCTTTAGGAGTAAGCCCAGCTTCCTAAAGTATTCATTTTTAAGGGAACCTTATAAACTTTTGGAGTACGTATCTAAATTTTATCCGTAAGATTCTATACTTATTATCATTAGAAATTTTATATAAAAAAAAAAAAAAAAAAAAAAAAAAAAAAATTGTAACTCATTCTAATATTATAATAATTATATATAATAATTCAACTCGTTGTCGACGGGACAACGGGTGCAGACGTTATCACTCATAAGAAAAGAAGACGTTCATTCCGAAAATTCACGTATCGTAATCACTATTAATAATTATTCATCAAGCCCCAGCTAAAGCTTTATTTACCTAGATAAGACAAAAGAGCTGAGAAATGGCCCAGCTACTGATAAGCTCATTTTAACAACTAGAAAGCCTTTTCATAATGCCAGTTCCCAATCTATAAGTCGCTGGATAAAGAGTGTCCTCAAGGACAGTGGCATAGAGATTGGCGTTTATTCAGCGCACAGCACGCGACACGCCTCCACGTCGGCGGCGCGCTGCGCAGGAGTCTCCGTCGACATTATCAAGCGATGCGCTGGCTGGGCCGGCTCATCACTTTGTTTTGCTAAGTTTTATAACTTACCTTTACCAGATTTAGCACAAGACAGAGCTTTCGCAGAAGCTATTTTTAATGTAAATTCAGATTCATAGCATATCCAAACTAATTAAGTAGTATTATTATTTAGAAGTACAATACTTTATTAACTAAAAATTGTTATGATCTATAATGTTATATCATTTTAAATTCCGTAATTAATTAACTTAATATAATTAATCTGGTATTTTATCATTCCGCAATTACGCGCTGAACATCTACAGGTTTATTAAATCTCATAGGATGCAGCAACGAAGTATAATTTATGGTTAATTGAACTTACCTTAAGTGAACTTCAACCAAAATTATACGAGTTGCTGCATCCGTAGAGATTTAAGATCCCACCCCACCCACTTCTCTTAGTTTGTTGCCCCTATTCTTTACTTGCGGAATGATAAAATGTTATGAATTATCCTCTCTAAAAAGAATGACGGACGAACTAACACCGCCATCTAGGAAAGCAAGGCGGAAGTACTATAAAACCAATTGATTGTCTTTTTTCAGTTTTAAATTAAATAAATAATATCTAAATGGCGTGTGATGATGCAGTACCACAAAATTCGGACTACAGGTTTATTAAATCTCTACGGATGCAGCAACTCGTATAATTTTGGTTGAAGTTCACTTAAGGTAAGTTCAATTAACCATAAAATGTATTCTTCAACCAAAGAGTTATATTTTCAAATGTTGTAATTACTTTTTAAATATTGTTCTTGTAAGTGGCCAGTTCCGGATACATAAATAGCAGCCTATGTATAATATTATTATTTTCTTCTTATGCCAAATAAGTTTTAAACAATGTGTACAGAAGTCCATTGCAGAAATCATGAAACCCGAACGTATAGCTTTTCATTTTTTTTAATGAGATAAGGGGGCAAACGAGCAAACGGGTCACCTGATGGAAAGCAACATCCGTTGCCCATGGACACTCGCAGCATCAGGAGAGCTGCAGGTGCGTTGCCGACCTTTCAGGAGGGAATAGGGTAATAGGGGAGGGTAGGGAAGTATTAATTTTAAGTAAATAAACGAGAATAACAATAACTAAGTAGTTAGATGTTGTTTGCGCACACAATTTCGCATTTATAATTTTAGTAAAAAACTAATCTTAAAGTTATTTTAAAATTACTGTTATAAAGGCAAAAAAAATCGATAATTTATTACGATATGCCGAAGAATCCAGCTAAGTCGTTAGTATTCGATGATTGCGAACAGAAGCAAACACATCGCGTGCCACATCGATATAACATCGATTAAACTCGATCGCGAATACAAATTGTAATAATTTACGACGACATTTTTATTATGGCTTACATTTTTCAAGCTAGTGTTGTAAATATATCAATAAAATGAGGTAGCTTGGTAGTAATGTTAATATTTTAAATGTTAGATTAGATTATATAAAAAAATTGGAAGTGATAGTGTTTTTTTGGAAGAGTTGTATATGATGCAGAAAAACATCTTGGAGTAGGCATTTGCCCAGCAGGGACTGTAAAAACTCATGTAGTATATTGTATTGTACACCTGTCATTGTTTATCATAATATTAAGATAAAGATTGAATTATCGAAATTGATTGAATGATCATAAAATACGCTCAGACAAATTAAATGATTACCTTAATTTTTAATGAAGATTTTGACATAGCCTCCATAATAGGCATTATTATTATTATTATAAGCAGCCTACAGTGTCCCACTGCTGGGCAAAGGCCTCCCCTCTTTTTCCCCTCCCATAATAGGCATGATGACAATTTTTTTTTGTTCTTGGTAATTGAAAGACCTTTAAAAAATAGAAACATCGGTAAAAGAATGACTGTGATAGCTTAAAAATTCACCAAGATATGACATTTCAAACATCTCATAAAATGGACCTGCCCGAAACGCTCCATACAAAATGCTACTGGATTATGACGTCACATTAGAGTTGTTTGTAGGCGACGCGGATGAGTTTTGTTCGGTAGCTATATTAATTATTGCGTTTATGAAAGTGGTTTCTTAACAAAAGTTGCTTTAAATTACATAAGTTATCGAATGGTATACAAATATTAAGAAATTTTATTGAAAAAAAAATCGACTTGAATATCCAACTTTGAAGGCGCATAACAAAAAAAATACAAAACCTATCAAGCTGAAATTTTGGAAACACTTATTTTTTACCGTTATTTCTTTATTTTAATAACAAAATTCGCTAATCTTTGACCTTGTCATCATCCCTATTATAATATGTTTTATGATAGCTTCATTCAATTAAAGTGAAGCAATCGTTAAATGTCTCTGATTACGGCCGATAAACAGCAACGGTTTCGCAATTGAGACAGATACACATTATTTAGATGTTAAATCACGTCATCATAAACCGATCATGTCGGAGAACTTTTACGCAGACGATCAATCACGAATTTCGAAATATCGATCTAAGGTACAACACTAGATTTGTTGCTAAATAAATTTCAATCGGGCTGACAGAGCGTCGACATTACGGGCGGGATTTGTTTAGATAATCCAATTCGCTCGCAGCAGGCGCCCCAGAGATTAATGTCGATGTTTTAATTGACACGAATGTACATCCCTACGTGTATTATAAATTATAATAATATCAATATGACTAATTGTAGTAGCTATTTTAGTTGATAATAAATTTTGATCGTAATTGCGAAAAAAACATCGGCATATCACTATTATAGGTACCCTATGAATATTAAGCTGGTACCGACTTCAAAAGTACGAAGATTGAATACAGAAATAGTTGAGGTTTAGGCTAAGTCTGAAGACTGCACTATAATAAGGAATAGGAATTATTTGATTCTTTTTAGATTATTTTTAAGAATATTACTTAAGTACTTTTGTTTTTACCTTGGAAGTCGGTTTTAATTTTTTGTTAAAAAATAATAATCATATATATATAGAAAGTATGACAAATTGTAGCAATTTAATTAACAGGTTAATATCGAACATACTTCTACCGAATATTATTTATCGATACGACAAATTGGAACAGCACGACTGTTTTAACTTTGTAACTAGTTAGTGTTCGACCGAAACTCTTTTCTCAGTCGAAACTGAAATTTCGGCCTTGCTCTCAGTTTCGATCGAAACCGAAATTTCGGTCAGTCATTTACAACTTCACATAAAACTTAGCGTAGTCGCTTCAAAACGGAGACACTACGCCGCGCCGTAAAAGAAGGAATAATGAAGTTGCTACGATGGTACATGCTTAGGTTAGTAAATATGTATGGCTTCGCCGTTTCGCTACCGTCGCGAAGGTGATGCGAATATATTTTAGTTTCTGATCTGAAGTTAGTAACAAAACGTACAGATGTGTAGAATTGTTAGAGTCAGTAGAGTTAGGCCCTGTAGATTCAGAAGCTTGGCTCTACATGGGACCTCTTATCTTTTTCGCAGGGTTAACCTTATGTGGTCATCTTGGCAACATTTTACAAGAACTTTTTTTGTGGGATTTCAGTTCTTTTTGTAAGTTGGTTCTTGTAAGTACTTATTTAAAGGTTTTTTAGTTATTGTCTACAATACCGTGTAAGCTTTTATGTCCCAATTCATAAAATTGATAAAAGTCTCATATAAACATTAAAAACCTCCAGCCTCCCCATTTTTGCGTGCATGCGGGGCGAAAGTTCTAAGCTTATGAATTTTTTGTTGGTTTATACTAAACTTAGATTACGTACCTTTATTTGATAGATTTCATTCTATAGTCATATTAATTTAATTTAAAAACTACCAGAGACAGTTATATCAATAATGTTCATTGTTCAGTTCAAAACTCATACTAAGGCCCTTACTAATTAACGCTGTATAAGCTTTGAATAGTTATACAGTGTTTTGTCTTCTTCTTTCCAATTAAAAATGTCACTTGTGTGACAGGAACAAAACACTGTATAACTATTCAAAGCTTATACAACGTTTATTAGTAAGGGGGATAGAGTTTTGCCGGAGTTTAATAAAGCGGTTAGTGTATTTCTTGTTGAAAGTTTTCCCGCAAACCAACGCATTAACTTCTAGAGTTGTTGGTCTTTTGTATTGCCTATTTACAGACGAGTTTGAATGAGTCTCATTGAGACTGTTTTTTTTTAGTTTTTAATGCAAAAAAAAATGTTTCACTTTTAGTTACAAGTTAGTTCTAGAGAATAAAACTAATTTACAAACTAGATGTTGTTTGCAGACAAAGCTTTGTTGAGTTTGTTGACGTTAATATAAGTACCGCACGTATTATATCGTGAATTTTGCTGATGCAAAACAGCTATCCTTTCCCGAGACTTTTTTTTAAAACCATGCCTCTTATCTAAATCGGTTCAGAAGTTCAGATGTGGACGGTCACAGGTAAGATAACATTTTTGACTATCCAATTCCATACTAATAATAAAAATACAAAAGTGTATCTTTCTATCTGTCTGTCTGCTTATCACCTCTTTACGCCCAAACCGCTGAACCGATTTTGCTGAAATTTGGTATGGAGATAGTTTGATTCCCGATAAATGATATAGGATACATTTTATTACTAAAAATGTACGGTTCCCGCGCGATAAACGAATTTTGTCGTAACGGAGTTGCGGGCGTCATCAACTTAATTACTTTAAGTCAATGTAAATACTAACTTAACTTCTAACTACTACTAAATACTAACTAACTTTATTTAAAATGAGTATTAAAATAAAAATCGTAAAAGCTTTAGCAATAACGTGGTTAAATGAATTTATAGTTTATACTCCCACGTACAGTTTAGCCACAACCTCAACTACTCGTATATTACAATTTATATAAAGAGATTGCAACGATATTGCGCAATTCCAACGTGATTCTATCAGCTTATGTAGAATTAAATGCCTTTTAAAGTTTATCCAGGTAAATAGTTTCATATTAAGCTTTATATCAGTAAGGGCTGATTTTTCAATCGTCAGATAAATTTTACCTCTGGAATAAATTTGGCGTTTTGACAGATTTTATATGAAAAAAATGTCAACGTGTCATATTTATTCTTTAGTTAAAAGTTATCTGACGATTGAAAAATCGGCCCTAAGTATCTGTGCGTTGATAGATCACCATGTCAGTCAGTCACCTTTGAGTTTTATATATATATATATAGATTTCTAACGCCTCCGTGGTCCAGTGGTCTAGAGCGTCGCTCTTGACTCGGAGGTCGTGGGTTCGATTCCCAAACATGTTATTTCCAAGTTTGGTTAGGACAATGCAGGCTTATCAACTGATTATCTGACAAGTAAGATGAACCATGCGTCGGATGGGCATGTAAAAAGTCAGTCCTGCGCCTGATCTCTCGCTAGTCGTGTCGGTCTTCCGTCCCACTGGGTTATGAGAGTAAAGGAATAGAGAGTGCTCACAAGTACTGCGCACACAACTCCATTGTTCAGAAATTCGTACATTTTTCCGGGATGAAAAGTGTCCTATGTTATATCCTTAACCCGGGTCTCAAAGTATCTCTATACCCATCAATGTCGATTCTGTGGTATAAGCGTGAAGTGGTAATAGACAAACAGACTGACAGACATACTTTCGTTGATATTAGTATGAAATATGAATAGTTGTTAAGTTAGTTTTAATTTAACTGGCAACACATCGCCATATTATATAGGTAGTAACTCTTTTCTTTTTTTATGTTGGATTGGATAAAGAGATTTAAAAGTGGTTTTTAATTCACGCTTCGAAATACCTACCTTCGCATGCCAATAATCTTTATAAACATTTACCTTACAACCAGACATATTTCAGAGTATAATCCGTGATGGAAAGAGCTTCGGCCCGGTACATGTCAATTAATTTCAACGAAAATAAATTCTGAGAATATTTCGCCTTTCAGAATAAACGTCGGAGGTAAAAAATATTTAAGTTATTTGCAAAATTTATAAGGCTTAAGTTGGTAACAAGGTTTTTAGGTTAATCACAAGATCAAGGGTGCTCTCTCGAGTGAGAAATGTTAGGTGATTAATTAAATTACGTTTTGTAAAATCAATTTATGTACTGTGAGATTAGGTAAAAAATTGGAGTCCGAAAAACTTGGATAGTGTAAGGATTTAAAGCTGGCCTTAAAGTGGCCTCAGAGATATTATGAATTTTGGGTTCAACTTTATGCTGTTGATAAAATAAGTTACCTTTCCAAACGGTAGCAAATAGCAACTCCATAACTGAAACAAACTCAGAAAAAGCGTGGAGCCAAATATGTTTCTTTTTAATTTCACTTTTATTAGGTTTTGCCTTTGATGTTTTAGGAAGAAAGTAGAGCTTTTCGCTGCTGCCGGTCTAGTTACTAATAAAAATATTGTCACAGCTTGTGAGTAGGTATAAACAGTATTTAATGCCCGTTGTCTTCGTCTGCCATACGACTTTTTAATACCAGACAAAACAGGTAGTTTAAATTAAACTTTTGGTACTTATTACTTTCATGATTTTAGTTTTGTTTAACCCACTTCAAAAAAGGAAATAGAAACAAATTATCGGTCGTTTTAGCCCGGCCGCACATTGTCCGAATTCTGATCAGAAACAGTTGAATTCCGCCGGACCGCCACCCCGCACATTATCCGAAATATCCTTCCGGCGAGTTCTAGCTCACTCGGCTCAGTACAAAATGTAAAAGACAGCGCGGACGTTCAACTGTTTCTGATCAGAACTGTCGTACAATGTGCGGCTGGGTTAATCGGATGCGGCTTGTTTCTATCTGATTAATACAAAATACACTAAACTGCACTGCACATTGTCTAACATAATATGTCGGCGCGTTGAGCGTTCGGACGTCCGAACAGAATCTGGCTGGCCGGATGTTTTTGCATCTGCGGACGTTCGAGGATGAACCGTGCACATTGTCAAGCCGAATCCTTCAGCCGCGACTTATGAAAACGTCCGATAATTTGTTTCCAGCTTTATTCTTAATAACGTACAATTTGGAAGTCGGTTCTTTCTTATTATCGTTAATAGACATTTCTATGCGGCTACTGGCTATCACATATTATCGTGCAATATATGCGCACAAGTTTTGCAACGACTTGTACACACTCGAACTGATAAATTCCTGTCTCAACCTCGAAATAACATTCTATAACTCGATAGAGATCTTATCTTCGATAGTTCGCATCGCAATGCCGAATATGTTCACTGGTTATAGGCCACATACTGTACACACAGTATAATTTTATACAGTATGTAGTTACTAGACGGCACGTATTATTGACCGTCTAGGGTTAATATGGAACGCGTCCGCCTTTTAATCTTATTGGCAAATAATGTACTGTTGTTTAATAAAATATTGTTCAATATTATTGTAGTTCCTGGATTCCCGCTGATAGACACATGTAAAGCTCCTTTTACGTTGATGGATAACCATAATTGAAACGATTTTTGCAGTAAATATGTAGAACCGACGTCAATTCTACTCCATGATCAAATAAGAGAAGAATATGCAACTCCACTCTGGTAATCACCCCCTATTTGTCATGGGCCAACGTGAAGAAGCTGCATTACTCATGAACGTAAATTCAGAATTTACGTAGCATAACAATACAGTATCAAGTCGCGCGTATGTTACTTTTTTCTTTTGAGTTAGTTTCTTTGCATAGTCATTATAGCTGTACGATATATTTTTTCTTTTTTATCTATACTCTACTCAGTTATAGAGTCTACTGTATGGTACTTAACTGTGCTGTATATGACCGACGTACGGCGGCTACATTAATCAGTCTGGTCACATTTATACTGCCTTTACGTTTAACGAAAATGACCATTAAACTCTTTGCATAAAAACCACGTCAACGGCTCTAATCGGACAGTTGGTTTTCAAGCATGGCTCGCGCAATTAAGAAATTATGAACATAGCAAGGTATTTTATCTATATAAGGGTTTTTAGTATTGCACTAATAAAATCGATACAGCGATGCGAGTAATTTATTAAATTGCTCGAGCCCGCTACGCTAAACTTTACATTTCATACTAATATTATACTACTAATTACGAATACAATATTATAATATTATGACTTTTAAAATTGTTTGCTTTTATACATAATACAGCACAGTTTTTTTTTATAATATTAATAAAACCAGATGGCCAGGTGAACTTTTTATCATTTCCCTCCTGGTAATATAAAACTTCTCTGGACTTCCACGAATATTTCGAGACTAAAATTAGCTAAATCGGTTCGGCCGTTCTCGAGTTTAAGTGAAACTAGCCAAATTTAAAATTCATTTTCATTTATACAGGTTGTAACAAAACAAAATACTTTAAGGTGTGTATATTGTGTGTATAGATTATAATAATTTATAACATGAGCAGGGTCGAGCCCGAACGTTAATACAATAAAAAATACCTCGTTAATCCAGGGAGGCAAAAACGATTTGAGAATTATCGAGGCATCCGGACTCCGGACTATAAGTATGCAATATTTAATGTTAATAAAACACACGTTTTATCCAGTTTTACCTTAGTTTCTTTAATCAATTTTTAAAAAGTTAAAATAATACATTAGTTAATTCTTTTTGAAAAGGTCTGTAATACTCGACTTCTGTTTATGATTTTCGCACTTCATTTCGAAAGCCCGGTCTCTAAGTTGACGGTGAAACATAACTTGGTTGCTATCAAATTCGTTATCTTCAGCCTATTTTAAAGCAGTATTGAAAGCTCCGGCCGCGCCGGCCGGATTACAGCGATCACCGAACAAACGGGAGTCCTGAGGGTGTAGTGCGAGTTTTATTCGATCATACGCATCGAACACGTTTAATGCGAATTTGTATGGGATCAAAGCAGCGCCTTTTACTGGCTAACGTGGATACCGCTTTGATCCCATACAAATTTGCGTTAACGTGCTCGATGCGTATGATCGAATAAAACTCGCACTACACCCTCGGATTACCGAGGCCCTACTGTAGTAGAAACTAGAAAGTTTAATAATATATCTCTTTTTCATTCACTAATTATTAAAAATACGAAAGAGAGAAATTAACCAACAATTTGACCATCAATTAAACGATTAAATCTGTTGTGTCTGTAACCGTCTTATCACAACTACTTAGTTCGTCATATAATAATATATTATATTACTATCACTTATCAGCTGATAATATGTTCGGTTGTTTACTGAAAGTTTTTGTACCATTTATTTCCTAGCATATTTTAACGACATAATATTGTATGCCTTATTATAAAAATACGTAATAGGGGAGCCATCTATATAGAGTCAAGAGTGTAACAAAAGAAAACAAAACAAAGTGATAATACTTAGGGTGTGTATGTCCACTGTAAAAGCAGAGCTGTAAGAGTAACTTTTTTTTCTACTTTTGTATTTGTAAACTCATGACTCTGGGCCGCTTTTTCAACAAATCACAAAATTGCTGTTTCAACGCTGCTACTTTCACATCGAACTCTATACAGTTGACTCATACACATCCTAAAGTATTATTATTTTGTTTTGTTATACCCTGTGTAGCAGTGGGACACTAACGGCTGTTAATAATAATAATACCCTGTATAATATACAAAGAATATTATGTTCGAGGGTCATACGTAATTTCTTAGTAAGTGCCGACTTCGCTTTTAATTATTTATCAGTTTATCAGCACTTATAGTTAATAGCCTATAAATCTCAGTATTAATAGCTTAGTAAATTACATATGACCCGCTTATGTAGTAGCTAGTAGAAATGGCAATTTTAAGGAGGAAATAGAAAGTGATTGTGTGTGGTGTATGATCGTTAATTATTTTTATAATAAACTGTGCCTTAGGGTGAAGCCAAAAGAGCGTAATTTGTGAGTTGTGAGTCGCAGAATTTCTGCCGCGTAAATATTATCTTTTCATACAAATAATGACTCACAAAATTACGCTCGTGTGAATCAAATAGGACTTTTGTATGAAACCGAATGCAGCAGAATTCTGCCGAACCGAAATTCTGCGACTCACAACTCACAAATTACGCTCGTTTGGCTTCGCCCTTAATGCCTAGTTTTCTGAGTTCTTTGTCAGGAATTAATGTTTTGATTATATTCATCTCTGTGACTATATCAGCTACTACTTTCAAAGTTAACTCGAAAGGGACACATACACAGTGCACAATGCACATCCTATTAAGTATTATCACTTTTTTTATTTTCGTTTGGGCAAATCTAATACGCTGAGGACTGAGGTGCTTGCCCGCTACAAATCATAAAAAATCACTTTCTCTCAGTGCGCTGCTTTTTTGACAGTGAACTCTTACTCATAAGGGGCATATACACACCTAAAAGCATTATCACTTTATTTTGTTACAGTCTTTATATCTAATCTATCCTTTCACCGTCTCAACACATGAGGGTATTGTCCTGAGGCGTGGCCTTGGCCTACTGGCTCGAACACTCAAGCCAAATTGTTTCCATTTGCATACAGATTTAAAAAACGCATTTCATTAAAAAAACAATCAAATTGTCTATGTTGATAAAGTGTGATTTATTTTATCGATTTTAGATTTACACCTATTGTAGGTAATGTTTTCCAAGCTTAAGGGCCCGGGGTACCCTCGAAATTTTCATACATTCTTAATACCAAAATCATTTTCTCATACGAAAATATTTAACATGCTTGAGTTATTTTTCAGCTTATTTGGTATTAAGAATGTATGAAAATTTCGAGGGTACCCCGGCCTCTTAAGCACGGCCGCACACAGAGACATCAACTTCATTTTACCATAAAGTTAATATACCTAGCGGAATAGAGAAACAAAGGCCTGAGCAAGCAAGATGTCACTGCGTGGTAAAAAGAGACGTGTGATGCATGACAGCAGAACTCGTTTTTTGACGTCCAGTCGGCACGTATCGGCACGTTGACAATAGGGTATTTGACAATTTTTGAAAAGTATTTTTAAACTATTCTTTGTTATGAAATAAACATATTCTATTAATATTTCCGGAAAATATTTTGTATTATTAAAGAAAATGAATATTAAAGTTTAAATTCCCCAAGTCGCGCGAAAAACGCTATTTAGAAAATGGCGCCGATCACATGACGTCGATGACGTCACTGGCAAGTAAACAGAGTTACAATCAAAAGAGCTAAGCTGGTTTTCCGTGGTTTTTCTTTAATTTATCCGTGATAATGGTGTATAAATGGTGTGCAGTGCCAAAATGTAAAAAATACGTATTTAAAAACTCCAGAATAAAATTCGTTTTTGTTCCAACTAATCCCAAAAGACGAAAAATGTGGTTACAATTAGCTTGAAGAGACCCAAAGAGCGTTTAATCGCATTCAAACATATTATTTATGTGTGAAGATCACTTTGATGTAAGTATTAATATTGAAGTATTAATAAGATTAAGCCCTAAGCTAGGAGTAAATCTGTTCTGTGCCCTAAGCGGTAACCGGCTACCGCGATAACAAATAACAATAGAAGGCCAGAACAGATTTATGATAGAAAGGCTATTGTGTCTCGTTTTTCCACGATCGAGGGAAACTTAAAAATTTGTTGTATGAAAATATAATCAATATTGTGTGTTTGTCTTTTCTACATAACCCTATGATGTTTTGTCTTTGTCTTTGAGTTTTTCATAATATTATATCATTGACATAACCTAAAATACCCGAATGATGTATATAATTGTACAAAACGCAAACTTATAATTATTATCGAGTGGTACTTACACTATTGTTTTTACATTTCTTACTTCAGAAGAATAATAAACTGCATTATTTTTAAAAAATAGTTCTAAGTAATAATAATAATAATAATAATCTTTATTCAGCTCGATACATAAAAACCTTAATCTAGACAGATGATTACAACATTTGCTAATTATTTGATTTTACAATGGTTTTTATATTAGTTATGTTAAGATCGCAACCGGCAGCTTAGCTAGGTTACAGTATAACCTGTGTTAAAGCCACCGGACCTCTTCCCAACCACTGATGGCATAGTTACTGAGTTTACATAGATTTCAGGCAATTAATTTAGATTATAAGTTAAATCAAAGTTTAAAATTAATCAAACTTGATACAAAAAATAATTATAAAGTATAGTACATAAGAATTCCAATCAATTATTATTATATTAAAATATTATATCATAATATTAAATTAAGTACAATAACATATTTTCGGTAAGTACATGAAGAATATTCTACATAATATAAAGGGTGTGTATTTAAGTGTACATTGTGAATGTGTGTACTGTATGTGTATGACTGAGCAGTATGATAGAGAGTGAGTGGGCCTACAGCGTTATGGTCAACAAATCTTCAGTATCATCGTAGGTCAAGCCAAGGAGCCAGTCATTGAGCGCAGCTTTACAATTTCTAATGTTCAAATCATAAATTGGTAAGTATTTATTTATTTTATTATATAAATAAGGAGCTAAAAAGTAATTATATCTCATTGATTTTATAAAATTATAGTTATTAATTTGACAGATTTTATCTCTACGGCGTTTGTTTATTTTTTTAAAAGCAGTTGCGGCATGTTGTGCTAAGATTGTGCTCATTATGAAATGTTGTCTTACTGTTAGCACTTTGCAACATTGGTATAATTCCGTCGTAGGAAAGGTGTAATTTCTAAACGTGCCAACCTTCAGTATTGCTCTTTGCGCGCGTTCGAGCTTTAGAAGTTGAGTTTTAGGTGCTCCACCCCAAGAGGAAATACAATAGGTCAAGATGGATTGACAAAGAGCATGATAAACCCTCTTAATGATATGTGGGTTGGCTACGTGTCGGAGCGTCTTAAATATATAAATAAGTTTACGAACTCTAGATTGGAGGAGGTCTATATGTGATGTAAAGGAGAGGTTGTAATCGAGTATGACACCTAAATATTTAATACTCTGAACACGTGACAACCGTGGACAATCACAGCATTGGGAAAAAGTGCGACATGCGTGAGCGATTAAAGTCATTGCAGGTGGGGGTTGCGAAGATGCCCGTAAGGAAAAGGTCATGTAATGTGTTTTGTCAGCATTAAGAGTAAGAGAGTTTGCAGCCAGCCAAGTGGAGACTAAGTCAAATGCGCTTTGTGCAGTGATAAAAACTTCGCTCCAGGTATCACCGACAAAAGTGAGTGCCGTATCGTCGGCAAACGCCGTTATCTTGGTATTTTTGAAGGTTAATTGGCATAACTCGTTTAGGTATACCAGAAACAGCGTAGGACCGAGTACACTTCCCTGGGGGGCGCCATAGGTAATTGGGAGCTCTTTGCTTATGTGGTTATTGATTTTCACACATTGAGTTCGTCCTGTCAGATAGTCTCTTAAAATATCAAGAGAAAGCCCCCTTACACCTACCCTTTCGAGTTTTTTCAGAAGTAGGGGCAAAGAGACCGTGTCAAAGGCTTTGGCGAGGTCCAAAAAGATGGTTAAAACCTTTTTTTTGTTATCTAGGTGTTTAATAATGTGGTTTGTAAGGTTCAAAACAGCTTCAGACGTAGATTTTTTCCGTCGGAAGCCGTATTGATTGGGGGATAGAAGGTTTTTTGCCTCTAGGAAATTAGTCAGCCTTTTATTAATTATGCGCTCTAGAATTTTGGACAAAGCGCTCAAAACAGCAATAGGACGATAATTATTGACACGGTCTCTAGGGCCGCTTTTGTGGATAGGGTGGATTATGGCTTTTTTAAAGTAGGAAGGAAATGTCCCAGTTTGGAGGCAAAGATTAAAAATATGTGTTATTGGGGGAAGTAACTGCTTATTAAATCTCTTTAAAAACGCTGTAGATATATTGTCCCACCCTATGGCACAATCTGTTCGGAGGGATAACAGAATTGATTTAATTTCGTCGTAGTCGGTAGGGAATAAAACAAGCGAGTTGGGAGGTTTAGGACCTAATTTAAATGACTTTAGGGGTGAGAGGTTATGGACGGGTCTAATATTATCTGCAAGATTTTTACCAATGGAGGCAAAGAAATCGTTAACATTGTTTATGGCGCACTCAGAATTTGAATTAGTATTAAGTAATTCACTTGAAGATGATGAAAGTTTTACAGAGTTTGTGACTCTTTTTATGACTTGCCATATACGTTTATTATCACTGCCAGCCTCAGTTCTAAGTACCATAAATTGGTCGATCTTAGGTAGGTTGCTGTTATCTGCTCGCACGTAATTGGACTCCATCTTAGATATAATTATAGCTGTTGTGAGTTACGTAGTTAATATCTGTACTAGAAATAATATGAAAATTGTGAATAATCACTTATAAGTGGAATCAAACATTTTTTATCACGTAAATGGCGTACTAAACTCCAGGCAAGAAGCTTTGTTTACTTGCGTGTGACGTCATCACGATTGCAACCAATGACAGAGCGTTTCTATCACCGAAAAAGAAAGGACAATTTTATTCGACTTTTCTTACGAAATCCTCTGAAAATACATATTATTTTAATGAAAATAAATTGAAATATGTTTAATTTACTTATAATTTATTAGGATGGCCATAAATTATAGTTTATTTTAAATGTTGTCAAATACCCTATTTAGTCTAATAGAATTCATGTTCAATCATGCTTTTATAAGTGTAGGTAGTAGGTACACATATTTTTACACACACACAGATAAAAACTAATTTCGGTTTCGTTTGACAGCTCGAGATTGTTGCTCTATTCCGCTAGGTATATTAACTTTATGCATTTTACCAAAAAGTTTGACAGATAATGTATGGGACATTTATGTCAAAATCTTCATTAATTAATTACAGTAAGCAGTTAATATTCGTATTGGAGTGCGGCAGTTAATCAAAAAATTAAAATTAAGAAAACATGATATTAATTACATAGGTATTTCGTTTACCGATTAAATCACGCTTAATCTTTACAGACTGATAAACAAGATAAAATCGGTGTACTACTTTATCTATACATCCAAGGTTGCTCAAATCTAGTTGCTCTATATAAAAATGGCGCCCGGTTTTTTGATGGCGGTTTTCAAAAGAAAAAGCTGTTAGTTTATTCTGTAACAAGCTTTTGGCGGACTGCTATATAGTTACCAAAACATGTTCGAGTAATAGCTAGGAAAATAAACGCTTGATTAAACAGATTTTGTATGGCTTGCCAATTTTTTTTTGTGCCATAGATCGAAGCCACATTTCTCCGTTGTGTTACCGCAACGCAATATGCGATGCGTCGTATAAAGCCGGAACCACTGATCTCTATTATACAAGTACGCTGGATTGCTGATACACACCTGCTTTTTATGCCTATATTTGAAGCGGAATCAGCGCCCCCATAATTCGGGTAGAGAACTAAATTTGACGTAACCACAACCAATAACAACAGCTGTTGTCATCACTAGTATCAGTTCCAAATACTCTCACTACTGCTATCAGCGCCAATATGGCGGCTTTCAAACGTCATTTTTACGTCAGATTTAGTTGTGGACACAAATGTGCAAGATTCGTTGAACGTTCATTCAGCCAGCGCGCACGTCTCAACTTGATTACACCGGAGTGGTTGTGCAAAAATGCCTCATTGTGCAGTGTCTAATTGTAAAAACAAAAGTACGGAAGTGAATCGGTCAAAAGGAGGTATTTCTTTCCACGGGTAAGTTATTTGTCCTAACTAAAAGCAAAACAAAAATTAATACGAGCGATTCCTTAGCAACGCATGCGCGTCGCCGTTCTATCTTGATTTATTTCTGTGATCCCACTTCATATTTCTGTCCGTGGTTCCATAAAAACATTGTGCTCTACCACGCTACGCATTGTGGAGTTATTAGTAATTACAAATGAAGATCGTACGAAGAAGCGAGTAGACCTGCGCTCTATATTGATTTTTGCTGTTGTATTATAATTTAATACGTCATAATATTAAACCGACGCACTTAGAAAACTTCCTTAACGTGATGCCCAATTTTGGCGTCAGTTGTTTGGCCACATTTGTTAATCAATGTAATATGTTAGAGGTATATGACGTGATGATTTTTGATTTTTCGGAGCGTCAACTCTGCGGCCTGACTCTAACTGGGCGGTTTTACCCTAATTTGAATAAAAATAATACCTACTTTTCCGAAAATAATGAGCGGCGTCGTATTTAGTGGCAGATAAGCTCGGATGAACGACAAATAATTTATGAATTTATGAAGGATTAACGTCGTTATGAAAATAAACAAAAGACGAAGTTCTCCGTAAAAATATTATAACGAAATTTCTGACGAAAGGGGCGCGGAACGAACAAAAAATATAAAATTATTATTTAAGTAAGAAATATATTTGTATTCTCGTTGATATTTTTGAAATAATAAAGAATTTTAATAAGGTTTAAGAATTAGCTTATTTTGAAAATGTGCTATATTTAGACGAATTTGATTCATGTAGTTAACGGACCGTCATTTTGTCGGATTATGTGAATTCAATATAAGGCGGCTGGATCCGTCATCTTTCTATGAATCAACTTCTCTGATAGTACATGATATTAATAATATATTTTGATGCTCCTAAGTCCTAGTTCCTGTAGCTCTGTGATTAACGAAATACTTACTTATAAACCTTTTATACAGAAAACCTTCAATGATTTAAATTTTAAGGCATTAGTCAGCAGGGGCTCCCAATCTTTTTCAGCCTGCGGCGCAGTTACATGTCTCAATTTTTGTCATGGGGCGCCCTACTCTACCTGGCAATTACAAAAAGATACATAAATAAACACCTTTAATGATTAAGTTTAGTGAGGTTAAGCAGGTAAATAGTCTAATTAAAAAATATTTAATCATCTACCTGCTTTACAATAATAAAATAATTAATTTTATAATATTTGTGGTTTCGGATAATGATGAAGGGACACGGCGCCAATATACTCAATTAAAAGGATATTAAGGAGCGTTTGAGAACAAACTGAGTTCTCGAACGCTCTAGTCCCAAAATAAACTAACAACACTTAATACACTGGAGCTAAATCCCATTATTTGGATGACAATGCTCTGTTCTCGACCCTCGAAGCCTTCAATAACGTAAATAAAGATGTATTGTTATTGGAGAAAATTGAACGTTCGTTCCGTAAGCTACGAACTGTTACGTAGATTAACGTTCCAGAAGCAACTCACAAAATGTTTATAGAATTTTTTGTACTATCAGAGAAGTTGATTCCTATGCAGATGGCGGACCAACGTCATGTGGTCGACTTATGTCAATTCAAAGTTAGCTGTGATCGGTCGGGTGGGTTTGACGTAATGCGACCAAATTACTTAGGTCCGCCATCTGCATAGGAATCAACTTCCTCGATGGTACATATATTTTTGTAATATGTCGTGTTTTGGACCATAGATACATAAAAAAGTGAACTTCTAGAAGTAAACTGGTAATGTTGAAAGAGTGGTAGATAATAGATAATTTTTCAATTTTTCATCCTGGGTTTTCCCTTATTTACGTTGTAAATATATATTTCAATTGGTCCAGTGGTTTAGAGCGCGGATCTTGACTCGGAGGTCGTGGGTTCGATTCCCGCGTTGAAAACATATTATAGTTAATGCAGGTTAATAAAAATAAATAGGCCGATCACCTGATTGTCTGACAAGTAAGATGATCCATGCGTCGGATGGGCATGTAAAGAGTCGGTCCTGAGCCTGATCTCTCGCCAGTCGTGTCGGTCTTCCGTCCCACTGGGCTATGATAGTAAAGGAAAACAGACTAGAGCTGAGTGCTCTTGTGTATGCGCACACACTTGGGCACTATAAAATTATTCCTGCGTAACTGGCCTGATTTCAATGAAACTGGCCACCATCACTGAAATTGGTGTGGGAGTTATTATTATTATATATTTGAAGTGGAATGTAGTCATTCCAAATAGACGGCAAGTGTATAACATTTACACATAGAAACTCATTTAGCAAGTTTACATTTAAGCCAGCAAACATGTCAAATTAGGTTCCCCAGTCAGACAGTCAAAGTACAATTAGGCGAAAGTCAAACGTAAACGCGCGGCCTGGGCACGGCGGGGCAAACACGCTTGCCCTCGGAACCCCAGTTGCCTTGACCCCGTTACAGGGGAGGGGGGGAGCCTGTTGCGTCATGTGTAGATACACATTTCGGAGTTGTGTGAATGAAAGAAATAAAGAAACTGATGTATGTTAAATATAATTATTTGAAAGTTGAAACGTCATTTGTGTTTTGATCTGACGAGAGCTACGGTGCATTCGATTAAAAAGCGAAGTAAGAAATCGAAAATTTTATTTATTTAAATGAGATTTAAGTTGACATAACGCATTGCAAACGCAATGACACCGTTATTTCAAGTACCATACTTTTTAGGGTTCCGTACCCAAAGGGTAAAAACGGGACCCTATTACTAAGACTTCGTTGTCTGTCCGTCTGTCCGTCTGTTTAACAATTCTCCGTTATCTAAACTAGCGAATGCAATAATTAGACCAAGCACTGTGGTATAAAACCTATAGGTACATTCTTGTTTTCTAATTCCTTTGTCGAAATTATTTAATGCGACAGGCCCAGTGTTAACTATTATTATAACCAAAAAACCCTCTGAATATTTGTTTCATGTGAAAATCTGTGTTATAACTTATTTAAAAATTAGTGTTTAACTACATATAGCTTTTAAGGTGACGCCTTAATAATTTGGCTGTAGCGATGTCCATTTTTCTCAGCAATAACTAAAGCTAAGAAATTAAAGTTCACTGTCAGTATTCATCATGTCTTTGTCTTTGAATTACCCATAGCATAACACGATTGGTCAACTTTTATAACACAGAATATTCAATCAAAAAGACCTCTGTAAAAAAAGGGATTCCTATTTTGTCAACAGAGGAGAGTGATATAAGCTTCCAAAATTTGTACATAAATTGGTTCTAGTATACACTTTAATTTGTCCATAGCTTTTATGAAATGTATTTATGGTTTTTAAATTACGCGACAAAAACCATTTTGTCGCTACGCCCTTTCCATTTTTTGCTGTTCCATTGCTTGTTTTCTATGAGAGGCCGGGCCAGCCTCGCATAGAAAACAAGCAATCTAAAACACATCCAACACGGTTTTTTCCTTTAACATGGCGTCACCTTCAATACAGTAGGTACTAGATGACGCTCGCAACTCCGTTGCGCCAAAATTAGTTTATCGCGCGGGAACCGTGCATTTTTCCGGGATAAAAAGTATCCTATGTCCTTTCTCGGGACTCAAAGTATCTCCATACCAAATTTCAATAAAATCAGATCAGTGGTTTGGGCGTGAAAACGTTACAGACAGACGGGCAAACATATAATATTAGTATGGATTTAACTGTACAAAGCGTTTGTACAGTACCTTCCTAATATTGTTGCACTGTTGATGAATCCTTGACGCGATATTAAAGCAAATAATTTATGCACAAACTTGTAAGTCTAAATGAAACCATTCATCACAAGTTTAGGCGGAAAGGATCAAGCTTTATTTGATTTCACCCGGGTTTTTCCTGTTGTAGATAAAGTTTTCATATACTGGTATGAAATCTTCAGGAAAATGCCAAAAACGTGTATGATTATCATAATAATAACTTGTTTTGTATGGTTTTTGATTATTGAGGAAAACCTCTGTTTTTCGTGAAGTGTAACGGAGTGGGCTCCCGTACCGATGGTAGACCTACAAGAAGCCAACCACTGGTTCAGGATTTGTTAATTTAATCTGTTACGTCCTCAGTAAGTACTTGTATAAGCTAACTTAAAGTCAAGTCTTCAGTTGAAAAGAGATTTGGTCATTATAAGTTGCTTATCTCTTTTTCACGCGAACGAAAATTAATATCGCGTTTCCAATGCTCCCTTTCAGTGCCCGATAATAGCTATTTAGCCGCTCCGGGCAAAGATAATTTTCACCACCCTTTAGTAGACAGAAAACCATATAAGTAATGAGCTAGTTTTTTGGGGTAATAGGGAGCGAAATACTTATTATTACGTATTTCATATTACGAAATACGTATTTCTACTACACAACTTGAAGTGGGTTGGAATGTAAAATTCTCAAACTTGGATGTTGGACCGTGGGCGGCTAAGCACTAGGTTGGAAAATACGAATATGTCAATTTTGCCGCCCCTCATGTTTACCGCTCTGGGCAAATATCCGCCCCCCCCCCCCCCTCCCGCCTTAGAGCGGGCACTGTGCTCCCGTTATCCAGACGAATTATATTTACCCGGACTTAGTAACAAACAATGTATATTACAAAGACGCTTCTCTCTGCAGAACAGATCTCCGCCGCCGTCGAACGTCCCCGCCGCGCTGCTCTACGCGCCGCCAGAACCACTAGAGGTGAGTTATTATTATCAACACAGATACACAATAGGTTAAAGTTCGCCCATTTTTAAATAATGTTACAATATATTTTAAGGGCGAGACCACACTAAGCGATACTACGCTGCGGTGCAGCGGAGCCACGTAATATTTCACGTTCCATTGTATACTAAATTACTGACGTATTAAACGCGTAGCTACGCTGCCGCGTAGTGCGGCTAAGCTCACACAACTTCATATGACTTCAAAGAAAAAAACTTTTATTTTAGTTTAAGTTTCAACTAGATCTTTGGAGGTGCGCACCGCTAAAAATTAACCTAAGTATTACAAATAATATAACATGCTAAATCAACTTGAAAAGAATCGGAAGCGGTTATATATTTTTTATCATTTAAAATATTATGTTGGTACGATGTCCATGCTACGCCGCGCTACAAGCTCTACGGCCTGCTACGTCGCTCTACGCGGCGTAGACGTACTCAAGTATTGAACTAATAATACAATGTAAGTAGGCGTAGTACATGTATGTAACGCAAAACAGTATTACTACTTAGCAGCTGATTTTTCAAGTTACATTAATTTGTTTTTTCTTTTGCTTTTTTTTCGGTCCGGCCAACTAGTCTTTGTATGAAATGGTATAAGCGATAGCGAGGCAACGCGGCACAAGTCGACGTCAGTGCAATCGAATGTGAAGCGTATAATATTATCTTCTCATTCGATTGCACTGACGGAACTAGGACTACACTGCAGCGTAGTCCTAGTGCGGTCTCGCCTTAACCCAAGAGTTATGAGGTTTTCTTAGCACAGTGTATTCTCACCCTTATATAATACTAATTTCACTCGCAGCTGCTATGCGTGTTCCCGGAGCGCACGTCCCGCGTATGCGCTGCCGCGTGCGCCGCAGCCGCGCGCGTCGGCGGCGAGTCACAGGCGGTGCGGACGCCGCGCGACGCGCTCGACGCTTTCCGCCGCGACGCCGACGCGCGGATACCGCACGTGGTTGTCGTCGACGCGCGGCAACCGCAGCAGCTGGACGCGCCGCTGTTGGCCAGGTGAGAGTATACCCTTAGCTCAGGGTAGACCTTTGATAATTTAGTTACACCTTGTGCATTATAGAATATACTGTCGCAAAGAAGGCAAATTATTCGCGGTAATAATTTTAAGTTTATGTGACATTTAATTAGGTGATTATTGATGATAATGCATTAAAAATTATTACATGGCTTTTATAACCTCAACTCACGAACTTACTGTCCGTGTTATACTGAACAAATAAAATATTTACATGATAGTCACTCTTTGCTATTGTGAAAAAAACATGAAAGTGATATTAGGGAGGTTCGTTTTCCATATACAAAAAAACAATCGACATTAATTACTAATTAGCTAATTTCATACTATTACTCCATAAATTTATATGCACATCTATTTATCTTGCAATACCATTCCCGCGAAATATATATTTAAAATACTTTATTTCACACAGAAGTCACATTTTATTGATTTTTTTATAAAAAGTATTTGTGGCTTATGTCACAAAAATCAAAAATCTAAATAAAAATATACACACATTTATAACTTCGCCGTCGGAACTATCAGATACAATTTCACTAAAACCCAGAACAATCCCAATATACTAAAATGAAAACCTTTTCAATATTCACATGAAATAATCCAAATAATGGAAATGCTATAACAACATTCAGAAAATATCATAAAGGACATTTATGAAATAAGTCTGTTACTTTTGTAATGGTCCCCAGAATCAATTTTGCCGATATGAAATATTATATTAACTCTTATTAACTTCGTAATATTATATTAAATATAATATGGAGTCTGCTAATATAATATTTTCGTAGCGACGACGAATTCCTATAACATTCCTTTCTGCGATGAAATTTATCTCGGTCTGAAAATATTTCATAACTAAGTAGGAGAATCAATTCAATAAAATAGTATATTATATGTATATTGTATATATTCTATGTTACTTTATTCTCTCAGCTCATAATCTATATATATAAAACTCAAATGTGACTGACTGACATGGTGATCTATCAACGCACGACCGAAACCACTGGACGGATCGGACTGAAATTTGACATGCTGGTAGATGTTATTACATAGGCATCCGCTAAGAAAGGATTTTGATCAATTCCACCCCCAATGCGTTAAAATAGGGGATGAAAGTTTGTATATAATAATACTTCTTAACGCGAGCGAAGCCGCGGCAATAGCTCGTATGTTATAAGCTTATAGAATAAAGTAACATACTTAAAATATTATTACAATAATACTTTATAGGTAGGTAAGGCTTAAGGTAATGTTATGCCTTGGTCAGTGGCGTAACAGATAAACCTGGGGCCCGTGGCAAATTCTTTTGAGAGGGCCATAAGATATTTTCGTCTAACCAATTCAGTGGTTTAAGTGTGAAGATAACAGACAGGCAGACACTTTTGCATTTATGCTTAGGAAATATTTGATTCGCGCTGCATCAGTCTGAAATTTCGTCAACCGACGTGCAATAATTTGGTCCCTGGTTGAAAAGCAACTATTTTTATTTAAGTAACGATTATTAATAAGTAAAATATTAACAATGATATATCTACTTTGTATGTTAACTCTAACTTCAGACTTTTCTTTCCATACTTTACTAATAGGACCCTTAAATATGAAAAATAAACTCTGCTTGAAAAGAATCTCAGAAAAAAATCCAATGCGAAATTAAAGAGCATATTTATAGGAGGAACTTCATACAATAGAGCCAGGCCGACCGATGGCAGATGTTATTAAGATACCTGCACAATGCACACGCCTGCAGTATTGATAACTTCAGTCTTCATAGAGTAGGTAGGGCGTAGATACGACACAATTTTATCATCTGATAGCATAATACTATCAGAGAAAATTCATAGGTGGATACTTAATTTGGACAAATTGAGATTTTGTTGTATATTAGAAAAATAGGTATTAAATGAAACGATATAATTATATAATCGAATAAGAAACCAAACTGCATCAATATTGCATTAAAATAGAAAAAGAGTACAGTTTTTAAGTTTTAACTCTACATTTCTGCGCAATATTGCGTATCTAAGAATAAACCCAATAATTCCAACATGATACAAAGGCTCATTTAATTATTTTAAAGTCTATTACGAAAACTTTAGATTTATTTAAGGCTAGTCTCTTGGCACCTTGATAGTAGCTAGTTTAGAAGTGAATTCAATCATCAATTTATTTGTCCTTAGCTAACTTAGTTATTAATCAAATGTTTGTTAACGAAGGTTAATCAGATTAGTTAAGATAACTACCGTCAAAGGATCGGTTAGAGCTTGTTTATAATTTAACCGACAAACACTGGCTCTACCCCAACTGCTAACTTGATTTCAAAACACCATTAATGATTGGCTTGACCAGATAAATACTACAGCTACAAAAAAGGGTGAAATAATGTTCGAATCGTGTTATATAATATAATATATTATGTGAGAGTAATAAAAGCTCTAAAGAGAGAGCTTTTTTGATGTCCTAAACATTCTTTTTTTTAATTTATATGTATGGATGCTTCACACCACGTCAGTCTGGCCCCGTGGTAAGTACCTGAAGGACTTGTGTTGTACCAGACAACGGAAATTTTAATACTTTTATACTATATATTATAGTACATACATTTAAGACTTTTATATATATATTAAATACACATCCAAGACCCAGGAACATTGAAAACTTTTTGTTCCGTCGGCGGGATTCGAACCCGCGACCCCCGGCTTCAGCTAGCAACTCGCTCACCAACTGTTTATACATGGACATGGATAGTCATGGACATAGCTTCTTTTAGATTTGAAATGACTTGCATTCAGCATGCAATTAGTCCATATTCTTTAGTGATAAATTATGTAGTAAGTATATGTATGTCTGTTACCTCTGCACGCTGAAACCCCCGAACCGAATTCGATGAAAGGTATGGAGAATAAAGATATTTTGAGCACGGAGAAAGGACGTAAGATAGACGACAGTTTTTTTGGAAAAAATGCGGTTTTCCAAAATAACCGAATTTCTCAAAATAAACCATTTAGCACCATTATATCAGTAGCGAAGGCTGGTTTTTCTTCACGGTAAAGTTTTGCCTAATAGAGCGTGTATTCAAATGCATTCGCCATTTCGATAAAGAAGTTAGAGTCAAAAATGTATGGGACTTTATAAAATTAAGCGCCATGAAACTTTAGGGTAGGTTGCACTAGAGGCGTTGTTAAAGTTAAGGTTAAGGTTATCGTCAAATATGGCGTCCATTATCGACTTTATGGGTGGATTGCACCGGCTTACTTTAACTATAACTTTAACCATAAGAAAATGTGAAATCAACTGTCAAATCCCTAGCAAAAGTCGCCATATTTGACGATAACCTTAACTTTAACTTTAACTACGCTTCTGGTGCAATTCACCCTAGCTAGAGATTGGACAGTTCATTTGACATTTTGTTATAGTTAAAATTAAAGTTATAGTTAAAGTAAGTTGGTGCAACCCACCTTTATTGGTGGTTAGTGGTCGGTGCTCCAGAGGCGTAGTTAAAGTTAAGGTTATCGTCTAATATGGCGTCCATAATGGACTTTTACTAGGGATTTGACAGTTCATTTGACATTTTGTTATAGTTAAAGTTGGTGCAACCCACCCGCGATGCGTTGTTACTTGTATCAAATCCCATACATTTTTGACAATATAATATTTGCTATTGAAACTGGCGAATGCATTTTGACTAATCACTAAGCACTCAGGTAGGGAATAGAATCTCGGTCTTTAAACGTAGGTAATAAGTTAGCAAAGCTGGGAATGTAGTCACCGCTACACTGCCATAAGCTGAATAACGACACTTTGATAGTTAGTTACTTAACTAATTACTCACCAAGTTATAAAGTAGGTCGAAACTTTTTACCTAATGAAACTTGTTTAACTGTTAGTTTAATATGCAATTTAAACTCTCTGGCACGCGATTTCACACCTTAAAATAGTCAATACATTTCTATTAACTTAAATAAACAGGCATACTAAATGCTGTTATTAGGGCGTAGAAAATTGTACTAGTATGGTAAAATATCTTTTGCTGTCGAAACTATCGGATGTAATTTGTCCAAGTGCCCAGGATGCTTCATTAAGTTGAAATTGTAAGGTCCTTGTGTAACGATAGCTATTCAAGTGGATATAAGGATATCCGTTTCGGCTGTGAATAGAAGCTTTAAGGTTATTACAAACACTCACAATAGTTCAATATTTTGTTTACAAGTAAGGTTGTGTGATTAATAATTAGTATCTTTCAATCTAGTACGACTTCAAGCGAATTTTTTAATGATTGTTACGTAGGAGGAAAAAATAGGTGTTGCACTCGGGGACTGCCGCGGTAAAGCTATTGCATGGCATTTTTATCAACTTACGCAATTATAATTTGCATACGTTTAGTCGCATACGTACACAAACACCGTGCTGAAGTCTACCGAACTGAAACGACGTTAGACGATGCCCTGTCGAACTCGGAGGTCGGTCGCAGTGGGAGGTGTTAGGTTTATTTTCGTTACGAAATTTCTTGATTCGTTCGCCGCGCTCAAAGCCCGCGATAAAAGCTATGCAATAGCCTTTATCGCGGTATAATATAGTCTTTGTAATTTATCAGTGTCCTGAAGGGAAATTTACGTTTCTTACTAATCCCAAAAATGTATGTTTTCACTTAAAAAGCTGCAGTTCGGGCTTCAAATACCAATTAATATCGACTTTATATTCAAGATTTATGAATGAGTACTAAAAATATTCAATGCGTGAGCTAAATTCGAATTGGAAATAGATAAATGTCGATCCAAGTTGCAATTTAAATAAGAGTATGGAGTAGAGCGATAAATTACTTCGAGTGTGCTGCCAATTAGTGAGTATTTATGGCAAGTAACAACTAGTATACACTATACAGACTATGTATAGAGTTATAAAGACTTCTAATGGTACCGTTCCGATCAATGCGGCTAGCGAACGCGACCGAAGATTGAAATAAATGCCACTTTATGAGCTTTACCAAAGTGGACGTTGTGGGCGCTGAAGGTCTAAAGGAGAACGGTGTGGGACCCAGAAAAAAATGGGGGGGTTGTGTAGAGGCGGTTGGAGAGTATTTCATCTAGATGCGTTTTAAATTAAACTAATGGGGGCGCTAAAGCATAGTTTCTCAAAGTGTGCAGTAGATAAAATAAGTTTGGGTTCCTCTGGGCTAGGGCCTAGCTGCTAGGCTATACGTTTCATTTTCTGCCAACATTGGTCAAGCGACCCATGCGGCTTGCTGCTTTTATAGTTTGTAGTGGCTTAGGTGTAGGCAAAATGAAACGTTTAGCCCAAGTCAGAAAGGGGCATTTTATTTGAATTTTTTTGTCGCTCGCGGCAAGGCTCGGAATCGGCCTTAAAAGAATGTACCGCTTTTTCAAATGTCAAACTAGCGCTAGTGTCAATATAATTCATAATCTTGAAATACTTACATAATCAGTGCCAGCCAAAACTTTTGCAGAGATTAAAGAAGACAATAATTATACATTTTTTTCAACAAAATAAAGTTGATTATAACATTTTAGACAACATTTTTACTCAAAATAAAATTAACAACTTGAGCAAAATTTTTATACAAAATAGTGAGGCTTAAAGTCGCATGTGACATCGTTGTAAGGGTCGTAAATAAGACGTGTGACAAGCTCGTTAGAACTGAAAAGCCCTTTGCAGCGAAGGAGCTCATTTTGAATTGGAACTAGGTAATGAGAGCCCGTCGTTTTCCCATTATCCTTTGACAAAGTTTCACTTGGATTTTATTTAATATAGTTTTCAACGGCAAATGTAAGAATTTCATAAAAGAAATACCAAAAATAGGATGTTTATGAGACGATGAGTTTGTATTGAGATTTGAAACGTCACAGTTATACAATGTTTTTTCTTTGACTGAAACGTTATAAAAGTGCCTTATTCGACGAGGACGATTGTATGAAGCTTTAACTTACGTAAACGAAATGTGGATGTGGATTTAGGGTCAATTTAGACCGCGAAGTGACGCGTAGCTGACGTCAGATGTATTTCTAAGCCCGGCCGCACATTGCACGACATTTCTGATCAGAAACAGTTGAACGTCCGGGCTGTCTCTTACATGTTGTACTGAGCCGAGTGAGCTCGAGCTCGCCGGAAGGATATTTCGGATAATGTGCGGGGTGGCGATCCGGCGGAATTCAAATGTTTCTGATCAGAATTCGGATAATGTGCTGCCGGGCTAAATCTGTATGGAATTGACAGACTTCAATTGCGTGTGACGTCATGCAGGGTACATTGAAGTCTGTCAATTCCATAAATTATAATTTAGAAATGCATGATCTCACGGCAGCTACGCGCCACGTCACATTGCGGATTACCTAACCTTTATGCTATTATTTCATAGTGTATATTAATAATAATAATATTCTTTATTTGCATAAATATGGTACAATAAGGTGTTGCTAATCAAACAGTGTCTCACATATTTTGTCGATTTTCTCGACGTGCAAATGTTAAATTTATGATACATTGGTCAATCATTTATTTATTTATTTATTTATTTCGATTCACCAACAGAATATCACCTCACACATTAAAAAAAATACAACATTAAAATTTAACGTTCTAATTCTAATCGTGCCTTTTTGTTCCAGAGCTATACGAGGACTGAAAAACACACAACATATTGTTCTGGTCGCAGTCGTTAAAAAGAGGTAAGACATTTTATATTTTTGCATTACAGAAGGTCTAAAAATATGATCAAATTTAACATTAACTTTTTAACCGACCAAAATTTAGATATAATTTGGAGGTTACGGTTATTGTCAAATATGAAGTCCTTAACCAGAGATTTGACAGTTCGTTTGACATTTTGTTATAGATAATTTCAAATATAAAGTTAAACTTAAAAGTGAGTTGGTGCAACTCTCTCTTAAATAAGTATCGTGGTGTCCTTGCCATTCTGATAACTACAGATAGTCTTTAATTTTAAGATGCGTTTGAGATCTAGGCCTTATGAGGATACACCAAGAGCGAGAGAAATTGAAAATAGGTATTTGAAAATGTATTGCTGTCTCACCAATCTCAAGTCTCCCACCGCAGAGCGCGATAGAGACAACATGACAAAAGTTCTAATAAAAGAACAGAAAATCATCGATTCGTTGTCCTCTGATTCCTTCTCCAAAACTTAACCGATTTAAGTACTTTTTTCATTAAATATTAAAGAAAGGCTTGAGCTGTGTGTGTGTGTTCCTATGTTTTTTTTTGTATAATCGAGCCAAATGTTTTCTGGGTGTTTGAACACAGCGGAAAATCTGGCCATTTTTTTGGTTTTTTGAATGTTCATATCTTTTTTAATAACTAAATTATGAAAAAAGAAAGCATAGGAACATTGTTTTATAGTGGCCATAGATATTCAGGAAAAAAAATATAACTCTACCGGCATTATCCAGGGAGGAAACAGGGGAGAACGTTTATTTGTATGGAAAAACGGCGGTGTGGACTCCTCTTAAGACTCCGATACCTTGCTTTTAGTTGTGACAGAGTAACGTGCAAATAGCTTTTTTGGCACATAAACAACAAAACCTTTTACTTAAATTGTTTTGTGCATTGACTCGTAGTTTTGGTTATATTATTATTGATGATCAAACGAACTTCTTGAAGTGAAGTTCGATCGATGTTATATGAGTTGCTTCATTCGAAGATATAAAATATAACTAGGTAGTGCTTTTTTCCCACAGGCAACATCGCACGAAAATACTTTTCTTATCTGTAACTTTTGTAGTTTTTCCGGTTCTGTATTGGCCCGTCACTAGTAAGACGAGGCGCCATCATTATTTTAGAGACAATTAGCTACTTATTAATTTATTTTCTAAATTTAAGGGAGGGACGGGTTTTTATATCTTCGAATGAAGCAACTCATATAATATCGATCGAACTTCACTTCAAGAAGTTCGTTTGATCATCAATTATATTTCGTTGCTTCATTCTCGATATAAAATATAACTAGGTAGATGTTTAGAGATTTAAAATATGGGGTAAATGAAATCCAAGAGGATTATAATATTAAAATATATTATGTGAAATAAATTAACATTGTAAATAAATCACAATTATTTATCATTTATAAAATCAATAAATCAACTATAGATAAAACGATTACGAAAGTAGAACCGCCCCTGCAAAGCTTCCACCGTCAGCGAGAGGGCGATTATAAAATTTAGCGAAAGTCTGCGATCGAGACGTCCACCCGGCAGCCCGCCTGATGAGGTCGAGGCTGGCCCCGTGGGCGCGCGCCGCGGACGTAGCGGCGTGGCGCGTGCTATGCGCGCTGAACACCGACACGTCCACGCCGCTCTCGCGGAGGACGTTCTTCAGCCAGCGACTGATCGACTGCGCAGTGGGAGCTTTGTGAGGACGTTTGTAAGTCACTAGGAGCGAATCGACATTCATAGGTCGAATACTTCTAGTGACAGACATGTAATCCTCTAAAGTTTTTGCAGGACAAATTTTAGGATTTTCTTTGAAGTATGGGAGACGTAATATGGGTTGCTCGGAACCAGCTTTTGAAGTTTTGATTATGTCAGTGATATTTATTCTGATTTCGTTATGATAAATTTTTATATTCGAAAGCTTTATAAGGGACAGTGTTTGCACCATATGTGCAGTACACAAGGCCAGTAACATAACTAATTTTTTAGTCAAAACTTCCAAGGGTAGTTCCGAGTTTGGATACCATTGTGAGATAGTATTAAGAACGATTTGCGGATCCCAAGTATATGAATACTTAGGATTATTAGGACGTAATTTATAAACGCCTTTAAAAAACCTCGTCACTAAATCATTTTGACCAATATTTACATCTAATAAAATAGAAAGAGCTGACCGGTGATTGTTTAGGGAGCCGTATGATTCATTTTTATTGAATCGGTCTGTGAGAAACGATAATATTAATTTTATAGAAGAATTAAATAAATCAATGTTGTTCTTATGACAATAATCCCACCATAATTTGTAGGTTACGCCATACTGGCGTAAAGTATTATTGGACAGGGAAGATAATAATAAATCTAGTGCAGATTCCGGGACGTCCCGGCGAGAGAAGGCTATCCGGAGACAATCCCGGCAGCCAGGGAAGTCGGAGGCGGTACCCGGCCCCTAAAACCAGGACAAAGGGGCTCTTTGAGTTCTATGACCTCCGATATTAAAAGTTTTTTAATAAGCGGAAACCATGGCTGGGCCGGCCAGTAGGGAAATACAAATATTCCAGTAGCTCGATCTGTAATCACTTTTTGAAGTGCCTTAAGTATTAAAGGAAAAGGAGGAAACGCATAAAAGAAATGTGAGTTCCAATTGATAGTAAAAGCGTCCACCGCGACGGCGTCCGGGTCCTGCTTCCACGACACGTACCGAGGACATTTGGCAGTGGCACGAGAAGCAAATAAATCGATTGTAGGTATGCCTAAATGTTTAGTTATAAACTCAAATGCGGTTTGAGTTAATTCGAATTCAGTATCTGGGTTTCTTGATTCGAAATCAGCTTCAAAGTTATCTTTGGTGTTAATGTACGAGGCAAATAACCAAAGTTCACGAGCTTCGCACCACTGCCAAATGTCCCTGGCCAATTGATTTAAATGTAAAAACTGGACGCCGCCCATTCGGTTTATATAGCTTATAGCTGTTACATTATCTACTCTAAGCAGAATAGCACAGTTGCGAAGATCTTTCGCGAAACATTTTAAGCCCATAAAAATAGCCATCAATTCTAGATAATTTATATGGTGTTCGAGTTCATCTTGCTTCCAACGACCATTTGCACGTTGGCCGTTGCAATATACACCCCAACCTGTCCGAGATGCATCAGTAAAAATCTCTAATTTGTAATCGGGTACATGTAAAGAAGTGCATGTTTTAAAAATAATATTTTCCCACCATAACAAATCTGGTAGAATATGTTGGGGTAATTGTATTTTATATTCATAATCCTTAAACTTTTTTTAAATTTAGATATTTAATTCTTTCAAAAAGTTTAGTGTATTTAGCCAACCGTATTTGACAGCCGGACATGCTGCAACCAGAGTACCAATAAATTGAGAAAATTCTCTAATCGAACAACGAGGCAGTTTCTTGTATTTGCTCACTAGCTGTGCTATTCTAGAACGTTTTTCTTGTGTCAAAGACATTGTCATACTTGTCGTATCAAAAACAAAACCGAGAAATGTGTTATTTTGTTTAGGCTGTAAAGAGCTCTTTTTGTAATTAATGACAAAACCTAAACATTCTAAAAGTTTGACAGTGTCTTGTACATTTTCGGTAATCAGGATGGACCGGTACAAGTAAATAGGACTCTTTTAAGTCTATCGATGCTAAGTAACCATTTTGAGGAATTAACCGTGAAGCGGTTCGATAGTCTTCCATTTTAAAATGTGTTTTTTCAACAAATTTATTAAATTTTTTTAAATTTAAAATAAATCGATTTTATCCCCGTTTGGCTTTGGCACCAAGAATATTCTCGATAAATATTGGTCGGCTTTAGGCTCGCACAATGAAATGGCGTCTAATTGTAATAATTTACAAATAGCTGTTGACATGTCCCTCAAATCTGAGGCATTACATAATATATTACTAGGTGCACTATTCTGTGAAATAAAATTATCTTTTAAAGGAATAGTGACACCTTCTCGTACCCAGCTTAATACTGTAGTAATATTGGTAATCGTCTGCCAACAGCTATAAAAATATTGCAATCGAGCAGCATGAACCTGAACTAGTGACGCCGAGGAGCACGTTGGTTGTTCTTGGGGCTCGCAGCTCTGCGGTACCGGCTGGCGGCGGCGGCGGCGACTGGCGGCGGCGGCGGCGCTCGGCGTTGCGGGTACTGGTTCGCTGCTGTTGGGTTCGCTCTGTATCCTCCCCGGCCCCCCCTCCTGTTCGAAGAGAAGTGGGGAGGAGCTGGCCAGTTTCCCTGACCGCGTCCTCTAGATGTAGATGCCGAAGACATCGATGAAGCTGTCGTTAGGACACTCTTCTTTATCTGCAGTCCTTGTTTCTCGATCGCCTTGGCAGTCTTTATTTTATCGCTCAGATCTTTACCGAAGAGAGTAAGATCTCTCTCCCTTCCTTCCACTATCTCGAGGAAAGATTTATCGAGGCTCGGAGTTAGTAAACTAACCCGGTGGTCCGTCCGAATATGGTGTAAATCGGACAATATGCGACATGAGTCCGACAAGATTCTGATCGCCTGTATTTTGTCCTCGCTCGTAAGCAACAAAGTCATTGCTTTATTTAAGGCTGAGATACCTAGCCCCAGCTGGTGTTGTGCTGTCTCCAGCTTTTTGTCCCGCGCTTTCAGCGCTCCCGTGATGGCAACGGAAATTTCGGGATTTATCGTGGGCGATTTGAGCAACGTGCAGTTGGCGGGTATTTTGTACTCCGCCATAAGCTTCGCCTTGAGGTCGCCGTCTAATCCTTTGCGCAGGATCGGGGTCCACCTTTCGGCTAGATTAGGATGAATATCCTCGCCGAAGTCCGGGATGTCGTCCGTCGAATCTCCAAGGGCGGATAAAATTTCCGGTGGTAACTCAGGTGTGTGAGGGCCATCATACGAAGCTTTATCTGAAGTCGACGTAATTAGCGTTTGCGTCGGCGCACACGGCGAGGGCGACGCTGGTAGTAAGCCGTCGTGTACATCCTCGAACTGTTGTTCATCGCCAGGTATAGATTTCGGATCTACAACAATAAAGATAAGTCTTTATTGAATGACTACATTTTGACACTCGGCCAGTATTATTTTATAGAAATGACACACGGCCAATCTATAAATTATTTCGTAGTAAAATGTAAATGACACACGGCCATATTAAAACCCTGGTAGCAACACACGGCTGCACCAGGAAAATATTTTAAAGTTTAATCAAAAATATTATTTTCCGAGGGTACATTTAGAAAAACTAACCTGCATTTTCGTCCGCTTCCGAAGAGTCTGACGATAAAACACGTATTCTGCGCCGCTTATTTTCAGCAAAACAAGACGACTTCTTGCCTTTTCTTTTTGGCATAGCTGTTTTAATCTTGATTATCACTAATTGCTAACCGGGAGTGTGCGTCTGTTGCCGCGCACGAAAAAAGAATGATGGCGCCTCGTCTTACTAGTGACGGGCCAATACAGAACCGGAAAAACTACAAAAGTTACAGATAAGAAAAGTATTTTCGTGCGATGTTGCCTGTGGGAAAAAAGCACTACCTAGTTATATTTTATATCGAGAATGAAGCAACGAAATATAATTGTTAGGTAACGAACCTTAGATTCCATTGTCATTGTCAGTTATAACAATAAATCATGTTATATCTATTACGTATTATCAAGAAATGTAACATACATCTATGTTTTGTTAGTCTTTACTCTTTGTTGGCATAATATGACATAAATAAGCGACATAATAGATACATTAGCCGGGCGTACGTTCAAATCAAAATAATAACCTCGTTACGAAGACAATTTGCGTTTTCTTTTACCTTCGACATAACTGAACTTCGTTAAAGGCGTTCTTTTTTTTCAAAAAACCGCGTTGAAATTTCGTATATTTTGATAAAAATTATTAAAACTCGAGGAATAATTATGTTTTTAAACTAATACAAAGTTTCGATGGCGGGGTTTGTATGTGTGCATAAATATTATTGTAACGAACTGATTTTCTTAAGTTTAGATCCATCAACACGTCTGAAATTAGTTTGACATTGGAGTTTATCATTTTCCTAGCGTTTATGGTTGACCAACGTTAATGTTGTCGTGGTTATACGAAAACATTACCTCCTGTTAAAAAAACTTAGAAACCGACTATCTTTTCATCGCCGTTCGCTGCGTCGCGCGGCTTCAGTGTGCAAACAGCCTTAATCGTTGATTAATCAGTGTCTTAAGACTTACAATCCCACCAATATCGCACATGGCCGCCCACGGGATTACGCACATTTATCCCCGCGGGAAGCCTGCGCGTCTATTGATAATATTCAAACTTTTGTGGAGTAGCTCGTAGAAACGCGGATTACTTTGCAAATTGCAATGATTTTATTAGTAGAGTGTGAATAAAATCGGCCAAGTGCGAGTCGTAATCGCACACGAAAGGTTCCGTACCGTTATAGAGCAAAAGTGGGGTAAAGAATTGTGTTTTTTGTATGGGAATTGGGAGCACACACAATCTGTGGAAATTGCAAAAGTCTAGCTATAGCGGTTATTGAGATACAGCCTGGAGACAGACGGACAGACATCAAAGTCTTCGTAATAGGGCGGGACCCTTTATATGATTTCCGCAACACTTTGATTCCTCACTTTCGTTTTTTGATCCCGGATTATCTCGTCCTAATAAAAAGGGGATGAAATAGGAGTGATGTAAAAGGGGCTTACGTACAATTAGTCTAGGGAAGAGCTTTATTTTAAATTGTAAGAATAATAAGGGCCTCTTTCACCACTTCCTGATAAAGTGTTGGATAGGCTATCCACAACTTTTTTGACAGATTCTCCATACTCCATCTGTCAAGTTAAGTTGTGAATAGCCTTTCCGGCACTTATCAGGAAGTGGTGAAACAGGCCCTTAAATGTGTTATTTATCCATAACAATATTGGGATCCATCAGCTGTTCTTGTTATAGAGATTCATTGAGTCTCGGCAAGGGACTGCGCACACACTTGGACACTAGAAAATTAGATACTCCTGCGTGGTGTCCATGAAACCGGCCACAGTCACCGAAGCCGGTGCGGGAGTTACATTATTATCAGGATTCAGGTGGAGCGAAGCGAGCCCTAGTATATCCCACAACCTTTTCATTTTGTGGTACACTTTACGGAAAAACTATCACACCTATTGATTTGTGCTTTAACATAGGAATTTTTTGTTATATGTAGATATGTTATTATCAGCCAGTCAAGGTGTGACGACGCGAGCCCTCACAAAGCTCGGCTTTTAGCTAGTTATTATCAGTGTAATAACAATCTATATATTGTGTTATTTACAATGGCACTATAACCGATATATACAAAAGCCAACGATCTACTTAATCGCCCCAGCCCACACAAGTTACCAGCAGCCTACTCCTCACATTACAGCCCCATTGTCTTCTAGCATTAAATTGATAGTCTTTGGTTTGGGTAGGTATCTGTATTTTTCTGTCGTGAAATCTAAAGTAAGGTAAATCTAAGCCAAACTCAGTAAGGACTTGTAGCGATATGATACGACAATCTACATAAAATATTATATATATACGATACTCATTATTGTAAATTATAATTTACTTTTGAAATTGGAAAAAAAATATAAATTTTAGAGTCCAAATTAACCTGGTACAACCTTACAAAAAGTGAAGTAGTTTTTTTTTAACTGTTTTAATATGGTTTTGTCTTCTGTGATCGGTCGTATGCGAAACAAATAGCTGTTCTATAATGTTAGCTTTTATTAGTTACCACAAGTTGGTGTTGGACAACCCCTTGAATATTTTATAACACATTTTATTAAAAAAATATAATAATACTAAAGGAATACGATTTTATATAAACTTTTCGAAATCTGATAAAACTTAAAAGCGAAAATTTTCCTCCATCCATAGGCAGTAAATAGGTATTCCTTTCACGTTAAATTTAATTCTAAATTAAATACACTACAGACCCTACCTTTAAATCAAAGGGAATTTGTTTGAAACATACCTAGGGTTGCCAGGTCGCTAAACCGAAAATCCAGATATTTGTATTATAAAGCCGAAAACTTTCAGTGCATCTAAATTCTCGGTATAACGCCGCATTACGTTGGGGAGCCCGAGTACTTTTTTATTTAAATTTAAAAAAATCTAATTGACAGAATTTTTCATCTTATAAGGTTCTAATCTAACCCATCTAAAATAATTAGGATTAGGATTTTCATATAAAATTATGGATTCAAAGCTGTACACTACCCTTTAATTGTTGCCGGAGTTCGGACACGCAATCAAAAATCCTGACTGTGTCCCGCTTTGTCCGGATGCCTGGCAAGTGGCAACCCTACAATACATCAGCTAATCTCTTTGGGCGAAACTCCGCGCTTAATATTTTGTCACTTTCCCAAACTTGGAAAGACACTTGGACTTGTTAATAGCCTACCTTTTGGGCTGTAAAGCTGTTAATTATCGCTTCATCATCAACTTCATAATTTCAGAAATAATAGCTACAGTTCATGCAAATTGCATTTCAATGATTCTGAAATTAAAGAACATTTTCACAATAATATAATAGTTTAAAAAAACAGGCTTTAGCCAATCCGCCATCTTGGATGTCCGCCATGTTGGATTTAAGTCACGTGACTATTTTGCGTGACAGCAAACACTGTCATTTGATACACATATTTTCCACGTTCCATTTGATGTTAAAAACGATAAAAACGCTCAAAATAGGAGGCGTTTTGAGCGTTTTGATCGTTTTTAACATCAAATGGAACGCGGGGATTATGAGGGTACATTTCAAATAGCCTGTCCGCCATCTTGGGGAGGCCGCCATATTGGATTTGTAATGACGTTTCTTAGCTAGTCACGTGTTGTCATCAGAACTCAGAGCGTGTGTAAAATTTTATCCTAATCGAAGACCGGGAACTGGGAAGTGGGTCAAATTAAGAATCCAAAATTTTCTTACAAAGTTAGTTACAAGTGAAGCCAATAAAAGCGTGTTAATAATAAGTTAATACGTCTTGATATAGTTTAAAAATATTACTACCCAGGCCATTATAACAAACTAAAATGTTGCCCGAATTTTAATTGCATTGAAATTCATTTGTCGCTCAGGAATCACAATTTTTTGGGATAAAAATTTCATCTAAATCTATGGATGTCGTAGTAGGTATTATATATTATGCGACTGGCCTTGAGGCTTGTAGCATAGTTCAGGCGCTAAGGAACAACCACGTATTTACATACATATACACTACTGTCAAAACTACGTTTTTTTTATCTATTTTAAGTTACGTTTATATCTCTCTATAATCATGTAAAAACAAATATGATAACACAACCACAGTAACCGCGATAAAAATACTATAAATATGAGTATACCTTTAATTATTCGGGATTAGATTACAGGTTAATTACCCTAGCATCCCCCTGGCACCCTCTGGCTTCCCCCTGGCACCCTCGTAATAGAATTATCCCCCTCATAACGTTATATTAACCAGACATTATCGCTGTAATGAGGGACCGGCTCTATCGTCTATGGTTGGTGTGTAATTTTCAGGTGTTGTGGGTTTGAGTTTTGTGATTAAAAAAGTACCTAAGTAAATCTAAATAATATTTTGTACTTGTTTGTCAAGCTATATTTCGTGTTGGATAATAACAAAATATTAAGTTAGTACTTAAAACATCTGGAGTCTGGGCGCAGAGTTGATCTACGAATGAATCTTGTGTAAGTAGAATATACTAGATTTTGTCCGCAACTTTCTTTGCGCACGCAACATTCTTTCAACATTTATCGCACGGAAACCTTACATTTCTTCGAAAAAATATTATTATCTCCTGTCCCAGGGAGCAGAACATTTTAATACATCTGAAATATAATTAGCATAAAGCTGATAGCAATTGTATCCATTTACATCCATACTAATATTGTAAATGCGAAAGTTTGTCAGTCTGTTACCTCTTCACGATCAAACTGCTGAACCGATTCTTCTGAAATTTTGCATTGGGACACCTTGAGTCACGACAAAGGACCTTTTTTTTTGAGGAGGGGAAATGCATTACGCATCACCCGCCCCCTCGGGAGAAGGGGCAGGGGTATGTCGGACTCCCTCCACAGAGGTTTACCGACTAAAACCCCCCCATGCCCTCGGCAACGCCACATGCGGAGGAGCGCGGGATCGAAACCGCACCGCGTCCTCTGCAGCGCTTGCCGCTTCCGGAAACACGCATCACTACAGCAGCCACGACAAAGGACCTAGGGTAGTTTTTATCCCGAAAAATGTACTGTTTCCGCGCGATAAACGAATTTTGGCCGTTTGGCGCAATGGAATTGGGCGACATCTAGTAAAAAAATAAATTTAACAAAACACGCTTACACGTTTTAATATGATAAATACATTACTGGAGTATAAAGAGAAACATCAAAAAGTTATTATAAGTTGCGTAAATGGATGACGCAGAACAATCGCGAAAGCAGTAAAAACGTTATCGCTCGTAAACAGCGTGCTACTGTGTGTAATAACCGAAATATCATAAGCCGTAAGCGATGTAACTTCTAATTAAGTTATGTCGAAGCAGGATGCAAGTAATCATGGATGTAGGGGGGAATTTTTTAAATATGAAATTCGAAACTATAGGAGACAGCGAAAAATGTTGAAAAAAGTCAGATTAATTTTCATAAAAACCATTTAAATTTTGTTAAAATTAATTTTCCTAGGTGAAAAACGCAGTTAATCATTTTTAGGGTTCCGTACCCAAAGGGTAAAAACGGGACCATTACTGAGACTTTTCTCAAGAACCGCTATAGCTAGACTTCTGAAATTTTCACAGATTGTGTATATATGTTGCCGCTGTAACAACAAATACTAAAATAATAACAGGTAGGCACTTGATATGATCACAAAAGCCTTAATATAATGTCTACTTCAATAATTAATACATAATAAATAATAATATTAAAATAAAATAAAAATTTAAGGTGGGCTCCCATACAAAAAACACAATTTTTGGTCTATTTTTGTTCTATAACGGTACGGAACCCTTCGTGCGCGAGTCCGACTCGCACTTGGCCGATTATTATTAAAAATGCATCTGTATTATATCTTTGTTTTTTTTAGTTTTATACACAACTAGGTAGGTATCGTATCATTCGTTTAAAACATTAATTTAAATGTAAGGGAAGGTACCCGATTTTTATTAAATAAAGGTTTCATTCGTATTATTCTTATTCTTATCCATACTTTATTTCACGGTCAGTATGTAAGAAGGATGTCCGTTCATAAGTTTTAAAACGCAGCAAACCTCAGCGAAATAAAGATTGTCAGAACTCAGAAAAAAACCGTGAAAAAACTTAAAAATATTTTGTTATAAAGTGATATACAATATTTTTAGTAGAATAAAGTTTTCGCAGCTTTGATAACTCCTCTGTGAACTACTAACAGCATGTTACATCCTATTTCCAAATATGTCCAAACCTAGAAAACTGTCTGCTTTGAAATGCTCAAATCTTACGAGCACTAAAGATACTTTATCTCAATGATATTCTATGTTACTACCGTAACCTTTATCCACTTTGACAAACTTTGAATAAAATGTACATGTTGCGAGGGAAAGGTACAAATTGAAAAGGCTTCTACTATATTATAGAGATGTGCTGATCATGACTTTGGCCGACTAGTCGGCTAAGCCGATCATGGTTTCGGAAGTTTCCGTAACGCTTTTTTACTGCTGTTTGCGGGTAGGTAAGTCGCACACCTCGCCTGCAAACGTGTCGAATAGTGTTAAGTATGTTTACTTCGCGACTCGCGTACGTTACTTTATTTTGTTTATATGATATAGTTGATGGTACCTATTCATTAAATATTTCATGTACATGAAATCTCGATTTAAAAATACATATTTAATTTGTTGCTAAAGTTATATTAATTACAAAAATAATTTCTTTACTAGCAACTAGCAAGTAATTTCAGATTCAGAAACACTTCATTTAAGTTTAAAATGTGTAACAACTAACACGAGTGTGATTTATGTACACATTATAAATAATAATCAAGGTTTTTCTTAAATGTAATTTCAATAATAGCAAAAAAGTAAAAAGCCGACTAGTCAGCGCTTTTTGCCGACTATTCGCCGACTAGTCACCGACCGCAAAAGTGGCCGGATAGTCGGCTTTACCGACTAGTCGGCACATCTCTAGCTTCTACACGTTCGTAGCACGCCCTTGCAAATCTTGTACGGCTTTAAAATTCTCGAAAATGTTTCAAGGTATCGAAAATGTTGCTATTGTCAAAGTTTGTTACATAACACTCAGAACAGGAAAATAAGGTACATAACACCTATGCCAGACCTTCAATCTCTTGTTTAAATTAAAAAGTTAATATTCGATACTAAGAAAGCGTAAGTAAGTCTCAGTCTCAAGTTTCATAAAAAAAAGTAGAAGTAAGTACCTACTTTTTTGGATTGTATTACAAGACCCTTTGGCTTATGTCGTTCTCAAGGTTAGCCGATGACATCAGTAGGAATGATATTAGGTATGGGCTAATTATCGAATACACCGGGATATTTAGACAATTTCAAATGTCACTCATTAGTCATTGTTATTTCCATAGACCTAGTTATTTCTAACTTTGCTGTCAAAATGATTGAATGTAAAGGTGGCTTTCCGAGCCCTGCCGCAAGCGACTGCGACCGACAAAAGTTCAAATATAATGCCACTTTATGATATAGGCTATAGCAGGGCTTCCCAAACTTATTTGTACTGTGACGCCCTTGGGACTTTGTCATTTCTTTACGACGCCCCTCAAAAGCCCCCAAATACTTTCCAATTTTAGAACCTATTTAGGAAATAATGACCACATTAAAACAAACATAAAAATTAAAAGAGATATCTATGAAAGATATTAAAGCCAGCAAGGCTGGCTAATGTGAAGATCCATGCGCTTGCTTTTCTGAGCATAGCTTCTGAAACCGGGAATTGACTGTCCGGGATGTATAAATGACATATGCGCGCGGCACTTACTAGATTTTGTTGTGTTGACATGCGACGCCCCAGGGCGTCGCGACGCATAGTTTGGGAAGCCCTGGGCTATAGGTTTCAATTTTCTCTACGCCAGTACAAAGCGGCGGCAGCAGTTTGCTAGACCAATGTCGGTATAAAATTAAACCTTTAGTATGGCCTATGTCATAAACAGACATTTTATTTTAATTTTTGGTCTGTCGCGGTTGCTTGCGCCAAGGATCGAAAGGCACCTTTAGTTGCAAATTGCCAAAGTAGATAGATAGATAGATAGATAGATAGAATATACTTTATTGCGTTCCAGATAATATTGTACAAACATAAATTAATACATTAGCAAAGACACAAGAACGCAAAGGCGGCTTTATTGCTTTTGAGCAATTTCTTCCAAGCGACCTTTGGTATCTGTAGGAGTATAATAATAATTAACTTAGGGTATGCTGCAGTGCACTGATAAAAACTAGTATTGAAACTTAACAACTAACTTACATTCTAATAATATTATATGCCTAATAATAACATAAACATTAACATTCTAATACACAAATAATAAGTATATTATAAACTAATAAATACTCTATAATTATCAAATAATATTATACTAAATAAATAATATTAAATGCCTACTCTACCTACTGTAGATGTATTCCATTGCTCAAAATCCATTTGATAGATGTAACACCCAAGTTTGACCCTACTTCAATACCACTCAATGGCACATTCTATTCAGAATATTCCACAAACTTTCGAGGTTTGAGCAAAGTAGGTACTATTTATTTAGTGTGACACAAAAATATAACGAGAAAAATCCATTCCATTTTAGACTGTGTTTGTTTAAGTTAGGGTCCAATATTGACTGTCTGAATATATTCGTTGGGATCACGTATAGCAAATATTTATTTCAGTTAATATATTTAAGGGTATCTGTTAGAGCCTAAATCATTGTATATTACCCCCAGTATATAAATACTTCAATTATTTACTTACTGGAAAAATCTCTGTTTTGTAGAGAATATAAAAGGCGCTAAAGGCTAAAAGAACTCTACAATTCAGTAAAAGAAAATCCCTTGATTTGAAAATAATCTTAAAACTGTCGTTAAAATTAAATAAATTTTATAACTAATGTTAATTATTCTTATGTTTATTTATTATTGTTACAATGTTGTACAAGCGCAAGTTACAACATTATTTACTCAAGACTTCTTGTCGTTGTCTAGCATATTTTTAAAAATACACACGACCGATTAGGACATTGAACCTTATTGTAATAAGTAAGAGGCAATATTATATTAAGGTGTGACTTGGTTGTCTGGTCTAAAAAATAATACTTCTTAAGCTTAATGTTTCCTACAAAAGCATAAAATATGTTGTACAAAGCTGCAGACCCTTAGGAGTAAGGGTGCGATCAGTAAAAGGTACATAAATCCGATGTACCTAATGAACCGACCCTATCCCTTTGCCCATCGGGGCTTAAACGGCTCTGAAAGCTGAAACCTTCGATTCTTATTTCAAAAATCATTGTTTTTTAAACGATTTGAAATCTTCCTTGGAACCATTAAAAATATCTATTTTATTTGTGATCGAATTCTTTTTTCAAATTCTTAGTAAGTACCTACTTACGTACTTGTATTAAACTCTAACAACAGTAATTAATTAATACGCGTATCATTACAAATTTTATAATTTCGAAAGTATGCCTGTCTGTCTGTCACCACTTCACGCTTGGGAGATTTCAATGGAAGAGAGATACTATGAGAAACGGGAAAAGACATACCTACTAGTATGATAGTTTTTGTTTTGGAATAATGTACTACTAGGTTCCCGCGTAAGAGAAGAATTTCAGCAATAAAAAAGCCCGGTTAAACAACACCCTGAATCACGTTTAGGCCATATTATTCTCTAGTCTCTACACATTAATTGTGAGTTGTGCCCCGGATATAGGAAATAGCATTAAATTACTTTCTTATGTTCTACCTTATTTAGATTAGGTAGAATATAAATAATCGGCCAAGTGCGAGTCGGAATCGCGCACGAAGGGTTCCGTACCATTATAGAGCAAAATTATGCCATAAATTGTGTTTTTTGTATGGGAGCCCCCCTTATTTTTTTATTTTATTTTAATAAAAACTAAGGAATTTGTGAAAAATTCAAGTACCTACCTGTTGCCATTTTTGATATAGAGCAAAAATGGCCAAAAAAATCACGTTTGTTGTATGGGAGCCCCCCTTATATATTCATTTTAGTTTATTTTTAGTATTTGTTGTTATAGCGGCAACAGATATACATAATCTGTGAAAATATCAAATCTCTAGCTATTACCGTTCTTGAGTTACAGCCTGGAGACAGCAAAAAAGCCAAAAAAATCACGTTTGTTGTATGGGAGCCCCCCTTAAATATTCATTTTATTTTATTTTTAGTATTTGTTGTTATAGCGGCAACAGATATACATAATCTGTGAAAATATCAAATCTCTAGCTATTACCGTTCTTGAGTTACAGCCTGGAGACAGACAGACAGACAGACAGACAGACAGACGGACAGACAACGAAGTCTTAGTAATAGGGTCCCGTTTTTACCATTTAGGTACGGAACCCTAAAAAGTAATTTAATGTTGTTTTATAATTTTGGATTATTAGTTAAATTTATTTAGTAAATTACTAAACTCATGTAATTAAGTTGACCTACTAGTGTCATTATTTATTAATTATTATTGTTTGTGCAACGACATATTATTATGCAACCATTTTGTATACAAGCTCATACAATATCCTATATTTCATAGAACCGTAAATTGTATGGCCGGGTCACGTATTTATATTATATTAACTCACAATGTTATCAGATAGCGGCCAAAGTAATTGATGTTAAATTAAAGCGTCCGCCAATTGGTCCGCCACATATTTTGTGAAATTTCCGTGCAAACGGGCTGCCGGTGCAATGCCGGTTAAATTAAAAGGATAAAAATTGTATGTTAGTATCTTTTAGGTTGTAAAATGCTACTTAAACCCACTTCATCCACATAGGTGTTCAATTGTGCATGTGTATTTTGAAATATTTGGCCTCGGAATGTCTATCAAACTCTTGCCAAAAGGGTCCTCCCTTTTTACAGAGTTAACAGTCAGAGGCACAAGAAACACACCGTTGTGATGGCCGTGAACTTGTTTAGAATGTAGACCAGCCTTTCCCAAAGTGGGAGATAACGTCCCCTTGTGGGCGCTGAAGGTCTAAAGGGGGCGGTGTGGGACCCAGAAAAAATGGGGGCGTTGTTGGGGGGGGTGATTTATTTCATCTGGATTCATTTTAAATTGAAACAAAGGGGGCGCTAAAACTTAATTTGTCCTCAAAGTGGGCAGTAGAGAAAATAAGTTTGGGAACCCCTGATGTAGACCTATCGAACAAAAATATGAATTTTATTAATTGTCCACTTGTTGCCACTTTATGTATGCCACCGTGTACTTATAAATAAAATAGATACAAGTAATATTTAGTAAGTATACAGCTGCGCTGGTGGCTCGCTGTATTCCAAGCTTAGTTCTTGGAACGAGACGCGTCGATTGGATGGATTTTTAAATAATGTAATCAAAACTGAACTTTGTTTGCGTTTAAAAAGATACACATTGATTGACAGACCCACGGTGTTGGGTTGTGTAATGTGTGTTCTAATTTTGAAAAACCTCCAAATTTTAGATTTAGCGTATTCACAGATTTCACAATGCCCAGTTGCCCGTCTGCGCTGCCCCAAAAGAGTTATTTTATCACTGATGTTACTAAAATGGGAAAATCTTGAAGCACCTTGCGTTCCTGACATGCTCGTGTTTTTGCGGCACCGTGCACCGCGGCACCGGTGTGGGCGATAAATACGTTAACTTTTATCGCTTTTTAATTTCTACACGGACGTTTTACTTTATCTGATGCTTAATTTCGACATGTTCGTAACCGTTTTGGCTTAATAAAACTGTCTGTTTTGGAAAATACGACTTTTTATAACGACAAACGCAGTCTTTAGTGGATAGCTGGTTATAATTCAATGTTAAAATCTGTATTGTTTATATTATACAGTTATTGTATGTATAATAAATAAATAAATATTTTCAATTAAATCCTAATGTAAGAAATGTCAAACGAATCAATCTTAGATCGATAAAAGTATTATAGACAGATACAGATTTCTACGAGCAATATATTATAATATGTAGGACAAGTTTTTCATATTATAAAATATAATGTGTGTGAGTCTGAACCATAAAGTTAATATACCTAGCGGAATAAAGAAACAAAGGCCTGAGCAAGAGAGATGTCACTATCAGTAACACTGCGTGGTAAATGAGACGTATGATATGATACATGATAGCATTACTCTTTTTTTGACGTCCATCAGCCCGGATCAGCCCCGTTGACAATGTAATATCATAGAATTCATGTTCAATCATGCTTGTGTAAGTGTATACGTACACATATTTTTCACACCGTTGAAAACCAATTTCGGTTACGTTTGACAGCTCGAGTTTGTTGCTCTATTCTGCTAGGTATATTAACTTTATGGTCTGAAGTCTGAACAGATCTGAACTAGCAAAGTAGCTTAGTTTTTACACGCATCAGTGATGAATTGATGATACGCACGATATTATTATCATTATTATTACACGTCGTATCCGTGTGCGTGTAATAATAATGAAATATCAGTTATAATATTGAGAACCTTCTTTTTTTTTATTTGACCCAATCCAATATATTTTCTCTCTCTCTCTTTTGAACCTCGTCTCATCTTTTAGTAATAATTCCGAATATTAGTGGAACAAAGCCGAATTGTCGGATTCCTGCCGACCGCAACAGATATTAACTGAAATGGGAATTATTTTTGCCCCGAAAATGCTCAGGTGCTTAGCAAACAACTCTACAAAGCGAATTTGTAGAGATGGGGGATATATTTTGTCGATAAATCGTCTAGAGTTATTCAAAGTTTCTTTTTAGGTTCCGTACCCAAAGAGTAAAAACGGGACCCGATTACTAAGACTTCGATGTCTGTCTGTCCGTCTGTCCGTCTACCTGTCAGCAGGCTGTAACTCAAGAACGGTATAGCTACAGAGTTGAAATTTTCACAGATTGCGTATATTGGTTGCCGCTATAACAACAAATACTGAAAACAAAATAAAATTAATGTTTAAGGGGGGCTCCCTCAGAACAGGAAAATAAGGGGCTCCCATACAACAAACGTGATTTTTCTTGGCCTTTTTTGCTCTTTATTATTATATTAACTTGAATTTTTCACACAATCCTTAGTTTCATGTGTAGGTACTTTAATATTTATGATAATATTAATATGAAATAAAATATTAAGAAGGGATCACATACAAAAAACACAAATTTTGGCCTAATTTTGCTCTATAATTGTACGGAACCCTTCGTGCGCGAGTCCGACTCGCACTTGGCCGATTATTTATGTTTCTATGCTAAAATGATTCAGTTTTAATTTCCTAATATAAATTACAATAAATTCATTAGAACAAATTTGTCAGAACTCAGAATATAACATTTTAAGCATTGATATTAGTAAGAATAGGTTTTTTTTTTTGGAGAATTTGGTTCATAGACAGTGTTCCACGTAATTCGGTAGGTATAATATTATGTGATATATTATACCTACCAAAACATAAAACAAATACATTGACTTGATATAAAGCAAAATTGTGTAGTTTCCCCATCTGATCGGTACATCCAGCATCTGATTTTATTTTTACTTAAATGCGATTCCTTCACCACCGTATTGGAGATTACATTGAATCTTTTATAATTGTATACTTTGATACAACATCTGTTCATTAAATTATTATCGATAAAATGACACCCCTCACTATCTCCCTTGATCGTGACGCGAAAAGTTGTGACTGACTGTAACGTAACTTTAACTGTAGCTCTACCATGAGTTTAAAGCTAAAGTATTTATCGATACTCGATACCGACTACGTAACTATTTAGTATGGCGATTTTAGTTTCGCAAGTGACCACTAGAGGCGCTGTAAAATTTGCCATACTAAAAATTTACGTAGTCGGTATCGAGTATCGATAAAAACTATAGCTTTAAACTCATGGTAGAGCTACTATTCTCTGACATGTCATTTAACTTGCGTCAGTCATACTATATTATATAATGTAGTTTTGTGGGGATAATGTGTGTGGAGGCCGACCGAGCGAGGTGGTCTGTCGTATATATACCGACGCGCTCAGAAAACTTCGATAGCGCGATGCAGGAATGTAACTTTTAACCGACTTGTTAATATTGTGTTTATAATATAGTTGTCTGTCCGTCTGTCTGTCTCCAGGCTGTATCTCAAGAACCGCTATTTCTTTATATATTATATTCTGAAATTTTCACAGATTGCATATATTGGTTGCCGCCATAACAACAAATACTGAAAACAAAATAAAATTAATGTTTTAGGGAGCCCCCCTTAAACATTAATAATTATACCCATACAACGAACGAGATTTTTTTGGCCTTTTTGCTGGATGTCAATAATGACAACAGTTGAAATTTTCACAGAATCCTCAATCATATTATGTGTACTTTTATAATTAATTCATCAAGTCATAAGCGGCCACAACCGGCCGCTAATCCAATAGATAAGCTATTTTAGTTAGTTAGTTTTCCCAGGAACGACAGGTTAATAATAAAATTTAAAAAAATTAAAGGGAGTTTCCTATACAAAAACACAACTTTTGGCCTATTTTTTCTCTATAACGGTACGGAACCCTTCGTGCGCGAGTCCGACTTGCACTTGGCCGATTTTTGAAAAGTAAAACTAACGGAGTCCCTGTCGATATTGAAACGATATTGTTCCCATGCTGACATCGCCTGACATTCGGTCTATACAGCGTGAAATTTTAATGTTTGTTTTCCCGCAGTAAAATGATTCTATCTTAGTAGTACAATAGATTTGTGAAGTTTTTTTTTTGTTCAAATCATAAAAAAAAATCGGCCTGGTCCATAGCCGCTCGCGCCTATCGGCATGAAGTTGCCATAGTACGTTATACAAAATATTTTGTATTTTCAAAAAATAACTTGCATGATTCGATAGTACTACTGTAGGTAAATCGTCCTGCTGCGGGAAAACAACTACTAAAATTTCACGTTGTATATAGCTCCAGTGGCGTAGCGTGGGTGGGGCGGAGGGGGCGGCCCGCCCCGGGCGGCAGTCCGCGGGGGCGGCAAAAAATGTCGCCGGTGAATTGGAAAAAATCCCGATGTGTTTCATTGCTCTTCCTACATCCGCCTGACTCTGTTTTTGTCATTTTTTTTGTTTGTACATAAATTTGGGTTCTACAGTTTTATTATATGTACTAGCTGTCCCGGCAAACGTTGTTTTGCCATATAAAGTACTCCGCCCGCGTGGATGTCGGTTACCGCTGCAAAAAGCCTACCCAGGAAAGACTCGGTCAGCAAAATGATTCCCAGGTCAATTCACAGACTCCGACACTAACATCGACGACGCAGTCATTATTCGCAGGCTGCACACAACACAAATAATTATTGTCTTCCTCCCGTACGCGCACCCCCGCCTTGGTGACGCCCACGGCCCACTATCGTAATATTTTAATTTCGCCATAACTTCAAAATGAAACGTCCAATTTTAATCATTCAAAGACCAAATATTATCTACATAAACTGTACTTAGTGATAAAATAATTTATTTTGATAAGGATTAATAGCATGAGTAAAATAAACGCGTTTAAATGTAGTCCAAAAAAAATTAAAGATTTTTAAATAATTAAATGGTTATTGTGCCTCACTCGACATAGATAGGTATAGTGTGTCGCGGACTTTTTTGTAGATATTTATAAGATCTACAATTACTTAGAACATTTTACGGTTCTATCTTTTATAGTTTAGGCAGCGTACGCAAAATAAGTAACTTTTCTGGTTGATTTTTTGCACCTTGCGTCCGAAAAACCCAAATATCTTACGGAACCCTATTTTTCTCCAAAATAAAATGTAGCCTATGTTCCTGTTCCAGTATCCTCCATCATCCATTATTGATATTACCTACTTATAAAGAATTCGCTCAGCAACAGCACGCACAATGCGACGTTGCCTGTTTTCGCACATCGCATCAGCGGAACGGAACGGCAACAACGCGCGCTGGCCACGTGCAATTGTTTTTGTTTATGTTTGTTTTAGAATTTAGTGCATCGTGAAGTACCGTTACGCAATCACGCATTATTTTTGTTTCGCGAGAGTTTCAGATTCGGAACGAAAGTCATTTCGATTGTGTTTCGATCGTTTAAATACTGTTGAATCTTCTAAAACTAAACATTAGAACTTCACCCAACCTTTGAACTAGTTTTTGAAAATGAAAAGAGTCAAAGAAAGCGGTGCCAAATTCCGCAAAAAAAGGGCTAAGAAAGAAGCAGATGCGAAGAAGTCTCAAGGTGCATTACTGAAATATTTCAGTTCCAGTTCTGGTTCGAAAGCCACGTTAACGTCTTCGGTGGCATCCTCATCCTGCAGCAGCGGAAGTGATTCCAGTGTAAGTACCTAGGTATATGATTCTTCCATCTAGAATCGTGCGTGGTCTAGAATTACTCCTGTTATTACTTATTTTAGACATAACAAGTATGGGTTGGGTCGCAATAAATTGCAAGGTTGTAATTTTTACTTTCTAGTGAACGAAGTATAGAGGAAGTATTTATAATCGTAAAAAAAATCGAAGTTGAGATTTTGATTGGGATAGGTTCTCTCTCTATCTACACTCGAGAGCAATGAATCCGGGTCGGGGTCGCTTGGAGCGCCTTGGGGAATCCTAAAAGTCTCGGAGACTGGGAGTGCTAGCTTGATATAGTTACTGTTATTTAGAGAGTATTATATGATCTAATAAACACAATATATTACATCAATCTAGCATTCTTAGTTTCCGAGATTTTTGGGATTCTTTAAGGTGCTTTGGGCGGCCCTGACCCGGATTCATTGCTCTCGAGTGTATATCGTTAACCGAGTCCGAAAAACTAAAAAAATCAAAATGTGTAGGTATGTATGTATGTGCGTATGTACTAGTATATCTGTTTTCAGTTGTCAGCTCTAGAGCCTTAACCGCTGAACCAAATCGGATGAAATTTTATATTAGGGGATGTTTATTGTATTCATGGGAATACATAACTTATTTTACAGGAACAAGAAGAAGACGTGCCTGCCGTCGCAGTTGAAAGTCGTTCTGGTCCCACCACAGAGCAGGGTCAAGACGAAATCGACTCACCAGAAGTATCTCAAGCATCTAGTCATAAGCCTGCAGAAAAAGTGAATGTTGCCAAAAAAGACATAATTGAAATCGTGCCTTTTGCTCCTGCCGAAGCCAAAGATGTGAATCTCGACGATGTAGGTTGCTGGCCTTCTCCTATGACCGACGAAGTCAGAACACTTCTAGTACGTCGCGGATCTGACTTAGTACAGCACATCGATTGCAAATTTGCCGATGTTGTTCGCTCAGGGACTTCAACGAAAGGCGGTACCCGAAAACTAACCAAAGAGTGGTTCTACAAACCATTATCTAACGGCGAAAAGGTTCTCCGAACATGGATGGTGTACTCGCCTTCGAAGCAATCCTTGTATTGTTTTTGTTGCAAGCTGTTTGGCAATTCCGACTCAAACTTCGCATCTGAAGAAGGATTCAACAAATGGTGGAAGCTAAATCCAAGAATCGGAGACCATGAAAATAGCCCGGGCCATGAGCAGAGCTTCTTGAAATGGAAGGAGTTGGAAGTTCGCCTGAACCGTAAAGCAACCATCGATCAGAAACAACAAGAAGTTTTCGAAAGTGAGGTGAAGAAGTGGAGGGATGTACTGTACAGGTTGCTGAACATTATCCAGTTCTTAGCCAAACAGAATCTGGCCTTCAGAGGACATCGAGAAGACATTCGAGGAGATGATAGTGGCAATCGCGGGAACTTTCTGGAGTTAGTGCACCTCCTAGCTAAATATGACCCTCTTCTAATGGAACACCTGACAAAGATAAAGCTGGGAGCAAGAGTCCCAGTTTCGTATCTATCTCCAGAAACCCAGAATGAATTTATAAACTTACTGGGACAGCAAGTTCGATCCACCATCATCCGTCGTATTCAAGAAGCTAAATATTATTGCGTAATCTTCGACAGTACACCAGACATCTCCCACAATGACCAAATGAGCCAAGTTCTGCGATACGTACATATCGAAGGAGAAAAAGTCGCCGTGGTTGAATCTTTCATCGACTTCTTTGAACCAAAAGGAAAAAATGCAGAAGATCTCAGCAACGATATAATCGCGAAGATAACATCAGACGGACTGGACATACAGAATCTGAGAGGACAGGCTTACGACAATGCTGCCACAATGTCAGGGATCCACAATGGAGTTCAAGCCCGGATTAAAGCCCTGAATCCGAAAGCTACATTCGTTGCATGCACAAACCACTCACTAAACTTGGCTGGGGTACACGCTGCTTCTGAATCAGTGAATTCCGTGACGTTTTTTGGAACTCTGGAGAAGCTATTTGCCTTCTTTTCTGCATCAACTGCTCGATGGAACGCTTTGGTTGCCGTCACAGGTCAAGCAGTGAAACGAGTCACTGAAACGCGCTGGAGCGCTAGACATGTAGCTGTCAAGATGCTTAAAAATAAGTTTGAGTTAGTTCTTGAGGTACTGGAAGAATTAACAGATTCATCTCAAACTTCCGAAACAAGATCAGGAGCCAGTCTTCTCCTGACAGCCATGCAGTCCTTTAACTTCCTAACTTTTCTTGGCTTTTGGGCTGCAGTGCTACCTGAAGTAGATGACGCACAGATTTACCTGCAGCAACGAGGACTAAGTGTCGATAAGTGTACTCAGAAACTCTGCGCTTTAAAAACCCTCCTAGTGGAAAGTAGAGACCGTTTCGTCCAAGACGCAATCGACTTTGCTAAGACTCTCTGCGAAAAACTCGGAATCGAACTAAAAACGAGAAGAATTCGCAGGAAAAGACGCATGCATGATGATGAATCTTTTGAAGATGCAGCTTTGTCTCACGAGCAGGAACTCCGTCGAGAGGTGTTCGCATCATTTGACAAGATCATTCAAGAAATGACGACTCGATTCCAGCAAATTCAAGAAATATCGGACAAGTTCGGATTTTTGACGCCAGCGAATCTTTTGGACAGCAAGTACGAGTGTGATCTTTCCCATGTATTAGAAGACATCGACAAAGACGAGTTTCAGATGGAGCGGAAGCGTCTTCAGCAGTTTGTTGCCAGTTCTGAATCAGAGGAAGATAATATAAGGGGTAAAGGACCACTGGAGCTCCTCCAGTTCATTCAAAAACTGAATCTCGGAATTTCGGTTCCAAATATAATCATCTTGATTCGTATATATTTGACTTTGGCGATTAGTGTTGCAAGTTGTGAGCGAAGCTTTTCGAAGTTGAAGCTAATAAAAAATTACCTCAGATCTGCTATGAGCTCCGCTAGACTATCAAACTTGGCTATATTGTCGATTGAACAAGAATTGGCTGCAAATATTGATTTTGACAAAGTTATTTCTGACTTCGCTACTCAAAAGGCCCGTAGAATCCGCTTGTAAAATCGCTCATCCTATTTTACCTTCAATAAAAGATACTTCATTGCCTGTGAAATTTAATTTAATTTGAGGACCTATACAGGGTGATTTTGAAATCGTAAACCAAATTTTAACAGTGGCTTTTACTCATGATACTGAACAACTTTTGTTCTACAACTTTGCTGAATTCTGAAAAAAAAAAATTGGACTTTGTATGGAGCCTTGACATATCAGCTGACCGATCTCCATACAAAGTTCAAATTTTTTTATTGTCCAAAAAATTTTTTCTTTGTGCAAGTTTTCAGTATCATGAGTAGAAGCCACTGTTGAAATTTGGTTTAAGATTTCAAAATCACCCTGTAGAATGGGGGCGGCAAAATGGGTCTCCCGCTCCGGGCGCCGAGATGGCACGCTACGCCACTGTTAATAGCTCATGATACAGCTATTCTTGCACTGAAACACAAAATATGTTCTACTTTCCTGCTTTAAATTATTAAATGTTCGAGGACTGAGGAGCTTCTCAAATATTTAAGAATCCGTTAAAACTTATATCACTCGCCTGTAAAGAATATCGGAAATTTCTCCTCGATGAACTTGGGACGGTCAATTACCACTGGTATTAGTTTCAGTACATTACACAACCTTGGACTACCCTTACATTTTACACCATCTCAAAATAAAATCATTGCTCACTTAAAATAATTTAAAATAATCGGCCAAGTGCGAGTCGGAATCGCGCACGAAGGGTTCCGTACCATTATAGAGCAAAATTAGGTCATAAATTGTGTTTTTTGTATGGGAGCCCCCCTTACTTTTTTATTTTATTTTTATATTATTATTAAATATTAAAGTACACATATAACTAAGGATTTTGTGAAAAATTCAAGTACCTACCTGTTGCCATTTTTGATATAGAGCAAAAAAGGCCAAAAATCACGTTTGTTGTATGGAAGCCCACCTTAAATATTCATTTTATTTTATTTTTAGTATTTGCTGTTATAGCGGCAACAGATATACATAATTTGTGAAAATATCAAATCTCTAGCTATTACCGTTCTTGAGTTACAGCCTGGAGACAGCAAAAAAGGCCAAAAAAATCACGTTTGTTGTATGGGGCTCCCATACAACAAACGTGATTTTTTTGGCTCTGAATCACGTTTAGGCCATATTATTCTCGAGTCTCTACACATTAATTGTGTGTTGTGATCTGGATATAGGAAATAGCATTAAATTACTTTCTTATGTTCTACCTTATTTAGATTGATTTGATTTAGTTTAAAAATGGCCAAAAAAATCACGTTTGTTGTATGGGAGCCCCCCTTATATATTCATTTTAGTTTATTTTTAGTATTTGTTGTTATAGCGGCAATAGATATACATAATCTGTGAAAATATCAAATCTCTACTAGCTATTACCGTTCTTGAGTTACAGCCTGGAGACAGCAAAAAAGCCAAAAAAATCACGTTTGTTGTATGGGAGCCCCCCTTAAATATTAATTTTATTTTATTTTTAGTATTTGTTGTTATAGCGGCAACAGATATACATAATCTGTGAAAATATCAAATCTCTAGCTATTACCGTTCTTGAGTTACAGCCTGGAGACAGACAGACAGACAGACGGACAGACGGACAGACAACGAAGTCTTAGTAATAGGGTCCCGTTTTTACCCTTTGGGTACGGAACCCTAAAAAGGTTTTCGAATTTTGAAAATTCTGCACCTGGATTCTCTCGAGATGCCTCAAGTGATTACTTGATTAGTGTTCTTAATTCGAAAATCGTTTCGAAATTCGAAAAGCGAACTCATTTGATTTATTAGGTTTTATAATTTAGGAATTGAATGAAATACGTAGTAGAAAAGTACTGAATATTTATTGTTTTACTGCTTAAATTACAGATCCAATTTCAACTATGATATAGTTTCCTATACAATGTATCTTGACAAGCACATTACAATAACCATAGACTGACATATAAATCGATGACAATAACCATACAATAACATAAAGACTGTATAGGAAATGGAGCTGAGATCTAGAAGTCGTGGCGTGAATACCTGTCGTTAGCACAATACGTACCTAATGGAAACTGTCACCTAAGCATTAGTGTCCTGACCATGTCCTGACGTTAGGTTTTATGAGTGTATCGATTACAGAGACTGTAACAACATGTCTAGACATTTAAGATTATAGATTTCTTACAATTAATAAAGAATTAAGCAACGTTATAATTCAAGATATATTGTTATATCTGTTGTTTCCACTCTAGGTCTTTGTTTATAATGAGACATTTTTAATGAAATTTTTTAATGTGTTAAATAAAAGTAGTATTTTAATCAGAAATATACGCTGGGAGCACAGACAATAGCAAAACTTATCGGGCTAAACTGTAAGTCTTGGCCAATTTAAAGGGCTCAAGGAAGACTAAAGCTTATGGTACTAATTATATTATATTCTGTCATCTGTAACTAAAGATTGGACCAAAGTTTAATAACTGTATTTTAAAAAGATAAAACCGACTTCAAAATTGTACGTAATTGAGAATTAAAACTCCCTATCTCCAAAACTACTGAATCGATTTTGATGAAACTTGCAGCATTCCCTAAGTTGAACAATACTTAGTACAACAAAAAAAGAATCACTCAAATCGGATCAGTAGTTCCGAAGATATGCGTGAACAAACATAAAAACATACATACATACATACATACATACATACACTTTTGAAATTTGGCACATTTGCTCAGATGCTGATATAGATTAACATATACAAAAACTGGGCAGTTCTGGAAATATTACATACATACGCGTTGAATTGATAACCTCCTTTTTTTGAAGTCGGTTAAAAATTTCCTATAAAATGTCAAAATGCGTATAAATTCCTTTCTATTGAATTTCTGTGCCTCGTTAAAGTGATATTTTAGTAACTACCGTCTATGATGATGAAGATATTAAGAGTAAGATGATACTTTTGTTTCAGCGTTTACCTGAAGGATGACTTCGCAGTGCTGCCGTATATAGAAGCTGGATTTAACAGGGTAAGTTTTTTTTACTAAAGCTTTCTGAGTTTGTTTAACTGTCAGTTTATTTATTCTGTAGCGTTATTGATTGTTTTAAAAAAGATTTGACGTAAGCTAATTACGTTAAGCGACAATGAAATGCAAATAGACTCCAGTCCAAAAACTCCATAAGACTGGACATAAGACTCAGTTTCACCAAGTTCAGTTAAAGATATCGCTATCAATTGCATACGTTTGGAAACAATAAAAGTATGTAAGTACTAAGTAGTCGTGACTTAAATCTAGGTTAAAGAACCATGGATAAATCATTATGTCAGTCCTCTATTATTATTGCTATGAAATACAATAAGTTTTAGTTAGGTAAGGGTTTAAAATAGCGTCACGATATCTTAAGCCGTAACGTAACCGGTAACCAAAATTATCTATTATTTATATCCGTGCCAGCCTCATGAATTATTTAAGCTAGGTCATAACCACTTCTAAATAAGGGTGGTGCCACATATAGATCCTGGGGACAAGGACCTAAGTCTTTAATTATTTCGGATGCTAAAAGCCGTCTAAAAATAAACGACCTTTGAAGAACTTAGCCCGTGTTGAAGTTGTTTGAAAGTAACGAGATTGGGCGCCATTGTTAGACGTTAAATATTGAATACGAGTGTCCGGAACACGCTTCTTGTGAAATCATTTCAGCTGGAAGTTCATAAGATACTTAAAGATTTTGAATTAGTGAATTGTATTTTTGAAATTCTAAGGCAAAATTTCACCAACGTCTGTTAGTGTTGAAAGCTTGTTAAAGTATCCTTCTTCTTTTATATAAAAAACGATATGATGAACGGTGACAAGTTAACAGTTATAGTTGGTGAAATTGGGCCTTAAAATAAGTTTTATTAATGGTGAAATGCACGGTGGTTTAGGTTTTAACACTAGCCAATCAAAAGCGTTAGTGAATAGATAGTTTCAGTCATAAAACCTAGAAACCTCAAAGAAGGGTTATTTGACTGAACGAGGTGCTATAGAGAGAATTTGAGACCGAATCCCAATGTAGTAATTTCAGACGATGTATTAGTCGCGAGTCGCGACCAAGAAACTTCAATAGCGCGATTCAGCATTATACACTATATTTTGTTTCGCTATGATATTATATTATTAACTATTATAGGTCTACCAGAATATAATATCGGCGAAACATAGCGGTAGCGGTCATTGATTCCCTAGTCTCTGTCAAAAACTTGTCATTTTCTATATAAGCCTGGCCGCACATTATACGACAGTTCTGAGATATTTCTGATAATGTGCGGGGTGGCGAAATTCACTGTTTCTGATCAGAATTCGGACAATGTGCGGCCAGGGTTAACCGTGATTGACAATGAAGTGTCAGATGTTCCTAGTCCATTGTCAATCGCGGTTTATATAGAAAACAACAAGTTTTTTGACAGGAAGTCAATGACCGCTATCGCCATGTTTCGCCGAGTACAGTATAGGTACTTAATACTTATTATAATATAATTAAGTAACTCAATCAGAAAACGATGGGTCGTGTACTTTCACAATAACCATTATAAAATAAACAATAGACAGACAACGAGAAAATATGAAACCAATACCCGATCTGCGACCTAATTGTCTAGAGTTAAAAGGCCGAAAGACCCTGAAATACAATAGCAACTCTTCACAAAGATATTCGGATGAAATTCCAGTCAACAATAGAAATATTGTTATTCTTTGTATCGCCGAGTGACGACAAATAAAGGTAAAATATAAAATACAAACCCAATATTAAATCAAGTATTGAAACGTTTGACAGACTGTAATATCTACAAGTAAACGGTACTTAGGTTGGGAAAAATTGCTAAAAAAACTTCAGGTTCTACCACAGGGTTCTACCTACTCCTCGAGTGCCAGCAGAGTGAAAATTAAAAAGAAGTTCAAAAAACTACTAACCAATAACCAGTTTCTAAAACTAACTTTCTCTGCTACGTTGCGCCGGTGATCTACCAAATCATCCCTAAAAATAAAACGCTAAATTCTAATAGAAGCTTTCACTTCCAAAATTGGATGTTTTATAGAAAAGTGCTAGGAGACTTACTTGAAAGGGTATTAGCATTAGGGCAGATAAATAAAAGCATCAAAATTATGGTAATATAGTACTTCAGGGATGAAGGGATAGTGTTGATTCCCTTCGCTGTCCCGTCCCATTAGCGAGCAATTCCCTCAATTTGAAGCCCTTTGGGAGAAGTGAAAGACGCATATAAATAAATGAAGGGAACTTCATACGTCTTGTAAAGGAAAGTAACTGTACGTTTTGCCGATAAAAGAAGGAAAAGTTTTGCCGAATAAGCTAGATTATATTAAGGGCCGGTTATTCCAAATTCACGTTTCTAGAATGAGTTTTTTTGATAGAAAGCGTCATTCAAAAAAACTGAAAAATATATACATGTATAGATGCATCTTTTAACTAGTGCTTTCATTGGATAGAAACACAATACAGATAATTTGGCTCGATAAAAAAATAATCCGAAACAACATTGATTTTAAAAGCATTTTGAGTTTTATAGGACTTACAGAGACTCAATCAAAAAATAATTTGGATAGTTCGATAGCTATTAAAAAATTTAACAGGGAAATCATTGGATAGATGTTTAGTTATAATATTTGTATCTAAGTAAAACGTGTTTTTCTCCTATTTCGCCCTATCATGGACGCGGCGAGCGTCGTAACCGCCACCGTACAAGGCGCGCTGATATGAATTTTATTGTAATGACATTTAGGTCGATATTCGCACTGACAGAAATCGACCTGCTAATTTACGAAGAACGGGCCCTTAAGCGGATAGCGTTTCCGTGAATTAAATTTTGCAAAATCGTATCTGTTCAGTATTTTCGGAATTCAAAACATAATAATAAGAAAAATGCAAAAATATTTATATAATGTATTACTTAATATCCAATGTTTCTGAACGTGGTTGCTACTTGCTAAACAAAATATTAGCCTAATTTGTGCAAAAAAAGCTACAGGTTAACTTGTTTTTAATTTGTAGGTAATGGTGGAAACACTAGGCGCGACAGCTTGGTGTGGAGAGGTGCTGCAGGCGCGCGCCGCAGCAGCAGCGGCGCGGGCGCTGGCCGGTGCTGTCGCCGCGCTTACAGCTGTCGCCGACCGCTGCCGAGACCTGGTCGCTGTTACTGATGACCAGCAGAAAATACTGGTGAGTTTCTTGAAGCTATATCGGTGGTGAATGTTCAGTGTTATGTAAAAGAGTAGTCGACACAAAGTAGAAATAGTTGACAACTTGACACAAGAGTAGCCCTAACCTAACTCGCTTTATTTTTCTTACCCAAGGGTAGAAAAAATATAGAAAAGTTTGTGCATGTCAAGCGAAATAGATGAAAGCAAGTATAAGGCTGCGTTTCCATCAGAGATGTGTTGCGAGGAATGTGTTTTTGAGAACCAATAGAACCAATCGCTTCATTGACATGACCTTGCCATGACATCGCTTAGCGCGGCGATGCTATTGGATCTGATAAACACATCCCTCGCTGACATCTCTTGTGGAAACGCAGCCTAAAGCCACAAATGTTTTAAATTTTTAAGGATAATTTTTAGTATGTCCTGTCCTGATAAATAAGGCTTAGCAAAGGCCAAAGTAATGTAGCTGGATTGACTTATCTCCCTTTCCACAGATGACCAACAAGTCGTGGAACCGCGTGGTGGGCTTCAGTGAGGAGGCGCGTTCCCTCAGCGACTCGGCGGGCGGCGAGGCGCTGCGGCTGGCGTCGACCGGTGCGCGGGACTGGGACGCACCTGTGATGCTGCGGCGTCGCGCCAACCCTGATCCCGTGCTGCTGCCTTGCCGAGGCAGTTCTATTGCGCTGCACAGGTCAGTGGCCAGTGGGTGCAATGTGCAAGCAGCGGTGGTGTGGAAAACCAGTCCCTCTGCTGCCGTGCCGAGGCAGTTCTATTGCGCTGCACAGGTCAGTGGACTTGATGGGCTGACAGTGGTGGTTTGGCAAACCTGACCCCGTGTCTTGCCAAGGCAGTTCTATTGCGCTGCACAGGTATATCTTCTGCCCTGAGTAAAATGAGTTCATAGTTTCGGGCGCTAGTTTCGCTGGACTTTGGCGATGTCAGCCAAACTCCGACATCGGTTGTCTGATCCAGAATCTAGGGATTCCGGCGCATTCTACTGACAAATCAACAGGACTTGATTTTAAGAAACATTAATCATCATCTGTCTCTCTATCAGGAGCACCTCTCACGTGGTATTCGTGTGCGAGCCCACCACGTCTCTGGAGAACGACCGCGCGCGCGGCTCGCTGCACTCCATTCGGCGTGGCTCGCTGGACGTCCGTTCGGTCGCGTCGGACGGCCTGCGCCGGACCTCGCTAGCTAAGCTGCAAGGGTTGCCACTGGAAGCTCCAATCACTAAGGTATCGGTCATATTAGTAGATATTATTTAATTAAGGGCCAACAAAAACATCATCATTCATAAGCTAAAAGAGAAGATTTATAAAACTAAACATAATATTTTAGTATAGCCAAACGCCTTAGCCTCTAATGCAGCGGTTCCCAAAATTTTTGGTGGCGGATCCCTATTAAAGAGCTAAATTTTTGAGGAAACGTGCTATTGTCAATGTAACGTAATGTTTGGGATTTAAAAGAGAGAAAGCAATAATTATATTTAAGTACCTATCTCATTTTCTCACATTATCTCATTTCATTTGTTTAAAAACTTGTGATGCTCATTAACTGTAGGAATAAACTATATTTCAACTCGACCACAGCAACCCGAAAACCTTTTGCGGCCGTAACCACGCTGCGGTATCGAGTACACGTCATTATGAACATTTTCCGAAAGTTACTTTGTTTGAACTGAAATGGATTTATTTATAGTAATTGATAGTTAATTTTTAATTAAATTCTGATATTAAATGAAAGATTATATAAAACGTAAAGGCTTATTAAAGTGGTAAAGGGTAGGTAAAGGGTAGGTTTTTGAGATTGTCCTGTACGCCACAGAAAGGGTTTTTCTCTACGGTGAAATAGACCAAATGACTATAATTTGCAAAGCAAGATTGTTTGAACCTTTAGAAGACTCTGTGCAAAGCCTCGTCTCTGAATGGCAGACGCGATGGGACCCTTCCACCAAAGGGCGACATCTATATAACTTTTTCCCTAATATTCGAGAACGGCTATCCAAACATTGGATTGATATTGATCACTGCGTTTCTCAATTCCTGACCGGTCATGGAAATTTTAAGGCTGAACTTTATGGATTTAAACTAGTAGCATCACCTATGTGCGAGTGCTCGACCGAAGGCAACATGTTTGAACAAACCGCTCATCATGTTCTCTGGGAGTGCGGTCTCTGGCATGACGAAAGAACTACAATGCTAAACAACCTACTCTGTGCGTCTGGAGTCGCATACTACGGTGATCTTGTGGACAGCGCCAGAAACTTCCATGCCTTCAAGCGTTTTTGTCATAATTATTATTGGCAACAATCTAACACAACAAATTCCAATATTAATTTAGCTATAGCTTATTAGTCAAATTATTAACTTTTATTCCCGTGGTGCTTCCCCTTCAGTTTTTTGACTTTCGGTCATTGTAACTTTGTGCTGTCTCCCGGTTTGTATGGGGAGAATCTGGAATTCTTCCGACTCCTCCGATTTTGTTCTGATTAATTTCGTTGCGGGTCCCAAGACAGCTTTAGCATGTCCCTCGGGCTACCTGAGATCATATCAAAGGGTTTTCGTGGTTGGATACCGCTGTCGATCCTGGCGACACAGGAGATACAGTGGTGGGAACGTGTGGTGGGCCAAAGCCCTAAAATATAATTTTCAAAACTAATCTTTCTGTTTCTACAAAAAGCTAGCAATGTGTTTCTAAGAATGATGGGCATTTTGGTATAAACTATGAAGTCTCAACAAAGATAAATGATACACCATTAGATAGCTCTTAGTGAGTAGATAAAAAAGTTATATGGCGCCCAGCCCCTAACATTTGTACATTTTGAAATAATGTACAGTCAACGTACAAGGCTGGCGTTACTGACGTATAGGTTTTATCGTCTATACTCTATGTGGTAAAGTTTTTTGAGCTTAGAAAGGTAACAAAGGTAGCTTTGTAGGACCTGTAGTCTCTGAGAAAAACCGCGGACAGACAGACGGACGGACGGATGGACGGACGGACGGACGGATAGACGGATAGATGGACGGACAGACCGAAACTATAATATATGTGTTCCTTATTAACTACGGAACCCTAAAAATGATCTTGCTATAGTGTAACGTGATGTTATCAGCATAAAATGTACAAGCGCTGATGTCACTTTTAACGTGGATTTACAACTCGGTCTAGTCAACTCCGTACCTGGCGGCCATATAATATTATATGTATTGTACGGCCGCCAGGTACTAAGTTGACTCGACCGAGTTGTACTCAAAATGTACAACGAATCTTGACAAGCGCCCTGTTGGTCATCAATGTACATGGGTACCTATACCTTCCAAAAAATATATAATAAATTGTTGTTGAGCCCTATACCAGAGCCCATACATTTTTGCCCATCATCATTTCTATTCAATATTTCCCGTCTCTAATGTGGCCATACTAGCAGTAAAGTCTTTATACAAAGTACATTTTTTTGATATTTTTTGAGATGATGATGGAAAGATTTTCTAGAAACATAGACCAAGACACTTATATTATGTGTAAGCCAAAGTGTACTATAAGAACAAGCACTCGGCGCCCTGGTGTTTTATTAAAATTAAATTAACTTAAAAGCTTTTACTGAGTCGATACATTATGAATGTAATTAATGTTACATATTATGGACAACCACAGTAAGTGGTGTATATTAACATTAAATAATAGAACGTTGTATATATTAAAATAGAACCCTGAAATGACCACAGTCCACAACTATAAATGAAATTTTAACATTCAATTAAAAATTAATGAAAACAGCATTTTATAATATGATGCATCATACAACAGATAACTTTGTATAAAATGTATAATTACGAAAATTTTAAAATTAATTTGAATTATACGGACTTACCCGGCAGTATCCGAACACAAGGCAAGTTAACTAAAACCTTGTACTATTATCTATTCTGTGGTTCGGAAAATACTCTCTTACGTACGTAGATGCAGTGGCCTACGTTATTTAGTAGGGTTACATCAATTTTTCTTTGTCAGAGCGGGACTTTATAATCCCCCTCTCCCCCGGAACCCCTAATAATTTATTTCATTTTCATTTTATCCTTAATTATGAAAGTATAAAGGTAAATAAATACAATTGAGTATTTTGTAAATATTTTAAGTGCCTATAATATTATATTTTGTCTACCAATATTGATATCGAGCAAAATATCATAATATATTATTATGGCAGAATAATCACGTTTGTTGTAACTTGTATGGGAGTACATTACTTCCGTTACGTAAAAATACTCTTTGCGTTACGTGAAAATACTCTTAGATTATTGTCGTTTGGTATGTTTGTCAAAGCGGGACAATTTCGGCCTCGCGGGGGACAGCGGGACAGAATTCTTGAAAGCGGGACTGTCCCGCCCAAAACGGGACGTATGGTCACGTTACCTATACTGCATATCACAGACACATTATATCAAGATGCTATTTCTGTGCTGCCTATACTGTAAACATAAATCCAGAGCTGTCCATGAGTATTTTACGTAATCTTCCATTTTATTACCAGGTGATATCCCTCCTGTCCGCGGCGACGGAGGGGGCGCCGGCCGCGACAGTGGCGTGTATAGACCGCGCGGTCGACATGCTGCGCACCTCCGAGCTCTACTCGCCGCAGATGCGAGAGGACCCCAAACTGCGACACGAGGATCCCATAGCTACGGACCTGATCGGGGCGCTTTTGTCGGTGAGTTGGTTTATTTGGTCACTAGCTTTGTTTTTATTTTTATCAAAAAATGCTGTTAACCTCTTCTGCAATTAAAAAATGAAAAATGAGAGCAAACCTACCTACTACAATCATGACGGCAATACACTACGGCCCCCTTTGCTACGAGATCGCGAGTCGCGACTACGCTGAGCTTGCACCAACTATGTACACAAGTGGTTTACCGTTTGGAAACAAACTGTTCTATTTAGACACAAGGGTATTATATAATATATATTTTTTTTATATTTTAATAGGTACTAGTAAAATGGCTTACAAGCTGATATGTAAATTCAGACTTTGCGATATAATATTAAGAGTATGTTTCAGCACTTTCTGATGAGTGGCGAATAGGCTATCCACCAATTAACTTGACAGATCGAGTATGGAGAATCTGTCAAAAAAGTTGTGAATAGCTTATTCGGCACTTTATTAGGAAGTGGTGAAACAGGCCCCAAATATTTCCTTTTCAATTTTTTATTCCAAGAAACAGTCGCCATGGAACTTTTACAGCTTTTACTATACCTACTAGCACTGGCTTACATCCTACTAGTACCAGTACCATGTATGATGTATCCTCGTTTATGTAACAGTATCTACAATACAGAGGCGTAGCTACCGCCGTATATGCCTTTTCAATTATTCGGGGCCCATTGGATCCATATTTTGTTTTGTGAGAAATCTGTAACCTTTTCTAGGGGCCTTCAAATAAATTACTATACGGGCCCCGCCTAGGTACTTTTGCTACAATAGTATCCACTAACACAACATTTCTGTTCCCGATCCTGACCAGCGGGAGCAGACGAACGCAAACTTTGCGTATATGGTAGGAACTACATCACTAGTCTACTGTGAATGTCCTGTAGTGATGTTCCGCGTTTAGGAATTTCTTCATTTTCTCTTGGGGACCTGTTTCACAATTTGCTAAAAAGTATCAGATAGCTTTTTGCATGTTTTGACTCTGTTGTCCGATATATTATAAAAGAAATATTTTGCCACAAAATATATTATGTAAAATAAGTAGTGTATTATTCAGTTTCAACAACGAAGTTACTTAATGGGATTTACATAATGCATCGCTGTGTCATGACGCTTACGAAACGTTATGTCAAATACATTTTCGATATCTAACTTCGTTACCGACATTAGCGAATTTTGCATTCGCTAATTTCGAAAAATCATGTTTTCGGTGATTTCATGATCAAAAGCGTATATTAACTATTTTTTTAATTAGACAGTTAAATTAAGAACAGTATAACGCAAAGGGACTGAGTGCCAAAGAAACTTCAATTAAGCAATCTGGAACTTACTAGAATATTGTTAAACAGATCTCTCGTCTCTATGTAATATGTTGTATTATGAATGTTCTACTAGATAGAGTGTAGACCTTCATCTTTACTTACGATGTCAAATGTCTAGTTCGTTTGTTTGTTTCTCTACTAAACTAATTTATACGGGTCATGGCTTATTCAGCTGGTCTTGTCTCTTTAGTTTTCAACAAGCTTCTTTAAAACCTACCAAACAAAACTAATTCTATGCTTTAACTACTGACTGCTTGACTAAAACTTTAACAAAACTAACATCGCGCTAACTACGAAATAAGTGTTTGTTATCTAGCTGCTATAGTTTGATTGGAGATAAAAATTATAAACAAGACCCAACATTTCTCATTTCTTTCACTCGCGTACAAAAATGTTGTTGTCTCAGTTTTACGCAACATTCTTAAATTCGTGCACCAATGGAAAAGCCTCTTTTCAAAACTTCTTTAATCTTTATCTATTTTTAAGATTCTCGGACATATCTATCAAAAACATGTTGAAAATAATTTTTTGAATTTGCTTTATTTAAAAACAGAGCCAATTACCGACTAAATTATCAATTTTTATATTACGGATGTCTAAATACTCGTATTGTTTGTCAGTTACATCTTCAAGTTTAAACTGCTGAACCGATTAAAATTAAACCTGGTATGGAGGCACTCTAAATGATGTGCAGGAATATATGACAGATACTTAATTGAATTTTTCGCGCAATAACATGTGAGAAACTTTTGAATATTCGGCCTCAAAAGTATTTTAGATTAGCAAAACGTTTTTTTTTTATAAAACGCTGTTATGGCGTTGTTATTCTTCTTAGGATAGAAATAGTGATCATCATATTATTCTATTACTTGACTTCTATGAAAAACTCTGAAAATACGACAAAAGTATCGTATTATTCTCTATAGTTGGCTTATTAGCTTCATCTTACTTTTCGCTTTGTGAACAAAATAATATTATCTTGTTTCTATCTTATTTTCTTTGTATTCTTACTAATCTTTAATCTTTTATACAATAGAGAGCTTTGACATGTGAACTAATATATGCTATGTTATTACTTTACACGTATTGTTAGTATTTATATATTAAAATTCTAAAGAAAATTTTGTAATACTCAAAAATTGAATTTATTTACTTTAAAGATGAATAAGATTTCACTTTCATTAGCAGTTTCAAATAATATATTTTTATTTGTTTTTTCCTGTATTTGGATATAAATACTTTTTAGACTAGTTTTTATTAGCAAAAACGTAAATAATGTTATTTTAACAATATTCAAGTTCTATTGTTTTTTATTTCACTCTTTATACTTTGTCTTAATTACAAAAAAAGATAAGGACAGGACTAATTAATGTTGTTGTCTTTATCTGTCAACTGGAGAATGACAGCTACATAGATTAGTGAGTCTCGAGTGCTTAGTCAAAATGTATTCGCTAAGTTAGACGTCAAATATTATGTATGGGATTTGACATGACGCTTGCGATGTGTCAAATCCCATATATTTTCGATAACTTCGCTACCGAAACTAGCGATTGCATTTTGTTTATGCCGTCTGGTTTTAATCTTTGCTTATTTAGTTTGTCTTTCTATGCTTTATTTATTTATTGTTATCTGTTGTGTTCCAGCAAGGAGCGAGCAACGTGTTGTCTTCGCGGAGGAGCAGCAACGACTCAACTGTGGTTCGGACGCAGGCCAACCGTACGCATATGAAGCACAAGGTAATTATAACTACCCACATGAGAAAATTACTGTTATTGTTTTTAATCAGTTCAAAACTGTAACGATTTTTGTTGAGTTTATATAGGTTTTTTGTACATAATTGAAATAACTTCGTTCCACCCGGGTGTCCCTTGACACCTTCTCAGGTTTATTTTTATTTTATTTTTATGATATAATTTGTTCAAAGACATCAGGGCAACTCCGCGAGCTGCTGGATACGAGCCTCAGCTGGGACTTCGAGATATTCCGCCTGGAGGAGATGACCCGGGGCCGGCCGCTCACCCACCTGGGGCTGACCCTCATGGGCTCGCGATTCGACGTGTGCTCCACTCTGGAATGCGACGAAAGGACCCTGCTGCACTGGCTCACCATCATCGAGACTAATTACCACGCTGTCAACACTTACCACAATTCCACGCATGCCGCTGATGTGCTGCAGGTGAGATGATGACCAAAGTTTTTAAAGAAAAAGTAGGGTTAGTCAGTGTAAGTGTTCCCACACATACCTAACTGCGAATTCGCATCGCATCGCAATTATATCTGCGACAAAATTCATAATAAAAATGACATTGCAATGCGATGCGGATTCGCAGTTTTGTGTGGGAGCCCTAATTGCGAAATCAGGACAAGACAAAATAATTGAGGTTAATATAATAATAATAATTAGGTTAGTGTAATGAGGTTAGTGTAATTCCGGACTAAGACCCAGTTTCATCAAGCAATGTTAAATAAATAACGGCTTGTTAAATCAGTTAACGGCCTGTTAGAGCTATCGAGCGTTCCACCATGTCCTAATGTCATGTCAAATCGCCTAACACGGTGTTAAAATTTTAATTCCTGCTGTGGAGGTCCATTAAATATTTAACAGGCTGTTATATGAGTCAAAACAACATCTGTCAAAGACAATATCCAATATTAATAAAAGAATCTGTTTTGACTTTTGTGGGTTTCCGCTATGTTTCACATATTATTTATTATTTTTTATAGTGAAGAATAATTATTCATTTTCATTTTGTCAAAAATTCAGCCCTCGGATTTTCCTTGACATTGCAAATACTCTAACTTGTATCAAATTATCAAACCGAAATAAGTAAATAAAAGTTTGTATTATGATTCATGTTTTCAGCTTTGACAGATAATAATTATAATCCTGGTAAATTAAAAAGAACTATTGTAGCGTAACAAATGTATGCGATCAGTGATATTTTAATTTAGTCGCATTATCTACCAGATGACGTATTATACGAATAAGGAAGAAAATGACACATTGCAGCAGACATGTCGTATTATACTTGTACATTGCAATTTCGTCGCCTTATAACAAGAACGAACGAATTGAAAGTTGTTCACTCGTTGTTCACTTAACATTGCATTTACTAATCCGCTGTTAAATTTTTACTGTGGGACATAAGTATTTTGACAGTATGTTTAATTTTCTAAGGCCCGATAAGTAATGCCTTGTTAGGATTTAACAAACAGAGGTTGGTGAAATTGGGTCTAAAGTTACTTAAGTGCGAATTTACTCTGATTACCTCTGCCAAAAGTTAAGTGCGGATACAGGGAAAGTCCATAGAATTGTAAATTGTTGCTCCCAAGACCAACAATAAGAAATGCAATACAATATTTAGGAAGTGTTTTTAATAGAATTAAAAAAAATATTCGAGCAAACAATAATTGCATTTACATATCACAAAAAAGTATACCTGACAAAATTTATATTTCGAATTGCAGGCCGTAGCGTTCTTCCTGGAGAAGGACCGTCTGAAAAGCGTGTTGGAGCCACTGGAGGTGGCTGCGGCGTTACTGGCTGCTGCGGCCCATGACGTGGACCACCCTGGCACCTCGTCCGCCTTCCTCTGCAACTCCCGCCATGCTCTCGCCGTACTGTACAATGACGTCAGTGTGCTGGAGTCCCACCATGCTGCGCTTACCTTCAAGCTTACGCTCAGTGAGTATTGCAATTGTTGTCTTTTTGTTATTAATTTATTATACCTGTTATATACCTAATTGATAATAGTTAAGGGATTGTACGTGTCCCTTGTATACAACATGACTGGTGAGATATTACCGATACTTATGACGACCTCTGTGGCTCAGTGGTGAGCGCGTCGGTAGCTCAAGCCGGGGGTCGCGGGTTCAAATCCCGCCGACGGAACAAAAAAGTTTTCAATGTTCCCGGGTCTGGATGTGTATTAGATATGTGTATGATATAATAAAAATCTTAAATATATGTATAGTATAAAAGTATTAAATATATTTCCGTTGTCTGGTACCTGTAACACAGGTCCTTTAGGTACTTAGCATAGGGCCAGTTTTTTTTATCTATGGACGCTTCACACCACTGAAGTGGTGTGAAGAGTCCATAGATAAAAAAAACTTATGGAGAGTACTCTCAACTCTGTACTCGATTCTCATTATATTTATTATGCAATAAAATTAGGTTCTTAATTTTTTTCCAAACCCAATATGAATAAAAAAATAAATGAATCATGGATACTAAGTAAATTACGCGGCTAGGCAAGTAGGCATACAGCATACTATGCGGCCGGTGCAGAGGCATGCGCTACCAAAGAAACACCACACAACTACTCTTCCCGCGCGCGGTGTCCATGCGTTGGGTAAATAATTATTTAACTTTAAGCTACATTTACTCAGTGATCAATTGATATTATTTTTTTATATTATTTTTTTCAACTAATATAATAGCCAAATATCACGTCCTCGAGTATTGAACGTGTCTCACCAGTCACGCAGGAGAGTTCACTGTGAAAGTAGCAACGCTGAAAGAGTTTTTTTGTAATTTGTATGGACAAGCGCCCCAGCGTCATGAATTTGCCAATACAAATCACAAAAAATTGCTCTTTCAGAGCTGCTACTTTCACAGTGAACTCTTTATAAGGAACACATGTACATACACCCATAAAGTATTATCACTTAGTTTTGTTACACTCTGTATTTTAATTTGACTACCTATATTATGGGAATAAATTAAATTCGACTGTCTCGTTGTACCATCGAGGAAATTGATTCCTAGGCAATCGACAGACCGTATTATGTCAATTCAATGTTTCAATTCTGATCTATCGGCTGGGTTTGACGTATGGCGACCAAACTACGTAGGTCCCCAAAATTATTACAGTTTTATCTAGTAAACATTTTTGGAGTAAGATTTATTTATTTTAAACATGTCTTTACAGACGACGATCGCGTGAATATCTTCAAGAACCTAGACCGCGACACGTACAAGTCTGTCCGGCACAACCTCATCGATATGATATTGGCGACGGAGATGACCAAACACTTCGAACACCTCGCCAAATTCGTCAACGTCTTCTACGCCAGACCCGGCAGCAAGGAGGACGGAATGAATACTGACGTGAGTATAGGAATTCTATAATTTTTGTCACATCTCATCGTATGAAAGTACTACATAAACTTTTTATGGGATCAAAACAGCGCCTCTAGTGGCCAAAATAGGAACTTATTTAAAGCTATACCGTAACATAATTATTAAGGTTAGCAGTAACAGGAACGCACCTTAAAACCTCTGGAATCGTGACTAATCGGTGACATGTACATTTTACCATCCAGGAAATAGATTCCTAGGCAGTTGACGGATCTACGTGTCATACGGTCGGCTTATGTCAATTTAATGTTAGCTGTGATCGGTCGGATGGGTTTGACTTAACGCGACCAAATTACTTAGGTTTGCCTTCTGCCTAGGAACAACTTCTCTGATAGTACAAGTCGGTTTGGCACCAGCCTGATGGCCAAGTAAGTCTGATTAATTTGAATAACCCGCGAATCAGCAAATATTTAATTTACCTGGCACCCCTGTATGACATTGTTATTCTACCGCGCATCATGATGATAAAACGTTCATTAATTTAGCGTCAACTTAAAGCATCCGACTTACCCTTATCAGCCTTATTCATTTTTTTAAGTGTAAACAGTACTATAAAAATACTAACTCTAAACTAAAAAGTATATCAAAAAATTGTTTCTTTTCAGGAGCCACTAGCTCTGGACACCACGGCGCTGCAGTCACCAGAAAACGTGGTGCTGATCAAGAGGATGATGATCAAGTGTGCGGACGTCTCCAACGCCTCACGACCTCAGAAGTTCGCCTTTGAATGGGCAAGGAGGTAATAGCATTATAACTTTTTCTTGTTTTTGCTAAAGGTAATCCTGAAATATATAGAGTCTCCTAAAGGCGATATCACACCGATCAAGTAAAAATTTCTTGTGTCACTGTTTACTACATTTTAACTTATTAAAGTTAAATCATGATATGCGTTTACTTTACTGTGCATTAACCAAGGTAGTAATTAGTGCCACTAGGCACTAGGCCGCCGGCTTGGTACTCTTGTGTATAATCCTTACTAATCTTACAAATACGAAAGTTTCTATCTGGTACTTATTTACGGTTAAACGGCTGAACCCATCTATCTATATCATCCATCCATCATGAAATCCAAGAAATACTTGGAGAGGTGGATACGGAAAAAGGTTACTGTTTGTTTGAGATATATACAACAAATTTCTGCGCGAGTTATCTCAATCAAATAATAATGAAATCTTCTTTTTCTCCCTAGAATCGCGGAGGAGTACTTCCTGCAGACGGACGAGGAGAAGGCGCGCGCGCTGCCCGTGGTGATGCCGATGTTCGACCGCGCCACCTGCTCCATCCCGCGCTCGCAGATCGGCTTCATCGACTACATCATCATCGACATGATGGAGGCTTGGGCCGGTGAGTTTGTCGCCATATTTTTCGACTTCGTTATCGTTGTCGTTGTCGCTATCGTCGTCACGATATTCATTATCGTCATCGTCGTTTTAGGATCAGTTAATTAGCTAGTTTCGATAGCATGATGCTGCCTCCCTAGACAAGCGGCAAGCGATCATCGTAAACGCTAACGCTACAGAATGTATGGGATTTGACATTAGTATACGCTAGCGAATCCATGACTTACGTCAAATCGCATACATTTTGTGGCGTTAGCGTTTACGATAATTGCTTGCCACTTGTCTAGGGGGGCTGATGACAATACATACATGACTAGCTAAGAAGCGTCATTACAAATCCAATATGGCGGCCTCCTTAAGATGACGGACAGGCTATTTGAAATGCACCCCCATAATATGGGTATCAAATGAAATTATTTGCTGTCAGGAATACGTAAAAAATAGTCACGTGACTTAAATCCAACATGGCGGACATCCAAGATGACGGATTGGCTTAGAGCGTGCTCAAAGCGTGTTTTTGAGTTTTTTAAACTTAATCTTCGCCTACAGATGAGACAGATTGTATAATATAGTCTATACTTATTGTATACTATTATATTATCTGTTGTGTTTAGCAAAGGAGCAAGCAACGTGCTGTCTTCACTTTAATTATTTATTTATTATTATTTATGTTACCAGAAATCCATACCCTAAACCATAAATTTCCATTCCAGCGTTCATCGACATGCCGGAGCTGGTGACGCACGCGCGCGCCAACCACCAGCGCTGGCGGGAGCTGGACGAAGCTGGAGTCACTACCTTCGCCGACATCCAGCGGGCGCAGCGCCTCACCACCACTACCACCACCACAACCGAGTGACGGCAGGGGAGCTCCTCGGAACTCGAGACGCGACGCTCGACCCGGGAGAGACTCCCCACTCTCACTGCCAGGACCTCCATTTAGGCCGAACAGTTTTGCCACATCCAGGACATTTAGGCAAAACGGGCAGGTTTGCCACAGCCAGGATATTTAGCCAGAACGGGCAGTTTTGCCACGGCCAGGACATCCATTTTAAGGCATCAGAGTTTTGTCTAGCCAGTGAGGGTTCTTCTTATTTTTACTATGGCCAACTCAGTGAGTCGCTAATGACAGACTGGCTCGAGCAATAAGGGGTTTAAGTTCGTGACATAATATAACAGCTGTTTGACACGACTTGATACGAAAAACGAATACATAGCGCCACCTGGTGGTAGGAAAGTGTCGGAAAATTCTTATTGGCATTTTTTAAGACATGAGCCCACCATGCAGCTCTCTGTGTGAATCAGGTCTGCCTTGCAGAGGCAAATTAAATATCGAGAACCCAGCTCATTACATACATGCCGTTGGCATGAAGTGGAAGGACCATCCTTTGAAAGAAAAGATAATATTATGTCAGTAGAAGTGGCAGAAGTAAAACTACTTTGCTTAAAATCGTGATCGTGTCGTGACTCGTGAGTCGTGAAGCGGTATTGAAGGGTTCAAAAACTAATTTTTGATAGTCATAAGAACGTCGCTTGCTATAAGTGACGTTTGGAAACAAAGGTCGCAAATCAATTTCTAATATCGTTTTCGGCATCTGAACTGCCCCGGGGCAGGGTGGGCCGAAAGAACGTAAATAACGTATTGCACTAATGCTATGCAATACGTAGTTTATGTTCTTAATTTAAACTTCGGATGTTTCCGTATCCTGCCCCGGGGCAGTTCAGATGCTGAAAACGCTATTCGACCAATCTCCGAAAGACCAATGTCAAAAATAAATTGCAAGTAGTTTGTTATTTGAGATAAAACAGCTTGCAAGGAACATGAAACTGATACTAAAAATCTTCCTAGATTTTATTATTTTATTCGAAGATTTTATTTATGAAATCGGGGGCCAATTCTACGTGTGCCACATTTATGTAGAAGCATTAGTAAATTTGTAATCTACTTACACTTTGAATACTTATTATTTCTGTGTTACCTGTAATCAGGAAAATCGGATATGACTACCTACTCAATTTTATAAATCTATCAGTGCTGTACAGGTCAACCGACGCGCTCATCAAACTTTTCGTCACAACAGAAACGAATTATCATCAAAGCTAGCTTGATAGGTTTCTAAAATTGGATGAAAAACTCCAAACCGTTGGAAGACAGTTTGCAAGATTTTTAAATACTATCGGAGAAAAAACATGTAGCAGCGCGAGCTGTCTCCCATAGGTAGGGTTAGGCTGGAACTACACGCGCCGAAATTCCGGAATTACGGGTAAATTAGATTTTTTTACATTGACATTTGTCTCAACATTGAGTCACGTGTCAATGTCAAAAATATTTCAGCTTGAATGTAATAGCGCAGAGTTCTAATTTCAGCATCGTAAATTTTTCCGGAATTCTGGCGCGGAATCCTAGCCTTAATTAAGTATTGTGCTCTGCACTCTGACTTGAAAGTCTGTAGATTCTGAAAATCGGCGACATAAACTTTCTTAATCGGATGCGTATAGCACACCGACTTAAAGTCTGACCGGAAGGCCGGCTGCGCCGCCCCGAAGACGGCTTGTCCGTTAATACGCTTATTTTATATAATATTCGTGTTAGTGATACTTCGGTATCTAGTTGTTAATATTGAGATGTTATTCGGTGTTGTAAAGCAGCTATTCGATAAGCTATTTTATATCTTTGGAGTATATTCTTCAATTCTTTATATATTATTGTTTACACATTGGTAAAGAAATCCAGAAATCATATGGTATTTGTTTTGTGTACTCCCCAGGCAAAATTAGTGTTTAGTGCCATACAAAAATATTTAAGTCAGAATATAACTAAATTGAGCTCATTTTTGCCCTCTAGGTACTTTAAAAAGATAATCGAAAAGTCATTAAACTGCAAAAATCCTGTATAACCTTTGTGTAAACAATAGACTTTATTTCAATGAATATAAAATATTAATATTATAATGTAGTAGAAGTTTATAAATGTGAAATAGTGCCATATGTACACGGCCCTATTTTGAACATCAGTAGGTACAGCGCAATTTTTTATACTTGTCAAATAATGTATTGTATTTAAAAATATATCATCCGGTCGCGAATTACAAAGAAACTTAATCATTGACTTCTCGTTCTTGTCTCTTTCTCGTGCTCGATAATGCTCAACATTTTCCTGTGTGAAAAAAGGAGGCAAAAGCAATAGGTCCGTAATTCGCGATCGGACTTTAGACAACAGACATTTATATTTTATCACTTTTGAACCGTTTGCTCTGTATGACGCTCCCGTGCTCATCGCTGTACCTATTGTCAATGAGAATTTCATTATGTCATAAAACACTGAAGTTCTACAGTATTGTAATCGATTTCAGTAGTAGATAAATTATCAAAGACAAAATTAATAGTATTAATAAGTGTATGTAATCGGTCCATATAAATATTTACTTGAGCTTCGGATGAATATTTTTGTATACATGTAATTTTATAATGTCTTTATACCGAACCATCGGCCTCATCATATCAAAATTACAATTTTTGAACAATTTAACTGTAGACATCTTACCCGACTGCGAAAGAAGGGTTACGTTTTCGAATCACTCTTCGATGTAAGTACCTACACATCGTAAGGCGTATACTGTCGCTTAGTTTTCAATATTTATGGTAATTTAAATTCAAATAAGGTAAAAATTAGATATTATGTACTTACTCGTCTATTCGACGCTGGTATGCTAAGTAACTTATATAGACGTAAGGATTTATATACACTAGAGAGTGGATTATCCGGATTTGTGGTAGGTAATAGGTATACGGGTATTCGATATCTGAGTACTAAGGCTAAATCGGTTAATTTGAGTATCCACTATAATAGTAAATTATTGAAGTTATATTCGCTTCCTTGTGCTCAAAGTCTAATACGGTCTAATTACTTCGATGTATATTATGTAATGCGCGGTCGAGATCATGGATACAAAATTTCACGGAATTGTACAAAATGCGTCTGTGACACATAAACGACAGTACTGTACATGTCTAAATTGTATATTATTTCTTTGATAATTTCGCACGTATCCATGACAGTGACGGTGCACCGATATAACTTCTTAGATTATTCATTTACATATTAAATTATTTAATTGTAGTTTGTGGTGTTCAATCTCATAATAATATAATTGTTTAACATTGTACTAAAACTTTTAATATATCGATGTACTTAGGTAGCTCAATTCCATATTTAGATTTTGATGAGTGCTGTTGATTTTAAATTAACTTTCTTCTTTGACCATCATGAACTTGGCATAACGTTATGCCAAGGACATAAGGATCAACATTATTGAAATTCCCAGATAAAATAACTCTTATGGCTGTGAATATACGCGCTGGAATTTCAGAGACGCTATGAAATTTATTATACTGCGTGACTGGTGAGACATGTTCAATACTCGAGGACGTGATATTTGGCTATTATATTAGTTGGAAAAAAATAATATAAAAAAATAATATCAATTGATCACTGAGTAAATGTAGCTTAAAGTTAAATAATTATTTACCAAACGCATGGACACCGTGCGCGGGAGGGGTAGTTGTGTGGTGTTTCTTTGGTAGCGCACGCCTCTGCACCGGCCGCATAGTATGCCTACTTGCCTAGCCGCGTAATTTACTTAGTATCCATGATTCATTTATTTTTGGGAAATTCGGAAAAAAATTAAGTACCTAATTTTATTACATATTTATAATTAGAATCGAGTACTGAATACTCTCCTTAAGTATCGGTATTGTCTCACCAGTCATGCTGTATTAATATTAATATGTACAGTGTACACTGTACACTTCCAATGCTTAGGTATATTTTTTTCCGGAATTTTGGAAATCCGGCACGTGTAGTCCCAGCCTAATAGTATGTATGAAACAAAATATAACACTGTTTTGTATTGAGTTAAATCAATAACAGAATACGATTTAAATTTTAAAATAATTTATAAATTATTGTTAAAGCCTATATAATTACATAATATTATGTATGACTTGAATATAAAAATTATTTAATACCTACGTTATAGAAAATCAACAACACAATTTTTTTTAATTTTATTATAATATTTTAAATTGTGTGTCTGAAATGCGTGTGTATTTATGTTTTTAAATTTTCAATAATAGCAAAAGTTTCAAAAATTATTTGCCCTAGAGATGAAACTTTTCAGTTCATTTTATTTTGGATTGAAAGAAAATATTTCATCGCCATCTTGAGGCGATTATTATAAAAATAAATTCGAAATGCGTACAGCGTAAGTATTTAAAATATACCTTTTCCTAACTTAACAAAATTATTACCTACTTACTTAATTAATGTTGTTATAAAATACAAAATAAGTTTATAATTATCTATTATGAAAACAGTATCAATATAATAATACATATTATGGTATTATAATGTGAGGCTTATGAGTTATGACTTATCCCAATTTACTTGTGATTGAGATTAGAAGTACCAGACGTACCTAATTATTTTGCTACAGGCTTTTACGAAATGAGCATAGTAGGCAAAATCTGCACTTATACAAGGTGTGACAAAAATAAGTGATAATAATTTAGTGTGTGTACGTGTTCCTTGCAGAGAGTTCACTGTGAAAGTAGCAGCGCTGAAAGACCAAAATTTTTTTCACTTTTGTATGGAGAAAGTAGAAACTCGTGACGCTGCAGGGCTCTTGCCCATACAAAAGTGAAAAAAATATGGTCTCTCAGCACTGCTACTTTCACAGTGAACTCTCTACAAGGAATACGTACACAGTACACACCCTAAATTATTATCACTTATTTTTGTTACACCCTGTAGAAGAAAGAAAGAAATGCAAGAAGTGGCGATATTGATAAAAACACACCCTTTATTTTTACTTAATCCTAGCATTCATTGATACATATTATTATGCTTCAATGACAGGGTAATAGAAAAATGTTCTGAATAAAATCAATCAATAACTATTGAAATAATAATTATTGTTCTCAAAATATGAAACCTAACACTACTTCTAATCTCAATTTCAATTTATTTGCCATTTTCGTTTAATTTGGTCATGTAATATAAGGTTATCAGGGCTGGTCCCTGGCTGAATGACGAGTTAAAGTTGTTGTGAATTTTATATATATTATGCTAAATGATTATTTAGTTATAAGAACTAATATAATAACAAACCTACAACACTAAACGCGCAAACACTTCAAGCACAGTCGACATGAAACATACAAATTACAATTTTAAGTTAACATGTTGTGTGTAATCTGGTGTTTAGCCATAATATTGCATTCTGTAGTTTCGAAAGCGAAGATAAATGTTATAAATACATACAGCCGAACGTATTACCTCCTCCTTTTTGGAAGTCGGTCAAAATTAGCTAAGTGTCATGTGACATGTCGCTTGCGATATGGTATGCCAAAGCCCATACATTTCGATATCTAATTTCGTTATTGAAACTGACGAATGAATAAGATGATGCCCTTTGTGCTACATAATAATATTATTATAATTATTAACGCAATGTATCTTGGTGTCAACGCAAACAAACATGTAATTAATAACCTGACAATGCGTGTTGATTTTTAAATAGGTACAATGTATATATTTTTATTATTTATTGACGTATAATGCAGTTATGTTGATGTAATTGAAATATGTAGGTAATGTTTTGAAGCACAAATTATTATGACGTATCGTTACAACTTACAACCCATGTAAAAATCTGTGAAATTTAAATCTATAAACAATAAACATAACATAATATATTAAGAAATAAGAGCTAGATATTCTTAGCTCGAAATTCAACATATTTTGTTGATAAAAACTTAAAAATTACTGCATTTATGCAGTGATATGTAATGAAATTGCTAAAAAAACACCTTGTTGCTGAGATTGTAGTTATTTTTTAAGTTGTGTAAAGATCTTGCGTTATTGTGTATGGTAGATTATACCTTGTATGTTCTGTTAGTACCGCTAAGAATGACATTGTTGTGTTGTACAAATAAATACATACATACTGACAATATATTGTTTTAATAACTATCCTACTTTCACTAGACCTCGTAACTGTAATAAAGATCTTTACATCTCTTACTCATATCTGATATCAATTTGTTACAATTCACAAAAAATAAATAAATGAGAGTGGTCACAAGAAAAATCTTAGAATTACGGTAGTAGGTAGATCGAAAAAAATTAACGCAAACACCTCTTTATATTATGTTATGCGCTCCTGGTACTTCATAGTTTAAAACAAATGGGCTACCCCCTATTTACAAAATGTTGGGGGTAACTGCAAGAAAAATCTTAAAATTAGTGGGTGGAACAAAAAACCTCTTCATACGTTGTGTGCTCCTGGTACTACAATACTACAGAGGATCATCAAATCGACATATTATTTTATCCTTGCTACCTCTGTGAGCTACCACTTTTGAGAATTTTAGCAGAGGAAATTTTTGTCTTACCATAATGAAGCTACTCACGGAAAATTAGCTTGATAGTAATCATCAAATAAAAAGAATGTTCTAGGGAACCAGGGGGGTGTGCCAAAATGTTTTCGTTTTCGCTTCGTTATAGAATCGCCGATGAAAATGTATGGAATTGACATAAGCGTTCGTTAATATGACGTTGACGTTCGACTCGTCATGTCAATTCCATATATTTTGATCGGCGATTCTATAACGAAGCGAAAACGAAAACATTTTGGCACACCCCGCTGGACTATCAAAATTGAGCTTAAAAAATATTAAGAATAAACAACAAATAGTTGGACTTCCATATTATCATTCCAAGGAGCATGATTTAAGCAAATAAAAGTAAATCCACTAAATCCATCATAAAACATTTTATTATAAACAATAATTCTTATAAAACATATTTTACAGACTGTTCGGGACGTAGATTGAAACAATGTAAAAATTCAAGTAAGTAAAGGAATAGAACAAGTTTACAATTATACATTTATTAAAGATAATATACAATCTCTTTTATAATTTTGATATTGTATATTAAATATATGACATATTATACAACTTTGCATACTCTAAATGAGTAAATATTTTTTTTACAAATGTCAGTAGTATCGGTTCCTAAATTTATCATAGCACTCGACCAAGTAAAAAAGTTTAAGATTGATGCTTTTGCCTTTTGCATACTATTTGATTGGTTTGAGAAGCATGCAAATTATTGCCTAGTCGTCAAAAACAAGTAACAATACACGATTAATAATTATACAACATTTCCAATAATATCAGATGTTGTTTTTGATGAAAATTTTTACATGTGACCAAATATTGGTTTTTTGTAAATAAAAAAACAGCGAACTGTTTCTAATTGCCTGTATAATAAATTAGGAACCGTCACCAATTAAACATTATACTTCATAACGTAACTTTTACAAACACTTTCAAAGACTGATCAACCACTACTTTTCCTTCAAATAATCAAACTAAAAAAAATTATATACCTAACCACGAAAAAAATTGATGTCACGGATACTAAAAACAAAATAGCTAAATAAAAACAGCTCCAAAAATAAAATTTGCCGAATGACATTTCCTTTAAGAGGAATATTGAGGGTAAAAAGAGAGTATAAAAAGAACGCTAATAGAGAGAAACTACTTCTATTTGGCCCCTTCTATTTTAGAGATCTGAAAACGTTAACGCAACGAATTTATACTTTTTTGTTAAATTCGTTACGATAGCAAAAAACACGGCCTATGGAATGAAATCGGAGGGGTGAGCATGACCTTTAAAGAAGTAGTCTTAGCGACATCAACTTTATATGAAAATTTAACATTCTATTTTTATATTTACCCCTCCAGCTCCGTACAGTCTTTGCGCACAAACTTTTAACCGATGAAATTAAAATTAAACAAAGACAAGAAAAGAAAGAAAAATTATAAAACGGTAACGAATTTCAAATTTTTACGAATTGAAATATGAATGATTATAATTTTTTTTTTAAGAGAAATGATAATTTTGCCGTGCACACGTTGAAACGTAAGTACTAAACTCCCTGTTATTTCAATTTTTACCAACTTCTAGGTCTACATCGTCTAATGCCGCGGCCGCACATACGTAGTGCTTCGTGTTTAAAACAATACCATTGGACGATGTGCGTGTATCGTCCAATGGTATCGTCTCATAGCACGAAGCTTCGTACGATAGACGCATGTGGGGCCGCGGCATTAGGGTCAGCCACACAATATATTATGTTAGTTGATGATTCCATGGAATAGACCAGGAAACAGCGCCGCGTCTAAGTGTAATTTGATCCTTATTTATATCAATCACTTGGCGATTTCCCTGTTTTTTAAGTGATCATATCAAGTATTAATGGATCAATCGAGAGAGAAAATTCCGAATTGAGTCTAAACTCAAAACGCATTCGCTAGCTTCGATAGCGAAGTTAGATCTTATTCTTCTTTTTTATTAATGGGTCTTTTGTGAGTCGCCAATATCGGAGTGTTTTGGCAAAAGCGAAGTTAGATATCAAGTATTTATGGGATTTGTTCGCATCTCAAGCGCTATGACACTTAGCAAAGTTAGATGTTAAAAAAATATGGGATTTGATATCTAACTTCGCTATCGAAACTAGCGAATGTATTTTGACTGAGCACTGAGGGCCTAGACAAGTGGCATACGCTTAGAAAACGATAGCTAAATTCGTTATCAAAATAATAACGAATTTCGCTATCGCTAGGGACTTTTGATAACGAATTTCGTCATCGTTTTCGAAGCGTATGCCACTATTTGTCTAGGCCCTCTGATCTTTTGTCAGTGCGTTTTTATAGGCAACAATATTTTATCGTGAGTTTATCATAATATAAAATAATCATTAATAATCAGGGGGGTGAGCCAAAATGTTTTCGCTTCGTTATAGAATCGCCGATGAAAATGTATGGAATTGACATAAGCGTTCGTTAATATGACGTTGACGTTCGACTCGTCTTATGTCAATTCCATACATTTTGATTGGCGATTCTATAACGAAGCGAAAACGAAAAAGTTTCGGCTATAGGCCCTGCTTCTTTGAATATTATCTCGGTAACAAAATGTACCACAGATTAAAAATCACCAAAGTAGGAAAAATATGCCATAAAATTAAAAAGTATTTTGTATTTTGTTAGTTCACGAACGAAATCAAACGTTATATTTTTATCGGTGGTACATAACTTCTAACTATTAACGATATTTTAAAAAAGCATTCGTAATTTAGAATTTTTACATTATAATAATTTCAAATGCAAATAAAAATAGTCATTTCTACCAATTTACCAACATTCTTTAGTCACTCAGTTCAGTCTATTCATTCAACATAACCACAGCATGACATTGCGAAAATCCAAAACAGTAGTTTTCAATTTGATTAATATAATTTTGTGAACACCCGAACAAAGGCAAGCTAGTCTTCAATCAGTCGCAGATGGATGATATCATAACTTAAGGCTCAAACTAGAGAAAAGACTAAATGTGATGGCACAAATAATTGTGCCATCACATTTAGTCGCGTTCGTGCTGATAATAATATCAGCACGAACGCGCCGCATTTTAGAATTCGTTGTATGTAATGATGTGACACCTCACACATTTGTCCGCACCGTACGCGCCACATTTCGTCCACTATACGGTGCGTTCGACGCGTACGGCGCGTACGATGCTGAGGCTTTTAATAAAACCAAGGTGTTTTGCCGATGATATCAAAGGCCGTAAAGATTTGCCCGTAAAGTCATTATCACACTGACATAAAATGACCGCGAAACTCACATGCCTTCTTTGAGGTTTTCAGCGTCAGTGTTTTAAGATCTCAAGTTATGATACCGAACGCTTTGAGCATAAATGCACGTCATTCGCTCGACCCCTACTTTATACCATAAACCTTTAAATATGTTACTCTTTATTTGGAGAAACAGGTACTAGGTGATCCGCGCGAGTGAATTTAATCGTTGTTAAAAAATCAGTAACGTACAAGCGAGACGGATAAACTATATTGCCATTTCACTTGCACGATTAGGATAATAATATACTTTTACATTTGCTCAGATAATCAAAAATAGAGCTCACAAAAAATGACCAAAATTTCTCAAATCAGTTCTCGTAAGCTATAATTAAATTCACTCTCACGAACCGGACAATAATGTAATAAATTCTATAATATTTTTTATAATCTAACAACGATACCTACATTAATATATTTTTAAGGCATTAAAAATATGAACCTTTGAGACAGACACGCTTTGACGTCGAAATTGCAGTCACTTTATTTTGTTCTTGAAAATCTTTTATTCGTAGCCAAATTTCCAGTCTGAAAAACTTAAGGACTTGGCTGCGAATATCTCTATAATATGAATAATATTACTCGAGACATCTTCGAGCAATCTTGAAGACTGTTATTCAGATTGTACAGTTATCTCAAAAATAAAGTGTTGATTTAGATTTCAGGGCACATCTTACAAGCCAAAAATAAAATATTATAAGTATGGAATATTAGTTTATTCCGAATTTGAAGAATCTGCCCTTTGAAAAAATAGTTTAGACGAAATTGATTACTGCCCATTTAATCCATTCCAAAAGTACAACTACGTTTATATTGATAGAAAGAGGCTTCGGTTAAAAATATTACTTTGTATCTGCAAGCATTTTTCTTTCAATGTAAAATATACATAAATGTAGAATGGACTAGACTAGCGCGCGTCTGCGCAAATGGGCGTCATGTGACGTCATCTCGTACGCTCGTGCGTGCATGTTAACGTGCGCGCACGTACTAGCGTACTTTATAATATACTTGTACGCTCGAGCATGCGTGTCAACGTGCGTGCACGTATGAGCGTACTTTATGACATGCTTGTACGCTCAAGCGGACGTCTAAACGTGCGCGTACGCTCAGGCGTTCGTTTACACGTCTAAACGTACGCGTACGCTCGAGCGTGCGTTACGTGCGTCTCAGTGTACGCTCCGTGCCCGCGGTCGCTACATAACTAGCTGTTTGTCGCGGCACTGGTCGACCACGTAGCCGGTGAAACGCTTCAGGAACTTAGGGTACTCGCGTTTGTATACCGCGCGCAGCACTCCCGCCGGCGCCCAGCCACCGGGATTCACTGTGATCAACAATTACGGTTGTTATAGAATATACAATGATAAAGTACCAGATGGCTTACAACTTCTACAATATTATTTAGAGAAAATAAGAAAGATCTTGAAAACTGTTTAAGATACAAGTTTTACTTCATTAACGGCAGTGACAAACGATGTTGCTCGAACGACGTTGTCGGGGATAATAGACAAGCGAATATACATAATACAAACAACATTATACTTAATTTGCATAAGTTTATGTCAACATTTTTCATTTTCCATATGTTGTGCGATAATGAAATATCCTTATCCTAGTATATCACACAACCTGAGCACTTTTGTGGTATACTTAAAGGAAAAATTATCACGCCTATTGATTAGTGCTTTAACATAGTAATTATTATTTATATGTAGTCTGTAGACGTGTTATCATCGGTAAGTCAAGGTTTGGTTACTATTAAAATATGAAAAAAAAACTGCCTTAAAGACTATCACCACGCATTTAGCTAGATCTACAGTAGACTAAATATGTCTTACCTGTGCTGCAGTAAGCGATGCTTGTGGTGATGTTGTTTCGCGTCGGCCGCTCGCCCGCCGGCCACTCCGTGCGGCACGCCAGGCACACCGTCACGAACAGACGAATGCACGCGCCCGTGTTCGCCTGGGATGTTATAGTTTAGTTAGTGACTCGTGAAACCAAAATATTCTTGGGTGTTGGACGTGTTTTTTATCAATAAAAACAATATAGAACGCGAAGGCGAAAAGTGTCAAAACTGCTCACTCGGCAATCACTAGTAGTACCTCGATCGTGGGAATCGCAGATATTCAATAGTTATGTGGCAAGTGAGGACGTCCCGTTGCGACCCGTTGCGACGCCGGAGGTCCTGCTGTGAGATCCTACTAGTAGCAGTCACATGAACCTACCGGGAACGTGTCATCAGTAGTGGAGTGGTTGGTGACGGCGTACACGTTGTCGGGCGCGGCACGCACGTGCGACCAGAACAGCGCGTCCCGCTGCGACGCCGGCCAGATGCGCTTGAACGTCTGGTGGCAGACCAGCGCGTCCGCCGATATCTGCTCCACTATCGTCATCGTTTCTAGCGTCGCTGTGAACATACATGATGGTTAAAACCAGGATTCTACCTCCGATTGTAAAGATGTCCCAATTTCATGCCGTGTGAGGGGGACAGCTATACAATCAATGCTAGATTCGACGACTTTTGGTTTAACGGTAATCCGTATAAAAGTAAACAGTATGCACATCGACATAACGTCAGCAGCGGCAAAACTTGAACGTAACTGGAAATTGTCATACTGCTATGTATCGCCATTTTTGCTATGAGCTTTTATTATTATGGAAGTTATTATTATTATTATTATTATGGATGTAGCTTTTTTACTCGAACCAGCGATCTCTTTGATAGCTTTGAGCTACAGAAGTCTAAACTATACTCACTCTCCCACTCGTATCTGTATCGGGGGTTGTAGAAGTAGTGGCACATCTCGCGCGCCGACACGCCGCGCACCTTGTGCATCGCCTTAAGCGGGTCCATCACCATACCGTCCACTTCCATCTCCCTGGGAATTCAAGGGAATTGGTCAAGTGTGAGTCGGATTGAGGACGAAGAACGTGACGTTTAAACTTTAAATGTATACCAAGTAATAAGTAGTAAGACGTATTACGAATAAAACGTGTACAAACTAACTAGGGAAACTATTCGTCTTATATTTTTAGTGTACCGTTATGGCAACTATTCATCTGTAAAACTATTTACCTATAACAAATAAAGGTTGCACCAACTTACTTAAACCATAACTGTAACTTTAACTATAACTACAATGCAAAATGTCAAAAATTTGGGTTAAAGTAAAAAATGAACGCCATATTTAACCATAACCATTGGGCTCGACAAGGCTTTAAATGAACGTGGTGAAAAAAGGAACAAACACTGTAATTATACAATAACGTCATTTTTGACAGTTCTTTTTTACCAGCAGCGCCCCCGCCCACGTTCATTTAAAGCCTTGTCGGACCAGCAACAGACATCAGCTGTCAAATTCTGTGGTCAAAGTTAACTTTTTAATCTATTCGTATACAGGACAACTTAAAGTGATTAAGCACACCATTAATAATATAATTAATCACTTATTTTAATAACAATGGCTATCATTGGCAATATTCTGTGTGAACATGTAACGGAATTATTTGATCTACTTAACTAGGTATTTTTACTATCGTTGGCACAAATCTCAGAGTAATAAAGACAAATTAAAAGAAAAATTTAACCACAGATTTAAAAATATTTAACAATTTAAATATTTTTAAACCAAATGGCCTAAATATTACCTAATAAACGTTAATTATTTAAACCTAACTATCAAAAACAAGTACTATTCTCATTTCCCAAAGGATAACCCCAGGTAAAGAAATATTATTTATTAACTTGGTAACGTTCGTTTAAGTTCGTAGAAACTTAAACGAACGTTTAAGTTTCTACGAATTTAATTACAGGTTAACTGCGTGTAAAGCACACGCAGTTAACCTGTAATTAAATATTAATTATTCTCTAACCGAATGTAATTATTTAGTGGTTACTGGTTCATTATCGATTTCCCAGTGAGCAACTTTACTTGTCAAAATTAGGTAATTACTGATAAGTTTTACTAAAAATCCCAACTCAGTTGTCTAATAGTTAATAGTATGTTAAACTTTGCTTACACTTGAATTTCAAGTCACTTAAGGTGGTTCGTTTTCCATACAAAAAAACAATCGACATTAATTAGCTAATTTCATATACTACATAAATTATTTATATAAACATCTATTTATTTTGCAATACCATTGTCGCGAAATATATTTAAAATACTTTATTTCAAACAGAAGTCACATTTTTATTGATTTTTTTATAAAAAGTGACATTTGTGACTTATGTCACTTATTATAAAAAAAATCAATAAAAACGTTAATTAGTATTAGTATAAAATTAGCTAATTAATGTCGAATGTTTTTTTGTATGGAAAACGAACCACCTTAATATTTTTATTTTATATATAATAACTAATAAGTAACTACTAAAGGCAATATTGTCAGGTTTGTCGTATTATGTAGATTGTAGAGTGTAGACATGGAAAATGTTTTACTTAGTGTCATCTCAATGTACTTAGTGGATAGGAATGAATATTTTGAAAGACCGACAGCAGAGTCATGTCGATTATATTATATTTTTTTAACGTTTGATGTGTTACAGCGACACTGTAAAAATTACCATAAGAAAAAATTATACAATATACATAGACAGATCGCAGTCACATAAAGTCAGTGTTAGTCGTGATTAGAAGACCTACAGTAACTACAGACCTACCTATTACAGTATTAATTTAGTAGAAGGCCTACTAAATTAATACTGCCTATGTATCAAGTCTCTTCACATTACCAGCTACTGATATGCCCTCACCTCCTGTACATCCTCATGTCCCCCTCCTCTGCGAACAGCTGCCAGCCGATCTGTCCCCCCACACCCTCGAACGCCGCAGCCATCTGCTCCGTAGATATCCTGTCGATCTGGAACCAACAGGGAGTATGTTAGAAGGTTCTAGATTTGTTATGTTGATCTAGATTTAAGTGACGGTTTGAGAAAATGACCAAATTAACTGCAGAGCAGCTGATAAACTCAGCCGAAGGTAATTGTCCTGGTATGGCCACACAAAGACCCATTTATGTCATTTTGAACTTCATAATATTATGTTCTACATAAATATAGTACCTCATGTCAAGATCATCCACATAACACATTATAGTTTATACGACATCGCATCGCCAAAAGTCTTAAGACCTCGACTCAATTGTAATTCACGGTGTATCGTAGACCGTAGTACACCGGCTGCGTGTAATTTTACATTAGCCACGCGTACCGTGACCGAATCGCTAACGATTTGTTGACGATTGATCGACAACTTGATATTATAGAGTTGTTATATTATTGGGAAAATAGAGGTGACTAGATGACGCCCGCAATCCGTTCCGCCAAAACTCGTTTATCGCGCGGGAACCGTACATTTTTCCGAGATAAAAAGTATCCTATGTCCTTTCCCGGGACTCAAAGTTCCTTTAATTAATGAACAATTAACTTTAACAAGCGTTTAAATTAATTGTTGACTAGATACAAAATAGTAAAATTAAAGTTTGTCGATATTTTTTCTGCACAATAGCTAGAAATACTATACACTCTATACATATTATAGAAATACTATTCACTTTAAATACACGTGCATAGTACAGTCACGATAAACAGCCATCGTAACAAAACTACGAAGTACGAACATATTTTATACAGGGTGTAACAAAACTAACTGATAATACTTTAGGGTGTGTACGTGTTCCTTGTAGAGAGTTCACTGTGAAAATAGCAGCGCTGAAAGACCTTTTTTTTTTTCACTTTTGTATGGAGAAACTCGTGATGCCCGTGCCCTTGCCCATACAAACGTGAAAAAAATTTGGTCTTTCAGCGCTGCTACTTTCACAGTGAACTCTCCTACAAGGAATACGTACACACCCTAAAGTATTATCACTTAGTTTTGTTACACACTGTATTACAATATTAGAAATCACGAACTGATGCAGTTTCACCGGTAATGCAATTTTTATCGGATACTCGATGCTATAACGTCGATTCAACAAAATTATATATTATTATGTTTTGCTTATAAATTATTAGATGAAGCGCAACTCCGTCGCTCCACAATTCATTCATCGCGCGGGCACTGTGCATTTTTCTGGGACTTTTAGTAGTAAAGTATGATGATATACTTTTTAGTATATCATTATCATATTATCCTATGTCCTTTCCCGGAACTCAAGCGTCTCCATAGTCCATACACAACAAAATCGGTTCAGTTTTTGGGCGTGAGGAGGTAAAAGAGAGGCAGATCAGACACACACTTTGACATTAATAGTCAGAGAGGTATTATGTATTAGGGTACATAGTGTATATTTTCTTTGACATAGTATAGATGTGTTCGATGTATGTACAGACACAGACACATTTTGGCAAAAAAAATGTCGTTTAAAAAATCATAGTGGGTCTTCCGCCAAACGCAAACTCGTCCAAGCAAAAATATTATAATTTTTTCGAGTACGATAATTATTTTTCTCTCTAAACCTTATAATGTTGCCCACAAAAAAAAGCTAACATTCCAATGTTTTTCTAAGCTATTTACAGTATTGGGAATATCGCTAACAGCTTTTTTGTTGCCTCACAAACCGGTCATGACTCATGGGAACCCACATTAAGTCCCGTTATTAAGAGGGATACTGACCCTAAAAATAAAACATAGTCCTTCTCTCTTCACACTCACGCACGACTTTCATATGCCAGGTGAAAAAGGACGACGCGGAATCATCGCCAAGTTAGTTTTACTTGAATAAAAGACGAACTATAATGATTATGAAAAAAGTGTTTTGAGCAAATTTAGGTTTTATCAATGCCTTTTTAGATGTTAAAAAATATTAAAGAAAAGAAAGCGAACTTCGAAGATCCAAGCAAAAATGTGTCTAAAACAAGGTTTTTTGTAAAAAAGAAACTATCGAGCATTTTTTCAGTAATCGTGTTTTCGTCTTGAGCATTTAATCTTCATGAACTGAAGTTACTTGTGTAAAAAAATCAGCTTTCTAGACCTTACAGATTTTGAGATCTAGGTTTAAGAATGTAGTTAAGTTAGGGTCAAGTGCGCTCTTAAGAACGGGATCAAAATTTGTCCAGCGACCAGTATAGTATACATGAAATAACGACAAAGTTTAAGTAAAGTCAGTATTGGAATATTAAATTAGGCTAAGTACTTACTTTTTTATGGGACGAGTTTTTATTTTTGAGCATATTATTATGTTGTTTTTCTAACAGAAAATTAAACATTAAATGGTGTGGAATTATACGACAATAATAATATTATGTAGTAACAAATTTTCTCTTACCCCCTCTAATTAAAAAAAAAATTACACCATTTATATTTTTCCATAAAATTAAGTTTCAAATGCCAAATAATCAACCATAATAGTAATCAATTAATTAATTTTTACTCCCTTACTTATAAAAATAGTTACACAGTAAATAACTTTACGACGACAGTTTGCCTTTGTCTGGCATGGAAAAGTCACTAATGGCAGATAAAAACAGCGATACTTGTAATATCGTTATTTATAAGCTGAGTATTAGCAACAGGGTCTGTTTCTTACACAAAATACAAAGTACGGAAGGAAGTAATAATAATCTAATAGGCTCTAATCTAAGTGAGAAGATTTCGTAACCTCTAATAGAATCAGTAGACTATAGAGAGGTTCAGTATCGTATTATATTGGCGTTACATCATTCTGAGTCACGCTATCTCATTAGATGTAATTACAAATCTCACTTCCTATGTTTTGACTGTGTTTTGTGTGGAGTTACGTATTCACCAAATAGTAAGTTGTTTTAGTTTTACTATTTAAGGGAATTAATAAAACTATAGTGAATAAATCTGCCTCATTAATTATTAAATTATATCTAGAAGCCGCAATCAGACATAATATTAAACTTTAATTTAATGAAGAGTTTGAGAGATGGTGTATGGGGCTTATGTCAAATTCTTTATATAATCACTTTCAAGTAATTAACATTCGTATCTGAGTGCGGCAGTAAGGGACCTTAAAGAAAAAAATTGACACATTTTGTTTGGTCCTGCGGCCTGCCTAACCAATTGGCGATGATGATGACGACTATGTACTCAATGGTGACATAATTAGCTTGTAGCTATTTACGATGTACAATTAATAATATGTTATTGTCACCATAATAATAAACAATGATTTAGCGAACTATTTTAGGCGCTACTGAGAAAATCATTAGTCGATACGATACACTGGATGACTCACCTTATTCTATGAATGATAATTGTGAGTATCTCGAGAAATTCATTCATAATATTATAAGGTTGGCTCAGTTTATTGAACTCACAAGCACCACAAAAACCAAAAGTTTTTTGAGTAGTTTGTTACTTCGTCAGCGAAAATGTCGTCCTAATAGGACAACTCGTCCCACTTTATTTCCTAATTTACTTTTTTTTAAAGATATTATTAATGTATGATAGTAGAGATGTAGATGTATTAATGTATGTATTATAGTGTTCGACATTCCAGAAGCAGCACGCCAAAGAAACTACTATTAGAGAAATTGATGTACCAGATGGCGTTATTTGGACGGGTTATATGAAGCCCAGCCGGATCACGACGAACAAAATTAACTTAACATAGCCCGAACAACATCCACCATCAACCATTTCTCCGTGTAATAATTCGTGCTATCTCTACAGCTATTTTAGCAGAGCTGCAGGGCGATTCAAAATTCTCGTTCGACACGAATTCGGAAACTTTACCGTGCGGTCATTGGTCAATGCAAAGCGCGGTGAGCGTTTATAGATGTCGCGCGATGAAGTTTCCGAATCAGAGTTGAATTACGCATTGTGAATCAGGCCATTTAGCCAAAACTTTTTCGTTATCGCTTCGTTATAGAATCGCCATGAAAAATGTATGGAATCGACAGCATTCGTTAATTTATGACGTTAACGTTCGACGCGTCTTAATAAATGTGATTCTATAAAGAAGCGATAAAAAAGATCTTGACTCACCCCCCAGGGCTCTGGTTTCATTTGCAATTTTGCTGGCTCTCACCTCAGTCCACAGGTTGTGTGCTGTAAGACGGTTGTCGATGGCCGGGGGCGGCAGCTCGACCTGGTCGCGAGTGTCACCCAACTCGTCCCGCGTCGCCGGCACGCGAGCACACCGCTCCTCCTCCATCTTGTCGAAGCCCGTCTCCACTGCATCGTAGAACTCGTCGTCGGGTAGCGTGGAGTGCGGCCCTTCCTGTAACAAGAGTATTATGAAGTGGGAGCGGAGATAAGGGGTCATTTAATATCATTAACCCTTGCTTGAGGACAGTAGCGGCGTTAGGGAGAGATTACGCTGGTCGCCCAGCGTAATCTCCCCCTAGCCCATGGCACCGCCGGATAAAAAAGGGCGCTCAAGGCAAACAAAAGGGGCGCCAGTTTTTTCAGCACTACCAGCACCCTAGGCGCCGAAAAAATCTCGCAGGTAGTGCTAAAACCGACACTGCTTGAGGACGTTAACCAGTTGATAGTTTGAGCAACAACCTACTGTCTTTAGGGACAAGAAGTATGTGCAGACTCCATATTGTTATGATAAAACTTTAATAGTTAACAACACGCTGAACTTTTACATTAAGTAGAGATACGAGTGACGAGCTCTTAAGGCTCCAAGCTCCAATCTAATGGCATTTAGATAATGACGGATTAATTCTTAATCAAATTAAGCAATTGCGTAGACCTAGAGTATCACGTCTGGAGGGATACCAGAGTCCAGAAGAAGCACAAATAAAACCACATTTCGAGCAAATAAAGAAATTATGATTATGATTATGATTATGATTATGAAAAATCCGTCCTTAGGGCATCACGTGCCACGTTTCACTCTCACGTCACCAAAAACCACACCAAAAGTTTCTAGGAAAAAACTAATGTTTTAGGTGGTAAAGGTTTAAAGACCTATTCTAGTTGACATTCGGATAGTGGGGGGATGGGCATGGATTGCTTAGGGCATCAATTAGTAGCCTTAATCCACTACTGCATTTAGAAACTCATATCGTGGCGTATGCAGCAGTTTTGAAGTCACTTTCTAATGCAAAACCTCATCATGCAGCCAAATCGGTTAGGTAAGCGGCCGCGACCCTGCCACGGTCTCGGCCAAGCCCGCCATTTCTATTCACGCGCGATGCCCCACATTGCGATAGTCCGTGTTTCGCTAATCAGGTCAACCCTGTTGTAATTGTCTAATCGTTACAAGGACGCCACGAAAAAGGTCGTGGCAATAAATGGGTTATCAGTAAAGGTTAATACTTTCATAACTTTCTGTAGGCAGGAGGACAGGTTTTTTGTATGAGACGAAGCGACGACCCGACAATAAATAGTTTTACCCAAAACAGAATTCTCAATTAAGAAGATCCTTCAGCGTTGGTCATGTGACTATGACTTCATCATAATAAAATCTGTAATTGGAGTCAGTCACTAAATTGTTACTAAATTGAAACTGTCGGTCGCGACTCGCGGATAACGGATTCATAGCAATTATACAATTATTAAGGAATCCTCGTCATAAACTATCACCAACATAAACGTTATAAAATGCACACTTGGAATTTTAGGTATTTGTTTTATGAATTTTATTCTAGAAATTAAACTTTTATAGCCAAAAATTTCCCCACTATAAAATTTAAATGGACAAGAAATAAAATTTAACCCCTTTTGAGTTCATAGAAGCAAAATTTCTCTAATAAAACAGACATCTACAGAATCATAATATCACAGCCGATAACGTACAGGATATTAAGGAAATGGATATTGCTAATTAGGCATGTCTTTGAAATAGATAAATATTTCTATGTTCTATTTCTTTGCGAGCTTTAAAGCCTTACCGACACAAATTATCATAGCAGAGTAACAATTTTTGTATGTAACCAATGTATTACGAGATTTGTTCTTTGTTTCCTAGTATAACGAACATAAAATCGACTTAACTTTACCACGAAATTCGCAATTGTCGTAACATCAGGAGCGAAGCCGAGCTTTCCCAATAAGTACATTATTGCATCGTAAATTGAGTCAACATGACGTCACATTTAAATCTATTAGAATGGGGTCCACTACACTTCGGTAATGTTTCATCTCGTCTCACTTTTACCATAAAATTTCATATTCGTAAATTGAGTCAACATGACGTCACATCACACATGTTGCATTATTGCAGTGAAATGGGACGAAAGTCTGTAAGAATAGGGTCCGTATCACTTCGCCAATGTTTCATCTCGTCCCACTTTACCATAAAATTTAATATTGCAATATTAAATATAATATGTAATATTATTATGAAGCATAGTACTGTATACTAAATGGCGTCCGCAGCTCCGTTGTATATCGAGATGGAACCGTACATTTTTCCGGGATAAAAAGTATCCCATTGGCCATTTCCTTTGCCGTATCTCAAAGTATCTCCATACCAAATCACATCTCAATCGGTTCAGCAGTTTAATCGTGAAGAGGTAACAGACACGCTTTCGGATTTGTAATTATTTTTTTTAGGTTTTAGGGTTCCGTACCCAAAGGGTGAAAACGGGACCCTATTTCTGATTTAAGGTTATAATGTTATTAGAAACGTTCTAATTTCAAACTTAAGAATTCAATAGTTCATTAGTTGATGATATTAGCACAGTATATTAGTGGTAAAGTGACACATAATAGGAACAGTAATTAGATAAAAACCGCGTGACTGCTACACAATATAAATAATAGTAGACCATCTTCATACTAGATCGCCGGAATCGAGCGCACGCACACATAAGCACGTGTTTCAGATAAACTGAATGAGCAAAACATATTCTACATAATAATTAATATTATGAAAAATGAAAATTTATTTATTTATTTATTTAAATTGATACACCAACAACTTATTGCTACAAAAATTACACAATTACTTTACAGATATACTTATTCTAAAGCAAAAGTTAATTATAGGTGTACACAGCATTCACAATTAATGTAGTTCTCCGTGCAGTTATCAGATATTATTACCTATTAAATATAATAACAAGACACAATTTTTTATACACATTAACATTAAATACAAAATTACATTAATATCATTTACAATTAATTAAATTATCCTTTATTAAAAGTATATTTTTTTTACATGTCAATATAACAAAAAAATTAGTAAATGTCAATAGAACTCAATTACTGCTAAAATTATTAAATATGCATTAAAATGTCCTTAGATTAAATTATAATAATAAGATTATCACGCACATATTTAACAATATAATTTAAGGGAAATGTCAAAATTAGAGAAATAAAATACAATGTGAACTAACTAAAACTAAATTAAACCTAACCAATACCAACTAATATATATTCTGTGCCAATACACAATAAATTAAATTAATATGTCAAATACTCATAATATTATTATCCTTGATTAACAAATATAACTTTTTCTTGAACTTATCTAAATTGTCATGGAGAATATCTATATCGTACAAGAAAATTTATTGTAGGAGTCTGTTAGTCCGTTTAGGGGGGAGTATTTTCCTAAAAAAATGTAGAGCAAGTTAGATTGAAACGATGCGGCTAAGTTATTCTACCGTATAATGTTTATACTGTGATTTATCTGTTGCAAACTAACGTGCACCGACACCAAAGCTATGTTTTGCGTTGATTTTAGAAGAATACTCACATCATCATGAGCCTAGAGTTCGCTCATAAGCCATTTGAAAGTATTCAACAGCGCTAGTCTAAAAGAATTTCATTTTCCCTTGCTAAGTTCAGAATGATGAATGGTTTTCTCCACTTAATTTAAAACGAAATGAAAAAATAATTATTTTAAACATGCAAACGATTTTGCCTAGCACGTTTTAGTTGTCGTTTGGGATATTAAAGCGATAACTTAAATACATTATATTATATGCATACAACTTCTTTATTCACAAAAACGTAAGTATTAGTTAATAGTATTTAGTAAAGAAATAGTAGCAGTGGGGTTTGCTTCGAAAGATCTTTAGCGAAGGTACAACCAAGATACAACAAACACAAACAAAAAAGGCTCATGGTAGGTATGGCATTTTAGTAGTTTCAGCAGGGTAATAAACATTGGTTTAGGAGCAACATAAAGTCTTACGGTGGTATGAATAAAAAAATCTTAGTGAAGGTTTTAACAGTTTTCAAACTAAAATGTTCGCTAAAGCTAAAAACCGTCATAAAACACTCCATATGAATAAACGCTTGCTAAGCCTTCGCTAGCTTGAATACTGTTAGATGACGTTTTATAGTATTCTTTTTTTGGTAATGTTGGTAGTGTGCCAATTTATTGTGTTCAATCATCAATATTGTGTCAAATTCAATGAAATTCAATGAGTATTTTGTAGTAAAAAAAACTTGAGAGGTGTCAAAGGACACCCGAAAGGAATAGAGTTATTTCATGAGTTAAAAAAATCTACTCAAAAAAAATATTAAAAAAACACCATCTATTGACAAACAGGAATACTATCAACGCGCAGCGCCCTCTGCCCCTAACATGCAGGTACTAATAAAAAATTTTTAAGTCGTCAAATGGATTTATTATTATCTATACATATAATAAAATCGTAGGAAAGTCAATTCTGTACATTGAATATTTTTAAAAAATAATACTTGGGACGTGATCTACAATCGATATGGAAGCCAAAAATATAGTTTTTAGAATTTTTGTCTGTTTGTCTGTTTGTCTGTTTGTCTGTTTGTCTGTATGTATGTCCGGGATAAACTCAGAAAGTACTGAATGGATTTACTTCAAATTTTGCACGAATATTATATAGAGGTCGGGTCAACACATAGGCTATATATTATGACGATATCACCTAGGGGGGGGGAGAGGCTCAAGTTTCAATATTTTTAGTTTTTTGCTCATATCGCTAAAACGGTGCGTTGTAGAGAAAAAATGTCCTATACGTAATGAAAGCCCATAAAATTTCCTACAAATTTGTCCTTCACACTTTGTATCTATCTTCACTCCTTGCCATGCTATGAGCTTTTGTCTATCTTTTCTATACAAATTTCGAGTGTCGTTTGATTAACATGCTGGGAGCTTTGGCATCGGTCTTTTCTTGGGTGGGGGGGGGGGCTTTGCCCCCCCCTACCCCCCCACCTCCCCAAATTTCGCTTCAAACAAAGCGGTGTTGCGGCGTTATACATCTTTTTTAAGAACAAAGTTAAAACTAAACTACACATACGGTTTTCCAGTGTCGTTTGTTTTGGGGGGGCTGCGCCCCCCCAAACCCCCCCCCTCTTATTCCTCATGAAACTTTTGTTCATAATTAATTAAAAGGTATCGTGGAGTTTGTATTGCGTCTTAATTATTCTTTGTAGGAACAAACTAAGTCATCTATACATATTGTAATAAAATTGTAAGAAAGTCAATTATGTACATTGAATATTTTTGAAAAATAATACTTGGGACGTGATCTACTATACTAACGCGGACGAAGTCGCGGGCAACAGCTAGTCTTATTATATGTATACTTTTTGTCGACGAGGGCGGCTAGAAATTCCTTCAAAAATTGCAATAATGTCAGAAATCGCGATAATACTCGATATTTCGTCCATTTCAATCTCTTAAAATGGTCTTAAAGTAGGTCCGAGGCTTCACTAAAGTTAGCGAACTCCGATTTGACGTTTCGAGCCTAAACAACTGTTAGCAAACGTTTATTCATAACGATTATGCTTAAAATAAGTTTATATCAGGCTTATTATACATGCGCTAATTTTTGACAGCTGTCACCTTAAAAAGGTGTTAGAGCACTGTTAGAGAACGTTTATTCATATTAAATTTCACAACAGGCTCATAAAGCTGTTGTAAACCTTCGCTAAGTTTTTATTCATACGACCGTAAAAGTACTTTCATTCGCGCATCAGTCATGATAAGTCTTTGATCTTTTTATAACCGTCCATCAGAGAGACTATAGATAAAATCGCTGCTTGTATTTTATTGTTAGCATAACATTTTTTTAACGGGCATCGACTCACCAAATATTGTCATCACTGCGTCTGTTGATAAGCAACTAAAAAAACCCTTTGATATGATCTCAGAAACTGAAAAACAAGCTAAACTGTCTTGGCAAGAATACATATTAGTACAAGGTCTTGGGCAAAATGAGAAGAGAGGTAGAACAACTTTTCTTTCTTTTATGCTCTCAAATAATAAACAATATAGACTTTTTAAAATGAATAAATAATATAAAAGACCAGCCTTTAACTTGAATACAACGACGCAAAAAATAAAATAGCAATTTCACTTCGCCAAGCAATTAAGAAAGGCTTTGTAAGGCTTCTATAAAAGATCAATTTCTTGGAAATGTACCAAGCACCATTCTCCAAAGGTATAAGCCACCGAATTTAGAAGCGTAAAAATATTTTGCCAACTTAATTAAATTTGACCAAGGTCTTTTTACTTACTAATAAGTATAATCCTCTGTCCGACTGTTACCTCTTCACGCCCAAACCGCTGAACCGATTTTGCTGTTTGGTATGGAGATACTTGGTACCCCGGGAAAGGACATAGGATACTTTTATCCCGGAAAACAGCTTAATAGCACGATAAACGAATTTTGGCGCAACAGAGCCTAGTGATTAATAGTGTAGGTGATTCAAGTAAAATGCCCAATAAGGAATTCTCAGGAATCGAGTAAAAACTTTACGAAATTGCCAAACGCCCTTATTTTCAACAGCTATACGACAGTACTTTTCTATGACAACAGTTAATAGTCAATAACGCATTTGAGGGGTTTGCTGGACAATCTAGTGGAAATAACGAGCGAAGCCATGGGTGGAGCCGCGCCCGGCTCGCGCGCTGACGTCACAGTCACACCCCGTCCAATGTCCATATGTCAGATTGGACGACTTCATACAGGTGAATTACACCTGTGACGTGCTTTGCAAAGTTTCCCTTACAAACAGACGGTATTTCTGTCCATAATATTATGTCAGGTTGGACTTCTTACGCCAACTGGATTACAGCTGAGACGTTTTTCCCATTCAAACAGGATGATCTTTATAACACTTTGGCTATGTTTTCGATGATGCCTATAGCGAAGTTAGAAATGGAAAAATATAATATTATGAGATTTGACGTAAAGTATCGCAAGTGCCATGTCCCATTCTTCATGCTACCACAGAATAATATTAGTAGTAACAAATGCTACATACAAATTTGTTTTTAAACTTCGCTGCTGATATTATCGTATACAATGGCGTAGTTCGTAGGTTTCCGACCGAAACAAACATGAAACTATCAGTAGTCATTAAATAGATAAGGTTTCTCCCAATCCGTGAACAAAACTACAATTAATTAACCCGTCGATCGTGGAAAAACGAGACACAATAGCTTATCTATTGTTCTCGCGGTTGCGACCGCTTGGGGCTTGATGAATTGTGATCGAAAAAATGGTACAATACAAAACAATGGTACAACCGTACAATACAAAAGTCGGTTAAAAACGTAACCGTTCAACAACAAAACAAAATCAACAGGAATGTGAAAGTGGTTATTATAAATGAAAGTGCCAATTAGTTTACAACACGTACAGCTTTGGAAGATAGGCCACTTATTATTAAAAGATTAAAGAACACGATAGTCGATACATCCGGACAGTGAAAAAATATGTAAGATGGGCAAATCAAGCTTGCAACCTTGAAATATCCCGGAAAGCGAATCGGACAACCTTAGCACAATCGATACGGCCTGATGATGTTGAATACAATAAACATCCGCTGTTATTGTTTGAGTCCAGAGATACGGGAGTTATGACCAGAATGAATAATCGGTAGACGCATTTGTAATTCATAGTACTCCCGATTGATAACGTATGCGGTATGACACAATATGTTATAAATATAAATGTGCCCTCAGTCCCTACTCTTTGATAAAATAACTATGACACCAGCCAACAAATGATTTTTATTCCTTCTTAGGAAGCTATTTTTAACGGGCTTTGGTCTACCACCGCTGTATCCGCCGACAGCCGACATCATCACCATCATCATCATCATCAGCCTATTGCCGTCCACTGCTGAACGTGTGTAGGCCTCCCACAACTATCTCGATCTTGGGCAGCCCTCATCCATCCGCTGCCAGTCACTTTCTTCCTGCCTTTAAGGCACATTAATAGAGCAGAGGCAAGACCAGCAAAATAAATAGATCCTTTATGACCAGAAACCGTTGAACCTTAGGCCATTATTTCCATCCCATAGATGACCCTGGCCATGTCAGAACAGTAACTTGTTTGTGCAGATTTGAATGTGGAGGTCGTTGCTTTAACTATACCGTAACCAATGAAGGTCAAAAAGTTTAATGAAGTATATCGATGAATAAATTTCTTGTCTGGGTATGCGAAATTAGCAGCTGTGTAATTGGTTGTTAATACGGTTCAATACCCCGATTCTAAAATTTTAAAGCAACATTAAAATTTAAAGCTGCGTTTCCACCAGAGATATTGTGTTGCGACTTGCGAGGAATGTGTTTTTGAGAACCAATAGAATCGCTTCATTGACGTTACCTCGCTCAGCGAAGCGATTCAATTGGATCTTAAAAATCATTCATCGCAACACATCTCTGGTGGAAATTGGAATCGCAGCCTAATACAGCTACGTTCCTTGTCCGATCCAGTATATTTCCTATCAAAGTACAAAATGGAAAATCTTTGTCAGACTAGAGTACTACCATAGAGTAAATATCACAGAAATAAATCAAGATAACGGCTAAGCAGGAGTACGCGTGTTTCAAACTTGCACAAGTGGGCAAAATTCGTTGAACGTTTATTCAGTCAGCGCACACGTCTCGACTTGATTACACCGGAGGGGTTGTGCAAAAATGCCTCATTGTGCAGTGTCTAATTGTAAAAACAGAAGTACGAAAGTAAATCGGTTAAAAGGAGGTATTTCTTTCCACGGGTAAGTTATTTGTTCTAACTAAAAGCAAAGCAAAAATTGACACGCGCGATTCCGTAGCAACGGACGCGTGTGGCCGTTCTATCTTGATTTATTTCTGTGGTAAATATATTAATGTCGTCTCTGGTACTACTAACTACTAACTAAATACTAAATAAATAAATAAATAAAAATAAATAATATTACTGTCATTTGTCATGTTCACCAACTTCAAACGTGATTGGTCAAAACCCCAAAAAATTGTCGGTATATTTATTTGTTTCACGTACTTACCTACATGACTATTTTGCTGTTGGGTATAGGAAATAAACAGGGGGGTGAGCCAAAATGTTTTCGTTTTCGCTTCGTTATAGAATCGCCGATGAAAATGTATGGAATTGACATAAGACGAGTCGAACGTCAACGTCATGTTAACGAACGCTTATGTCAATTCCATACATTTTCATCGGCGATTCTATAACGAAGCGAAAACGAAAACATTTTGGCTCACCCCCCTGGATCGAACGAGGAACGAAGCTGAATAAATGTCGGATTAAAATAGCATAATCGGTGTACAGTTGAATAAACAAACAAAATCGGTAGGGATATTTAGTGACGTAAGCTGAACGATTACACGTGGCAAGTAATTTGGTTCACACGTGGATTTGTTTTCAAGGACGAGTTAAATTTGGTGTAGCTTTGGAAGTTGGAACCCTTTTGTAACGTTTTAGTGATTCCTGAATAAGGGCCTGTTTCACCACTTCCTGATAAAGTGCCGAAAAAGCTATTCACAGCTTTTTTGACAGATTCTCCATACTCGATCTGTCGAGTTAATTGGTGGATAGCCTATTCGGCACTTATCAGGAAGTGGTGAAACAGGCCCTAATTCTTCCATATTGGAAGCCATATTATAACATCATTCATATAAGCCTGCACAGAGAAAGTGTACAGAAGTAAACAAGGACGAATTTAATTGGGTGTGGCATAATATTTAGACCCCTTTTCGTAACCTTAGTGTTTTCTAAATGACTCTTTCTTATTGGAACCCTCATTTATACAAGCCTGCAAAAATAAAGTGTAGATTACTAATATAAGCAAGCATAAAGTAACTTTTTAGACGTTTGCGAACCCGTAGTAAATCCATTGTAACCTTGACATTAGGGAAAATATTTCATCCCTGAAAATAACCCAAGCAATATCGCAAGTCGTGGCGTGGATCGTCGCTAAGGCTGACGTCACAAGCCATCCCTGTCGTAAAAGCACCCTATAAGATAAGGGTGACGCAACTCTGTTGCCACGCTCGGAATTGCTCAGATGGCTTCTTTGACCGGACATCCGAGGGGTTAGTGCGAGTTTTATTCGATCATACGCATCGCGCACGTTAACGCGTTGTATGGGATCAAAGCGGTATCCACGTTAGCCAGTAGATGGCGCTGCTTTGATCCCATACAAATTCGCGTTAACGTGTTCGATGTGTATGATCGAATAAAACTCGCACTACACCCCCTGATGTCTGTTGCTACCGCACCTTAGCTTGATGGCATTTTCGACCGCAGAGCAGTTTTGTTGCTGATTGTTAAAAATATATGATTATAAGGCATACCACAAGTCTACAAAATATCTATGGCTGTATTATGATGGTACGCAGTTCCTAATCAGAGAGCGCCTTCCTGAGATAAGAGCGTGCAAATAAACGAATTAACACTATCAACAACATTACGAGACCATATCTTATTTTTCAGGAAAAACTACATATTGGCTCATTTACATGAAGCTATAGAGAAAAGTGAGTACAAAGTTACCTTCCCCACAGCTTATGAATCTATTGATTTGTCGCATCACGCGAGGTTACATTGCTAACAAGTTGACGTGCTCGGTGCCACTTCGATTATAATTTACATAAACGTAGGCCTGAATATTAACTTTTACAAAAGAAAGGGGACACGTATTGGGCATGGTAATAAACAATCTAATATTAAATCATGTTGTGTTGTTTGTATACTAAAGCAAAGTCCTTTAGATCGTGGCATTTACCGTATACTGTATTTTAAATGCATAAGGCAAACTTTTTAACAACAAGAACTTCAAGTAGTGAAGACAAGGGTACTTACGAAATAATCAACCGAACATGTTAAGGACAGCAGCTAATTATGACATGAATAAAGATACCTGTGCATACCGGTGATGCGAATTCCAAAATGGAATTCAATTAAAATTCCAAACTCGGTAGAGACATGAAAATTAATAACTTGATGCATTGAAAAATTTCCCCTTTGCATGATTCGTATGTCACCACAAACTACAAAGCCTGAGAACCTCCACATGTCAAAGCAGGTGGAATAGATTTAAAAATTTAATAATTAGTAGATAAGGAACAGGTTCTAGCTCAATAGAATATTACAAGTTCGATGTACCTGATGATAGTATAGAAGATTAGAATTATTTTTATATATTGTATACTGCCGATCAAGCAAGAATCGTTGCGGGCTGACCTTTAAAACTCGTTTTCAAATCTGTATAATGTTTATAACGATACATAGAAATAATCTACTGTAAAACATTTAATTGACAGAACAGACATTTAGGCCAAGGGTGCGAATTTCATTCGTCGAAAAGCCATCAACCCTAATGAACACGCATCTGCAATCCATACTAATACTATATTGCCAAATTGGCTGTCTGTCTGTCCTGAACCGATTTTGATGAAATATTGTACTTATACAACCTTGAGCCCCGAAAAAGACTAAGTAGAGTGTATATCCGGAAAATAATATACTGGTCCCGCACGATAAACTAATTTCGACGCATCGGAGTTGCGGGCGTCATCTAGTTTTATATAAATCACATTTTTTTAAGTAATAATTTATCTCGTGAAATTAACACTATTGTAAACATTATGGTTGTTAAGAATTTCCTAAGCAGACGCTTTCTTAGAATCCCATGTGAATGTATGTGCAAAGACATGTTTGAAAACAAACCTGTTACGCGTCATGTCGACCTGTACCGTCTCATTAACTTGAGCTATTTCTAAGAAAAAAAGTTTCGAATAAGCGAGGGAAATCATTTCTTCTTGTAATAATGGCAGAATAACTCTGTAAAATTATATGGCAAACATTATTACATGGCAATATAACGTTATAGTTTCAATCGACTTGAAATAGAGGATTATTTTGTATTGTTAAACATTCAATCCAAATTTTGTTTAAATGATGTCTTTGAAGGATTAAATATCTATTTGTCTTAACTAAGTTCAACAAAAACTTTCGTTCAACGCTTTTGGTTTCAGTCTTATAAATGGATTGAAATGTAGACAATGCTTAGACAAATGCTTAAGTCTGAAGAACACAGACATTGTAAAACCAGGAAATTAGTTTGTTCTTCCAAGTCATTGTAAATCCCTGGCCATTCTTAAGCACGAAGTGCTTAAAACTGTAACAAGATTTTAGAGTAAATGAGGTTTGTATATCCAATAGACTTAATTATTATTTATTATCACTAATAAATAATAATTAACTGTTGACAACTTATTTTTTATGTAAAAAAAAATATCAGGATATGAGTAGACGGATTACATAAAACAATTGTATGTATACAATATTACAATATACACAATAATAAGCTATAGCCCATGAACACAAGCAGTATCAGTCCCTAGTATAACAACAAAAACAATTGTACTTATATTAAAGTTGGACGGGTTGCCGGGCAAATTAGTTTACATCTAGCAACTCGTCCCAATAGGACGAGATCATTATAGACGAAGTTACTCTTTTTGTATTGGTAAAAACTTTTAACTACCTAGTACCTACACCTCCGTTATTTTTTACCATATTTAATTATTCTTTATTCAACTTCAATAACCTTTCTTTAGTAATCCATACTATAATATTATTATAAATGCGAAAGTGTGTCTGTCTGTTACCTTTTCAAGCCCAAATCGCTGAACCCATTTTGCTGAAAGGTATGGGAATACTTTGGGTTCCGCAAAACATAGAATATTCAGTATTCTATTACTTATCTGCAATTTATTGCAGTTAAGTCCTCTAGGAATGTAGGAGTTAATTTTATCATTTTATCTCAAATCTGTTGTGCAAAGTCAACACAAGCGATAAACAGGCATTGAAGGTGGTTAAATAAATGATAGCATCTTATGTGTTTAAAATAAAACATACCCATTACCCAGTAAGAAGGCCTCCTAAGTTACCAAGCCAAAGGTACTACTGTATTCTGTGCTTTGGCTTAATTATTATCAATTACCAAAGGAAAATTTTAATATAAAATGTATTAATTTTCTCTCAATTTTCAAACATGTTTAACAGTATTCAGTGAGATTATATTTTTGGAGGCTCTTAAAATCAAAAAGAGCACTGAATTACCAAAAATGATTTTTAAAATTGCTAAATTAACGAAATATTAAGGAATGGAAAATATAATAATCAATTTAATTATTAAAATTAGACGAAAAACACAGATGTCCAATTAGAATATTATTATACATTCTGCGACAGATGTAACTAAAGGCTATAGCAGATATTTGATATAGCATTCAAATAGCTGAACAACCTTTGAATATTATGCTGACTTTGATAAACGGTATTACGCGATTATACAATATTATATTGAAATTAATCCCATAATAAGGGTGAATTGCACCAGAAGCGTAGTTAAAGTTAAGGATAAGGTTATCGTCAAATATGGCGACTTTTGCTAGGAATTTGACAGTTCATTTCACATTTTGTTATGGTTAAAGTTACAGTTATAGTTAAAGTAGGTTGATGCAACTCACTCTTAGAGTGAGTGATTGACCACACGATGGGGTGGGCGCGAAAAATTCAACCCCGCTTGATGTGTAGGGGAGGTACCATAAAAAAATATTTTTTAAATATTTTATGTACCATTTTGTCGGCATTATTAATATGTTTATTCATGCCAAATTACAGCTTTGAAGGTCCTATAGTCTCTGAGCAAAACCGCGGACAGACAGACAGACGGACAGACGGACGGACAGACCGAAACTATAAGTTCCTTGTTGACTACGGAACCCTAAAAAGTAATAGTACTACTAGACAATCAACATAACTTTTAATGTTGTAATTAATTGTTTTCTCCGACTTAAAAAGGCAAGCGAGCGAAGCGAGTGAGCAAATAAATTTTTTATACTTTTTAAAACCATAAAACGTATAAATAAACTATACTTAACTTGAAAGATTGTGCACATCAAAAATATATGGCCGAGTAAAGTTCAAATTGTTTTTAACTTCTTGTTTATAATATTATGACGTTTTTAATGAGTAATGACTAATGATCTTATTGTATGCTAGACGCTAGTGAGTTACTTTATAGTGTTATTATTTATTAATGAAATGTTTTTATGCAATCTCCTAATTACACAATTACATTATTAATTAAACTTACTGCGATGACTCAACAAGTTGATCTAGGCTTTCGATAAAAAGAGTAAATTACTGCCAAAATATTGGTCTCCGCTCTCAGTCATGTCATACGCGATTCATCATGTCACAATATGTGTCAGTCATTTAATATTAGATTAACGTCAACATAGCCTGTAAGTCAGTAATTGGCGGTGGAATTTACCTGATAAACATTCTGTGCGCGCCGTAAGTACAGCGGTATGCATTACAAAACCACATGCAAATCAATAGCACTCGTTAAAATTTTCTGGAGTAGAATGACTCATTAATCATTATTAAAATTCGACGTTAAAATTATGACGCTAGAAGTAAACAACAAAATATATAATAATTAAAAGAGATATATATTTTCGTTTGTGTATTTGTTGCTTAGTTGAATTGCTGAAATATGAAAAAAATTGAAAAAATAATAAAACATTTTTTAAAATAATTACGTATTTAAAATTATACACGAAGTAAATTTTAAATGTATTTTGTAAAAATACATAAAATAATCGGCCAAGTGCGAGTTGGACTCGCGCACGAAGGGTTCCGTACCATTATAGAGCAAAATTAGGCCAAAAATTGTGTTTTTTGTATGGGAGCCCCCCTTAATTTTTATTTTATTTTAATATTATTATTAAATATGAATGTACACATATATAACTAAGGAATTTGAGAAAAATTTAAGTACCTACCCTTTTCCATTATTGATATAGAGCAAAAAAAGGTCAAAAAAATGACGTTTGTTATATGGGAGCCCCCCTTAAATATTAATTTTATTTTGTTTTCAGTATTTGTTGTTATAGCGGCAACAGATATACATAATCTGTGAAAATTTCAACTCTCTAGCTATTACCGTTCTTGAGTTACAGCCTGGAGACAGACAGACGGACAGACGGACAGACGGACACACGGACACACGGACAGACGGACAGACAACGAAGTCTTAGTAATAGGGTCCCGTTTTTACCCTATACTAGGCTGACCATTATATCAGGTTTTCCCGGATTTTTATTTATTTATTTTTATTTATTAATTTGACAATATACACAGTAAAACGACACAAAGGGTCTGCTTATTTCTAATAGAAATCTCTTCCAGCAGCCCTACAGACAGAGATTTTTGTAGCCAGGACTAAAAATAAATTTAAAACACATCTAATCTTTAAAAAAAACTAACGTGTTTTAGATTATGCATCCAAATAAAACCGGCTTATGATCTGCTGCCGTCTACATAATAACAAAATAATATGATACCTCACAAAAATGTTACATCAACACAATTACTTTTCATTGTTGTGAATTCAGAAACCAAAATAATTATGTAAATAATTTGCACAGTAAATAATTACAAAATAATTACTTTATAATTAAATATGTAAGGCTTGAGAAGTTTGGTTATACTTTTACTACTAGCAAACTCAAATTGAGAAATATAAAAATCTCTTCACACATTTTAGTTTGTTATAATTTATAAATCATTAACAGTACATTGTTATGCGCATTTTAATGTTATTTTAAACGAAAATAGAGCACAATGTGTCGCTGCAACAGAATCAACATGTTACCGATAGCTCACCTGACGAAGATACTTCTTGAACAGTTTGAATTTCATTATGGCACTAATTTCTATACACACTAAAACACAACACAAACTATAAAACCCTCCAAGGTTGAACGGATAACAAAAATAAGCGGGAAACGAAAAAATTCACGAACGAAACGCACGTCCGCCCCGCGGCGCGGCTCACCGCTTTATTGTCGTTTGCGGAGAAATTATGGGCGTTCCACGAGAATGCACGTCGAGCGTAAGATCGCGGCATCGAATCCCGAACTTCTTTCGCTGATCCATTCCATAATCACCATGAATCATGACGACGAAAAAATGTTTCTTAGAAATCACCTGATATTATGTCAAATGTTTTCCATGTTTCATGATGTTTGTAAAATAACTTAGTGTTTGTAATAATACTTTTCGGAAAACACAATACAGCTGAATATAGAATTCGTAAAAATTTTGAAGTTGAGTTAAATTTTAAAATGATAACTTTGGCAGCGTCTATTTTAATGAGCTACCATATAACATAAATTTATTAAAACCAGAGCTATAAATCTTGTATCTCAAAAATTTTAAATTGAGGTCTTTTTAACTATCTAAATTAAAACATAATAATTTAGGACTGTCCCACTTTTTTATGAATTTGGGGGTTACTATTTAAACCCTCTATCGGCTATCTTAGAATTTAGACCGGGAGCTGAGTAGAGTTGAGTGTGCAAAATATGAGGACCGCATTCTATAAATAGTTTTGAATTCAGAAAAGCTTGCAGGTTATGATTCTGAATGTTGCCAGGAGATTTATTGGTCTGTTTTTTTTTACCCCATCCCCTTGGATATCGAGCAATTGGACGGAACAAAATATGCTTTACAACAATTTTAATTGTTGTTTTATTGAAACTATCCAATTGGACTAACCTATCCAACGACACCCCACATGATGTGGTGGACGCGAAAAAAAATTTCATCCCCGCTTGATGTGTAGGGGAGGTCCGTCCGTATGTCACAGCCACTTTTCTCCGAAACTATTAGAGCTATACTATTGAAACTTGGTAAGCAGATGTAGTCTGTAAACCGCATTAAGATTTTGATGCAAAAATGGAAAAAATATTAAAAATTTTAGGGGTCCCCATAGGTACAACTGAAACAAAAAAATTTTTTTTTCATCTAACCTATGCGTGTGGGGTATCTATGGATAGGTCTCCAAAAATCATATTGAGGTTTCTCATATCATTTTTTTCTAACCTGAATAGTTTGCGAGAGAGACTCTTCCAAAGTGGAAAAATGTGTGTCCCCCCCCCCCTCTAATTTCTAAAGTAGAGGCATGATAATTCTAAAAAAAATATATGATGTAGATTACTATAAAAACTACCAACGAAAATTGGTTTGAACGAGATCTAGCCAGTAGTTTTTTTTATACGTCATAAATAGTAAACCTTAATCTAAATTTCATTAAATCGACTGAAATATAAAAATAAATCAAAAATATTTTAATTTCATAAAAATAAACCTTATTGCTGCTGCGGAACCCTCCATGGGCGAGTCCAACTCGCACTTGGCCGCTTTTTTAAATTTCATTTACCATTTTGTCGGCATCATTAATATGTGCATTCATGCCAAATTACAGCTTTGCAGGTCCTATAGTCGCTGAGAAAAACCGCGGACAGACAGACAGACGGACAGACAGACGGACGGACAGACCGGAACTATAAGGGTTCCTTGTTGACTATGGAATCCTAAAAACAATTGGATAGTTTCAATAAAACAACAATTAAAATTGTTGTAAAGCATTTGTTCCGTCCAATTGCTCGATATCCAAGGGGGTGGGGTAAAAAATATCGGACCAATAAATCTCCTGGCAACATTCAGAATCATAATCTGCAAGCTTTTCTGAGTTCAAAACTATTTATAGAATGCGGTCCTCACATTTTGCATACTCAACTTCCTTTGGCGCCTGCACTAATTACATTATTTATTACTTATTAGTAAAATTTAAAAGATTAAAGAATCCTTAAAATTTGTTAGTATTTACTAAGGATGTTATATCATCCTTAAAAACATTCTTAAAAACCTTTTTTTTTTTCTTCTTTTAAAATTGAAAAATAAACCTAGTAGTTTTAGGGTATTTTTTTCTACATCTCTCATCATCTTGTCACTGTCAGACGTAAAGTACCTGAACAGATTGTACTCTTAAAGCATGTACAGATGATTATTTATTGCATTTTGCATATAAAAAATACATTCCGGAAGATAAGCATTTTTACTAAAGAAGACATTTCCTTACTTAAAAACCGGCCAAGTGCGTGTCGGGCCACGCGCAATGTAGGGTTCCGTAGCACCGCTAGTTTTTGAAAATTTCTGTATAGTCAATGAATGTACATTTATCAAAGCGCACGGAGTGCGCGGCCAAGTTCCAGCAGGCCGCGCGCATGCCGTGCACTATTTACACGAACGGTTTCGACGCACTTTTGACCCCCTTGTATCTCAGTGCCTATTGCGAGAGCAAAGATAAAATTTTACCTACCTAATTATATACTAGTACTTACGCAATATACCAAATTTCATAGATATAGATTTGTTAGATCCTGAAATATTTCCTTGTAAAAATAGCTAATTTTGGCACTGACTCACTGACCGGTAATCAAAATTCACTGGCCACTTCCAGTTGTCGTAGCGTTATGAAATTTGGCACACAGGTTGTTTGTTATATGTAGATTAACAAAAAATTAAGAAATTTGAGAAATTGGTCAAGCGTGAGTCAGCTCATCTATGAATTTGAGATAAAAATCGGTAATCAAAACTTCTAGGCCACTTCCAGTTGTCGTAGCGTTATGAAATTTGGCACACAGGTTGTTTGTTATATGTAGATTAACAAAAAATTAAGAAATTTGAGAAATTGATCAAGCGTGAGTCGGCTCATCTATGAATTTGAGATAAAAATCGGTAATCAAAACCTCTAGGCCACTTCCAGTTGTCGTAGCGTTATGAAATTTGGCACACAGGTTGTTTGTTATATGTAGATTAACAAAAAATTAAGAAATTTGAGAAATTGGTCAAGCGTGAGTCGGCTCATCTATGAATTTGAGATAAAAATCGGTAATCAAAACCTCTAGGCCACTTCCAGTTGTCGTAGCGTTATGAAATTTGGCACACAGGTTGTTTGTTATATGTAGATTAACAAAAAATTAAGAAATTTGAGAAATTGGTCAAGCGTGAGTCGGCTCATCTATGAATTTGAGATAAAAATCGGTAATCAAAACCTCTAGGCCACTTCCAGTTGTCGTAGCGTTATGAAATTTGGCACACAGGTTGTTTGTTATATGTAGATTAACAAAAAATTAAGAAATTTGAGAAATTGGTCAAGCGTGAGTCGGCTCATCTATGAATTTGAGATAAAAATCGGTAATCAAAACCTCTAGGCCACTTCCAGTTGTCGTAGAGTTATGAAATTTGGCACACAGGTTGTTTGTTATATGTAGATTAACAAAAAATTAAGAAATTTGAGAAATTGGTCAAGCGTGAGTCGGCTCATCTATGAATTTGAGATAAAAATTAATATGTACAAGTAAATACACTGAAATAAGATGAGGAGGAAAGAAACAAATTGGTATGATTCCTTAAAAAAAGTATTGAAATCTCACCAAAAACATACCTGTTAAAACGGGGCCAAGTTCCTATTCACTAATTGTTCGCCTTAAAAAAGAGTTGAAATCCAATTCAATGCCAAGTTTAGATGCACTTCCAAATCGATCATAATCATCTTCATCAACAGCCTGATCCTAAATACTTCTAAATTTGAACTTGGCAGGTTTTCATGCTAGTAGCACTTGATAATTATTGTATAATTTTTAAATTTAAATATAAGATATCTATGTGATTAAATTAACCTGCCAAGTTCAAATTTAGAAGTATTTAGGATCAGGCTGTTGATGAAGATGATTATGATCGATTTGGAAGTGCATCTAAACTTGGCATTGAATTGGATTTCAACTCTTTTTTAAGGCGAACAATTAGTGAATAGGAACTTGGCCCCGTTTTAACAGGTATGTTTTTGGTGAGATAACATGTTTTACACTACTAACAACATCATCTTAAAGGAATTTGAACGAAAAGTTCCTTTATACTTCGCCGAATACATGTTCACTGTCAGGTATTCATCATGTCTTTGTCTTTGAATTACCCATAGCATAACACGATTAGTCAACTTTTATAACACAGAATATTCAATCAAAAAGACCTCTGTAAAAAAAGGGATTCCTATTTTGCCAACAGAGGAGAGTGATATAAGCTTCCAAAATTTGTACATAAATTGGTTCTAGTATACACTTTAATTTGTCCATAGCTTATATGAAATTTATTTATGGTTTTTAAATCACGCGACAAAAACCATTTTGTCGCTACGCCTTTTCAATTTTTTGCTGTTCCATTGCTTGTTTTCTATGAGAGGCCGGGCCAGCCTCGCATAGAAAACAAGCAATCTCAACCACATCCAACACGGTTTTTTACTTCAACATGGCGTCACCTTAATATGTATATTCATGCCAAATTACAGCTTTGTAGGTCCTATAGTCTCTGAGCAAAACCGCGGACGGACAGACGGACAGACGGACGGACAGACCGAAACTATAAGGGTTCCTTGTTGACTAGTTGACTACGGAACCCTAAAAACGCTTTTTAACACACAAGTGCACAGCAACTGACATTTTTCAGGTAGAAATGATACTTCCATAGTACAAATTGCTTTTATTTAGGAGTAATCATTCAGAAATCAGATGTTAATAGTTGTGTAATGTACCTATCTATTAAAAACAATTGAAATCACTTACCTCATGATCAGGTCCAGGTTTCGAAGCTAGTCTTACTTCAGTAAGCTGATTCTTCAGGGCCCTGTAGAAAAATAACTTGTTTAAAAATTAAGTAGCAAATTATAGGAATGGTGAAAAAATGTAAACATCTCTATGAAATACAGTGACATCCTGTACAATATGGCAGTGTTAGATCAAATAAAGGCCGTCACAGACTTAGCTATAATATATATTAATATACCGTACTAAACACACTGAGACCAGAAATATAATATATTATAGCTGAGTGTGTGGTCACGCGAAAATTGTATAGAAAATATATAGTAATATGCCTAGCTATAAACATATTAATATATATTATAGCTAAGTCTGTGACGGCCTTAAGTCTGTAATTTGACATGATATAACAAGGCTATATAGCCAAAACTTTTTCTTTGTCGCTTCGTTACAGAATCGCCAACCAAAATATTATTATATGGATTTGACATACGCATTCGTTAATATGACGTTGACGTTCGACTCGTCTTATGTCAATTCGGTCAATTCCATACGTCATTTTAAATCGGCGATTCTATAAAGAAGCGATAAAGAATAGATCTTGAGTCTTGACTCACACCTCAGGCCAAAAAATAAGCGCCATCTGCCTATTCGGAATCAATTAGGCTTAGGCTCAAAGCCCGAACGCGCGTTTAACGGCTACATCGCGAGTTACAATGGATATAGTAATAGCAGCGCTGTCATTTACATACATTTGATTGTTGTCTTACAAGTTACAATTTACAATTGTATGTAAATAACATAAAATAAATTCATAAGCAAATTGCAGACAGACATTATTTGACCAGGTTATGTCAACTTTAGGGCGATTGTGCGCTACAATATGGAATTTTACTATCCGGCGCGTCGCGGCGTCTTGATTTCTTACGTTTTTATATGGCAAAAAACGTGAAAGTTATGAACGCCGGACGGTAAAATTCCTTGTAGTGCACAAACGCCCTTAGTCGTGATCTGTCGATTTGACATAACCCAACCATGAACCAAATTATATCTGTCAATATGTACGATCAATTTGGTCGATTGACGTCTAGACTCTAGTCAATATTAGTCGTAAATTGTCGGCTGTGTTGATATAATCCGAACAATAATAGCCTCCAATGTATCATCCAAGAAATTGATTCAAAGGTAGTTGACGGATGTTCTATGTCATTTGGTCGAATTATGTCAATTCAATATTAATACTTATGGCCGTTCCCTATATTCAATCTATCTCTAGTTTGACATACAACCGATCGCAGCTGACATAGAATTGACATAAAATATATGGAGCTAATGTCTAATGTGAGCTATTCCTATCTCAAGTAAGAGATAGATCAAATATTGGGAACGGCCGTTAATCGTAATCTGTTAGCTGGGTTTGAGTTAACGCGACCAAATTACAGAGGTCCTGGTCTGTTTATGAATCAACTTATCTAATAGTACCATCGATTTGGCAGAGTTACGTCAAGTCAATATTATGATATAACCCGACCAAATAATAGCCGCCAATGTACTATCAGAGAAGTTGATTCCTAGGCAGATGGGGGACCAACGTAGTTTGGTCGCGTTACGTCAAAGCCAGCCGACAGATCACAATTAACATTGAATTGACATGTTCCGACATTTTCCGATTTTAATCACCAGTCGCATGCGGTCGCCGCACGCCTAGTAGCTGGATGCCAACCAAAGTTGGGGCTAGCGACTTTAGTCACCTGCGATCTAGCCGAATTGCCATTTAGACGGTCGAATTTCGCCGTGCGGTCAAAGTTGTGCGGCTTTAGTCACCCGTGTAAACCCCCTATTATGCGGGGTTTACACGGGTGCGGGGTGACTATAGCCGCACGGCGAAAATCGACTGTCTAAATGGCAATTCGGCATGCGGCGTATTACATTTAGACAGTTGATTTTCGCCGTGGGCAGGCCTGTCCCACTCGCGCGTGTAGGCATCGAACTGTAAGTACCACCCGCGGGTGGCATATCATAAGGGACTCACAAGCGAGCGGTGACGCACGCGCAATATTTTTCGTCGCGTATCGACTGTATACTGATCATAGAGGAATTTAATTCATGATACTGATTTAATCGATGTGACAAAATCGTTATAAATCTTATAAAAATGAAAAATCAAAAAAGGCCAATGAAATATGTATTTGAATAAGGTATTTAAATACAAAAAGTAGATAAAAACTATACAAACTTAGCAAATAAACTGATTTCATACAAAAAAATACACAAACTACACAGAAATAAACACAAGTTACTATATTTAAATTGTAAAAGTTTCCTGCACTATATCGAATATAAAACTACTATAAAATATAGGTTGGGTTACTAAAACTCTGTTACTAAAACTCTGTTACTCTGTTATTTGTTAATAAGTTTATCTGTGGAGGCTTGTAATTGGCTTTTTGATTCTATCTTTATGCACATTATAATATTGTTAGCTGTAAGCCACCCAAATAAAATAAAATAAAATAAAATACCTAAAATAAATAAAATTTGATATTACTATAAAAAACGTTTGCTACTCGTACCAATAGTAATTACAAAATATTATTTTGTTTTCTAAAAGGCGAAAACCTTGATTTCGTAAGAAAAGGTGCGATAGAACGAAAGCGGAGATGTAGGTAAATATAATTGTAGGCGCCTAGCACTGCGCGGTCGGAATTTGAACTTTATAGTACCGAAGCTTGCGTCGTTATTTCTTTAAACGGGTTGCCACAGTGGAACTTCTGTTGTTAAAATAATATACTATTCTGTGCCGTGGGGCGTAAATCGTGCGGCTATAGTCACCCGTGTAAACCCCGCATTAGTCGTAAATTGTGGGCTGTGTTCATATTTAAACCTGATCAAATACATAATAGCCGCCAATGTACTACATACATATAGAGCTCCTCCGCCTTCCGCGCCTGCCTGTCGCGGCGTTTTAGCAGCTCTAGCGCGTGCTGCAACGCCGCGACGCTCGCGCCGCACGTCGCTTTGAACGACGCGCTCGTCGCACGCACCTCCTGCAGTTGCTGCTTCACGTCCGCTCCTGAGAGATTTGAATTTTGAAATTGGAATTTAGAATAATGGCTGCTGCAAAGAGGATGTAAACTACGGAACAATTTAAAAGTTTAAAATTGAAATAATGGCCGACATTATGGCTATTTTTTTTTTTACACAGAAGAAAAAAGTACACCAAAATTTTTATCACAAGAGTAACAGTAAAAGTTACAATATTATCTTTTCCTCTTAGCTTTTTTGAAGATTTCAGTTTTGGAGACCAAAATGACTACTGCTATCAACAAGAAAGGTAGCTCATCTATTTACTTATCTTTTTTAAGTAATTCCAACGTTGTAAAATTGGAAGCCGAGTCCATACACCTGAGGACACTGTGTTTGCAAGAGTGCCTTAGCTCTCTCTATCTTATATTTTAGCCTTAAGAGTTCCCTTAAAACAAAAAAGTCTTATGTGTGTTATACAAACTAATCAGAAATTACCATCAGCAAGTTTGGCAGCGTCAATAGTGTCTCCATCATCAATCTGTGGGTACATGGAGATGCAGGTGTCGAAATACTTCTGCAGTTGCAGGCCCTGCTTGGACAGCAGTTCGCTGTACGTCTCCAGTTCAGCTATTTTCTCCGTCAACCTCCTTGATGTGCGACCTGAAATGTATTGTAAATTCAATGGCTCCGTATAATAGCTGCATTATTGTGAATGTGCGAGGTTCACATCATTTCATACAACCATATACAACGAATTAAAAAGCGCCGCATTCGGCGTGTGCCTGCCGATAAATGTGCGATCACCTTAACAAGCAGCTTCTTCCTCAGTTGGTCCAGGCTATTGGGATATCCATCATAGATATTATTATAAAATATGTAAAATTAATATTAACAAAAAGAATATTATACTGTAAAGTGTAAACTATTACAATTCACAGATTAACAATTTATTTCTCACACTGTCAGAACATGTAACAACTAACAATCTTATTTTTTATTCCAAACGCCAAAGAGCCCATATACAGATCCATGTGAAAAATTGTATGAATTATATATTGGTATATATTAACCACAAACCAATCCCTAATATGTATAAGCCCGGCCGCACATTGTCCGAATTCTGATCACAAACAGTTGAACTACGCTGGACCGCCACCCCACACATTATCCGAAATATCCTTCCGGCGAGTTCGAGCTTTTTTTTTTTTTTTTTTTTTAATAATTCCTCCCCCTAACATTATCAGGGCTGTTTTTTATCTTTTAATTACAATTTTTCGCTTTTATCTTTTCCTACTCTTTTTGTATAATTTTTCTTTTACTTACTACTTTCTTACATGGCTAATACATCACATTGTCTTTTATTTCTTATAATATAAACACTCTGTCCTTACAATATTCTTTTGTTTTCTTAATTTCAGGAATAAAATACAGCTTTAATAAAAACCAATTAAAATTTAAATAATAATACAATAAAAATTCAATAACATTAAGTCCAACAAACTTCAGAAAATAATAAAAACGACAGCACAAACATTATGACTACACTAATATCACAGCTAATTATCGCACAATTTACTACTATGTCTCTTATTAACTACCCCCACGATCGTCCTGCAGAAAGCTAGGAATATTTCCCGCTTTTTGCCCCCCAGGATGGATGGCAGATTCTCACCCGTTATCGGTGTGCCCAATTTTTGTTCAATATCGAATCTATTGCTCGCAAAAATTGGGCAGTCGAGTAACAGGTGAGGAACTGTCTCCTCAACTCCTGGCTGACACAGGCACGACGGATCCTCCTTCAACTTGAATCTATGCAAGTAGAAGGCGAATCCGCCGTGTCCAGTCAGGATCTGTGTGGTGTGGTGAGTTATGTCTATCTTTTTAACTATCTTATATGCAGCAGCAGCGCTTGGGAAGAAGAGTTTCGTAACTCCGGCCGTCCCTCCCACTTCGTATCTCCTGTCCCATTCCTCAATCGTATCCTCTCTTAAAAATACGCTTGATGAATGAAACAGGAGGCGAGTTCGAGCTCACTCGGCTCAGTACAACATGTAAGAGACAGCGCGGACATTCAACTGTTTCTGATCAGAAATGTCGTACAAGTGCGGCCGGGTTAAAGACACTATAATTTAGTAGACAGTTCAAAGATTTACAGAAATTTAACTCACCATTTGAGCCGGTTGACTGCAACGACGTAACTGATCCATGTCTGCGTAATCCACCACCATTTGTGCTGCTGTCCGAACTTGTTCCATAACCGGATTCTGCCTGAAATTTACACAAACTTATTGTAAGCACTAGGTAGTACTATAATACTCTGTTTATAGTATAGTTGACGACCTCTGTGGCTCAGTGGATAGCACGTTGGTAGCTTAAGCCGGAGGTCGCGGGTTCGAATCCCGCCGATGGAACAAAAAGTTTTCAAAGTTCCTGGGTCATGGATGTGTATTAAATATATTTATCATATTATAATAAAAATCTTAAATATATGTATAGTATAAAAGTATTAAATATATTTCCGTTGTCTGGTACCTGTAACACAAGTCCTTCAGGTACTTAGCATGGGGCCAGACTGACGTGGTGTGAAGCGTCCATAGATTATTATTATTATTATTATAGTAAAAATACTCTTGTTTAATTAAATTTGATCAAAATGTAAAGCTCAATAAATAAAACAATTTTTTTACATTTAACCACTAATAAAAGTAGTTGAACTACTAAAGTATTTAAAATATTTATACTATTAAAACTAGACCCAAATAGTGTAAGGCTAAAAGGAAGTAAGAGTAAGTGGGCCCCTAGACCTACAATAATATTGAACAATATCACATATTGCATCATAATATTATTGTCTATTGACCATGTTGGTTTGATATTGATAATATTATTATTGAACATTACGTGCCTTTATACCCCAGTCAATTTAGACATATTTTGTAATCACATTCTAAACAATATTACCGATTTTCAGCTTGGTGCAAATAAATTATGCAACCTCAAACGTCTTCTTGACTGGGGTATGGGTTCAATAAAATTAAAACGTGATATTGACAATAAAATTGCTCATGTAGGTGGCCGGTTATGTATTCATTTGTACAAACATGTAACATAAAAGTAGGTTAAGTAATATTGATTGATTGTAAATAATATGAGGTGATTCAGATAAAACAAAATTGCTCAGATAAACACATGACTCATACTTATTTCAATTTTCCGATAAGGGTATTAGGTATCTTAACCTATAATTGTTATGAGTCAGTAACTTTGGGGGCGTCCACAAATTACGTGAGGTGTTTTTTTGAATTTTATGACCCCCTCCCCCCCTCCCCCCTTGGTGAGATTTCGTGAGATTTTATTCAAAAAAAATCTCACGTGAGATTTTTCAAAATGTGGGTTTCTTACGTAAACGCGTTGGATTGTTACATTAATTCAATATTAGTATGAGAAAAGGGCTTACAATATTATAGTCTAGTTTAATAATAAGTATTATTTAAATAGCATTAAGGTGTACGTTACGAAATGTTGCGTAAAAACTTGTACGGGTGGATAAAACAAATATGGTGGTTGGCACTCATGGCAGTCAGTAGATTTTCTTTCGAACGAATTTATAAATGATCTTAATCGTACTTAACAATTTCGCTTACGAACGTACAATCTGGAAGAAATGGACCGAAAAGCATTATTTTGTTGAGAAAAAAATTACGTGAGATTTGCCCTCTCCCCAACGTGAGATTAGATGAGATTTGACTCGACCCCCTCCCCCCCCCCCCTAAATACCTCACGTAATTTGTGGACGCCCCCTTTTTTTAAACTTTTTATTTTACAGAGGCCAGTATGTAAATTTTACAGCAAATATTATTTAATAAGAATTTACCTTTAGATATCCTCTGAATAAAATGTGATAATAAATGTAAGTTTTCTTTTTTCTAGGGTATTTAAGGTTCTAAACATAATTTTTTTACCATTTTTGCTTGTAGTTAATAAAGGCGCCAGGTAAGCACTTTAAATTTTCACTATGTATTTGTAATTTTGTTTATACTTTAACTAGCTGTCCCGGCAAACGTTGTTTTGCCATTTAAAGTATATTTTCTACATCATCAGTTGATACATGTTTCACCCCCTCTTTTGTCCCCTAAGAATGTGTGGGGGGGAAGGTCATACACCAGATGTTAAGTTGAAAAACACAGTTAATACCTAATATGAAGTAAGTCCACTAAAAAAAAGTTGTATACAAAATCTGACCCCTCTTTGGTCCCCAGAGGGTTGGGAGGAGAGGGGGGGAGGATTTTTATACACCAGATGTTGAGTTGGAAGAAGACAAATATAATATATCTGTGAAAACCGTATGCAAATCTGTGAAAACCGTATGCAAATCGGATTAGTAGTTTTCGTGTTAAAGAAAAAAGTTTGATACAAAATCTGACCCCCTCTTTTGTCCCCTTAGAGGGGTGGGGGGAAAAAAATTTATACACCAGATGTTAAGTTGGAAGAAGATAAATATATCTGCGAAAACCACATTCAAATCGGATCAGTATTTTTCGTGTGATGCTGGAACAAACATACAGACAGACAGAAAGAGTGACAGACAGACAGACAAAAAACTAACCACATTTTTGGCTTCTATAGCGATGTAGTGACAGAGGTGTAATTTCGTGTGTCATTTCATATCTTTTATGTACAGAATTTTCATTTCTACAACAGAATATTGTCTTCCTCCCGCACGCGCTTTGGTGACGCCCACTATCGTAATATTTTAATTTCGCCATAATTTCAAAACCAAACGTCCAATTTTAATCATTCAAAGACCAAATATTATCTACATAAACTGTACTTAGTGATAAAATAATTTATTTTGATAAGGATTAATAGCGTGAGTAAAATATATCCGTTTAAATGTAGTCCAAAAAAAATTCAGGATTTTTAAATAAATAAATGGTTATTGTGCCTCACTCGACATAGATAGGTATAGTGTCGCGGACTTTTTTGTAGATATTTATAAGATCTACAATTACTTAGAACATTTTATGGTTCTATCTTTTATAGTTTAGGCAGCGTACACAAAATAAGTAACTTTTCTAGCTGATTTTCTACACCTTGCGTCCGAAAAACTCAAATATCTTATGGAACCCTACTTTTTTCCAAAATAAAATGTAGCCTATGTTCAGCAGAAATAATGTAAGATTCCAATAGCAAAAGAATTTTTCAAATCGGTCCAGTAGTTTCGGAGCCTATTCGACTCAAACAAACAAACAAAAAATCAAATCTTTCCTCTTTATAATAGTAGTGTAGATAATTACACACCTTCATTATTGTTAGTAATAGAATATAATAATTTAACCTAAAATTTTAAATTTTTGTTGTGGTATTAAGATTATATTATTATTATTATTTGTTAATTTCGTCTGTTTTTGTTGACATTTGCACTCTTTTTATTGTAATTCGGTAAGAATTCCCCCCATAGCACAGGTTGCGCCTAGTTTGGGAGACTGCCACTTGTTTAAAAACATTGTCAATAAATTTATGGAAATAAAGATTTGTATTTGTATTTGTACTTACTTTAAATGACTCAAGAACATCAATCCACTGCTGCTTCTCTTCTGGATTGGCGGCTCTTAGGTACCAAACACAATCATTCACAGACACATCAAACCTGCAGTCATCAAATTCATGCGGCTGAAAAAAAAAACATTTTTTTTTATCTAAAGCATTTTCATTCAATTCCATAAACTGTACCAATTTATCTTTAGAATTGTAAGCATTCATAAAAACTTAAGGAAGACATTTAGCTACAAGGACAAATTAATTTTATTGTCAATTTAGATTTTAATGCAAATTGTATAAACGCTCCTTACCTTGACTTTGGCTTTCTTCAAACATAAAGCCCCGCGACAACCGAGATTACTTTCTAGCTCGCTTTTGTAGTAGGATAAAGTAGAATCTTTCAAAACTATAAATCTATCTTGCCAACCATGAATGTAGTTAGTCCATTTACTCAAATAGCCACGAAGCTCCTGTGTATTATCTTCCAGATCTGAGTTATCACTCACTGTTATGTTTTCTTCCGTCATGGTAATCCAATTGTGAATAGAAATTAGTACCTATTTACTCGAGACAAACAAAATTTTTGTAAATAAACTCGTTAGGTACGCCTACAAAAAGTGTTTTGCAGTGTTTTCGTGTTTTCAATTTCGGTTTAGGGTTGCCAAAATTATCTTTATGATTTCACCCATACAATTTCACCACATCGTGCATCGGTGTTCTGGGCCCTTAGATTATGTACCTATCAATATCATAAAGTAACTTAATTTTAGAGGGTACCTATCTGGGCCAGACAGAAAATGACCGGAAACTGAAAATGCTAAATAAAATTTACTCGCACACAGGCGCCGAGGGGGGTCGAAACGGCCCTGGCCGTCTTGGACGGTTAAATAGCAAGGAGTATGTAATTAGTGTTTTGTGGATTATGCAGATATTACACGATTCAATTTCGGTTCTATATTGCTTTCAATTTCATTGCTTCAATGGCACTGAGACATGTAAATACATGTCAATGCGATTGCGCAATTTCATTGAAAGCTACATTGCAATGAACGCTTTTAATGCAATGTGGTCATTGTTCAATCACATTGAACGTGTAACATGGAGATTGAACGACAATTGAATGAGTCGCAAATTAACAAAACTCTTGCACGTACGAGTTGGCGCGACATCACATTGCGTTAAGTGAATATACAATTAATACAAATCTTTATTTCCATAAATTAATTGACAATATTATTATAATATTGAATATCATTTGAATAATACGTGTATATTGGTTAAGTCGTTCAATTTTCAATGCTTTTCAATGGAATTGCTTCAATTTAATTGTACCGTGTAATATCGCCTTTAGCCACTGATCTCTATTATACAAGTACGCGTACTTGTATAGAGATCAGTGCCTTTAGCACATGAATTGTAGTTTAATTTGTCATTAAAATTATATTAAGTTGTTCAAATACGGTAGGTATTAAATTCATATTATTTTGGCGAATTTAGAAAAACTAGTAACACTGAATGTACCATAGATAATATTCTAATCAAAGATTATTATTTATTTTCTAATCATCTGTCCGAAGTCCGAACTCCGAAGTCCGATCTCAATTTGATTAGGTACACCGTACACGGTTATTCAGCTAGGACTGGAATAAATCAGCTGTTCTGTGGATTTACATGTGATGATGTGACTGACAACCTAAACTAAATAACCTAATAATGCGCAAATGCGCAATGCGCAATGAATTGGCGACATGTGCCACGCCCACATAACATATCATCTCTTACTTCTATAGGGACCGTGCAGAGCGACGACACTGCCACAAGTGGCGAATAGCCGAAACTTTTACGAAAATTTTACTGTCAAGCTCTAGTGAAGCTACGGAAAATTAGAAGATTTCTTAACAAATTCCGAGTATTTTCAAGAATTGAAATGTATTGTTGTATTCCCGGACTTAAAAGAAATATAAAGGCAAATCGAACAATGTAAAATTTTATTATTTTTCTGCCAAAATATTCGCATGGTTTTGCTTATTGAAAAACGAAAGAAATGGATAAAAGGCGGTAAAAATATACGTAAGTATTTAAAAAGTTCCATGAGTGTTATGCGTAGACTAGTGAAAACACTAAATTTTGTAGATTATAACCGTAAATTCATTTTTTATGAACACAATATGAACATAACCTATAACCATTGCTTTCTTTCAGTAAACATCCAAACTGGCTTCCATCTTAATTGATATACATACATAGGCACGGCTCATTTAATTGGCATAAAGTTGCATCAAAAGTAAGGATAATTTGGAGAAGTCCTGCCAGGAATTCAACACTGAGGATAGTATTGAACTTGAACCATCTTGTCAAAGTGTTGGTTCTCAAAAGGATGATTCTTCAAGTAAGAAAAAGATTAGTAGTGCAGTCTTTGTGTGTTATTTGAAGAATACATACCTAAATGGTGTTTACACTTATGAGATCCAGACTGAAATTAGTTAAAAATAGTGACAGACAAAAGTTGTGAAGATGGTATCGATCGAATCGCAGAAGGTTGAAATAAAAGCATTTATTTTAGTGAACTTGTTTTATTTTATTAATCCACAAGCATTTTCAGTAATTAATATAAGTATTTTTGCATAGCTTCATTATTTTATTGCAATATTTATCAAGTTTTTACTTTCTATGCTGATGGATGCTATTAATTACTTTTTCAGATATTTTCTTAGTTAACTAGATAAGCTTTATACATTTTTATTCACTCTTCCATTCTTTGTTTACGGGTAGAAAGTAGAAACCCTTAATATTATATTTAATATTATAAAAATATACTTAATATTATAAATGCGAAAGTGTGTCTGTCTGTTAGTACTTCACGCCCAAACTGCTAAACCAATTTTGCTGAAATTTGGTATGGATTTACTTTGAGCCCCGGGAAAGGACATAGGATACTTTTTATCCCGGGAAAATGTACGGTTCTCGCGCGATAAATGATTTTTGGCGCAACGGAGTTGCGGGCGTCATCTAGTCTTTAACTTTAATATTTCGATCGCGGATTCTTGGAAATCTGTCGTTGTTCTCGCGGCCGCATGTGGCCACTTGGGAGTGTAAGTATTATATCATTTTATAGTGTAAAACATAAAAAACACTCATAAACTAGCCAGGGTCAAGGAGAATGCGAAGTCAAAGTCACTCACAAGTTACGTCTTTTACTCGCATCGCGGCGCTGCTGTCGAATTACGACGCCCTCTATAGTTTCTGCACGGTCCCTATGATCTGTGCATGAAACGAATACGGTATACCTATTTGAGAATAATTGAGATAAAATGTGTCGCAAGTTCGCAACTCGCACGGTCTGCAAGCTGCACGGTGCACATAAGCCCTAGCACCATACACATTTGACTATTGATTTAAATATTATGGTTTCATACAAATTCTGTTTATAAGTGATAAAATCATAAAAAAACTATTTTCAAATAACAATCGACGCTCTAGAATTAGAAGTTAGAAACTTAGAACTCTCTTTTAGAACTCCACGGCCCACGCCACGATCGACGGATTAAAACATGGTTTATAAATCCGTATAACGGAACATATTAATTATAATCTGTACTTAGAATTTTCAAAGATCCAATCGATTAAAAATATATTTTTTTCTATTGGTCGACAAAAATTTAGCGCCAAAAACGTTGCTTTTCCACCAATGAGATTCAAGTTCTAAACGCAAATGCGCAATTTCCGTTCAAAATGGCGGACAAAACTGTGTCTATTTCTGTTCCATCAGAAAAACCTCTAAAAGTAGAAAAATGGAAAATAAAACAAGGTGCATCTGTATCAACGGGCCAAATATTATTTTTATACAGTGATTCATCGGGCAAAGATAGCATAATAAAGAAATTCAAAGCGGTGCACGCTGGTACCGTCACATCCATCAAGGTGAAAGAAGGAGACATCGTTGAACCAGGGTAAGTGACGTCACAACATGTTTTTGCCGCAAATGTTATTTACAATGTTTATTTTGCGTTTTTAAGTAATAATATGAGGATTTATTGACTATAGTCGCTTAACCAAAATGTTGAAAACGTAAATTATTAACTTTTATTGATACAAACCCATAAAACAGTTGGTTGAAGTAAATAAATACTGAAATGAAATCGCTCGTTTCAGAGGATGTATTGGAGAGCTAAAAGTATGCCGACATCCAACTGTTATGGCAGAAATGTGCGCCGAATGTGGTGCAGATCTACGCGCAGAACAAACCCCCAATTTCGACGTCGCTGTGGTACCAATGGTCCACTCTGTGCCGGAGTTAAAAGTAAGTAAACTTAACCGCCAATTTTTTACTCTACCTAGTACCTATACATCGTTCCATATAAACGATATACGTCATATAATGTAAACTATAAACGTCCCATAAGAATGTTTACATGATAGAACAGAATTATAATAGTGCAAAAAATGTAAAGTACAAATTCTTGTCATTCATCATTGTCATCAGTAAATAAACTCATGTTTTCAGGTGTCTGAGGAGTTGGCACTAAAACTAGGCAGGGAAGATGCTGATCGCTTACTCAAACATAGGAAGTTGGTCTTACTAGTTGATCTTGATCAAACACTAGTTCATACAACAAACGATGATATACCACCAAACTTGAAGGTATTATTAGATATGATCTACAAGTAATGTAGATAAATCCAAAAATATGCTAATATTATGAGAACTAACGAATTATTTAGTAATTTATGTAGCCACTAATTCTTGAAATTTTGAGTGATAATAAAACTCTGGTGATGTTTTCTGAAATCATATTTTCTTGTAATTGCAGGGAGTATTGCACTTCTTCCTCCGCGGTCCCGGCAATCAGGGTAGATGGTGTCACACAAGGCTACGTCCAAGAACGCAAGAGTTTCTAGAATCAGCTGCGAAGAATTACGAGTTGCATGTGTGTACTTTTGGGGCGAGACAGTATGCTCATGCTGTGGCTGAATTGCTAGACCCTGGGAAGAAGTACTTCTCTCATAGAATACTGTCAAGAGATGAATGCTTTGATCCAAGAACAAAATCTGCTAATTTGAAGTGAGTTCTGAAAAATAGAATCTTATTATGAAGAGAAAAGTGTTCTTTCAAAACTCCTGAACCAATTTAGATGTAATTTTGCACACAAAAGTTCAATACTAAGAAGAACTACTTTTATTGCTGCAGAATGTACTTTTGTTGCTGTGAAAATTCTATAACACTTGAATTATTGTTATGCCGAATTTTTTTTATAAATTTAATTATGAGACAATACCAATGGACAATTTTTTTAATTGTCCAATGGTATTGTCTCTTAGCACAAAGCTTTGTAACAATAAACGCAGGTGCGGCCCGGGTATTTTTATTGCAACTGGCAACATAATATAAATAATGGCAATTGTGTACTACTAATATTGTTAAGCCAATCAAAGTCACCTTTTCACAGATTCTGATTTTTGCAGGGCTTTGTTTCCATGTGGGGACAATATGGTGTGTATAATTGATGACAGAGAGGATGTATGGCGGCATGCGGCTAACCTCATCCATGTGCGACCATACTCCTTCTTTCAGTCAACGGGGGATATCAATGCACCACCACCATTTTGTAAGTACCATCGAGGAAATGGATTCCTAGGCAGTTGATGGGCCTACATGATTTGGTCGGATCATGTCAATTCAATGTTAATTGTGATCTGTCGGCTGGGTTTGACGTAACTCGACCAAACTACGTAGGTCCGTCATCTGCCTAGGAATCAACTTCTCTCATAGTACATGATAATATATTTTTAAATGTAAAAAAAATATAATTGATTTAGGAGCAAAGAAACACTTGTTCTTAGTTCTGCTGTTAGCTCCTAAGTCTAAAGCAGGATTTGATAATGTTTTCTTATAATTGTTATTTATTGCTATACAAAGTAGATAGTTGGATTGGGATACAAATTACAATTATGATATTGTTGTAGTTTCGCATGCAATCCAAAAATTAAAATAGTCCTTCTGAAGACTTTCTTTACTTAAGAATTTAAAGATAGACAGATACGAGGATGACAATTTTTAATGAAAACAAGAAAATCAAAAAGAAGGAAAGATATTTTTGATAGTGCTTTATTGAATAAATTAATATTGAGACAGGACATGTCAGCAGAATGCTATCTGTCTGTTTCTTATAACAGTGAAAAAGCCATTTCATTTCTTTTTTGTAAAGTGAGTATTTCTTTTCCAGTTGAAGATAAAAGTAAACTGGGCGGTAAGAATGGATCACAAGTTAATGACTTACCAACGTTAGATGCTGAGCCCATAATAGAGAAAAATGATATAGAGAGTAAAGAAAATATAGATGTAAAAGTAAATGAAGGTGACAATGGTAAGGTAGTGGATAAATCAGACAAATCTGATAAACCAGAAAAACCTGAAATAACAGAAAAAACTGAAAAATCAGAGAAAGTAGATATACAAGATGCTCCAAAACTGGCGGCCACGGGTCAAGCTTGGATAAAAAACGCCGATGGTGAGCTAGAGGCAGAAGATCCAGATGATTATTTAATATATTTAGAGGATATTCTGAAAAGAATACATAAGTAAGTATAGATCTAGAAATGAACATTTACTTCTTTAATCAAAAGTACAGTACAAGAAGTATAGTACAAGCACACAAATATTTATTGCTTTTGACGCAAGTACAGATCTAGAAATGAACATTTACTTCTTTAATCAAAAGTACAGTACAAGAAGTATAGTACAAGCACACAAATATTTATTGCTTTTGACGCAAGGAATTGCTGTACAACAAAGTAGCTTGCAGCATCTGGTTATTAATGTATTTACCATTTATCCTTAAATTTTATTCAAGAATGCTTTAAAATTTTGCATTGTCTTAATTTTAGGCACTTCTATGATGTGTACGACAAAATGGGCAAGAAAGAAATACCGGACCTCAAGTTTATCATACCAGAAGTAAAAAGCAAAGTATTGTCCGGAATTAGTTTGGTATTCAGTGGGTTGGTACCAACGCATCAGAGGTTAGAGACGTCGAGAGCTTACCTCGTCGCTAGAAGCTTAGGTGCTGAAGTAACTCAAGATTTTACGGAGAACTCTACACATTTAGTTGCAGTAAGATCTGGTATGTATTGTAAAAGTATTTCTCAAATATATATATTTCTTGTGAATAACGAAAAAGATAGACCCACTTTGAAAAAAAAAACTTGAGAGGTGTAAAGGGACACCTAGATGGAACGAAGTTTTAAATTTCCCGCCAGTTGACGTCATCGCCACATCAACGCCCTCTGCCACAGTATAGCAATATCCCTACAGTAGTGAAACGAATGTACTTGCGCAGAACAACGGAGGGGTACCCGCGGGGAAGCGGGCGGCGCGGGCCCGCGCTTTCAAACTCGCGGAGTTTGTGCGCATTCGCGCGCAGGTGTGACGTTGGCGCGTTGTCTACGAATTTTGTGTTGTAAAACGATAACTTATAAACAATGGGATATAATAAGTGTTCAGTGTACAGAATATGTAAATCTGATTCAAAAAACAAAAAGGATTTAAATTGTCATAAAATATAATATCGACTCACAGTTCACACTAATATTGTGTTGGCCTTGGTGGCATTTATTTGCAATTTGCATCTCTGTTTTATTGTTTACGTTGTAAGAAGTGTAACAAGGAGAGAAACAATATAGAATAAAATAAAAAAAACTGTCAAATACCCTGTTACATACTAATTAGTACCTACCTAGCTAGGTACACAGGGCCACACATCAAGTGTAACATTTTGACCTTTGGACCGCCCTTACCGCGCACGTAATAAGAGCGAGTTTTGAAGTGCTTCTGTTACACCTGACGTGTGGCCTACTGTACCTACCAATTGTTATAATATGATTAATTATTGTTGGATATTTTATATATAATCCGAATGCGTCTTCATTATTTTAATCCTTTGATCGTGGATTCTTGGAAATCTATTGTTATTCTATTGTGTCTTGCTCACCGGTGAGCTTATGGGGCTTGATAGGTTAATACAATTTTTAAATCCATACTAATTAGTAATTACTAATATTATAAATGCGAAAGTGTGTCTGTCTATCTGTCTGTCTGTTACCTCTTCACGCCCAAACGCAGGACCGATTTTGCTGAAAGTTGGCATGGAGATACTTTGAGTCCCGGGAAAGGACAAAGGATACTTTTTGTCCTGGAAAAATGTACGGTTCCCGTGCGATTAACGAGTTTTGGCACAACGGAGTTGCGCGCATCATCTAGTAAAGAACTCAAATCATCTAAAAACAAAGTTTCACGTAAATATCTGGCAGTACGACATAATATGTAAAATGTAAATATAACACGCTGATTAATTACAAGCACAATATTTTATTTTTATTTTATTTCCCGTTTCGTGGCAAGTGGCAACCCTGGCATATCTGCTTGGTACTTACACCGGTGGCGGCATCGTGCGACATCAAAGGCGTTTCGTTACTGTAGGGATATTATATTGCTATACTGTGCCCTCTGCCCTACTTCATAGGTACTAAAATAAGTATCGGTCAAAAACTGTTGTTACAACTTTTTCCGTCTAGCCCCCTTTCGCAAGGCGCGATAAGGAACTTCGTTCCAAAAATTGTAAGCAATATCATAAATCAATGTGTGATTAAGTTTAGGCAAGTCAGCAAGTTGTTCTAAAATAAATTGTTATTTCTAGGCACAGCAAAAGTAAACGCGAGCAGGAAAATGGTGGAGAGTAAAAAGCTGCAAGTAGTAACACCAGAATGGCTTTGGAACTGTGCTGAGAGGTGGGAGAGAGTTGATGAGAGGCTTTATCCATTGCAGAGAGGGGGACAGGTAATTTTATGTGAAATAAGTAGTCTAATATTTATTAATAGTACTTGAAAATACAAATTTTTAAGATATATACAAAAATGGGCCCAATAAAAAAGCAAGGATTATATTGTAATTTACAATAATTATAAAGATGTTTTTTTAATACAAAACACATTTGACAACTTGATGCTCCTGCTTCGCAGTCGCTTGGTCGCGTAGGTTTGAACGAAGCTTTATTAATTAATATGTATAGAATATTAATTATTTCTCTTTGCATTGCATTTTATTTATAACCGCGTGACCCATCAACCTTATTTGCATATGGATGCACAATGTCTATACAATGATTTCATAATGGGTACATGAATATTTAATGTCAAATATTGTACCATCAAGGGAATTAATTCCTAGGCAGTTGACAGACCTACGTAGTTACTAGTTTGGTTGCGTTAAGTCACACCCATCCAATCAATCACAGCTTACATTGAATTGATCAAGCCGATCAAATGAAGCCGTCTGTCAACTGCCAAGGAATCAACTTCTTTTAAAGTACCATCGAAGAAATTGATTCATAGGCAGTTGACGGACGTACGTTATTTGGTCGGCTTATGTCAATTCAATGATCGGTCGGATGGGTTTGACTTAACGGGACCAAACTACGGATGTCCCCCAACTGCCTGGGAATCAATTTACATGGTATGTACAACATGGTACAACAAACTGTTTTCAGAGCACAGCACGTCGGCCGCCGGCGCATTGCAGCAGTCCGCCCCCCGCGCCCGCGCCCCGCAAGCGCACGCCGTCCGGCCGATTCGCCGACACCATCAACCCACTGCTCGTGTTCTCCAGCGACGACATAGCGGATATGGATAGAGAGGTATACTGGTCTATATCCTATTGTAATGTACGCCATACATGCTACGGTTTCGGAGAAGTCTACCTGTGCAGGTATACCGGAATGTGTGTGGGAATAGACCTGTGCAGTTTTTTAGGCCTGCACAGTTGATCGGAGCAAAATCGAAAATCAATTTTTACGACAGTGACTGATGCTGAGGTATACCGGCCTCTCCTGTAAACCGTAGCGTGTGTGGCATACATAAGATGCATATCAACTTTGTGAGGCATGAGCATTCTTGGATCAGCAGATCTCGGTTTTGGCTTGCGAGCCAATGTAGCCCAAAAGTCTCTCTAGACATGTTCAAGTGGCCTCGGGCTGCATACTCTTATTGCGTGGCTGCTGTGCGGGCCTATGTTTTGTGCTGTATGTAGAGCTTTGAAGTCTAAGGCCGGTATAAATAGTCAGTACTCAAGATGCATTTCGGTCTCAAGACACGGTTCAGGCTCTGTGATTGGTTGGCTGTCAAAATTTGGACCAATCACAGAGCCGAACCGCGTCTTGAGACCGAGATGCATCTTGAGTACTGACTATTTATACCGGCCTAAGTTTGAAAATTTAAAACAAAATAGCGTTTATATATTATATTCACATGAAAACATATTATTATTGTTTTCACGTGTTCCTGTGTGTTAGGCACTTCTAATATGCCGATCTAACTTTCATCACACATCTAAGGTTTTGTTATGGTCTACTAACCACATTTTTTTCTCCTCTTTTGTTAGGTGGAGGATATATTCAATGAATCAGATGAGAGTTCATCAGACGACGGTAAAGATCCAGATGACGTTGATGATGAGGAAAATATACCTGAGAACAGGCTTATTAACATAGAAGCAGAAGTTAATAACAGTTCACAAGATGGGTGAGCATTTTTAACTATAAAATTAAACATACTCAGTACTCACTGATAAAGCTGTTGTCTGGTACCCGTAACCAGCCGTAACACAAGTCCTTCATGTACTTACCATGGGACCAGACTGACGTGGTGTGAAGCGTCCATAGATATTATTTATATACCTTGTATACAGAATTTTTGTCCCTTTCAAACGAATTTTAAATGTATTAGAAAGGGATAAAACATTGTACGTATATAACGGATTAAGCGTCTCCCAGACAGACGCGGGCAGCGGTGGCGGTGGCGGCGCGCGGCGGTCAGTTGTTTGTACTGCCAAACATCCAACTGACCGCCACCCGCGTCTGTCTGGGAGACGCCTTATATGTACACTCTCTGTAAGAATGTTTCTATTAGTACCTATAGTTGTTCTGGAAGAAAGTTATACATTTGTGATTTATTAGATCTAGTAATAATATTTATATTTTCTTTTTTAAGGTTACCGGGGGATGATGATTCAATGGATTCAAATACAGGTAATTTTTTTAACATAATTTTAGTACCATATTTAATGTTAAATTCAACACAATTCAATTTTTAATTATCATGAAATATAATAAAAATCGGCCAAGTGCGAGTCAGACTCGCGCACGAAGGGTTCCGTACCATTATAGAGCAAAATTAGACCAAAAATTGTGTTTTTTGTATGGGTGCCCCCTTAATTTTTTATTTTATTTTAATATTATTATTAAATATTAAAGTACAAGTAAAACTAATGATTTTGTGGAAAATTCAAGGGCCTACCTGTTGCTATTATTGATATAGAGCAAAAAAGGCGAAAAAAAATCACGTTTGTTGTATGGGAGCCCCCCTTAAATATTAATTTTATTTTGCTTTTAGTATTTGTTGTTATAGCGCCAACGGATATACACAATCTGTGAAAATTTCAACTCTCTAGCTATTACCGTTCTTGAGTTACAGCCTGGAGACAGACAGACGGACAGACATCGAAGTCTCATGAATAGGGTCCCGTTTTCACCCTTTGGGTACTGAACCCTAAAAAGGAAACTATACAAATTATTTAACATTTCAGAAGATGGTATGAGGCCAGCAAAAAGACCAAGGCCCTCAACACCTCCTTCAGATGATGATGGACCACCAGACGACGATGATAGCTCGTGGAATCTAATGGGTGCTGCACTTGAACGGGAATTCCTAGCGCAGGACTGATGCCTGCAATGTTATGAACAAATACTAGCTGTATGGATTTGGAGCAATAAAGCTTTTGTTATAAGTTTTAGTTTCATTTCAATGTTAACAAATAATAATTGATTATAATATTCAAAACTAGCTGTCCCGGCAAACATTGTTTTGCCATTTAAAGTATTTCTACTTCATCAGTTGATACAAAATGTTACCCCCTCTTTTGTCCCCTAAGAGGGGTAGGGGGAAGAATTTTATACACCAGATGTTAAGTTGGAAGATAAGTATAGACTAGCTAGTTGCCTGCGACTTCGCCCGCGTCAAAGTAAAATATATCCTCCTTTTTGGAAGTCAGTTAAAAAGCAGCCTAAGTTACTACATACGTATCTACCAAAAAAGTCCCATCAAAATAGCTCTAGCCGTTTCAGAGATTAGCTGGAACAGACAAAAATGGTAAAAAATGTTATTTTGGTGTATGTAGCGTAATACCTATACATAAATATTCATATGCATGTATAGGTCTACGAGAATCTGATGGCAAAAAGTGAGAAAATAAATTGACTAGCAATACCGGGGTAATAGGAATAAAATATTTTCGTTTTTTATTCCATTAGCGGCTTATTTTGTGTGTGAAACATGCAAATACATATAAAAATGTATACAATCAAGAATATTTTTTAAAAATCTGCTGTCAAAAATTGCCATCAGATTCTGGTAGACCAACAAACAGTTCTTTCAATATTACAAAATACAAAGAGATACTCCAATTTTATTTATATGTATAGATTATAATACAAATATTCTTTGTGCTATTCATAAAGGTTCTATTTTTATCTTACATTTTAACCTGTCGATCATGGAAAAAGGAGATGATTAGATATTATATTAATAGATATTATATTGTCTCGGTCACTGGTGACTGTATGGGGCTTGATGAATTAACAAGCTTTGATCTAGTCCAGAATCTCAGATCTATCAAACAGCAAAGTAATTCCCATAGACATCAAACAACTGATTGAAGAGAACATGAGGCATTTGATTGGTATATCATATTGATATCGCAGTTTATGACATGATTTCAGAATCTAATGGATTAATAATAAACTAAACTATGTTCCTAAAACTAAATTTAATTATACATTTTTAATATCTACACAATTAAATAGCATATGGATCATTTTCATCAAAGACGTGGAACTTTGTGTATGTTGGTTTTGACGTAAAATCTTTTTTCCCGTCTTGCCAGCCTCTTGGAGGTGCCTTCTCATAATCAAAACTAGACTCAAGTTTGCCATACAGCTCTGCTTGTTTTTCAATATCCTCACGGTATCTTTCTTTGGCAACTTTTTTACCCGTAATAGGATCGGTTATGTCTCCAAATGGATATACCACTTCTTTGACTTCGTGTGTAATGAGTTTTGTCAATTTGTGTGGCAAAGATTGTATTAGTACTATATCTCCAGTCTTGCACTTCTTGTCTGGATCATGGCAGTAGTAAAATTCATCTTTTCTGAAATACTAAAAAATAAAATAAAAACTTTGGTTAAGTAAATAAAAGTAAGTCAGATACGCAATAGGTTTTAACTACCTTAAACTTAGTGTATGATTAAAAAAGTAATCTTAATTCAAACATATAATGTGGAAAACAAATGTTATTGTTAACTTACCATCAAAAGATTTTCATCTAGTTCTAACCTCTTAACTCTAATTTTTGCTGCATTTTGTTTTACAGTTGGGACGCATTGACCTAGTAACAGAATTTTTTTTGCAGCATCGAGTGCTGTTTTAGACATATTGATAAAAAATTTACGTAATTTAATGAAAATATTAGGTAATATTGGTAAAATAACCTCAAATCTCAATAACCAATTTGATGATTTGTTGACATCATTGACATTTGAACATTTGAACCACAGATTAGAATTTGAACACAATTAATGACAGTCGACATTTTTAAAATTATTATCCATTCTTCTTTTCCTTCTTTTTATTCATTAATATACCAACCCTGATCTACCAACATACTAACGATAAATTACTAAATGAGCAATAAAGTTCAATAAACTACCTGATGGGAAGCTAAAATTTATAAGAAAAATATTACGCTATAAATTTTTCTTAGAAACTAGCTTCCTTTTTAGGGTTCCGTAGCCAAAATGGCAAAAAAGGAACCCTTACAGCGCTTTCACACGAGACACGACACGAGACGATTTAGGAACTGCACGACAGACGTCACACAGGCTGTCGTTTCCACGTTTTCACACAAGCGACGATTTCGTGACGACATCGCAGCCACCACAGATTAGAGATTTCTGCTGCGACGACACCACTTATAGCTGACTTACACGTAATATGGCTGGCTTACACGTGTTAGTTGATAAGTAGTTGACTAAATTTTAACTTATTTTAAGTTGTTAATTGCATGTAAACACAAAATTTAGTAGCAAGTTAAAATTATAAATTATTAAATAAATAAAACACTTCTTTCTTCCTGACTTTTTATTTCAAAATTTTCAAACTCCGGCTCCAAAATACTGCAGACTAAGCGCCACGCATTTTTCCTCATTATTTTATCTTTATAATATGTTCACTACTTTTGTCCCATAAACACGAATTATTTTCCACTACCTCTATTAAGGTATAAATATAATAATATTTAAACTTCCATTATTAGCAGCACACCGCCATACAAATTTTAAATTTCAAAACAAAATTAAAAGTAAACAAATGACCCACAGATAACTGTCATAATATCTTTGTAAATTTTTTATCTATGCTAAAAAACGTGACGACATAGCGGATTGTCGTCTCAAAAACGTGTGTCGTGCTGTGCCGTGTGAAAACGGTACATAGAAATGTATGGCGCGCTGAATCGTCGTCGTGTCGTGTCGTGTCTCGTGTGAAAACGCTCTTATAGATTCGTCATGTCTGTCTATCTAGCTATCTGTCTGTCTGTCTGTCTGTCCGTCCGTCCGTATGTCACAGCCACTTTTCTCCGAGACCGAAACTATTAGAGCTATACTATTGAAACTTGGTAGGTAGATGGAGTCTGTGAACCGCATTAAGATTTTGATGCAAAAATGGAAAAAATTATTAAAAATTTTAGGGGTCCCCATATGTACAACTGAAACAAAAAAAAATTTCATCTAACCTATGCGTGTGGGGTATTTATGGATAAGTCTCCAAAAATCATATTGAGGTTTCTCATATCATTTTTTTCTAACGAATAGTTTGCGAGAGAGACTCTTCCAAAGTGGTAAAATGTGTGTCCCCCGCCCCCTCTAATGTTTAAAGTAGGGGCATCTAAAAAAAATATAGGTATGATGTACTTAGATTACTATAAAAACTACCAACGAAAATTGGTTTGAACGAGATCTAGGCAGTAGTTTTTATGGTTCCGTACCCAAAGGGTAAAAACGGGACCCTATTACTAAGACTTCGTTGTCTGTCCGTCTGTCTGTCGTCTGTCTCGTATATATCCTTAATCTGTGCTCCAGGCTGTAACTCAAGAACGGTAATAACTAGAGATTTGGTATTTTCACAGATTATGTATGTCGCAGTCATCTAGTTCAATCTGCGGTTCGATTGAATGACTAGCGCATTCATTGAATGACTCCATTCAATTGAATGACTCGGCCGAACGTTGATTGAACAATCGTCACTCAACGTTCAACTAGTTAGCGATTTTTAACATAGCCCTTTGAAGAGAGCGGATATGAAATTAGTCAGGTAATTGAATGTATTTATTTTTAACGGAATAGGAAATGTATAAGAACATTATATAATTCTTAGGTAATTAATAGCAATAAGCTCCCGCCTTAGCCATCGTGGTTATTTTTTTTTGTAAACCACCCAGAAGTAGCTGTCGCCTCATAATTGAAGTCAGTTTCTAGATTAACCTATTAGTACGCCACCAACAAATACTTTAAAAAATCATAGCATTCCATTTAACGACTTCACTATGATGACGTTTAGTCAAGACGTTAAACGTTACAGTCAGCGTCTTGACTAGTTGTCCTTCAGTCATTCAATAGAACGGTGTCATTCAATGAATACGCTAGTCATTCAATCGAATCACAGATTGAACCAGATGACTGCGACATGTATATCTGTTGCCGCTATAACAACAAATACTAAAAATAAAATAAAATCATAGAGTAATAAATAGTTAATAAAATGAACATTTAAGGGGGGCTCCCATACAACAAATGTGATTTTTTTGGCCTTTTTTGCTCTATATCAAAAATGGCAACAGGTAGGTACTTGAATTTTTCACAAAATCCTTAATTATATGTGTTCTTTAATATTTAATAATAATATTAAAATAAAATAAAAAAATAAGGGGGGCTCCCACACAAAAAACACAAGTTATAGCCTAATTTTGCTCTATAATGGTAGTTGGTACAGAACCCTTCGTGCGCGATTCCGACTCGCACTTGGCCGATTATTTTTATACATAATAAATGGTAAACCATAATCAAAATTTCATTAAATCGACTGAAATATAAAAATAAATCAAAAACCTTTTAATTTCATAAAAATAAACCTTATTGCTGCTGCGGAACCCTTCATGGGCGAGTCCAACTCGCACTTGGCTGCTTTTTTAACTTTATTAAGGACGTATCAAGCTTAGAACCAATAGAACATTAAATACAATTTTATGAAGATATTCTAAGTTTAATGAGTCAGTTTCACAATTCGTAAATGTTTCATCATGATATCAATTATTTTTATCGGGTCTATATTACGGAACGAGTACTTATACATTTTTTATGTTTGAGAGAGTCCAAACTCCAAACAAATAACAATAGGAAACACAAAGAGAATATAAAATATATTATTATTCAGTCAATAAAAATGTTTCAATATTATGTACATTACTTACATTCAATATCATTTATTAATATTGTATGTACCATCAAGGAAATTGATTTAGGCAGTTGACAGACCAAAGTCATTTGGTTAGAACTTAGAGCATGTCAATTCAATGTTAGCTATGAACTATGATCGGTCAGATGCACTGATCTCTATTAAACAAGTACGCTACATAGCTGATTCCCTTTGAAATCTCAGTATAAAGGTATACTGTATTATCTATGCTTTGAAATGACAGCTATTTCTTGTGCCTATTTGAAGCGAAATCAGCGCCCCCATTATTCGGGTAGAGAACTAAATCTGACGTAAAAATGACGTTTGAAAGCCGTCAAATTCAATGAGGTTATATGATCCTTAATCTGTGGTCATATTGGCGCTGATAGCAGTAGTGAGAGTATTTGGAACTAATACTAGTGATGACAACTATTGTTATTGGTTGTGGTTACGTCAAATTTAGTTCTCTACCCGAATAATGGGGGCGCCGATTCCGCTTCAAATAGGCACAAAAAGCAGGTGTGTATCAGCTATCCAGCTTACTTGTATAATAGAGATCAGTGGTCAGATCACGGTCAGATGTAGCTTGCTACATATTATATTAATCTGTGGTCAGATGGGTTTGACCGCGACCAAATTACGGCCGGTATAAATAGTCAGTACTCAAGATGCATCTCGGTCTCAAGACACGGTTCAGGCTCTGTGATTGGTTGGCTGTCAAAATTTGGACCAATCACAGAGCCTGCACCGTGTCTTGAGACCGAGATGCATCTTGAGTACTGACTATTTATACCGGCCTTAGTCTTAGCCACTTAGGTCCGTCATCTGCCTAGGAATCAACTTCCCTGATAGTACTTTAAAATCTTAATTGTTAAAGTTTTTTAACATTAATTTAAACTTTATTGGTGTTAAATTCATAGAAACAAGAAAAAAAGATTAATTGTTTTAAAAACCTATTCTAAGCTAAGAAATAAAAAGTAAGTTAAACCTAAAAAGAATATTACACATTTCCCATACCCACAAAAGATACATTTAAAAAATATAAAATTAACAACCTTTACATAATATAAGCCATGTGTCTAGAATTTTGGTGACTAGTTTTCAGTATGTTGGAAGGCATAAATCAATTATGAGGAGGCCAATTTATGCAAAGGTTTTACAATAGTTGCTAGTGCAGCTATAGAAGACATTGCACCAAAAGCACCCACAGCACTTGGGCTAAATCTTGTGAAGCCCAATGCAGTCAAGGGTATAAAGATGTCGCAAGAATTCTTCAATGTATCAATAAATACATCTTGATGGCAATTTAGAAATGTTTGCATATGCTTTAATCTTGTATAAAAATCTGTCCTCAAAGTATTGTTTAGTAAATAAGATGGTCTCAACAATTTTGAGCTGTTTAAATCAAGAATGTGCATTATTTCGTAGATATCTCTGGCTAAGTTAGCTATGATTGAAAGCAACCAAAATTTATAAGCAGTTGTGTTCCAACTATCTGCATCTGTTTTCAAAAATCCACTTTTTGCAAGCCATACAATGTGATCCGCAAATAGAAATAACCCATGAGCCACTTTACTTAGCGTCATTGTTGTTCTTATAAATGGATCATCTATACTCATTGTATTTAATGCAATATAAAAGATGTCAACACATCTTCCCAATCTTAAAACTGAAAAATTTAAAATTCCAAATTAATTATACATACTTATTACTTAGTTTTATTATGTCTTGTTGGCACTAGCTACTTTAAAAGTATGTTACCTTTTCTAAAGGTACTGAAGGTATTCTCGAGGCTTTTAATCCTGTCGACAGAGTATTTATTTGCGTGTCGAGACTCTAGCTGATGCCATACTAGACGACTTGTGTACTGTATTAACCTGAAGATAATAATAATGATTAATTTTCCTTCATTATATCTTATTTTTTAATACTGATAAATATAAAAAGCATACCTTGCAAGTTTGTCTCTCCCATTTGATTGATTATTAACTTTTATAATGATATCCATTTGTGATTTAAAAGCTTATAAATTTGAAATATAAGTGAATTCTTTTCGACAGTTAATTCTCTCTACAAACCGCAAACACTCATTGGAGTTGTACCAAAGCAATAACAGTAATAATTATTACAATGTTAATGTAAACAGAAAAATATTTTCCACCTCAATGTTTTCCACTATCGTACTACACAAACCTACGACGACTACAATAATTGAAGTGTCTTTCGAGTAAACGTTTTGTGTGACTAATTAATGCACTTTTTTGACGAATATTTTATAAATTAATACAGTTTTTATCTCATTTTAAAAATAATTTAAAACAAGGATAACCTTTACACTTTGTTTTGATAATAATTTGATAATATTGACGTTGACAAATGACAATACAAGAGTGACCATAGATAATACAATATATACAGAGAAGAGTGACGTCGGCGAAGAAACGTTGGAGAACTGTCGCAGGTGGTCGCAGCCCGCAGGTGTATTCCGCTGTATTACATTACGGCTGGCCGTTTTCAAAACAGGGCCGTTTTGTAACGGCTTCAAATATCGTTATTTTTTCATAACGTTATTGCTTCCAGGGCAAAGATAACGTTATGAAGTATACCCGATATACTAGAAATAACAGTAAAATTTGATGTTAATAACGGTAAATGATATAATATAATGATATTTTTTCGTTATGTTACTAGATAACGTTAAAAAAATTACCGTTATCCGGCTACCATTATGAAAATAACGGTACGTGACGATATTTTTTCTGTTACTAGATAACGTTATGAAGCCCTGTTTTGTAATGCGGCGATTTATCGATTAGCCGGATTGAATGCGGCTGAATGAAAATCGACGGAATGTATTCAGCGCCATACCACTTGCACTGTGGCCATACGTTATTCAAATTTCAAAATGGCAAGTATGGAGTGTAGATGGAGGAGAACTATCTTATATCCAGGGGGATATTTGAAAAAGTGTCCAGCTGTACGCAGTAAATAAAAGTTGAAAAATCCTCCGCGAGTGGCGCTAGCTGCAAATGGTATGGAATGAATGTACAAAATATAAATTGAAGTTAGCCGAGTCACAGAATTACTGGGTTAATACTTAATACTAATATTTTTTGAAAAATATAACCTAAAATAACTAAAATAAAAGCTGCTAAATGATTTAAAATTTATTTGTTGCTACCGTAGCGCCACCTTTTTTTTTTCTTTGATGCGCAGGGGAAACCTATCATGGGTCCCCTGGTTTGGGTTACTGTGCTCAGTACCCCGAGGGTATGTGAGACTCCTACTCACTAAAACCACCCGCGGTTCGCCTTCAGCCGTATAAAGGAGGGATATCCCGGATCTAACAAACACGGGACTCCCTCCACGACTGGCCGGTCTACCTCAAAAAGGACCGGACTTCCACCAAGGCCACTGTAGCGCCACCCTTTTTTTTTTTTTTTTTTTTTTTTTTTTTTTTCCCGGAGGGGGAAATGCATTACGCATACCACCCAGGCGCAGGGGGCGACCCGAGCGGTGATGTGGGACTCCCGTAGCTAATGAGACCACGGTATACCCACTAAAACCCCCCCCATCTTCCGCCACGCCACCTTTTGACGGGGCCACGGGAACGATACACACATCCGCGACCCCGCCAGCGGTCCGAAGACTCCACGATGGGCGCACAACACGTGCGCCCTCCTCCTCGGCCCCCACCAGGGCTGTAGCAGACGCCCCCTGAGTCTGCTACTTGGAGGCCATGTGGCAGATCAGGTCTGTGGCTCTGCCACCGACTACACCTCGGCCGCAGAGGATAGGGCAAGCGGCGCACCGCAATACCTACTTGCCTCTTCCTCTGCGGCCCCACCAATGCCGTTCAAACGGAACGGCCAGCTCGCAGGGGGGGTAGGGAAAGCGGCAACCTACCACAATGCCTCTCCCCCCCGCGATCCGTCCTCGGCCGCAGAGGATAGGGCAAGCGGCGCACCGTAATACCTACTTGCCTCTTCCTCTGCGACCCCACCTCGGTGCGCATCCGCAGCGGACTCCTCCAGTCCGCTGGGAGCGCCCTCCTCGGGCCAGGCGGCGACACCGGCCGGCCCTGGTTGCCTCTTCGCTTCACCGCGGTTGTCCAAGCCGCGGTTACTAGAGCCCCACCGCCACGACAAGGCGAGCAACCATCGGGGGGACTGTAGCGCCACCCTAATGTAACGCATTTCAGCGGACACTTTTTACATACAGAGATAGTATAGTGCGTCAAGAAAGTGAAGAAATTAAAAAAAAAGTGGCAACATTGTAGTGTCATCCCTTTCAAATCAATCTAAGAAAAAAGGGATGATACTACGATGTTACCACTTTTTAATTATTTCTTCACTTTCTTGACGCACTATACTCCTCTATCCACCCTCCGTAACGGCAAGCCATAATGTAAAAAGGTGGACCGTGGATTACACAATCCGCCTGCGACAAAACTTTGGAGAATCCACAGACTAAGGATAGATCTCTATTGTCTCTGGTTTGGAGAAAAAAATTAGGACTTGTATCGACAGGCCAAAAACGAACTCTATGTTAATGCCACTATAAATGATTTTTATTGACATTTGATTATGAACTCTATTGCTTTAGTATAAAGTTAAGAATTCAGTGTTTTTAATTTTCTATCAACGATCCCATTTTTATGCTTAGCAAAACGAAGTCAAAATTTTAAAATCTAAACGAATTATTATTATTCATGGTTTAAGTACAGTACATTCATAAATTAATTTTGGCTATAAATAAAAAAAACATCAGCTCTAATGACCGGCAGGGGAACGGGTGGCGGGACGGGAGGGTCAGGCACCGGATATTGTTCTGTGGGCACCGGCCACCGCGCCCGCCATTTTGACCACCATTTTGTTTTGCATTTCGCAAGCTGAAGTTCGGTGGCCTCGTTTTAAAAAATTATCTAACCTGCGTTATTGCTAGAAACTCGGACTTTTTATGTATAAAAACCGTAGTGGAGTTTTAGTGGTGTCGGTTGCTATTTTATTTTGTGGTAAGACTATAATATTAAACGTTGTGCAGTGGTGTTATTTGTTCTGGAACAAAGCGACATTTTGAAGTGACGTGTTATGTTGTGCATTTCAGATTTTCGTTCACCAAACTGAGCTTTCATGATTGGATTACCGCGTAGCGATAGAGATAGAGATCGTATTACGGTGAAAATTCGTAACATGAAGCGGAGTTCGTCAAGGGACAGTATGCCGCGGTCTAAGCGGACGCGTAGTAGCATAGGGAGGTACGACGATAGCTCCGATGAGCGCATCACTCCGGAGCGCGTCCGCCGCCGGGTCCGCTCGCCGAGCCCCCGGGGCCGGTACGTGTCCCCGCACCGCGACGATTATGTTCGGTCTCGAGAAGTGCGCGAAGACTCTGTGCGACCCTATTACAAGGTTTTGTGCGTGAGTGCTCTACATCCAAAAGCTTCCGATGAAATCGTGAAGGACACCCTTTACAGGGAGTACAAGAAGTTCGGGGATTTCAGCATCAAAATATCCCACGAGCTAGACGAGAGAGTGGCTTACGTATGCTTCCGTAGTACGGAGGACGCTAGAGACGCGAAACATGCCAAGCCGAGGGTAATATTGTATGACAAAGTTGCTATTGTGGACCCGGTGTATGAACCAGTTCGTTCCGAGTATCGTAGTAGACCAAGGAGTATTACCCCACCTGACTATGATCGTCCCTACTCCTATGCCTGGTCTCCGGCGCCCGAAAGGCGAAGAGCTCCTCCAGACGATCGTGCCTATGGTATTCCACCTACTGTACCTCCCCACCACAGGGACTTCCGTCCTCCCATGCACGAGTATCCAATGGCAGGTCCTCATGGGCCCCCGATGCATCACCGTCCACCCATGCATCATCCACCTCATCCCCATTATATGCCACGACCGTACATGCCTCGACCGCACCACCCTCCATTTGAAAAGCTCGAAAACAAAAAAGATAAGTTTCCTAACTATTTGCACCATGTTCAACCTGAAGACGATCCTCTGGCCACCAGGACATTGTTCGCTGGTAATTTAGAAATAAACATTTCTGATGAGGAGCTTCGTCGCATATTTGGCCGTTATGGTATTGTTGAGGATATTGACATAAAGAGGCCTCCACCTGGCACAGGAAATGCTTTTGCTTTTGTTAGATATCAAACATTAGATATGGCTCACCGGGCTAAGGTTGAACTATCAGGTCAATATATTGGTAAATTTCAATGTAAGATTGGTTATGGTAAAGCAACCCCGACTACTAGAGTTTGGGTAGGTGGTCTTGGGCCTTGGACGTCTGTTGCACAACTAGAGAGGGAATTTGATAGGTTTGGAGCAATAAAAAAGATTGAGTATGCTAAGGGTGAACCTCACGCATACATCTTGTATGATTCAATTGATGCTGCACAAGCAGCCGTTAAAGAGATGAGGGGTTTCCCACTTGGAGGCCCTGATAGACGTCTTAGAATTGATTTTGCTGATGTTGGTAATGGTGGAACATACAGGCCAAAACCTTATGTAGCTCCTGTGGGAGAGGAAGGCCGCACTGGGGAGGCATACGAAGGTTACGAGGGCTATGATGATGGATATGCTTATGGTAGTGCAGGTTACAGAGGTAGGGGTCGTGGACGTGGCCGAGGCATGTATCGTGGGGTATACCATGGGGCAGGTGACTACCGTGATGATGAATGGAGACGGCCAGTAGATGGCGAATATGATGGCCGTATACGAAGGTCAGGCTCCCGGGAGCCTGGAGTGGACAGGTCGCGATCACGCTCACCCAGACGCCGGTCTCCAGATAGTGACTCAGATGGATCCCCACGAAGAAGTGGTGGAATGTTGACTTCTGCAAGGACATTACCCGAAGTAGTACGGAAGGCTACCACTATTTGGAATGGTGCACTTATATTGAAAAATTCCTTATTTCCTACCAAATTCCACCTTACCGATGGTGACTCTGAGATCATTGATAGTCTGATGAAAGATGAGGATGGCAAAAATCAACTGAGAATTACACAGAGACTCCGATTGGATCAGCCCAAGTTGGATGATGTACAAAAACGCATAGCCACATCGAGCTCTCATGCCATATTCTTGGGAGTCGCTGGATCTACACAATCTGTTACAAATGAGGATGCCAGCATACAGACGAGACCTATGCGAAACCTGGTGTCCTATCTTAAGCAAAAGGAGGCAGCCGGTGTAATATCTCTGTTAAACAAGGAGACCGAGGCAACTGGGGTTTTGTACTCGTTCCCCCCGTGCGATTTCTCCACCGACTTGCTAAAGAGGACCTGTCACAATCTTACTGAGGACAGTCTTAAAGAGGACCACCTGGTCATAGTAGTGGTTAGGGGTGGTTCGGCTTAGATTATAAACTTTAAAAATAAGATAATAAGACTAGCATAAGATTTTCTTAGTTATATTATTTTGATTATACACATTTTTTTTGTATCTTGTGACGTGTAGTGAACTTGTGGTGTGTAAAATAATTTTTGTGACCCCAATTCTTCATGTGAAGTGCTGTTCACAGTTTTGTGTAAATTTATTTGCCAAATCATTCATTAGTTTGCTAGGTAATACAAATGTGTATCAATATATCTTATATTGTGTAAAAATTCAGTGTATGTGTAGTGTGTGCAAACACAAATAGAATATTATTATAGCATGTTGTTGTTTTTTTATACCTCGTGATCTGTGAGTGAGTATTGTGAGCTAGTGTTATTAATTATTATAGGAAAAGCCAATATACTAGAAACATTTGTAGTTTATAGTGCCTGCAAATGCAGTGAGCTAGTGCAAATATTCAGTGCTGTGACAAACAGTTGAGTGTTAGTTTAGTTAGGTTTTGTAAAATAAAGTGTTAGTTAAAAGTTACAAAAGATTGTGAGGTAGTGGTAAAAGTGAATGCACTGAGATATAAAAGTTTTAGTTCCTTTTCTTTTCATGTGAGTGATTCAAAAGTTAATTTTATTGGTAAGTTGCAGATGATGAGTTTTATTTGCTTAGTCATCCAATAAACAAAATGGTCATATTTAACTAACAAATTAGTAATTTTTGATTGCACTAAAAGTAGTCCATATTGTCCAAAAAAGTTAATGTTGAAAAGTCACAGCGAAGAAGTGGTTACTATTAATTTAAATCATCTATAACCATCTTCTTATATATTATAAAAATGGATTTTCAAATGTGTTAGTCGCGCTTAAACTGGAAAACAGCTGAACGGATTGGGCTGATTTTAGTCTTGAAAGAAAATATTTGTAGAAGTCCAGGGATGGTTTTAAAGTGACACGTAGTTCACTGGGACAGCTCACTATAACTTTCTCAAACTTTTAACATTCAAAAGTTCATGTAGGTGAAGTTTTACAAATTGTCTATACTCTGTTTCAGTTTATTTTGTACAAAAGACGAGTAAAGGCATTTATAATGCTGAAATGTTATGTCTTTGTTTACATTAAATTTAAAATAGAAATTATTTGACAACTGTTTCAATTCAAACAGTTAACAAATAATTTCTCTTTTTTCAAACCAAATCCCTTGAATATCACTAAGACATTAGAATCACTTCTTCAGGAATCAGGACCAACAAAGGATTCATATTTGACTTTTATATTGACTCCGTGATACCTTGATCGCGGGAATTGCAGACACAATAGATTTTCAATTGTTAAATCAAATCAAAATAAGTGTGTTTCTTTTTCATTTTCCGCATCTTCTACTGTCAATGAGTGTGCAAATGTGTGCATGTCGTTTAAGTTATGCGGCAGCCGGGTGCCGTTTGGGGTTTGATGGGTTAAAGTTTAAACATAGTAACAGAGTAACTGTAAACTGGTACATGATCAGCATATTTTAGACTTAAATGTTTTTATGATAGGTAATGAAAAACCATGAAGTCTGCCAGAAGATGCAGTTATAAACCCTCTTGAGTCAAAGCTGGGGATTTACAGGTAAGTAAAATGATTCTTAATTTTTTTTTAAGATAAGCTATGAATTAACAAAGTAGTTAATATTAAATTTTCTTTTTATTAGACAATGATTGCTTTCTCAAATGTATTTTATATTTTACACTTTTACATAGCTATACAGCATGACTGGTGAGTCAATACCGATATTTAAGGAGAGTATTCAGTACTCGATTCTCATTATAAATATGTAATAAAATTAGGTACTTAATTTTTGACCAAATTTCCCTTCAAACAAATTAATCACGGACACTGTAAATTACTATGCGGCCGCGCGTCATGCGCCCCCCGCGCCGGCACGCTACCCCTCCCGCTCGCGGTGTCCATGCGTTGGGTAAATAATTATTTAACTTTAAGCTACATTTACTCAGTGATCAATTGATATTATTTTTTTATGTTATTTTTTTTCAACTACTCCAATAGCCAAATATCACATCCTCGAGTATTGAACATGTCTCACCAGTCATGCTGTATAATACAGCACAGATTGTATCAAAATTAATCTGATTGTTTAGAAGACTAAAATATTGTGTTAGCAATTTAATAAAATAAATGATTATTTAGTTCAATGCTTGTTTTATTTCTGAACACCCAGTAATAAGATCCAATTCTATAAAACAAGAAACTTTTGCCAAGTAGTCATGTATGACGTTAACATTTACTAAGATTTAGTAAAATTTAATTATGTAAATGTTATTATCATAGAACTATTTTCTCATGTACTCCATAAAAATTGGTGTGAATCAGTACCTACATTATTGCGTTTAGCCTTTAGTTTGTATTAACTGGTTTCGAATGGTGCTCCCACACCGCCGTTTATATCATAAAAACACTTACTATTAAATGTTGTCAATTATTGTTAAATTTTGTTAGGAACTGTTACATGTTATAAGTGCTCCTACACTAATAGAAAATGTTTACCTACTAATGTTTACTATGTTTACTAACATTACTAAACATTTTGTAACTGCGGTGTGACTGCACCATAAGGTTTTTTCAGGAGTTTATTTAACAGCATTGTTGGTTAATAATTATTGTCATCAGCCAATAAAAAGCGCTGAGCCAGTTAGGCCTAAAGTGTTTGGAATTATTTAAGAACAGAGTGCTAGTGCGCAATTTCACCAGTCAGCAAAGATGTTGATATGATGTTGATGGACAAGTTGTAACTTCTCTTGTGTCGCGAATGTCAATCATGATCAGGTGATCTGACTACTCGTTGATTCATGGTAAAACATTTAAAATAAAAATGATGTGTTGTAAGCGCTTTACAATTCTATGGTAGAGACTAGTCACTAGGGAGTAAAAGTACTTGCCTACTCTACTCTTTACTATAAGGGTCATATAACATATTTATATTTTATACTAGCGCAGTCACAGCGCATCGAAGCGAATTACATAAACTGAACATAACAAATTCAACCTTAACTCCAAAGCGTTAACGCACACCACACATTACTTCTGAGAATTTAAAAAGCCGCGCGAATTCGGGCGACTGCGCCCGACTAACGCTGATTGGTCTCGCAGAAGTAATGTGTGCGTTACGCTCTGAAATTAAGGTTGAATTTTCTATGTTCAGTTTTTGGGAATTCGCTTCGGTGCGCTTCGACTCTGCAGTATATTTTGCATTGAGGTAATAATACTTAGGAGTCCGCCATATATTTTGACAGCTGATAATGTTACTCTTTCTAACTAACGATGTAGTAATTTGGGTGAAAAAGAAAGCTCATATCGGTGTGTAAACGTCAAAAGCCTGTAATGTTATGTCCCACTTAGTAGAACATAACAAAGGAGTAGGTCTGCATATTTCATGTTTAAAAAGTGGTAATAAAAGTGTTTAGTGAACGTTTAATGCAATTTAATATTACGTTTTGTGGTTCCGCTATATAATAAACCATAAAAACGGCCAAGGAATGCCTCAAACACGTGGATTTAACATAACATACGTAAGTTTTCAACAACGTTGTTTGGGCTTATCAATCGGTATTTTTGTAAGCTAAAAAAGAAAATTGATAAGTATAATAATCCATTAATCATGCTATATAAGGCATTAGTGATAAAAATGTAACATCAAGTAATAATTTGGCTATAAATATTGCATAGTTTTTTACGTGTATTTTAGGGATGCGCCTTACTTGAACTATAGTTTATCGATAAAAATAATGTCATGGACTAAATGATTTTTTTTTCAGGTTGAAAATGCTTCAAAATAGACGACAAACAGATATATATTTTAGACGCAAGTTTCATGCCAGTTTTTAATCCTTACTTCCTTATGAAGGCATCACAATATTGGAATTTGGAATTATCATTTCAAAAGTAAAATGTAAAATTTTAATAAGGCTAAAGTCATAATCATTTAATAAAATAAATTTAATACCTCAATCGTCGAATTCCAGACACAATATATATTTAGTTGTTAATTGTTATGCGGCACCTGGGTTCCGCTTGGGGCTGGATGGGTTAAGCATGGAAAACTTACATAAAGCATATTGCCCCGTATACAATATTATGAATTATGTGTATATTTTATAGTATGTAGTAGTATAGTACATTTATTGACAATTTATTGACACTAAACCATATTTTTTTCAGGTTATTGGAATGCTCTTAAAGAAGAGTTCAATATTATGGTGGTGACGGAGAGACCTATAATGAAGATAATAATTATTTTCAATTATTAATTTGATAATAAGATTGAAAGTGAAGAATAATATATGGTTTAGTGCTCTATGATTTTGATTGCACACACCGTGATATTGCACAATAAAATTGATCGTCTAGACTCTAGAGTCCCACTTAGGTTATTAATTATTATTATTATAATATCATTATTCAGGGGGCGTCGAAGTATCTATTTTAAGTATTTTTCTGTATAAATATTATTACATAATTATATTTTAATAGGTAAAGAAATGCACCTAAGCGTTTTTGGAATTACTTAAAATAAGTAGGACTGAGATTCATTCTTATATTTCTTTGATAATAATAATTGTTATTCTACAAAATAGTTGCTTAATAGTAAATAGTAATTAAGTTTAATAAAGTATAATATATTTTGTTCTTCTGTTGTGTTTTATAAAAACTGTTGATTTTATTGATATTAGCTATTACACTCCGGACAAGCTTTCGTGGCTTATGGAGTATACATGTTATGTATATTTTTAACTATTTGTGTAATTATATACTTAAATATTTTGTTTATACAGGATGCAATTAAACCATCCTGCCAATTTTTTTCCAGGGCTTAGGTATCATTAGGAGAGGTCATTTAGCAAAAAAAAATTGGGTGTTATTTTTTTAATGACATATTTTATCCCATTTAAAATCGATGCAGAACGGTTACTCGTGGCGGTGGGAATGAGCGGGGGTGACGTGGGGGGGAGGCGCGCGCGCACTCACCCGCCGGCGACGCGTAGTGTCCATTTTGTGTTTTTTAGGATAACTTTCGGAAGCTATTTCTCAACATTTTAGTACTGAGTGACTATATTAAAAGAAAAATACGTGTATTTTTATTTTGAACAAGGATCAATATATCAAAATTTGGCAGGAAGGTTTAATTGCACCCTGTATTTAAGTATTTTCATACACTTAATAAATAGATAAAAAATACCTTTTCACCAAATTGAAAGCGACTTCTAATTTAATAATAATAATAATAAACGTTTATTCGGTACATACACATTACACCACATTACAATAAACATTTCACAGACAAAAACAAAAAAAAAAACAATAAGCGCGAAGAAATAACACGGAAATAAAAAAACTTAAAAAAGAATATAAAATAATAAACAAACGAACATAGTGTGATATTAATGTCTATTTGGGTAAGTAAATAATTACAAAATACAATGCAGTGTAATGCGAATTCCACCAAAAAGGTCCCCACTCAGGTGATGATCACGGTATAATACCTATACCGCGATCCCTGGTGTTCTGTGAGGCCTTATCAATGTCAATTCGCTCGACAGATGCACACTGGCGTCAGCACAAACGGAACAGTAAGAATATATAAAAACTTTAACTTAATAAAAAAAATATAATGAGCATAAAAATTTAATGAGCATAATATATCCTAAATTGAACATGCAGGTCGAATTGATAACCTCCTTTTTTGATGTCGTTTAATAAAAATCTATAACATAAAATTATGGTCGACTTGGTCGATAGCTGTAGTCTAATTTTATATTTTTATCGATATACGCCATCCCTACACGCACACTACAGCAATTGCACACAAGCATAAAATGGCCACGCGCTGGCGAGCTAAGAATCCATCTATGTATACTTAATCTGTGATATTTTGCCACCTACTCGGTACGGTTCCTACAAGGGGTATGAATACACTGTACGTCGTACGAGTTTGCCGGACCGGACAGCGCGAGCAGACCATCGAACGAGATAAAGTTTTTTCAACATTATTATGGGTAAGGTATGCTGTATTCAGATTTCAGATAGAAAAATGTAAGTATAGGACAGAGATTTACATTTAGTCGAATATAATTTGTCTTTTCGAATCGAATAGTTAGGTTTGTACCGGTTTCTAAACAACTCTAGCGATACTGTTCACTTTGTTAATAATTTATGTAGTGACGTTGCATCGGGACAAAATGTACGATTCCCCATTTATTTATTGTTGAGACTATGACTTATGTCTGGTTCGACCAAGAACGTTGAAATAATTTCAACGTCCTTGGGTTCAACAATAACTTAATTTTAAGTTATTAATTGCAACGTAAATACAAAATTTAGTTGACTAGGTACTTATCTACTTATATATAGCGCATTATACTTATGCGCTGCGCTGAGCCCCGCCCCAGCACGCGGCGACCCGCGCCGACAGTGGGCGCGACATAAGCCAGCCATTACGACCGCACTTACGATTAAGCCCGGCCGCACATTGTCCGAATTCTGATCAGAAACCAAACCACAGACTACTAAGGGATACTACGTATTCAGAAACATTTGAATTCCGCCGGATTGCCACCCCGCACATTATCCGAAATATCCTTCCGAGTTCCGGCACGGCGAGTTCGAGCTCACTCGGCTCAGCTTCAACTGTTTCTGATCAGAAATGTCGTACAATGTGCGGCCGAGCTAATTGACACAATCTTCATATTTTCTGTGAAACTTCATCATTATTTAATTACATAAAGTTAAGTGTGCCAGTGCAGTGCAGCCCATAAAGTTAAATATTATACTTTCCGCTAGGTATATTAACTTTATGGTGTAGCCCATTATAATCATAACTATTTGAGCAAACAGACAACTGATAACTTGCTAGTTGCTGGTAAGCGATTATTATCGGAGTCGCACAAAAGTACTCAGAATTACTGTTTTAAATTTTTTAGTAGGTAGTCAGTAGTCACTGTTGGACTGTAGTCTGTATGGGTCTGTAGGCGGGCGGCGCGCCCGTAGCTATGCGTACTCGCGTTATGCCCTAGGAGTAAATTTCGTGTCTGTGGTTATGCCGGTTATGCGTAGGTAGTTATTTTTTTTTATTATTAAATAAGGGGGCAAACGAGCAAACGGGTCACCTGATGGTAAGCAACTACCGTCGCCCATGGACACTCTCAACATCAGAAGAGCTGCAGGTGCGTTGCCGGCCTTTTAAGAGGGAATACGCTCTTTTCTTGAAGGTTTGTAGGTCGTATAGGTCCGGAAATACTGCTGCTGACAGTTCGTTCCAGAGTTTTACAGTACGCGGCAGAAAGTTAGGCGAAAAACGCACTGTGGAAGACTGCCACTCATCAAGGTGATGAGGATGGTATGTTTTTCGCGTGGGACGATGGCGAAAGGTTGCAGGTGGTATGCCTCAGAGCAGTGAGCACTCCCCGTGATACAACCGATAGAGGATGCAGAGTGAAGCTACATCTCGGCGTAATTCCAAGGGGTATAAAGTTATAAACCGTCAAGACTTATTTTACCTTCTTTAGTTTCTACGAAGTGATCCTTATTTCGTTGGCATAGAGCTCCTATCAGAGGTAAAATAAATCGGAACAATCTGTAGTGTAGGTTATTGACCTGTAACCTACTTTAATTTCGCGAACACGTTGACCTCTGTTGACTGCAATATTCTGGAATTAAAAATTGAGATGAAATAATTTAATCTTACTACCAAGAACGTTGGAATAATAGCTATTATTCCAACGTTCTTGCTTACTGCTTCACAGAAATGTAACAAGTTTAAAGTTGAATTTATTACAGGCAAAATGCGCTCAGCTATCACTTATCATTTAGCTATTTACTTGTTATACATTGGCTTGAATATATACTTAACTAGATGTCCCGTGCGGCTTCGCCCGCGTAAATTAGGAATTTTACGAAAACCGTACATTTTCCCGCAAAAAATACCGAGTTCTGTCCCTTCACGTGGTCTATTCTATATCTGTGAGTTGTGTATCCAAATATGTGTATACAAATAATATCAAAAATGCTCTAGTACTTCGTGAGATAAACCCTTTCTAGTTTCTAATAATTTTCCCGGGTTTTTCCACATTTTCTTCTGATTCTTCGGTCATATATATTTTAGTCTTAGCGTAAGTAATAATAAATAGCCTTCCTCGATAAATAAGCTATTTAACACTGAAATTTTTTTTTAAATCGGACCAGAAAGTACTTCCTGAGATAAGCGTGTTCGAGCAAACAAACAAACTCTTCAGGTTTTAAATAATATTAGTAGATATACATTTTTTTAAATCGATTGACAAACTCGAGTCTCGATCTAAAAGACTATGAAACGTATCATGGGACGATACCGTGGGAGAGCCATGCTTCGGCACGAATGAGCCGGCTCGACCGGAGAAATACCACGGGCTCACAGAAAACCGGCGTGAAACAGCGCTTGCGCTGTGTTTCGCCGAGTGGTGAGTTGACCGGAGGTTCGCGTAGTGTATATTTTCTTTGCAGGAGGCCCAATCTCCTACCCTTTTCCCTTCCCTACCCTCCTTTATTTCCTTCCCTACCCTCCCCTATTCCCTTCCCTATCCTCCCCTACCCTATTACGCTATTCCCTCGTAAAAGGCCGGCAACGCACCTGCAGCTCTTCTGATGCTGCGAGTGTCCATGGGTGACGGAAGTTGCTTTTCATCAGGTGACCCGTTTGCTCGTTTGCCTCCTTTTTTCATAAAAAAAAATGGTACTTGGTAGTGATGATGATGATGATGAATGTAATTTGCATAGTAGAATCTGCTTTCCGATCTTAAATCAACACCGAAACTCTCAAACGTATATCTATGAAGAGTCAGGAGTTCTCTCAGCAGCTCCCGAACCATGGGTGGGTGTTGCTGGGTCCAAAATCTTACTTGTTGTTAGCATATACTCGGAATACTTCTCATGAAACCAAAGTCAGCACATGTTTCCATATAAATTTTGAGGAGTTCCCTCGATTACCCATGGATTCCTTCATCAGATCACCATTTTTGTGAACATGATATTAAATTGGGACAATGCCCTATACACCAAAAGAAAAATTTTGAAAATCGGTTCACAAACGGCGGAGTAATCGTTGAGCATAAAAAAACGAACATAACACCTCCTCCATTTTGAAAGTTGGTTAAAATTATAGCCTATGTGTTATTCTGATGCATAAGCTATATTGATGTAAAGTTTCATTAAAATCCGTTCAGTAGTTTTTGCGTGAAAGAGTAACAAACATCCATACATCCATACATCCATACATCCAAACTTTCGCCTTTATAATATTAGTAGGATTCTATTTTAGGGACAAGGTCAAGAACTAAGCATAATAATATTATGTAGCATATTATTTATCAGAGGCGGCGTAATAAACCAAATGGCTAGTTTCTCAATTAAACCACTTTAAATGAAGTTATCTTTGGGATACTACTCTAATAAAACGTTAGGACATTTAACATTCTTCATTTAATAGGTATTATTACATACATGAATAAAAACCTACAACAAAAATTACAATTTATGTAGATACTATAGCATTTGTCTTTTAGCAAACAATGATATTTTTATTCCTCAATCGTAAATTAGTTTGGCAATTGTTAAAATACAATTATATTATACAAACAAAAGTGGAATTAGAGGTAATAATTATCAAAATCAAAGATATTATAATAAACATTTATAAAAAACTTAAGAGAATATAATGCCAATATTAATTTTCTATTCATTATTCATTCTGCTGTGCTATGCCACTCATTATCACAATATAAACAGTAACAGAGCTGCGGTTCACAAACTCTTTTACTGTTCTCCTGCTATTCATTTCATCAAAACACCACATCCGACAACCTAACACATCAATGTAGTTTATAATATAAAGAAAAAGTATGAAGAATGAATGAATTATACAATGTTGTTATTTAAATAAAAACAATTTAACACAAAAGCTTAACAGCTATAATCATAGTACACAGTGTTGAGATTCTATAATTATTTGACATTCAACTATTTATTACAATTTATATTTCTGTAAAATTTCAAACTATAGATTGACTGTAACTGTTTACATTTTGATGTTATTATTGATAGTCAGCAAAATAAACTGAAAATTACTATGTATTTACAATTTAACAAGCATTTTAGGAATAGGGACAAATTTTAATTACATTCAGTCAAATCAGTGAGAAACAAGAAGTAATAGAAATATTTATAGAAAGTATATAATATAAAATTTAAACAATCAACCAACCTGTAGTATTAATACATATTTGTTTCAATATATTATTATGACCTAATAATTCATTGTAGATGTTCAAGTTAAGGATTACTTACATCTTATCTCATCTAACAATGATTTGCTTACGAACACCACTGAAATGTATGGTACAAATATTTAGCAACTTTGTCAACTTTGAGTTTAGCATTTTACAACCTTATTGTCATCACAAAGTTCACTTCTTAGTCCCGAGTTTATGACAGTAAAAAGTCTTTTAAGCATTGCGGCAATGGGAGTGATTTCACACATCCATTTTTCACATACTGCAGTATAGCATCTCTGCACACATTTTGCAGTGTTTTAACTGAAAAAAGAAATGTGAAAAATAAGAAAAATAGCATCCATTTCTAATGGATTTGTAGCCAACATAAAATATTGATATTTAAACAAAATATTACACAGGATGTTTGCAATGAAAGCTTTGAAAAGTTAATTTAGTTTGTAACACTATTACATAAATTTAAATGTAGTCTTTTGTATTAAAATATATTAAAAGTCTGAAATACTCACCACCATATAACTGTATTATTTTCACTTGTTTGGTAGTGCCATAAACATCGACCACCGCATGCAGGGGCCCTGTGGTGTATGGTATACCTTTAGTACAAGGTCCTTGTTCCTCACCGTTAATAATAAAATGCATCTCAGCCAAATCTGGGTCATTCTTATTATTCTTCTTACAAGGAACAAACATAACACCGATCCGACTGCCCGCGTCCATAGGTAGAATACCTTGCGGCGTCCCGTTCTGTGATATGGTTTGTGGTTTAAAAACCAATTTTGAGACGTAGCCTCGGGGAGTTCTTACATTGTGACCGTCTCCTAGTACCGACGGTCTCGGCTCGGAGCGTCGTCTACCGCTGGCGCCCTGGTTCACCAGCTCTATCAGCACGTTGTTCTGGCACTTGGAAATCGGAAATATCCATGACATTCCAGTGTTCGCGAGATCGGGGAGGGCGTATTGAGGTAAACCTCTGTCCCCGAGCGCTGCTGTTTGAGGATCTAATAACGTTAGGCCCAATCGCATGTGTCCACTCCATCCCCGTTCGGTCTTCTCTATTTCTACTAAAAATATTTCGCCCGGCAGCAAAGGTTTCTCGCTAAACGTCAATCCATGAGCGAAACTCGCTTTTCGGTATGCTACCGTATTATCCTCAAATAAAATTATATTCGATCCGTGGTAATGGTGAAACCTCGATAGCATGTTTATCTTTTATAGATGATACATTTACAATAACTTTGTTATTGTTTTAATTGTTGATATTGGAATAAATGTAAACTTGAATTCAAAACTATACAAGGAATTGTGTCACTTTAATCCAACATAAAGACGTTGCATCTTCTTCTTGATATAAAACATACAATATAATTCGGTAGGTATTTTCTTCTATTTATTTTGATTTATGAAAGGAAATCAATGTAAGGAATTTTTGCGATTCCTGAAGTGTGAGAAGTCCACTGTCCACAACAGAAAGAGAAGTCTGAACACAGATTATGTATAATGTAGGTATAGGTAATCACAGATTGAGTAGATCATTGAGATACTATAGCAGGAGAGAGCCTTATATCAGTGTACAAGCGTCAAAAGCGTGTAATGTTATGTCCTACTTACTAGGACATAACAAAGGAGTCGGTATGCATATTTCATGTAATAAAAGTGATAATAAAGGTTTTTATTGAACATTTTATGCTAGATATTGTTGAGTTCTATGGTTCCGCTAAATTATAAACCATAAGAATGGCCAAAGAATGCCTCAAACACGTGGATTTAACATTAAATACGTAAGTTTTGAACAACGTTTTTTGGACTTTTCAATTGGTATTTTTGTAAGCTAAAAAGAATAATATTTAAGTTTAATAATCCCTTATTCGTGTTATGTAAGGCATTAGTGCTAAAAATGTCACATTAATTACTAATTTGACTACAAAAGTTGCATAGCTTTTTACGTGTGTTTACGGATTCTCATTACCTATAGTTTATCGATATCATGAACTAAATGACTTTCTTTTCTGGATTTAAATGTGCTTCGAAATGATCGACAAATAGAAATATTCAAGAAAATAAACGCACACTACTTGTATGAAAATAAGCACAAAATGGCCACGCGATGACGGGCTAAGACTACATCTACCTATATATCCTTAATCTGTGGAGTAGATAATATCTGAAACACAGTGAAACTCTGAACTTTGACATACATTTGATGACAGTGACAAATGTCAACAGTATTTTTTTTCTTGTTATGGCACTTCGGCTATATAGCCATGGTCAGTGTCGAGTATAATATTATGGCGGGAAAACAATATTCTAGTAATACAATGTCAATAATTGTCAGCATCGTTTTTCTGTATCGTCGTGGTATCGTCACTCGTCGTCCTAAAGTTTCTGTCGAAGTCGTTATAAAAGTCAATACAGTCAAGAAGTCAAGTTGGTTGATTCAGTAAAGTGGTAGACGCTTTACTGAAACTTTCGATGGAGTTTTGGAGGGAACACAAAACGCTGGATTGCTGATAGCCTTTGAAATGACAGCTATTTTTTGTGCCTATTTGAAGCGGAATCAGCGCCCCTATTACAGGGCTTCAAATATCGTTATTTTTTCATAACGTTACTGCTTCAAAGACAATTTAACGTTATGAAAAAATAGCTGTCCCGGCAAACGTTGTTTTGCCATTTAAAGTATATTTTCTACATCATCAGTTGATACATGTTTTACCCCCTCTTTTGTCCCCTAAGAGGGTGTGGGGGGGGGGAAGGTCATACACCAGATGTTAAGTTGAAAAACACAGTTAATACCTAATATGAAGTAAGTCCACTAAAGAAAAAAGTTGTATACAAAATCTGACCCCTCTTTGGTCCCCAGAGAGGGTTGAGAGGGGAGGGGGGAGGGAGGATTTTTATACACCAGATGTTGAGTTGGAAGAAGACAAATATAATATAATCTGTGAAAACCGTATGCAAATCGGATCAGTAGTTTTCGTGTTAAAGAAAAAAGCTTGATACAAAATCTGACCCCCTCTTTTGTCCCCTTAGAGGGGTGGGGGGAAAAATTTTATACACCAGATGTTAAGTTGGAAGAAGATAAATATATCTGCGAAAACCACATTCAAATCGGATCAGTATTTTTCGTGTGATGCTGGAACAAACATACAGACAGACAGAAAGAGTGACAGACAGACAGACAGACAAAAAACTAACCACATTTTTGGCTTCTATAGCGATGTAGTGACAAAGGTGTAATTTCGGGTGTCATATTTACAGAATTTTCATTTCTACAACAGAATAATATTGTCTTCCGCCCGCACGCGCTTTGGTGACGCCCACTATCGTAATATTTTAATTTCGCCATAATTTCAAAACCAAACGTCCAATTTTAATCATTCAAAGACCAAATATTATCTACATAAACTGTACTTAGTGATAAAATAATTTATTTTGATAAGGATTAATAGCGTGAGTAAAATATATCCGTTTAAATTTAGTCCAAAAAAAATTCAGGATTTTTAAATAAATAAATGGTTATTGTGCCTCACTCGACATAGATAGGTATAGTGTGTCGCGGACTTTTTTGTAGATATTTATAAGATCTACAATTACTTAGAACATTTTATGGTTCTATCTTTTATAGTTTAGGCAGCGTACGCAAAATAAGTAACTTTTCTAGCTGATTTTTTACACCTTGCATCCGAAAAACTCAAATATCTTACGGAACCCTACTTTTTTCCAAAATAAAATGTAGCCTATGTTCAGCAGAAATAATGTAAGATTCCAATAGCAAAAGAATTTTTCAAATCGGTCCAGTAGTTTCGGAGCCTATTCGACTCAAACAAACAAACAAACAAACTAACAAAAAATCAAATCTTTCCTCTTTATAATAGTAGTATAGATAACGATATTAGGAAATAATGATTATAATAACGGTAAATGTTATATTATAACGATATTTTTTCGTTATGTTACTAGATAATGTTAAAAAATTACCGTTATCTGGCTACCATTATGAAAATAACGGTACGTAACAATATTTTTCGATATTTTTTCTGCCTTTCGATAACGTTATGAAGCTCTGTCTAAAATTCAAAATTCAAATTTTTTATTTGCAACCATCCTTATCGTTCTTGCGTCAAAACCGTATCGCTGTCTCTTTCCTTGCTCAGGCAAGGAAAGAGACAGCGATACGGTATGGCTACGGTACGGTATACGGCTATGACGAAAATTAGATTTTTCAAATTGTTGGAAAAAATAATAGAAAATGTAATTAATCGAGGTGTTTATTGCATACAATTACATGTGGTAAGAGATTCCATTGTGTTTTGTTTACTTTCGAGTGATAATTGGTACATTTTCGAAATACACACGACGGCATTTTCAATTTACACAGATTAAGGATATAATTTATTTGTGTACTTGACAAGACGCGTCACATTCGCTGGCTGGATCACAGATTAATATATGTAGCAAGCTAGGCTGGATGCAGACTAATTATAAGACGGTACAATTGGACTGTATTTGAATCTTCCGGGCTGAGACTAGCGACTCGCAAGTTGTGAGTTGCGACCTAGGTTGCGACACACCCGTGCGTGCCCGTCAGGAGCAAGTCAGGACTCAGGAGTAATTAACATGCCGCATAGTCTATCAAAGGTCAAAGACCTTTGTCTAATTGTCTCGCATGAAAATAAAAATGGTTGTCATTGGAAACGTCATACCTATTGGCACGCGGCATTTTCGTTTGCCTTTGCGAAATTCTATATTTACAAAGAGTTATCGGCAGTATTCCATTCCAACAGCTAAAACTGCTAATCAGTGTTGTAATATACTTCATAGAAAGTTACTAGTTGCGTCTCCAACCTCCCGAATTAGACTACAGAGAGTTCATAAGTAAGTAAAGTAAACAATGCCTTTTTCTGTACTTTCTTGTGTATAAATGGAGTAGTATGATATCTATAAACTTAGTCTCATGAAAATGATAAGAAACTAACCATGCAAAGTAGTAAAATAGTTAGAACTGCTGATTTTCGTGGACTATAGTAAATTTGTGTTTCTTCAGTTTTACCGGTTTTGGTGTCGAAAAATTGCTTGATAACTGTGTAATAAATAATTATATAATTATTATTTATATCATGAAACATTAATATGTTCAACAGGGAGAAGAATCTCTTAAATAACTAACCTCTGTTAGACTTGGGTTTAGACTTTAGAGTTTAGAGACATGATATTATATTATTATAAGCCCTTTCGATTTCAAGCTATGTCACAGTTATTAATCTGAAGGCCACGAAAGTATCGATTCAGTCGCAATCTAATGCCCAATAAGACATGTCCAGTTTTAAGAATAGCTGATTTAATCATGTATTTGTCAACAATGTATACTGTTTTAATATTGGGTATTTTAATTAATTTCAGTCAATCTCAAGTAATGGGTCCGCTGAGTCCATTAGATCCATCATCTTTCTCAAGACCAGGTAAATAATTATATATTATAGATTTGTGTAGTTCGACTTTAGCTATAGTACATAAAAATTAGTTTTCCTTTAGGAATAAACATTTCGACTATACTTAAATAATTATATCACTTGTATTTCCATAAAGTTAATATACCTAGCGGAATAGAGCAACAGTCTCAAGCTGTCAAACAAAACCGATTTTTTTTTCATCTGTGTGTAAAAATATGTGTATGTATACACTAACACAAGCATGATTGAACATGAATTCTATGAGATTAAATCAATTGTCAACATGCTGATACGTGCCGACTGGACGTCAAAAAAGAGTTCTGCCGTCATGTATCACACGTTTCTTTTTACCACGCAGTGTTACTGATAGTGACATCTTGCTTCCTCAGGCCTTTGTTTCTCTATTCCGATAGGTATATTAATTTTATGTGTATTTCACAGTCTTTTTAAAAACATAATAATTTACTTATAATATACTTGTATTTCAGAGTTGGCTGTTATCAATCATATTGACTTGTCTTTAAAAGTAGACTTTGAGAAGAAAGTTTTGAATGGCATTGCTAATTTGAAAGTTGATGTTTTGGATAATATTGATGAACTGGTAAGAAAATATATTGTTTATAACAAGAAACAGTTTTTATTATAACTAGTAAACAGAATTATAACTTGTGTTGCATGTTAAAATATTTAAAAGTTCAAGTAACATACACACACAAATTCAAGTTTTTAGCTTTAAAGTTAAGGTTATGCAAACCTTAAATTTTAAGCTAGAAACTTGAATTTTTCTTAAGTGCTTTAAGAATTTTATTGCCCCTTATAAAACCATTTATCACAATTAACCCGAAATGCTTGTGCTTGAATATCAAAATATATTTAACAATTCTTTTAATTTAATATTTATTTGTGATGTTTATGTTAAATATGATCCTTGTTATAGTTATAACAAGTAGCTGAGATAACTGTTTATCTTACATTTCACAGATATTGATATGGGATTAAAGTTTATCAAATATTGATAAATAGATTGGTACAGTGTTAAAAGACTTTATTACAATAGTTTGCTGGATATTTGTATAAGTAATCTTAACCTATATTTATAATATTATAATAAATTATCTTAAATTTTGTTAAAAATGAATAATAAAATAATGAAGATAATAAGTTCAACGACCCAAAGAAACCAGTTTAAATGTCAGTACTCAGTTTTGATCGCTATCTATTTTTAATATTAATTTTTTAAATGAAAAATTATTTCTCAAGCAATATATATGTGTAGTATATACGTCTTCCTATGAAAATGTTTACTATAATTATAATTGGTTACCAAGCACAATATTTCATTAATTTGTATAATATACCAATTACAACTAAGTTGCGTGTTATATGCCATCATAGCACTCCGAATATCATATGTTGCATAGGGTTCCTGATCTTTTTGGCTAATAAAATCATTCCTGTAACTCGAAACTTCATATCCATCGAGATTTCTTCCCCGTTTTTTCCACATTTTCCTGCTTCTATGCTCCTATTAGTCTAGCGTGGTAATGTATAGCTCCTATAGTAGCCTTTCTCGATAAATAGCTAACACTGAAAGAATTTTACAAATTGGAGTAATTCCTGAGATTAGCGCATTCAAACAAACAAACAAACTCTTCACCCTTATAATATAAAAAATATATAAATTATAATATTAGTATAAATACAATACAATATTAATGAACATCGAAACTGTAATCTCTTTCAGGTTTTAGACTCAAGTGATATATCTATAGAATCAATAGAATCTGAGGATGGTACCCAGCTGAAGTATACTCTGGGTGATGTGGTACCAAACTATGGTTCCAAGTTGTCTATCACTCTTCCCGAACCTGCAGTTTCGGGCCAAAAGTAAGTTTCACTGATATTTTAAGTATCTTTACAGTATATCTACATATTTGTATAGTGACTCAATTATACTTTGCAAAAGCCCATAAAGAATGTGGTATCAAGTAATGATTGAATTTTGAATGAAATCAGTCACAAAAAGAAGGCGGAGTGACTTTAACATTAAATAATATTTGTGGCGGTACCCACAATTAGCGTAACATTCCTGCATCGCGCTATCGAAGTTTTCTGAGCGCGTCTGTATACGACAGCTGAAATCAATCACATGGGCTTCGGCTTGACCGGGCATAGCACCTCGCTCGGTCGGAAGATCTTCCTTTGCAGCCTCCACGGACTGTTCCCACATATTCATATTAGGATATAAAGGATTGAAAATAATTTAGAATATGTATTTTAGTCTTGTTTTTGAGGCCTTTGCCTAAACTATTTTTTTTATGAGCTTATACTATGTTGTGTTGTGGGATAGTATAGGCTCATAAAAAAATAGTCTTATAATATAGTCTTATATGCTAACAATTTTAAAGATTAACTGAAAAAGAAGAAGATTCATTGTCAAGTTTTAGCGAGATTTGTATAGGGATACAACTGAAGGATGTTTTTGATGGTGCCACACACAAGCCAAGTGTTGCCATGAGTAGTAAAACCCATGTTTATAACGAATCAATAAAGGATGAAACTTTAAATCCGAAATCAAGTAATGATTCCGAATGTGTTTGTAAAGATTTGTAAGTGTGAGTTGTACCTCTTTTGTTATTTGTAGTCAACTTCAATATTAGAATCGAGTAGTCGAATATTTTTTTAAGAGTTATAAACTTTAAAATAGTTGTTGTAGAAAATATTTGGGTTATGGCAACACTATATTATTACGTAGTCGACGTAACATCGTAACTCAATGTGAGACGTCACGGCCAAACATTCTTTGTAGGAAATTATAATTAGCTAAATTGCACTACGCGGCAGCAAGTCTACACAGCATTACGGCAAGTAAAGTGTCGCGTCGCTCTGCTGCAGTTTATTTATGCCTAGTACATACAATCTCACTTTTAGGGCCTGTTTCACCACTTCCTGATAAGTGTCGGATAGGCTATCCGTCACATTATCTGGAAGTGGTGAAACAGGCCCTCTGATTTGTAATTACTAATTACATTAATTATGTTAGTTATAATCTGATAATGTTCTTTTATACTAAGGGCCTGTTTCCCCACTTCCTGATAAAGTGCTGGTTAGGCTATACACAACTTTTTTGACAGATTCTTCATACTTTGTCAATTTAAGTTTTTATTTTTAGGTTGAACATTAAGATCAAGTACACAACTTCGCCTTCTGCGACTGCTCTGCAATGGCTGGAGCCAAACCAAACTTCCGGAAAGAAACACCCTTATTTGTTCAGCCAATGTCAGGTAATATTTTTTTACTCATATAAATCATAATATTACAGTATAAAAACAGTAAAACATAATATCGTAATTACTATCATATATCCATACTAAATTTCATAATAATTCCCTCACGCCGTTGAGACTTCAACCTCTGTTTTATCCCAGAAAGACATACAGTTTTCGGTTAATAAAAAACTATTATTATATTTTCAGCCAATCCACGCCCGTTCCATCGTGCCATGCCAGGACACTCCAGCTGTGAAGTTCACATACACAGCGGAGGTGTCAGCACCTGAAGAGTTTACTGTGCTAATGAGTGCCATAAGGGGAGAGAGTAGAGTGGACAAGACGACGTTTAAACAGCCTGTGCCGATACCGGCGTATCTGCTGGCTATAGCCGTCGCTGTGTTGGAGTCCAGGCAGCTTGGACCCAGGTGAGAGAGAGTATGATCGTAGAATGCAGATACTGTTAATCATCATTTATTTTTAAATTAATTGTAGCAGACACAATCCTGTATCGCGCTTTGAAAGTATCTGAGATGGCATATCTGAAATAACAATAATGGGCTTTGGTCTGTCCTAGCATACCCTCAGCTCAGTCGCAAGAACTTTGTTAGAGGCTCCCGAAGTATATTTAAAGAGAATATACTTGTATACTTGAGAGCATACTAAAATAGCCAGCTTCCATCTAAAAAGACTTAGTACGTACCATCAGAACAAATAATTTTGTTGTATTATGTCAATCCAATGTTAATCGTGATGTGTCGGCTGGGTTTGATATAACGAGGCCAAAGTAGGCCAGCAAATTTCTTATGAATGATTCATAATGGCGGTCAGGTGCGCGTGGTCTATGGCGGTTTGATACTAAGGTATCTACCTCGATGGCCGCCGCGACGTCGCTGCGGCTTAGCCGCTAGTGCGCGCCTGGCCTTACTCATTACCCTATTTTATATCCAAAAACTGCAGGTCCCACGTATGGTCGGAAAAAGCTGAGATCGAGCGCAGTGCGTTCGAGTTTGCGGAAACTGAGAAGTATTTACAAGCGGCGGAACGCCTATGCGGGCCCTACGTGTGGACGCAGTATGACCTGCTAGTGCTGCCCCCATCCTTCCCGTATGGGGGCATGGAGAACCCGTGTCTGACGTTTGTGACCCCTACGCTGTTGGTGAGTTTTTACTTTTGGATGTATTACTATAAAATATATTATTCTATATAATATAAAATACCCTATATAAGTTCCCCAAAATAAATTCAAAAGTGTGTCTGTCTGTCTGTCTGTTACCTTAATCGCTGAACCGATTTTGCTGAAATTTTGTATGGAGATACTTTCGAGTCCCGGCAAAGGACATAGGATGCTTTTAATCCTGGAAAAGTGTACGGTTCCAGCGCGATAAACGAATATTGGCGTAACGGAGTTGCAGGCATCATCTAGTAACTTTATAAATCTTACTTCTACAATTTATATTTTTTATTTCCAGGCGGGCGACCGGAGTCAGGCTGACGTGATAGTCCACGAGATAATGCACAGCTGGACCGGAAATCTGGTCACAAACAGGAACTTCGAGCATTTCTGGCTGAACGAGGGTTTCACGGTGTTCCTAGAGAGAAAAGTCGGCGCTTCCCTCATCGAAAACGCCGAGGAGGCGAAAAAGAGCAGAGATTTCCACAGTATTCTTGGTCTGCAGGAGTTGAATGAAACTGTAAGTATTAAATAAACTTTTATCCATACTAATATTATAAAATATGCTAAAGTGTGTCTGTCTGTTTGATTTCTCTTCACGCCCAAACCGCTGAACCGATTTGTCTGTTTTTTATGGAGATACTTTGAGTCCCGGGAAAGGACATAAGATACTTAAATCCCGGAAAAATGTACAGTTCCCGCGCGATAAACGAATTCCGGCGCAACGGAGTTGCGGGCGTCATCTAGTTTAGCTTAAGATGACGCCTTGATAATTTGGCTGTAGCGATGTCCATTTTTCTCAGCAATGACTAAAGCTAAGAAATTAAAGTTCATTGTCAGTATTCATCATGTCTTTGTCTTTGAATTACCCATAGCATAACACGATTGGTCAACTTTTATAACACAGAATAATCAATCAAAAAGACCTCTGTAAAAAAAGGGATTCCTATTTTGCCAACAGAGGAGAGTGATATAAGCTTCCAAAATTTGTACATAAATTGGTTCTAGTATACACTTTGATTTGTCCATAGCTTTTATGAAATGTATTTATGGTTTTTAAATTACGCGACAAAAACCATTTTGTCGCTACGCCCTTTCAATTTTTTGCTGTTCCATTGCTTGTTTTCTATGAGAGGCCGGCCCAGCCTCGCATAGAAAACAAGCAATCTCAAACACATCCAACACGGTTTTTCACTTTAACATGGCGTCACCTTAATAGGATATTACAATATTATACTAAAAATATAATGTAGATTGCAATAATTGTTATAACAGGTTCAAAGTTGTCTTTTCGCGCCATATTGCAATATTATGGTTTTAATGTTTACTCTAAATATTATTAGTTTTTCTATTGGATATTCGTTAATTTTTTTGGCATATTAATATGATCCCAATCTCTAATAAAAATAATATTAACACAGCATATAACCATGTATTCAATTCCTTCCACTGTCTTTGGACTGCCATGGGATACAATAGTACATTGGGAATTGATCGCGGATGATCGCAAACGACCGGTTGGCCATCCCGGCTTTATAGCTATATCTTATGTTTTTATAATATATTATTATATACACACCAGTGAGAGGGTGCTTAAAAATATCTGTATTAGTAAGAAAGTACAATCTTCTCAGATCTGCGACACTCTTGGCGTTGAGAGTCCACTAACTCGGTTAGTTCCCGACTTAAGTTCCACTCATCCTGACGACGCCTTCTCCCGAGTACCCTACGAAAAGGGCTCCCTCTTCCTCCGGTACTTAGAAGATCTAACAGGAGGTCCCGGTAAGAGTAACTTTTTTTTAATTTTTTTTTAGGTTGATGAGCTAGGAATTGAGAATCCTTTGACTCGTCTAGTCGTTGATCTAAAGGGGGTACATCCTGATGACGCGTTTTCGACTGTTCCGTATGAGAAGGGGTCACTTTTTCTGCGCTATTTGGAAGACTTGACCGGTGGGCCGGGTAAGGGGATTTGAAGATATTGTATGATGTATCGTCTTTAAAATATATTTGTGAGGGTTACTGGTTAAAGTAGTAATCAACTTCTCTGATAGTACAAAAAGCTTATTAATTGAAGAAATAGGATTATGTCTTGTTTACTACCCTGATTAATGATTATAGTGTTTTGAAACAACATTATTGAAGTGACCAGTCTGAATTCTGTCTTAATGACAAATTATTATATTATAATCTTGTTGCCTGTAACATACTTGGTTTTATTTTGCAGAGGTGTTCGATGACTTCCTTAGATCGTATCTGAACAAGTTCGCGAGAAAGTCACTGGACACGAATGAATTTAAGGAACATTTACTGACGTACTTCAAGGACAATAAGAATTTGTCAAACGTAGACTGGAACACGTGGTTGTATAAGAGTGGAATGCCGCCGATCATACCTGAGTAAGATTTATATTTATTCCCATTATAAAACTTGAGAGGTGTCAAGGGACACCTGGATGGAACAAGTTCCAGTTTGTTATTTCTTAGGTACAAAAAACCTGTATACACTCAAAAAGAGAGAGAGAGAAACACGCGCTACCGCACGGCTTACAACTATAGCATTTTTGCTATAGTTGTAAGCCGTGCTGTGTCTACAAATGAATTTTAATTTAGGTGTTCGTAAGCTTCCAACTGATGGAAGCTATAATATGAGTGATGACATTTTACAATTATCTATTTATATAAAACTCAAATGTGACTGACTGGCGACTGACATGGTAATCTATCAACGCACAGCCCAAACCACTGGGCGGATCGGGCTGAAATTTGGCATGCAGGTAGATGTTATGACATAGGCATCCACTAAGAAAGGATTTTGATAAATTCTCACTCCAAGGGGTTCAAATAGGGTATGAAAGTTTGTATATAATAATACTTCTTAACGCGAGCGAAGCCGCGGGCAAAAGCTCGTTATTATAATAAACTCATACCTCGTAACTACGATAACGCCCGCGTATATGGTAGTATCCTAATAATAAGCTATACTTTTATCGAACAGAGTAACAACATCCAAACCATTCATCTATTCTCGTAAACGTACATTTATAATAGTAGTAGCATTCTTCATGTTCTTTCTTGTTGTAGTATACTCAATACTATTTTTTTACAGCTACGACACATCAATGACGAAAGCGGTCACCAGTTTATTATCGAAGCTCACTGAAGGCGACGCCGCTATTGACTACTCCGACGTGAAAGCATTCACACCCCACCAGATGATCAACTTCTTACAAGAGCTGATAGACCGAGATGCACTGCCTCTAGAAACTCTAAGAGCTATCGGAGATGTTTACAAAGTGGCCAACAGTAAGAACGCTGAAATTGTATACAGATGGCTCAGACTGTGTATTAAGAGCAAAGACGAGGCTAAACTCAACGAAGTATTCTCGTTTGTTAACCAGCAAGGACGTATGAAGTATGTCAGACCGATCTACAGAGATCTATATGCGTGGGAAGACGTGAGAGAGAAGACTATTGAGAATTTCCTCAAAAACGAGAAATACATGATGCATGTATCTGCGTATACTTTGAGAAAAGATTTGCATTTGAACCAGTGAATTTTGTAATTTTGAATCAATATATTTTTATATTTGCAGTTGGCAATTTTATGTATTGATGAATACAAATTGTTGAAAATACTGTTTTTTACACCACTATCCCCACCCATGAGAGTAGTATTGACCTACCTACAGGTTTTCCAACAAAGAGATTCTTCCAGTGTTTTTATACTAGGGATTTTACTTGGATAAAGAAAACTTGTCACTTTATATAACGTGTATTAAATCCACTAATTATATCTGCCGAGCTTTGAAATGTTAACTATAGTCAAAAAATATCCACAGCCGAACATATAACCTCCTTCCTTTTTGGAAGGCGGTTAAAATAAGTACGTTCAATGATCTTATGATTGATAATCGATCAACGCACCATGAAGCTCTTGCGCTATGCATAAAAGACCCGGTTGTAAAAAAATATATGCCAAAACAACTGACAATGACATTCTCGTCAGTCGTGACATTTGTATTTGACAGTTGACACTGACACTATTTTATAACCTCGAAAATTGCTACAATAAGTGTTCATTAATGTTGATTTTAATGTTAAATATCAGTTATTTTTCCATAATTTAACTCGAAAATTTAATTGCAATGTCAGCGGCAAAACGCGTCCAGGTAACTATTAAATATCAGTGTTAAATATCTCAGGTTAGAGTGTTGACAAAAACTTCATCCTTATTAATTTAAATCTTATTTCTTTATGTATTGAAAATTTTAGCAATGGGCGACTTTTGCGCGCACCTGGCATATATTTGACTGCAAATGGCAAGATCCGTATCAATCTGCCGAAGTGATAAAGAAGTATTTGATGGGGAGGCACAAACCTATTTACCACCCCATGAATGACTGTGGAGACGTAGTGGTGTGTATAAACAGTCGGGACATCGCTCTGCGGGGTGACGACTGGCGCCAGCGCGCTTATTTCCACCACACTGGGTACCCTGGCGGAGCATCATGGACGTTGGCTTGGGAGGTCCACAATAAGGATCCGACTATGGTAATATTGTGTTATTTTGCTAATTTTGGTCTTCCCATTTTGTTAAATATTTGGGGCTAGTTCTTTGTAAATGCAGTACATACTTGACACTCATTTTACAAGACTAAAATCGTACCTTCGGAAAAGTGCAGATATTGTTTACGTCAAGCTATATGATGTATCGTAATTCATAATATTAATATAATAAAGTACTGATGAATACTATCAGTGTGTCCTATTACATGTAGTCAAAAATCTATAAAGCTAAAATAACAAAGTCTGATTAAACTATTTCAGATAATCAAAAAGGCTGTATACAGAGCACTTAAAGGCAACTTGCAAAGGCGTCACACAATGGAAAGGCTCTTGATTTATCCAGGGGAAGATATCCCTCAAAATATAGTTGAAAATGTCACGAACCAAATAAGACAGCTTAGAGAAGTTCCGACGAGACTTGATCACATACCCAAAGAGGAAGTCGAGAAATATCCCAAAGTTATGGAGTATCCCGAGGATTATGTTCTCAAATAAATTATATTGTTATTAGTGTAGATAAGTATAGTTAATAAAGTTTTATGAACAGATTTTTTGTTACTAATTTGAAATTTCTAATGACTAATATTATTATGTTTATAAAATATCTTATGATTATAACAGAGCATAGAATTTTTGTAGTTCCTTGTTTTGTAGGTACTTAATAACTAATAATCAAAAGAATGGAAAAAATACTAGTTATCATAACATAGTGCTGTAGAACTTATTCCAACTAAATTCTATAGGTATTTTAATTTTACAACTTTATAACCACAGTTTTAAACTGTTATTTTAATTATAATATTGACTTAACTCGCGAATTAAGGCTTACAGTCTCTATTTGCGAGTTTAGATTTTCAGTGTATCGTTTTCATGTTTTGTAGCTTGCTCGATGAGATTCTTAAAAATAACTGTTGCAAGATAATAAAAAAAAAACTTGATTATAGTACTATAATATTTATAGTTTAAACAATGTCGTGCGCATCAATGGGTACTTTCACATTCTTCAAGTCGAATGTGGCTGGGGAGTCGACGAATTTCACGAACCTCATCTCAGCATCTTCTAACGCTGGGAGCTCCGGTGCGAGGACATCAGCTCCGACAGGCTCGAAATATTCCACCACGTTGATGGGCTCAGGAACAATTTCCTCATCTTGAGGGACAACCTCTTCAGCAAGAGGGACAATTTCATCAGCAGCTACGTTAGACGCCTCAAAATACTCTACTACGTTGACTGGCTCAGGTACAATATCTTCAGCTTGAGGGACAATTTCCTTAACATCAGCTGATGACAGCTCAGGCAGGTCAACAATTTTGACAGCCTCAGGAGCAATCTCGGAAGGCGCATTCGCATAAACTGCTTGGATCTCTGGCATATCGAGAAACTGGACTTCGCTTATTTCGAAGTTGGGAAGATCTCTCATGTTCCTCTCGGGAATGGGCAGATCTCTCAAGTTCCTCTCGGGAATGGGCAGATCTCTCAAGTTCCTCTCGGGAATGGGCAGATCAGGCACCTGGGGGACCTGGGGGAAGTCCCTCCACACTGGCATGAAGGATCCAGACCTGAGCATCTCCACTGGAATGGGGATCGGACCATCTTGGATGATCACCACTTGGGCATCTTGTAGCGGGATGGCAGATGCCACCGCGAACAGTGCGAAACAAATGAACGCTTTCATTCTGGAAAAGAGTAAAGTATGTTAGTGTTTTTGAGATACCTATCAAATGTTACAAGTTACAACATGGTTGTATGATATTGTGATGGTAACATTCTATTCTTTGTGTTCGCAATTGCATGTGTCGTCGGTTTTATAACTTCAGATGTTGAACTATGTTGCGGGGAATTTTAACTATCGCGCGAGAACCGTACATTTTGCGCAATAAAACTTTCCCATGTCCTCTCAATTAAGTATGTAAAGACCAAATTTTATCAAAATCGGCTCAGCAATTTAGCGCTTAGAGTTAACAGTCAGGCATACTTGCGCATTAATATCATTAATACCTATTATAGGTAGGTTGGTAAAGTTTTTTCGCTAGTAGTTAGTACACATTAGCATCGATTATTAAAAAAAAAAGCTTTATGATTCTTTAATTTTTTAGCAATAAAGAATATAAACCTTACATTTTGAACACGGGTGTAACACAAACTTATAACAATATTGGGTAATGCGTATAAAACCACTCACCTGATAGTCTCTTGTTTGATATTATTATTGCACATGGACATACAAACTCATTTATAGGCAATCGATTATCTATTGAGAGCCAGATAGCTTATCTTTTAGTCCTTATTAGACCACGTATAGTCGTTAGTCATCTAGAAAGTCTATTTATCTGTTGGGAAATTACGTACAACAGTAATCATCGTTTTACCCAGTAGGATTATCTTAAAATACCTACGATAATAAATCAATTTGATATGTTATTGTTATTTATAATAACATAACTTCTTTTAAATATTATTTAAGAATTAGTTATGTTATTGTTTTTAAATTATTTTCCGTTACAATAGAATATAATATTACTGAAATGTTTTCACGCTAGAGGCAGCACCAGCACGGACAGTAAACAAAAAGTTCGACGTTGGATTTTGGTCGGATTTTTTACTGTATGTGCTAGTAACGCCCTCTGCTGAACTTTGCGTCATATTCCCTATTAAAAAGTTATAACAACAACATTATTCTACCGATTAGGATTGTGCTACATATTTTTGTGTGTTTTTTTTTCACTTTCATTTTCACTTCACAACTGTGAAGTGAAAATGTATGTGAAACTCTGTGAAACATGTCTGGCAGGTTCAACATACAAGTGTTCAAATGTGTGACAAAGTCTGTGTTCAAACATTTGTGCTATGTGTGGCGCCGGTATAAAAATAATGCGCTTTCGATCTTCGTTCGATGCATCATGCATGGAAGGTTCCTAACTATATTGGTTTGACATTTCATAAGAATACCATTTTGTAGTTTGAAAGAAAACGGACTAGATAGAACAAGGAAATAGCTGGGGTTAAAAACCAATGATACCAATTTTTTCTATCAAAATCCCGAACAAGTGAACACCTTTACTTGGAAATCAAAATTTATAATAATTATCTTGTTGTTTCCTATAGATAATATAATCTGATTAGGATAGATAGTGTTAAGTCTATTTACAATAATATTCAATCTGGTAAGATAATGATGGTCATAATTCGCAATAATTTTATGACCCAAAAATAGTAGAATGTCTTTTCACCGCTAGATGTCGTTTTTCTTCAGGTTACTGTTGCAATTTTTATCATATATTAGCGACCTCCACTTTGGCACATAATAGAGACATACTGCATACAAGCAATTACACTAGCTAAAAGCCGAGCTTTGTGAGGGCTCGCGTCGTCACACCTTGACTGACTGATGATATAAATAAAAATTGATGATAAATGAACTGATGATATAATCACATATAAATAAAAATTACTATGTTAAATCACAAATCAATAAGCGTGAGTTTTTTCGTAAAGTGTACTACAAAATGTACAGGTTCAGGATATACGGCTCGATTCGCTCGCTTTGAGTGCCGACTGCCGTGTGAGTTTTTGTTTGACATTTGATCGTGAACGCGTTTGGTGTTTACTAAGATTTTGTATGGGATTTGTACAGACTACAGCGCCACCTAGCGATGCCCACGGGAGTGAGCCAAGCTCCCATACAAAATATTAGTAAACGCCAAACGCGTTCACGATCGAATGTCAAACAAAAAACTCACACTCGGCACACTGATTATTATTAATACAACATTTTCATCTGTTTGTCCGTGATCGGTGTCGATTGTTCATGCTGTTAACAGCTTCGCAATCTGTTAAAAACCATGGTTTAGGCCCTAATCCATGATTTTCAACAGATTGCGAACGTCTCCCAACATGTATCTGCTTGGGTTGTAAATAGGGTTCAATTTTGAATAGCTATCCTAAAAACCATGGTGCGTTTCGTATTGAAGAGACCTCAAATATAAGATTTTATGTACGTACCGTAATATAAAGTAAAAGTCTATCTATGTATAATATTTTTATTAGGATAAAAGTACAATTTACTATTACTCCAAATCAACAGTTAATCATACTTTTGAATCTTTACCGTTTATATATTTGGCATTTTATAAAAATAATACACATTAGGCGCAAGCAGGGCCTAATGTATTTTTAAAATATAATACGGTCAAAGAAAAATAATATAAAAGTTAAACAGTTAAATTTTGCAAGATCGATGTGGTACGTGATACGTCGGCATTTTAATATAAGTAAACAGGCGTCACTCAAAATAATATAAAAAATAATTTTAGACCTTGTAAGTCTATAAATAGCAGTTACTTATTAGGGCCAATTCAGACCGCAACGCGACGAGGCGAGGCGAGGAGCGGCAAATGCATCTACGCATCGCATTGCGGTCTGAATCAACCCTTACTTAAATTTTAAATACCAATTTAATGATTCGTGATATAAACACAATCTTTCCTACTACATTATAAAAACTATATCTTTGACCGCATTATAACAATATACTTATCTCGATTGGAATACATTTAACATATAATACCATTACGATACGTATAAACAGAACTCTTATAAAAATATGATAGACGATTATATTATTATAACTTGAACTTTATTACTTGAAGAAAATTCAATTCATTTATTTTTAAGATATTGAAGAGATAAGGCTGGACGCACACATGACTCAGACTATAAGATATTATTTTAGTCTTACATTATTACATAATCGCCTTCCAATAAAGAAGGTTGCATATTGCGGTGAATATTTTTTTAAACAGTGAAAATAGGTGAAATATTTTGTTTTTTAATGAAAAAGCCATTATGACTTCACAAAATACACTGGCAGTCAAAAGCTAAGTTTTGACATTGCATAGAATATTATCATACAGTCCTTATACAGGACAATTAAACCTTCCTGCCAAATTTTTCCAGGGCTTGGGTATCATTAGGAGAGTCCATTTAACCAAAAAAATTGGGTGTTATATTTTTTTTATTGACGTATTTTATCCCATTTAAAATCGATGCAGAATGGTCACTCGCGGCGCGGGGGAATGACCGGGGGTAACGCGGGGGGAGGCACGCGCACGGGATCATATCACGCGCGGGCGACGCGTCGTGTCCATTAATTGTAGTGTTTTTTAGGATAACTTTCGGAAGCTATTTCTCAACATTTTAGTACTGAGAGATTATAAACGAAAAAATACGTGTATTTTTATTTTTAACAAGGATCAATATAATATTAAAATTTGGCAGGAAGGTATAATTGCACCCTGTATACACATATTTTTTTCTTTTGTTGTTTTAGAGACACATAACATTTACAACAATTCCACATAGCTGACAGGTAACTTATTTTAAAATAATGCAAAAAACTAAAAATACACGTTGTAAACAAAACGATATTTACTTTTATAATTACTGTCTTATAGATCTTTCAAGCGTTTAAAGTAATATTGGATATTTCTTAAAACTAATTTCATATCGAATGTAATAAACAATATATTATGTACTTTTAAATCTCTCTTTAAAAATTTAATACTTCAATGATTTACTAATGCCAAAAAGTAAAAATATAATCGAATCAAAATAACCTAAATCATATTTTATGTCAATAAAAATATTAATGACTCTACTTCTCAATAATTTTAAGTCATGGAAAAAAACCAGAGGCTCAATTCTCGTAACAAATCAAGCACGATGTGCGTATGAAAATACGACATTCTAACAAAATCAGTTATGAGAATTAGGCTCAGTTCCTGTATCATTAAAACACAGCCAGAGATCCTTCGAAGAAAGAGAAAGCTTACATTTTTTTCCCAAATAAAATCACACCCATACATGCCCATACACTAAATGTTGCTAGACAAGCGTACAAAATTGGAATAAAAACATTATAAGCATTAAAAGCAAAAATAAAATAAACATTTTTAGACTTTATACATAGGAATACTTGTTCAAGTGTAAGCCTTCCCTTAGCATAGCCTGTGACAATTAAAAAAAAAGAGGAAACCTTTTTCACCTAAACCGAATAACATTATTAGGTATTGTTGATCGGGAAAGTCTTATACTCAATAATAATAATTATTAAGACTATAGTCTTCAAATACAAATGCTTAAACTATTATAACTGTTTAAAATACAAAAAAGTGCGATAGAACCAAACCAAAAAATAGAATATATTTATTATTTTTACCTTATATATAGACAATTCTTATCGGATAATGAATCTACTTTAAATTCTAACTGAATACACAACATACAATTATTTATAGATTCTGATAAGTATTGCACTTTTCATAGATAGTTTGGTCATTTTAGTCTATGAATTTTCAAATAAAAGATACAATATACATATTCCGTTCAGTTATTTTACCCTAAGTTTTTATGAGAGTAAAATCACTGTGAATGGATACCGAAGGCAAACGTGTTTTATAGGCTTAGGATTATCACAAAAAATAATTATTGTAAATGATCAAAATGGAATAATCAACTGTAATCGTTATTAGCAAAACATATTCAAAAACCTTTAAGAAGAGAGCGTATTTCCTATTTAAAGGCCGGCAAAGCAGCTCTTTTGATGTTGCGAGTGTCTATGGGCGACGGTAGTTGCTCTCCATCAGGTGACCCGTTTGCTCCTTATTTTATAAAAATAATTTTGTCTGAATAGACACAAGATTATTACGGGTACGGTTTGGTAGCTCTTTGGCCCCAAGAAAGGGACTGTTTATTATTATGATGGATTTCGTTACTGTCGTTGGCAAAAATGACAAGTTAATACAAAATATTATGTTCCTAATAAGTGTTGTAAGGCTATCCGTGATAATCTTAAGCTTATGTTTTGGAATGAATAAAAACATTATAACGTTAAGCAGTCTTAAGGAGTCTCGTTCACAAAAGATGGCGCTGTTTCTGCTTTAAAATATATTTTATATATTTTGTTGTTCTTATCATAAAACTGACAACTTGAGATATCGATGGTAAAACACCCAATTATATTTTGGCATTCCTGGCATTTTCAAACAAAAATCTAAGGTACCAATAACATCATGACGACCACCGATTGGCCCTGCATAAATTGGAAATAAATAGCTGATCGCACATTTGTCCGCACGGTACGCGTCGAACGCACCGCATAGTAGACGAAATGCGGCGTGGTACGGTGCGGACAAATGTGCGAGGTTCACATCATTACATACAACGAATTCTAAAATGCGGCGCGTTCGGCGATAAATGTGCGATCATCATAAATGTTGGAAAAAATGATTAGAAAAGCGCCATCTATTGTCGAGTGGACGAACCTCAAAACTGTTGTTGCTTAGTCGAGTTTGGCGAAGTTTAGGACTAACTCTGGGAACCTTCGTCAGTCTCCCACTCATTTGATGGCGCGCGCCTCTGGCAGGAACGCGTCCCAGTATCGGATGGCCTGAAAATTACGTATATTACAATCTCACAAGTGGCACTTGAGTTATCCAAGTGCCACAAGTTTCTTGTAAGACCTCATGAAGTTCAAAAAGGCCCTGATCTAGTTCTTAATGTAAATATTTTATTTTGTAAACTTTATGGCGTAGTTTGTAAACTTTATGACTGTCTGTAGTACACGGTAAAGTTTTTTATTTAAGACTATGTTTGTACTATCAGAAAAGTTGATTCCCAGGCAGATGTCGGACCCATTGTATCAAACCACTGATCTCTATTATACAAGTACGCTGGATCGATGATAGACACCTGCTTTTTGTGCCTATTTGAAGCGGAATCAGCGCCCCCATTATTGGGGTAGAGAACTAAATTTGACGTAACCACAACCAATAACAACAGTTGTCATCACTCACACTAGTATTAGTTTCAAATACTCTCACTACTAGTTAATAGAATCAGGCGTTACTTTGCGGAAATCCATAGCTTAAAATTTAGTTTGTTATTATTTTTAGCAATATTCCGCGAAATAAACCTCAACCTTTAAGTAAATGAGTGAGTGCACGCATAGGCATGCTGTACGCATTTAAATTAAATTTTAAACTCTCACTACTGCTATCAGCACCAATATGGCGGCTTTCAAACGTCATTTCTACGTCAGATTTAGTTCTCAGCCCTCGTAGTGGGGATTCCGCTTCAAATAGGCACAAGAAATAGCTGTCATTTCAAAGGATATCAGCGATCCAGCGTACTTGTATAACAGAGATCAGTGAGTCAAACCCATCTGAACGATCACAGCTAACATTGAATTGACATAACTCGACCAAATGACATAGGTCCGTCAACTATCTATGAATCAATTTCTTCGATGGTACAATAAAATATAACCGTACCTTTTTGTTATGTTGGGTAAATAAATAATAAAAAAACTCTCACCTGCGCCTGATGCCTCATATGCTCCTCAAGGTACCGCAGCACGGTCGCGCGCAGCTCCTCAACCCGGGCCTCCTCAAACCGTTCCAACTCCTTCTTGATCACGCGAGATATCAGATCGAACTCCGCTTGGCTACGCTCCACTTTGGCTTCCCACTGCAGGAATCGAGTTAAATTGATGAAAAAGATTTTAAAAAGTGTTACAAATTGGGCGAGGTCACAACAATATGTTGCGACGTCGCATCGTAAAAATCTACGACGCCGCAGAACACAAAACAGAGGCCTAAAGAGGTACCAAAGTAGCAAAAATAACAACACCCAATACTGACGGGTACAACGTTTTTTTTGTGATTTGTATGGGCAAGCATCCCAGTGTCAGGAATTTTGCGATACAAAAGTTAAAAAATTGCTCTTTCAGCGTGAACTCCTTCACAGTGAACAAGGGACTTGTACACTGCCTAAAGTACATATAGTGTACCATACCTCAACAATTTCATTAGCGGCTTGCTCAATCTTGTCCTGGCGGTTGGCGAGCTCGGCCTTCGCCTTGTTCTCTCTCCTCTTGGTCAGCTGCATTTGAGCGTGTTGCCAATTTTGGAATACCTAAACAAACAAGACAATAGGCATGATGACAAATTTTGAGAAACTGTTCTATAATACTCGGAAATATATATTGATTACAACAAACATAATATTTCTGCTAAAAATTATGGTTTAGTATATAAAAATTAGTTTTTAAATCATAAATTTAAAATTTGCACCAAAACACTTCAAGGTGTCATGGCGTCACTTGTGACGTCACTCTAGAGTATAGCTGACAAGTGACAGCTGTATAGGAATCATTCGACAGTAATAATTGTCTGTGGTAATCCCTTTGCCTGTCCCGACCGGGACGATTTAAAAAAAATGTCTGTGGTAAAAGAGAAATAACTCAAACGTCAATGTCAAAAGTGCTCTAACGTGACGTCACGCGCTCTGATTGGCGTTCAACATTTCATGGCGGATTGTCATATTTAGTGATTTTATTTTATCAATAAAATATTAATCTTGATGTAAAATAAAAAAAGAACCAGTGTTTTATAATCAAGCATTTAGATACTTTAGACACACAAATTATTTCAATGAAATTTACTTACTGTCATCATGCCTATTGAATAACCTTTTTTTAGTCGCAAATAAGTAATATGCTAATTACTCACATACGGTTTTGCTCGATCGAGCAATAATGTCGAGCAAAACCCGCGGCTCGGGATCTCGTCCACACATTCAGCATTGCTCGATAGTTTTACTCTAAATCGATATATTTAATTCCATCGAGCCGGCTCGATGCGAGCCTTCAAGCTGGCTCGATGCGAGCCTTCGAGCTGTGAGTTTTGCGGTCCACACAGTAATTATTATTTATTTATTTATTTATTTATTTATTTAAGCAATACAATTTTAACTTAGATCTACTTCATAATGTACCTTAAACCTGCAAGGTTTGTCTGGTACACCTTAGAAAGTTCACCACGCGCTAATACAGTCATTTTAACTATATCCTTGTTTACACAGAGTTACATACAATAATCTTTTAACTAATTAGTTAATACATATTTCACGGGGAAGAACAACTAATAATAAGAAGAATAAGTGCAGTACAAACTTAAATGACATACATAATTCTTATTTTAAGTTTAAACAATAGTTATCTACGTTATAATGAGCGATACAATAACTTATCACAATATTATTTTGTCAGCTGTGAACTGCGGACTGCGACTGGACCGGTTTTTATCGTAAACATCAACCCTTCACACTACTCGATTGGAAGTAAAACTATCAAGCAAAACCGTATGTGATTACTTAGCATTACACTATCGTTTTTGGATAATTTAAGACATACGAATAAGAAACACAATTGCCAACAATATAATTTAAAATACATGATCTATGGTAATGTTATAAATTCAAAAGTGTCTATTTATCACCTCCTAACGGCTTAACCGTTGAACCGATCAATCAGGTTTATACGTCTATTAACTATTAAACCGTTTATTATATTTCAATTCGATAAGCTATGCGTAATGCCAGCCTTACCTATATAGTTTGAATACCGGGAAAGGAGATAGAATAGTTTTATCCCGTAAATCACTGAAGCGGTTTTGCTGAAATGTTATATGGCGATACTTTGAGTCCCGCGAAAGGACATAGGATACTTTTATTCCGGAAAAATGTACGGTTCTCGCGCGTTAAACGATTTTAGGCGCTTCCTAACATAATAAATATTGGCAAAAACATTTTACCTTAACTCTCTCATGGAACACATCTTTGATAGCTCCAATGAGGCCCAGGTTGTCTTTTATGTGTTCAGTCAGCACATAGAAATCAGTGTTGGACTGTTCGTTCCTCAAATGCTCTATCTGGAAAAAAATAAATATTTTGTAAGTAGACAATGCAAAAAAGTTTAACATGTCTGTCTTGAATAGGTAGGCACAAAAAGTGTTAGGTTATATGTTGTGCAAGTTAGAGAATGGTGGATACGGGACAGGGTTTTTTTTTTGTCTAATCCATTACCCATAGATCATGAAATTTATGATTCATCTACAATAAAACAAAATGTCAAACACTTTCCAAATGACACTCGGATGACATTGTCAAAATGTAATGTGAAACATCAAACAACTATCATGTGACCATAACAATATGGCACGCATATCATGCAGATCAGCCAAGTGCGACATCCGCTGCAGCAGCTAGCGCGTGCGCCGCATAGACAGCTGTCACGTGACATTTTACAAAATGACACATTTCTTTCCTAAGATCCTTGTAGCGTACCTTCTCATGCAGATCAGCCAGGTGCGACAGAGCTCTGGACAGCGGCGCGTGCGGATCCGCAGCGGCCGCGGCGGCTAACGCGCGCGCCGCGTCGTGTCCCCTCGCGGCCAGTTCGCGCCGCTCGCCCGCCAGCGCCTCGCACGCGCCGCATAGACGACGGAGCCCCGCCTCTAGAGATTCGACACGGGCTATGCGCTCCTCGAACCACTGTAATAGAGATTATGAGTAAATATTTTTTTTTTATATTTTATATTGTAAGTGCTAAAAAAATTAAAACATTTGTCTCGAATCTCGCTTTTGCCGGAGCGTCGCTTGCGTAAAGGTGCTCCCAGACAGAAGTTATATAACGTTAGATAACATAACATATAACATTTTGTAACAAATTATAACAAAAGACACGTTTATTTTTTGACATGTTGTAGCGTATGTAACACGATGTTATAAAATGTTATCGTGTTACACAATGTTTTATAACGTTATATAACTGCTGTGTGGGAGCACCTTAAGCTCTTTAGGACTAGGTAATATTTCATTTGCTAAACTATAAACGACAGATGTTGGTAAAACACGGTGTGATTTGTTTAAACAACATAAACGATCTATAGATAAGAAGAGTTTAGAAAATGCCTTTCCCAATTTTACAAAGGATCATTAAATTGTGTGCGACTGTCAAAATAGTAACACACCATGTTTCCATCTAGGGTTCAAAACTATATGCAACTAGCACTTGGTACTAACGAGTACAGACTGATTTAAGCCATAATATTGTAAACAGTTTCTATTAGTGAAATCTTCAGATTGACTCATTGACTTTATATTCTGGTTTTTGATTCTACTGTTTCAGTAATTGCTGTTTTCCATGTATCATAAAAATAGAATAATACTCACGGGGTCAGACTCGTCCATTTTGTATGTGATCTTGTTGACCGTCTCTCCCACCTTGTTGAACAGTCGCAGCATGCCCGCGCCGCTCAGCGCTGACGTGCTAGTCGCTTTGGGCAGCTCCGTGTCTGTAGTAGTGTTTAGTTACGGTCAATTTATACTGGCGCAGAGTCGAAGCGCGTCTTAGCGTCTTACCAAAAACTGAACATAACAAATTCAACCTTAACTCCAGAGCTTAACTTTATGGGGTCAACTTATCCAGAGCGTAACGCACACTTCTGCGATTCTGCGCGAGATTATATGCACAGTTATATTGGTCGCGCACAGACACGCAAAGTCGCGAGAGTGCGCGCGTCTTTTTAAAATCTCAGTAATAACATGTGCGTTACGCTCTGGATAAGTTGACCCTTAGAGTTGATACAGTGAAAGTATTGGACAATGGTAATAAACATACAGACAAATAGATACATAAAACTTATGACAACTCTGTTTTCATATGGGGTTTAATACTGACGGGTGAAGATAATATTATCGTACAAATTGATGCGTGGACTAAATTCTAATCCCAACTTCCGACTCACCGGACTCGAGGAACTTGCGGAAGTCGGGGTCGATGCACAGCACGGGGTGCTGCGCCACCCGGTTGAGGAACCGCTCGAGCGCTGCGCGTCGCCGCTCCACGAACTGCGACTGCACGTTCGCCGCCATGTTGGATCCGTTCGCCGTTTCCGTGGATGGTGTTGACGTCATCTTCAGCTTTGTTGTTCCTGTAAGAAAAAAAGTCAACTATCTTAATGCAAAAATATAAGATTAAGGAGAGCTGTAATGATTGTCATAAGTCATAACATAACATAATTTTGAAATTATGCTTGCAGAGCACACAGAGATTAATTAATACTTTAATTAATAAATTTAAATATGCTGCTTAAAGTATGATCACAATATTGTCGTTGAAAAAGATACAAAGACAATATTGCGATCACACTTGCCAATATTATAGGCAATAGCTAGTTAGTAGGTAAATTATGAAAAAACCAACTGACCTACAATACTCTTCTCTGGTGCTGGTGGAATGATCCGACCGGAGCGTAGATATTTTTCTGTCAGTTTCTCATGTAGCCCGAGGAAATCGCTAAAACGCCGGAGAACAGCAAACTCTTGCTTGCTGAATATCGGCATATTTGTTTTGGTGAGAACTCGGTAAGCAACATAAGAACTCATCATGCCTTCACCAATCTTTTGAGGTTCAGTTACTGTTATTAGTATATTATTAGCTCTTTCTGTTGCAATCTGAAATAGAAACATTTATCTTTAAAAGACTGAATCGTAATTATTACAATTAATTTCAAACTGTGGAGATACAAGAAATGTTTATAAGGGTGGATTGCACCAGAGGCATAGTTAAAACTTAAAGTTAAGGTTATCATCAAATATGGCGTCCATAATGGACTTTTTCTAGGCATTTGACAGTTCATTTGACTTTTTGTTAAAGTTAAGGCGTCTCCCAGATAGACGCGGGCACTGGGCAGCGGTGGCGGTGAGTTGGATGACTTGAAAGTTCTAGGAACGACACAGACACACGCGGTGGTGGTCGCAGTACAAAAAACTGACCGCCGCCGCGACCGCCACCGCTGCCCGCGTCTGTCTGGGAGACGCCTTAAGTAGGTTGATGCAACTCACTCTAAGACAATGAAATAAAATATTCTTAAAATCTGAAATTTGAAACCAACATTTTTATGTATTGTTGTAATATAATATTTCACATACTTACTCAGAGCCGGATTTATATTTTTTTATGAGCATAGGCCAATTTAATTTTGCATAACCTATGTACAAACTCTGCTATCTTAGGACGCTGGGATTCCCCCCGGACGCCATATGAATTATGACGTTGCCGCTCATAGGCCATGGCCTATACTTTTTTTTAATTAGCCTATGCTGTCCCACTGCTGGGCAAATGCCTCCCCCAGGGTCTTCCATTTTTCTCGCTCCTGTGACACCATTGGCCAGCCCGGCTGGTACACCTTCAGCTCATCGCGCCATCTCTTTCTTGGCCGGGCACGGTTGCGTTGTCCGTCTTCTGCTACCCATTCAGTTGTCAACTTTGCCTCTGGCCTATACTGCCTATACATAAATCAGGAGCTGCACATACCTCTTCCATGATTGGACTGCTCATGTCGGATGTTGATATCTCCCCGATGTTGGTATTTTCAAGAGTCTCCCTCACTCCATTTACGTCAGGATCAAGGCTGACTTCCTGTGAAACAAAAATAGATATTAACAGAAGCATGTTTATCTACAACTAGATTTAGCTCGCAACTCAAGTGCAATGCTAAAAAGAAAAAAAAACACTAACACAAATAGGATATATCGTGTTAAATGATGCTAGAGACGCACAGCCATATTCAACAGGACTAAACATTTTAAATACATATTTCTTACTGCCCACAAGATAAACTTTATTATCCCGTCGATTGTGAGAAAAAAAACTTATCTATTGTTAGTGGTTCTGGATGAACCACCCAGATCAGGGCTTGATGAATTAAAGTTGATACAAGATATTTTAATTATCTAAGTAGACTTATTACTTCTACAATAACTATCAAGTATTATTTTGTAGTGTTTTTATACTTTTGTATATAATTAGAGGTTTTTGACTATTGAATAAAATAAGATAACCTGACTTGTTGAAAATAAACAAAAAAGATAGTACTTAACGATTATTTTATTTATAACAACTATGTACCTAATTAGTTAAGGCAATTAAAATTATTTAGTGTAACTTTCTAAATGAATTTAAAATGTTATAAACTGTTGGCAATTTCACTATGGTTTCATATTTTGTTTAATTAACAAAGAACCAAAAATGTTTTCTAACTACCATAAGGTCTTTATTCTTTTCAATCTTTGTTTCTTCTTTGAACAAAGACAAACAAAGTTTTAGACTTTGATTATATACTATGTTATATACACTGTAGTATATAATCAAAGGTTTTAGATTATTTTAAACAAAAGACAGCATTATGTAGAAATGTAACAAAGAATGCTTTTTAGACATTGTTTTATTTCCAATTCTATTTTACCTTCCTGCTTTAAATTAGTAAGAAAATTTTAAATAATTGGAAGCATCAAAATACCAATATTTGATGAATTTTATTGTCAAAAACAAAACCTTTATTACAAAATATTAGTACTGAAAGGTACACAATAAAAATGTTTAGTTCAATTTTTTATACGTCGATTAGACCGGTTAAGCCGCCTAGTTAGATACTGCTATAAACGTTTCTAATAATGTAATTAAATTGTGCAGATAATGTACATGTAGAATGATAATATTTTGTATGTAGCATATTATTTCGAAGGGGCGTCAACTCGAGGGTCGTTGACGCCCCTAATAATCGCTCGTTCTCTCGTTCAACGTATACAATAGCATTTAAAGTGATTCTTATTTTATAGATACCTGTACCGCTGAAGCGAATAGATCTTCATCATCCTTGTTTTCACTATTGATTTCAACAGTACTAAACGGAGCTTCTATGTTTTCCGACATCGTTAATTGATGCACAAATGCTAAATATCCACACTGTATCGGTTTTATGAGTCTAACAATCTATTCAATTGTAAAAAACAAGATAACTTTCTGAAACGATGACCGAGAAATTCAGATGCAGAATCTGACGTTTGACAAGTGACGTGCAATTGACCACAGATTAGAGGGATCAGTGGTGCGAAACCTGTGTAACTCAAAGTCAGTACAATAGGGACCGTGCAGAGCGACGACACTGCCACAAGTGGCGAATAGCCGAAACTTTTACGAAAATTTTACTGTCAAGCTCTAGTGAAGCTACGGAAAATTAGAAGATTTCTTAACAAATTCTGAGTATTTTCAAGAATTGAAATGTATTGTTGTTATAGTACATACAAGAAATATAAAGGCAAATCGAACGATGTAAAATTTTACTATTTTTCTGCCAAAATATTCACATGGCTTTGCTTATTGAAAAACGAAAGAAATTGATAAAAGGCGGTAAAAATATACGTAAGTATTTAAAAAGTTCCATGAGTGTTATGTATAGACTAGTAAAAACACTAAATTTTGTAGATTATAACCGTAAATTCATTTTTTATGAACACAATATGAACATAACCTATAATCATTGCTTTCTTTCAGTAAACATCCAAACTGGCTTCCATCTTAATTGATATACATACATAGGCACCGCTCATTTAATTGGCATAAAGTTGCATCAAAAGTAAGGATAATTTGGAGAAGTCCTGCCAGGAATTCAACACTGAGGATAGTATTGAACTTGAACCATCTTGTCAAAGTGTTGGTTCTCAAAAAGGATGATTCTTCAAGTAAGAAAAAGATTAGTAGTGCAGTCTTTGTGTGTTATTTAAAGAATACATACCTAAATGGTGTTTACACTTATGAGATCCAGACTGAAATTAGTTAAAAATAGTGACAGACAAAAGTTGTGAAGATGGTATCGATCGAATCGCAGAAGGTTGAAATAAAAGCATTTATTTTAGTGAACTTGTTTTATTTTATTAATCCACAAGCATTTTCAGTAATTAATATAAGTATTTTTGCATAGCTTCATTATTTTATTGCAACATTTATCAAGTTTTTACTTTCTATGCTGATGGATGCTATTAATTACTTTTTCAGATATTTTCTTAGTTAACTAGATAAGCTTTATACATTTTTATTCACTCTTCCATTCTTTGTTTACGGGTAGAAAGTAGAAACCCTTAATATTATATTTAATATTATAAAAATATACTTAATATTATAAATGCGAAAGTATGTCTGTCTGTTAGCACTAATTCACGCCCAAACCGCTAAACCAATTTTGCTGAAATTTGGTATGGATTTACTTTGAGCCCCGGGAAAGGACATAGGATACTTTTTATCCCGGGAAAATGTACGGTTCTCGCGCGATAAATGATTTTTGGCGCAACGGAGTTGCGGGCGTCATCTAGTCTTTAAATTTAATATTTCGATCGCGGATTCTTGGAAATCTGTCGTTGTTCTCGCGGCCGCATGTGGCCACTTGGGAGTGTAAGTATTATATCATTTTATAGTGTAAAACATAAAAAAACACTCATAAACTATCCAGGGTCAAGGAGAATGCGAAGTCAAAGTCACTCACAAGTTACGTCTTTTACTCGCATCGTGGCGCTGCTGTCGAATTACGACGCCCTCTATAGTTTCTGCACGGTCCCTATATCTTTGGTCAGTACACTAAAAACGTATTATGCTGACTGCTGAGACAGTGGCTGAGACACTTCCGTTTCGAAAATGATTTAATTTTTTACTGTCCAGAAAATGTTTAGTGTAGATCATACGATAAAACCCTAATCAAAACCGCAAACTTACATAAAAAGTATTTGCTAGTAACTCTAAAGAAGAAAAAAAACTAGACACGTCAACAGACTGTCGTTGTCAAAATTTGTCAACAAACAAATGTCAAAAACCCAAAAACCCATTGCAAAAACTACTCAAACAAAAGTCAAAACAAGATAAAAAAAATCCCGAATTTTTTGTGTCCTACTTGCAAAATCCTTTCTAATATTTATCGAATGAATTAATAGAGCAGTAAAATGAGTAATACGGAGAAGAAAAATAAGATTCCGGCGGCACCAGTTCTAGTTACTAGTGGAAATCTGTTATCAAATGTAGCTCCGCCGACGAGGCTCCCAAATTTTGTCACAAGTGCGCCAGCGCCAAATACACAAAATGCTGAAGTAAGTTTCTTTAATTCTTGTACTTTAATCATTTCATTACCGTATTCAATATCTTCCATACTGTCAAGGTGTAAATCTTAGTATTAAGAACAAAACAAACGTAAATATGGTTGGATGTCATCTTTGTATTATGATTTTTAGCAGGCAAGCTCTAAAGCAGACAAACAGATTGCACAAGCAAATGATGCAGAGCAGCCTGCACCTGAACCTATGGAGCAATCTCCTAGGACTCCAGAAAACTTTAGGTACCTATTTGATTTAAGTACTAGAGGCAATTTTGCTTGATACAGTTACATTATGTTTTTGCTTACGTCTAGTTTATATGCTAAAAATGATATATTATTTATTTCTATAATTCTATTGGGAAAACTATTATTTCCAGCCCTGCTATACCATTATGTAAAGGAGAGCCAACAATGCCGCTAAGATCTCCAGAAGACTCTCAAGAGACTCTATCTACAGCTTCCTTACCAGTTACACCAGAAACGGATAGAATTGGTAAGTCTTATTAGGAATTAGCTATGTAAACTTTTTGTTGCATTTAAATGAATACAAAATTAAGTTGTAAAACTCTTTTTGTTTTTATTATAGTAGCTTGAGCAATTTTTTTTAAACTTAAATGCTCTATTTACGCCAGTATTATAGTACTCTGTGGCTCTATTGACAAATTAATTTCAATAAAGTAGGTTGTAGTTTTTTTTCAAATTCCATTTGTAAAAGGCAATGCCTTTGGGTTTGAATGGTTTTGTTTTTACATAGTCAGCGTTAATTAAAAAAAAATGTAACAATTATTTAACTTGTTCCAGGTGACATAATGCCTGGTAGTGGTCTACTGACTTGGGTGAAGGGAGCTGTATCTACTGGTGGTATTTTGCAGCGGGTAGCGGAGAAAGCCAAGTCATCAGTGGACTCCATGATCACTACCTTGGATCCTCAGATGAAGGAGTATTTAAGTAAGAAAAAACAGAAATTTTTTCTAAAATATGTGTATGAAAAAAGTTCTTTATAACATGAAGATGAAAAGATATGAGAAAGCTTGGTGACCATGTTTATTTCTTTATTCTGACAAACTGTTCTGTAAATAGAGATTTTTTTTTGTAACAATAAACTAATTTTTTTAAAATGCTTTAGGATCAGGCGGAGACTTATTAGTGGTAGTGGCATCTGACAAGGATGTCAAGATATCACCTGTGAGAGAAGCATTTCAGACTGTGTTTGGGAAAGCAACTGTTATGTATGTACTACTTAGTTGTATTTAAAGTTATACATCAATTTTATGTTCGGAAAATGAAGGTTGAATATTATATTAAGAGCCTGTTTCACCACTTCCTGATAATGTGCCGAATAGGCTATTTACAGCTTTTTTGACAGATTCTCCATACCTACTTCATCTGTCAAGTTAAGTGGTAGATAGCCTATTCAGCACTTATCAGGAAGTAGTGAAACAGGCCCTAAGAATATTATATTCTGTGTGCTAAGCTAAGCACCTCTTGGTTAAAGTTTAGAATATCATAATATTTTGAGAAACAGTTATCCAGATTTTACCTGAGATAGCCCTGAGTTTTAAAAAGTTATGCATTATAATAACATTAGGTATTTATTTTAACTCATTCAACGGGGGGAATCATGCATTTTTTATAGTAAAATCTAATCTTAGATGTCCTTTCTTGAGTCTCAAAGTGTTTGTTTCTAATTTGATCAAAATCAATTTGATGGTTCAGATCGTAAATAACAAAATATATTATTATTATTATTATTATTTGTGTAACCACACTAGCAGCTATTAAGCTGATGCGTGTGTGTCAAATCGTTTGAAGATTTTGTATCCCAATTGGTCCAGTTTGTTTTTAAAACAGTTCACGGAGGTTGCCATTACAACGCTTTCAGGAAGTCTGTTCCAGACCACTTCCACTCGGTTAGGTAAAAAGTGTCTTCTAGGTAACTTCTTGCTGGGATTTTGGCATAATTTTAAAGAATGTCCTCTTAGGTGCTTATTCGTATTCAGGGTGTATAGTTCTTGGAGACTAGGCACATCATAAATTTCGTGCAGTATAAGTCTCGATGAGACTTCCCCTCTGTCGACGCTGTTCGAGTGAGGTAAGGCCAAGGATTTCGAGTCGCTGTTCGTAAGACTTATTGCGTAATGTGTTTATCATTTTTGTAGCTTTTCTCTGTACATTTTCCAGTAACTTGACGTCTTTTTTAAAATAAGGATCCCATATTACATACGCATACTCTAAAAGTGGTCTAACATAAGCCTTGTACAATTGAAGGAATGTTTTGGGTGTCAGACACTTAAACGCTTTACGAATGATATAAAGGATGGAGTTTGTTTTCTTGACAATATTCATTATATGCATTTCCCATTTTAGATCCGAAGTTATTGTTACGCCTAGGTCTCTTTGGGACTCGACATGCATCAATTGTTTAGGTTATATAGACAGACGAACTTTCCCATTATAATATTGTTACGTGCTGAGGTTCGATGATTCGGAGGAAAAGACCTGGTGACTCTCTTGAAGACTTTTATTTGCACTACACTTACCACTTACACTACACTTACACACACTAGATCACTATGTCTAAACACTAAGCACTAGGTCCAAACACTATGCACTAAGTTCAAACACTAAGCACTATCACTGGTTCACTCACTAAGTCACTTGTTTCTCACTTCCGAAGTCGCTTTGATTATCGCTCACTCGAAAACATTCGAAGACTGACTCCGCGGCGTGTTTACCTGCCCTATTTATACGGGTCGAGGCGAGCTCTAGACCGTACGAGAATATTCCACAACATGTAAACAACCGTGGGAAAATTCCCGAGCGGGTACGCGTAAGTAAACAAAAACATACAAGTAGCGGCATCTGGTATTGAATAGGGGATTTACGCTGTCTGTGATTTCAAAATAGTTTTGCGTAGTTGCCGCTAGATGACACTACGTGTCCGCATTCGTAACACTACTCCCCTCTTAGAGATGCTCGTCCCGAGCATCATTGTTACTGCCATGGTAACGCGCCAGACGGTCTATGTGTACCACCTTGAATGTCCCTCTTGGTTGCTTTTGAATCCTATAAGTCACATCATTCAATCGGGTAACCACTTTGTATGGGCCGTCCCACTTGGTCTGCAACTTTGGAGATTTCCCTTTTCGACGAGTTGGGTTATGCAGCCACACCAGTGTCCCTTCTTCGAAGCCGCTCGTGTTCGATTTCCGGTCGTATCTGGTCTTCATGTTCTCACTTGAATGTAACCCATTCTCCCGAACCATGGCGTGTATATAGCGCATCTTTTCCCTCAAATCGCAGACATAGTCTTGTACGGTCTTTGGTTCCTCCGGTGACCCTCCTGTCAAGAGGTCTACTGGTACTCGTAGTTCTCTACCGTAATTGACATATGCCGGGGTAGCCTTTATGCTCTCATGCTCGGCGGTACGGTACGACAGAAGGAAGAGCGGTATGTACTTGTCCCAATCCTTTTGTTTGTCATCTACCAATTTCGCCAAATGCCTCTCAAGGGTCTGGTTAAATCTCTCAACCATTCCATCAGACTGTGGATGGTACGCGGTGGTCCTCGTTTTATGCATTCCCAAGATTCTGCACACTTCCTGGAAGACCTGCGATTCAAAATTCCTGCCCTGATCAGAATGGATTTCCAGAGGCACACCAAAGCGAGATATCACTTCTTCCACTAGCTTAGAAGCAACTGTTGTAGCTACTTGGTTTGGCATGGCGAACACTTCAGGCCATTTGGTGAAGTAGTCCATGACGACCATGAAATACTTGTTTCCCGACTCCGTTACAGGAAATGGCCCAGCTACATCAACTGCAATTCGTTCCCACGGTGCGCCAACGTTATACAACCGCAGGTTCCCACGGCTCCTGGTCTGTGGTCCCTTCACTGCAGCGCAAGTAGTACATTTGCGGCATCAATCCTGCACGTCATCTCGACAATGCAACCAGTAGAATCGTTCCCGCACTTTTGTTAACGTCCTCTTGACACCTAGATGACCTCCTGATACGCCATCGTGCATTTCACGGAGAATATCTGGTACTCTCGCTCTTGGGACAACTATCTGAAGATGGAACTCTCTGCCGTTAGTCTTCTCCCATTTCCGGTAGAGTATTCCGTTTTGAAGTACCAGACTCTCCCACTGCGCCCAGTACGCCTTAGTGACAGCGCCCGTGGGTGCAACCTCACTCCAGATTGGTTTTACATCACCCCGTTTCTTCCATGTGATGATGTGCCGAAGGTCGTCATCTGTTTCTTGAGCCTCTCTCATAGCATCATTCTCCCATGGGCCCAAAGGACTTGTTCTCGTTAACTTTATTGTCACTTCATTAGATTCCTGCTTAACACAATGTTTGCAGTCCTCTGAACACGGCCTTCGTGAGAGTGCGTCGGCGTTCCCATGCGACTTCCCGCTGCGGTGTTCGGTCTTGAAGTCGTACTCCTGGAGCTGCTCAATCCATCGTGCTACTTGACCTTCTGGGTTCTTGAATTGCAGTAGCCACTTCAAGGCTGCGTGATCAGTTCGCAGTAAAAACTGTCTGCCGATGAGGTATTTGCTGAAATGTTGTAGCGTCTTTACAACAGCCAAGAGTTCTCTTCTTGTCACACAGTAGTTTCTCTCTGGCTTGGATAAAGATTTGCTGAAATACGCAATCACAACTTCTCTTTCACCCTGTTTTTGAGATAACACCCCTCCAATGGCCGTGTTGCTTGCGTCCGTGTCGACTATAAACTGACCTTCAGGTTGTGGATACCCCAGGATTGGTGTTTCACACAGATGTTTCTTCAGTTTCTGAAAAGAATCTTCAGTAGTCTCGTCCCAAATAAACTGTCGTTTATCTTCTGTCAGCCGATGTAATGGCTTGGCTATCTCCGAGAATCCCTTAACAAAACGCCTGTAGTAGGAGCATAGGCCGAGAAATGCTCGCACTTCGGTTTTGTTCTTAGGGGTTGGCCAATTTTGAACTGCTTCCAGTTTCTCCGGGTCCGTCTGGATTCCATCACTGGAGATAACATGGCCGAGATAATTGACCTTACTCCTGAATAAACGACACTTTTTCGGATTCAACTTTAACTTGGCCCCCTCTATTTTGGCGAAAACTCGTTCTAAGTTTCGCAAATGGTCCTCGAAGTCGCGGCCAACAATGATGACGTCGTCCAAGTAGACTAAGCAAGCCTCCCCAACTAAGCCTGCCAGTACACACTCCATGAGTCGCTCAAATGTGGCAGGTGCGTTGCACAATCCAAAGGGCATGACGTTAAACTGCCATAAACCTTTACCGGTGGAAAAAGCTGTCTTCTCCTTGTCTTTTGGATGAATTTCCACCTGCCAGTATCCAGATTTCAGGTCCAGGGTCGAAAACCATTTCATGCCACTCAAGGTATCCCGAGTGTCGTCGATCCGAGGTAATGGGTAGCTGTCCTTCTTAGTGACATCATTGAGACGCCTGTAGTCCACACAAAATCTTGTGCTGCCATCTTTCTTCTTTACTAGCACAACAGGTGAGCACCACGGACTTGCAGACGGTTCAATAATTTTATGCCTTCTCATGTCCTCCAAAAGGCCTTCCACTTCCTTCTCCTTTGCAATTGGTATCCGTCTTGCTCGTTGACGAATCGGGTTCTCGTTTCCGGTATCTATCCTGTGCTGAACCATCGACGTTCTTCCAAGGTCACCTTCCTGACTGGAGAAGATATTCGCGTGGCGCTGTAAAAACTTCTTAGCTTTCATGCTCTGCGAATAAGTCAGATTACTCTTGCAGTCATCGAGTAGCTCAGTCACTAATCCATTGTTGCTGCTGTTTGCTGGGTCTGCGTCTGTCGTCGAACTACACTTTCTCATCCAGACAACTTCCTCGCACTTTCCAATGACGTCACCTTTGTTCAAGCAGATCTCGCGTTCACCAAGATTCAAAACCCGAACCACAGCGTGACTGCTTCCACTCACAAGGGTTCTTGCCGTCATCAGTTTTCGTGCTGATGTCTTGGTGGGTGTGTCCTCGATCAACACGCATCTGTTAGACTTGTTCTTTCCAGCTGGCGGTAGTTTCACCAGCACCCGGGCTTCCGCTCGTCCAGGTATAATGACTTCCTTTACACATGCGACTTTCCCGCAGGCGCCTCCAAGGATGAAAATTTCTTCTTCGCCACACTGGAAAACTCCGTCAGCGACATTAATCCTGCAGTTGTGCTTCTTCATGAAATCCAAGCCCAAGATGCAATCATCCATTATTTCAGCCACGATAACGTCATGAGGGTATGAGGACCCCCCTACATTAATCATAACTGACATTTCTCCCAGGACGGGTATTGGCTGACCGGAGGCAGTAAGAAGCCGACAATTAGTTCTCCTCTTATGTCCCCTTGCGGCCTTTACCAGATTTGGGTTCACTATTGTTCTAGAGGCTCCTGTGTCTAGAGTCATTTTGCAATCCGTCCTGTTAATAGTCCCCTGAATCACAAGACTATTCCCGCTGCATGCTTGGGAGATAACGGTTATCGGGGCTCCCTCCGCATCAGCCAGTACTCGCCCCTCAGTCCTGGCTTTTATTCGTTTCCCTGCTCCCGGGCATGGGACGAAGCCCTTTGCTTCTTCAGCTCCTCCATCTGTTCCTCAAGCCTTTTCATTCTTGCCATCTGGGTATCCTTCTGCGGGCAGTTGAGCTGAAGATGGCCCCTTTCGCCGCACTTGTAGCACATGGCTCCAAAACTTCTCTTCGTAGGAGCCTTGACCTCCTTCACTTCCTCCGAGACCTCGCGGATTTTATAGGTCTGCCGTATGTCACGCCGGACAGCCTCGACCTCTAGAGCATGCGCCAACGCTTCCTTTAGCGAGGTGTGGTGACGTAGCCTTACTGCAGCTCGGACTTCCAGATCCCTGATTCCGTCGACAAAGGCTTGAATAGTGTTTGAGTCAACCATCTTGGAGTCTGCTCCTGGATGTGCCTTCTTGACCAGTTTTTCAATTTCCAACGCCCATTGTTGTAGTCCCTCTCCTGAGCGTTGGACTCTGTCACGAAGTTGGGCACGGAACACGTGCTCCAGGTGTCGCTCCCCGTATCTGGATTCAAGCGCCTCCATCAGATCTAGGAACCCATTTCCTGTGTGTGCTTCCAGGACCGACAAAGCTTGCCCTCTGAGCGCAACAGTGAGAGCGGTCAGGCATTGGTCTTCAGTCCATCCGTTGGCAGTAGCAACCGTCTGGAATTGCTGACGATAAGCGTTCCAAGAAGTAGTACCGTCGTATGGTGGCACTTTAACTTTTGGCCCTTGTACCACTGCTCCGGTAGTTCCACTCGACGTCGCGACTCCTGTGGTTTCCAGGCGCACTTTCCACTTCTGTAGTTCTGTGAGGCCACTTTTCACATTTTCCATATCCACTCCTAGCCCGGTAATGCGTTCTTCCATTATGTCGACATCTTTCCGAAGCTTGGTCACCGTGTCACCAACATCCTTTATTGCCAGAAGCGCCTTTTCTTGAAGGTCCTTTTGTTGCTTTTGTGACTCTTGCAAAACGCCAAGCTTGCGGTCTTGTGCCTCCATCATTGCCCTTTGAGAATCTTGTAAAACCTGAATATCAGCCCTTTGCAGCTCCATTAATTTAATTAAACTTTCTAAATGAAGAGCCATTTGCGGTGCTGTAGAAGCTACTGACGAGGCATGGTGGCTGGAGCCAGTTGATGGGGCTTGATCAGTCGGGGCCTGGTGGGCGGCGCCAGTGGGCGTGGCCTGGTGGGCGGAGCCAGTGGGCGTGGCCTGAGTGGGCGTGGCCTGGTGGGCGGAGCCAGTGGGCGTGGCCACACCCAAAGTGGGCGGGGCCTGAGGGGCGTGGCCAGTGGGCGGGTCCCGGTGGGTGGGGCCAGTGGGTGAGGCCTGCCCCGCAGTGGGCGGAGCTTGGTCCCCAGTGGGTGTGGCCTCCGCAGCCCGTTGCGCCCTTGTCCCGACACTTCCCTCGAAGTCTTCTCCCGGAGTCAATGGCACTGCGCCGTTGTCCTCACGCTCCCCTTGAACTCCTCTCTCGGAGTCAATGGCAGCAGCTCGCTGTGCCCTTGTCCTGACACTCCCCTTGAAGTCCTCTCTCGGAGTCAATGGCATCTCCAAATCTCACTTCCGACACCAGGTGTTACGTGCTGAGGTTCGATGATTCGGAGGAAAAGACCTGGTGACTCTCTTGAAGACTTTTATTTGCACTACACTTACCACTTACACTACACTTACACACACTAGATCACTATGTCTAAACACTAAGCACTAGGTCCAAACACTATGCACTAAGTTCAAACACTAAGCACTATCACTGGTTCACTCACTAAGTCACTTGTTTCTCACTTCCGAAGTCGCTTTGATTATCGCTCACTCGAAAACATTCGAAGACTGACTCCGCGGCGTGTTTACCTGCCCTATTTATACGGGTCGAGGCGAGCTCTAGACCGTACGAGAATATTCCACAACATGTAAACAACCGTGGGAAAATTCCCGAGCGGGTACGCGTAAGTAAACAAAAACATACAAGTAGCGGCATCTGGTATTGAATAGGGGATTTACGCTGTCTGTGATTTCAAAATAGTTTTGCGTAGTTGCCGCTAGATGACACTACGTGTCCGCATTCGTAACAATATTACTATACTTTCCAGAGGCTACGAGGCTCAAAGCGACGTCACGGCGGCTCAACCCGTCAGCTACGCGGCCGCGTACGCTGCGGCGAAACAACGCGTAGCGTATCTGCGGTCCGTCCGCGCGGATTTACATAACAACGTGCCCGTTGTCGCCATAGAGAGTTATATACAAGAGGCGGTTACTGACAGGTACTGTATAGAGGTGATCGCAAATATTTCAGCACGCACGCGCCGAACGCGCCGCATTTAAGAATTCGTTGTATGCAACGATGTCAATACTTATACAAGGTTATAATTCTATGATTGTATGAAATGATAATATGAAACCTCGCACATTCGTCCGCACATCCCATTTCTCGCACGTCGTTGTCAGACCAAAGCCATTTGGTCGGATCATGTCAATTCACATGTCAATTCAATGTTAAGGCTGCGTTTTCAGCGGAGATGTGATGCAAGGAATGTTTTTTTGAGAACCAATAGAATCGCTTCATTGACGACGTGACCTCGCTCAGCGCAGCGATTCTATTGGATCTTAAAAACACATTCCTCACTACACATCTCCCAGTGGAAACGCAGTCTAGTTGTGATCTGTCGGCTGGGATTGAAGTAACGCGACCAAATTACGTAGTCCCACATCTGCCTAGGAATCAACTTCTCTGATAGTCCATCGAGGCCATTACAATAATAATCATGATATTAACTTCCAGATGGTTCGAGCAATCCCTGCTGCTGCTCTCGCAGCCGTCGCTCGGCATCGAGCTGCAGCTGGTGTCGCAGGCGACGCCGCTGCCGGCCGCCGCCGCCGCCGCCGCACGCGCCGCCACGCCCCCCGACTACGCGCACGCGCAGACCGGCTACGGCGTCACCGTTGGCTCCGTCATGGCCGACAGTCTCCAGGTGTGGACAGCACCCTTATTATGTAACTTTGATGAACGCTTATGGTCGGTATTGGTTAACAACTAGATGATCTGGTAAACTTCGTATCATAATATTAACTTCCTTGGACTTCCACGAATATTTCAAGATAAAAATTAGCCCAATCGACCGTTTTTGAGTTTTAGCGATGCTTATAATATTGACCTATATTTAGTTATCTTTTCTTAAATAAAATAATTAATTTAATTAAAATACCGCAGCTTCCCTATTGGTCCGCTATATATAACGTTTTGTCCAGGTCCCGCACACACAGTGGCAGGAGGCGACGTGCGGTGTGTCGCGGCGCGAGGTGCTGCTGCTCGCGGCGCGCTCGATCGCCGGCTCGTACAAGAACCTGCTGGCTGTGTCTGCTGCCGAAACTTGAGACTTGTAGTTATGTAAGTTGAAAATTCGATTTCACCAACAACTGTCAAAGTTAATGCTCGTATTAATACAACCACAAAACACCGGTAAGTTGACGCCATATTGTAAACAAAACAAATTAGCGCCACGGTGGTGAGTGCTGAACTAATTCAATCAAACGGCGGCCTTTGAATCAGCTGTAGTGTTGAACGTTTTGAGCAACTTACATATTCAATTAAAAAAGCTGGACGTGTGATGGAATGGCGTTGTCCAACCAGTTGGCTGCGACATCAATTCAATGTTATAGTAGGGGAGGCGGTGCTCATTTTTAAAAGTCATTTCATACCGAGCGAAAAGCGGAACAATAATAGAATACTATTATTGTTCCGCTTTTCGCTCGGTATGAAATACATAAGAGTTTTGTCTTTTGATCGTCAGCTACTTCAGTATCGGTGGAATAAAAATTGAGAGTATCTCAAAGTTGTTCTTTGGACTACATAATATTGTATTGATATTATAAAGATCACAATTCGCACCCAATAAAGGTTCATATCTATATATAGACATTTAGGCCGGTATAAATAGTCAGTACTCAAGATGTATCTCGGTCTCAAGACATGGTTCAGGCTCTGTGATTGGTTGGCTGTCAAAATTTGGACCAATCGCAGAGCCAAACCGCGTCTTGAGACTGGGTCGCATCTTAAGTACTGACTATTTATACCGGCCTTAGGTTCGATAGGTGTTATTTTAGTTTCTTCTTTTTCATTGCCATCAAAGTTGATTAAATTAATGAAACAGTTGAAACATAAAAAAACTTGAGTGGCGTCAAAGGACACCCGGATCGAACGAAGTTCCAGTTTAATATTTCTTATAGTTCAGTTCAGTCCAGTTTAATATACAAAAAAACACAAAAAAATATTTCATATGTAACAACAGATGGCGCGTTGTAAGTAAAATCTATATAATTCTTCCTCACAAATATTGACTATCGAATTAATTACAAAATTTACCGAATAAAATTGCTATGTGAGACAATTTTATAGTTAATTCAGACGAAAATCGCCGTTAGCTGAATGATTGTAGGTGGATGTCGTCTACGCGACGCCCTCAGATACAGGTTATTTGTTATATCGCTGGCTGCTCGGCTTCTCCACCGTCATAACGACTGATGGTTTCTTTATTATTTACAAAGCAGAAACATTCACCTGTATAAATTTTGTATGGTATAAAATGACTTTATATTCAAAAAATTTTTAACATATTCAGTAACGCGACTGACGTTGAATCCCCAGTCTGCAATACGGCTGACGGTGATTCATCCATCAAACTTTATTACGGTTTGGTACTACCACAGATTAAGGATATATAGGTAGATGTAATCTTAGCCCGTCATCGCGTGGCCATTTTGTGCTTATTTTCATACAAGTAGTGTGCGTTTATTTTCTTGAATATTTCTATTTGTCGATCATTTCGAAGCACATTATAATCCAGAAAAGAAAGTCATTTAGTTCATGATATCGACAAACTATAGTTCAAGTAATGAGAATCCGTAAACACACGTAAAAAGCTATGCAACTTTTGTAGTCAAATTATTAATTTATGTAACATTTTTAGCACTAATGCCTTACATAGCACGAATAAGGGATTATTAAACTTAAATATTATCCTTTTTAGCTTACAAAAATACCGATTGAAAAGTCCAAAAAACGTTGTTCAAAACTTACGTATTTAGGCCGGTATAAATAGTCAGTACTCAAGATGCATCTCGGTCTCAAGACGCGGTTCGGCTCTATGATTGGTCCAAATTTTGACAGCCAACCAATCACAGAGCCTGAACCGTGTCTTGAGACCGAGATGCATCTTGAGTACTGACTATTTATACCGGCCTCAATGTTAAATCCACGTGTTTGAGGCATTCTTTGGCCATTCTTATGGTTTATAATTTAGCGGAACCATAGAACTCAACAATATCTAGCATAAAATGTTCACTAAAAACCTTTATTAACACTTTTATTACATTAAATATGCAGACCGACTCCTTTGTTATGTCCTAGTAAGTAGGACATAACATTACACGCTTTTGACGCTTATACATTGATATAAGGCTCTCTCCTCTACTATAGTATCTCAATGGGTACTACTAATATATATTCTGTGATACGGTATAATTTTTTTTTCGACAACTTTGAGACAATGCGGGTGCGGCGACTGACGCTCATTATGACGTTGATTATTAAAAACTCCTATTTTAATGAATAGTTTGACAGATTATACTAATTAATGTTCGCCTCTGATAATTACAACTTAATAAAATGTCTATTGTAGCAGCTAACTACTTACGCAATTTATCTTTGTTATAAAATAGTGAAATATACTTCTTTATTTTCAGGTGGCCATATTGTTAAGACTATCAAGAAAGAAGATCTACAAAAATATATTGTATTTATTACGATATTATATCATAAATATTAGTTAAATAATATATATAAACTTTTAGTTTTTAAGTGAGATATTGTATATAAAAAATATGACAATACTTATTAATAATGAAAATTGTTTTTCTATAACTCCTAGTTGGTGGGATATGTTATTATTCAGATTAAATCTATGCTTACAATTATAAATATAAATAAAATTGGAGTGTCTGTTTGTAATATTGAAATAACCGTTTTTTACTACATGCATAGGAATATAAATAGGATACATACACCAAAACAACCTTTTTTACAATTTTTGTCTGTATGTCTGTCTGTCTGTTTGTTCCGGCTAATCTCTGAAACGGCTGGAGCTATTTTGACGGGACTTTTTTTGGCAGATAGCTGATGAAGGAAGGAGTAACTTAGGCTACCTTTTAACCGACTTCCAAAAAGGAGGAGGATAATATATTTTACTTTGACGCGGGCGAAGTCGCGGGCAACAGCTAGTTCTAAATAATTCTAAAGAGTAAAGCTGATGGTTTCTTTTACAATTTTTAATTTCTTTTTCCGCATATTACAAGAACTCCGTGCATAGGCTAGGTCTGCATGATCTATATCCATTGTATTATAAATGCGAAAGTGTGTCTGTCTGTCTGTCTGTTACCTCTTCACGCCCAAACCGCCGCGGAAGCGATTTTCCCGAAATTTGGTATGGAGATCAGCGTTGCCAGATTTTTTGTGCCAAGTCGGGACTTTGGAACTTTTTGAGTGAAAAAGCGGGATTCTTCAGTCAAAAGCGGGACAATCGGCCAAGTGCGAGTCGGACTCGTGCACGAAGGAAGTTTACCGTTATAGAGAAAAAAATAGTCCAAAAGTTGTGTGTATGGGAGCCCCCCTTAATTTTTTTTAATTTTAATTTTATTAATTATTATTAAAGTACACATAAAATTGAGGATTCTGTGAAAATTTCAACTGCCTGCCTGTTGTCATTATTGATAATTCGAGCAAAAAAGGCCAAAAAAATCAGGTTGGTTGTATGGGAGCCCCTCTTTAATTTTAATTTTATTTTGTTTTCAGTATTTGTTGTTATAGCCGCAAGTCGCAACCAATATACACAATCTGCGTAAATTTCAGAACTCTAGCTATAGCGGTTCTTGAGATACAGCCTGGAGACAGACAGACGGACAGACAACGAAGTCTTAGTAATAGGGTTTACTCTTTGGGTACGGAACCCTAAAAAGGTATAAAATCAAAAGTTTTTTGATTTTTTTACCTTTTTATTTGCGTTAAAATAACGTTTACGTGACAATAGATAGCTAAAGTAGCGAAAGAAAATCCACCCCTCTACCTCCCACACTCTTATCTTCATTACGCACCTTTCTTTCTCAGCACGCTGTACGTACGTTTGGGCTTTCCCCGAAAAGCGGGACTGAGCCTGTCCCGCGCAGGACATTTAATTTTGATAAAAAAATCGGGACGTCCCGCCATAATCGGGACGTCTGGCAACGCTGATGATCTCCATCAGCGTTGCCAGACGTCCCGATTATGGCGGGACGTCCCGATTTTTTTTAACTTTTTTTTAACTTTAAGTCCCGGGAAAGGACATAGGATACTTTCATCCAGAAAAATGCACGGTTCCCGCGCGATAATGGAATTTTGGCGCAACGGAGCGTCAGCCGTCATCTAATAATTTATATTCTGCACATATCATACCTGCTGGCGGCTACTATTTCTGTCAAAGTGTTTTTATAGCTACTAGCTAGCATGAGGTAGCCTGGTGATTTCCACAATCGAACTATAAAACATATCAGTAGATGAGCATAAAAATATTTATCGTAATCGCCGCAAATAAGGTAGTAAAGCATTGTAAAGATATTGAAGATTATATTTTATTTAATTCTTGGCCGACAAAACGAGAATTCTTTGCACTGATGAGAGCAATAGGCTATTGCAATGTTTTCACGCTAGAGTGCAGCACCAACATAGACAAAAACAAAAAGTTTTGTTCGAACTTCGATGTTTGACAACGTTTCTGATAATCTTCTGATAATAATAATAGCTCCCACACCGGCTTCGGTGACGGTGGCCGGTTTCATTGAAACCAGGCCAGCTACGCAGGAGTAATTTTATAGTGCCCAAGTGTGTGCGCAGTACACAAGAGCACTCTCTATTCCTTTACTCTCATAACCCAGTGGGACGGCAGACCGACACGACCGGCGAGAGATCAGGCGCAGGACCGACTTTTTACATGCCCATCCGACGCATGGATCATCTTACTTGTCAGACAATCAGGTGATCAGCCTGCATTGTCATAACTAAACTTGGAAATAACATGTTTCCAACGCGGGAATCGAACCCATGACCTCCGAGTCAAGAGCCGCGCTCTATACCACTAGACCACGGAGGCGTTCTGAATGTCGGATTTTGGTCGGATTGTTTACTGTATATTGTGCTAATAGCGCAATCTGCTGCGACTTTTGCGTAATATAATATAATATTGTTACTTTCAATTGGATGGCGTTATGTAATAACGAATCAAGCGACAAAATTAAAAAAAAATAGTTATGAATGCAGATCGATTCTAGGCATCATAAACTATGTATTCAGCTAATTTTGTGTTCAAAAGTCAATCCTAGTGCCTTATAATAAGGGGTGAATCAAGCGACATGTCAAAATTTGTTAGAAGTTTTCACAATTTAGTTACGTATTAAAGAATTATTCGCCTAAGTTGCTGTTACAAAATTACACAAACAGGAATTTAAAATGCATAAACGAATTATATCCACAAAAGTTGTAGACTTGTAGATAATCCGATTCAATTTATTCATTAAAAACGCAATAACGAACTAACCGCCTAATCTGGCAGCAGATTTTGATATAGAAGATGAAGATTAGAAAAAAAATTGATTTCATTAATTTTTTTATCACTGAGCGTTAAGTTTTATGTTTTTTTAAGTTGAAAAAGTGCCATTTAATTATTAAAAGGCTAGATGACGCCCGCAACGCCGTTGCGCCAAAATTCGTATATTGCGCGGGAACCGTACATTTTTCTGGGACAAAAAGTATGCTGTGTCCTTTCCCGGGACCCAAAGTATCTCCATACGAAATTTCAGCAAAATCGGTTCAGCGGTTTGGGCGTGAAGAGGTAACAAACAGACACACTGACACACTTTCGCATTTATATTAGTTTCATAAAGGATAGCGAGACAAGCAAGTAATTATGTTATTTTGTGGTTTTGACTATGAAAAAACTATTGCTTTTTCATCAGAATTAAAATGTTTAATAACTTTATGAAATGACTGGCCAAGTCAAATTTAATCTAGTTTAAGATGTCACATTATTTAAATAACATCAATTGTTATAGATATTCAATAAAGCAAAGAAATAGACTATTATTGGTTCATAATGTTATTTGGTTCCTATACATACATATATTTCGATTATCCATGAAACTTGGCACTTATTTAGATCTCCATCCTTTTTACGGCGAAGAGTGAAGACCATAGACAAGAATAATGTTTGTATGGAACTTGGCTCTCCATTTACATTTATGTTTTTGGTGGGATTTATATATTTGCATGTTTCACACACAGAATCAGCCGCTTTATTGAAAAAAAAAAGGATTAAAATGTTTTATTCCAATTACCCCGGTATTGCTAGAGTCCATTTTTCTCTCTTTTTGCCATCAGATTCTGGTAGACCTATAAAAGCTATGAATTTTAATATCTATTTGTTTTTCCTATCTTAAATATTATCATGATAAAAAGTTATCAAATTATGATGCGCCTGTAAAGTTGATTGGACTTAAACTATAAATACTTAGGTCTTCGGGAACACAGGCATAGCTTCAACAGAGCTCGGTAAGTAGACGATACACTTACTATTAGACTTTTCCCATCCGAAATCTCTTCGGCCAGAATGAAAAAAAATGAAACACGAGTGTAGAGTAAATTGCCACTGCAAGTTCTAGTGTACTTAATTTTTAGGGTTCCGTACCCAAAGGGTAAAAACGGGACCCTATTACTAAGACTTCCGTTGTCTGTCCGTCTGTCTGTCTGTCTGTCTCCAGGCTGTAACACAAGAACCACTATAGCTAGACTTCTGAAATTTTCACAGATTGTGTATATCTGTTGCCGATATAACAACAAATACTAAAAATAAAATATAGTTAAATTTTAAGGGGGGCTCCCATACAAGAAACGTGATTTTTTGGCCTTTTTGCTCGTAATTAATAATGATAACAGCTAGGAACTTGAAATTTTCACAAAATCCTTAGTTATATTTGTGCTTTCATAATTAATAATAAAATTAAAAGAAAGTTAATAATATTTAAGGGCCCCATACAAAAACACGATTTTTTTCTACTTTCGCTCTATATATGTACGGAACCCTTCGTGCGCGAGTCCGACTCGCACTTGGCCGATTTTTATTTCCATAGTGATATCTAAGAATTTCATAGTTTGATTGTATAGAATAAGCTCCAAAACTACTGGGTTAATTTTGATAGATAACATTTGGCACAGACATAGGTACTCTACCACGATACCACGGCCAAGGACGTAAGATATACTTTTTATCGCACGAAAATGTTCGATTATCGCATAATATATTGTTTGTCACCGCGGACCCGCTGTTTTTAGGGTTCCGTAGTCAACAAGGAACCCTTATAGTTTCGGTCTGTCCGTCCGTCTGTCCGTCTGTCCGTCTGTCTGTCTGTCCGCGGTTTTGCTCAGAGACTATAGGACCTACAAAGCTGTAATTTGGCATGAATATACATATTAATAATGTCTACAAAATGGGACATAAAATATTTAAAAAATATTTTTTTATGGTACCTCCCCTACACATCAAGCGGGGTGAATTTTTTTTTTCGCGCCCACCCCATCGTGTGGGGTGTTGTTGGATAGGTTTTTTAAAAATATTATGAGTATTCATAGATCATTTTCTGGTTTAGGGATCCATTTGTGAAATATTAAGTTTTAAAGTGGAAAAAATCGTTAGAGTCCAGTGTGGGGGCACACTGGACTCTAACGATTTTTTCCACTTTTCAGCTAAACGGTTGCTTCTGGAAATGTGAAAAAATTCACGGGCGTAGAAAATATGCTGAATTTAAAAGGAAAACTATCACGACTAAGTTGACTTCATAAGTTATTGAGTAATAGTCGATCAACTAAAAAAAATGTATTCGGCGAAGTATAAAGGAACTTTTCGTTCAAATTCCTTTGAGATGATGTTGTTAGTAGTGGAAAACATGTTATAAATGTACATTCATTGACCATACAAAAATTTTCAAAAACTAGCGGTGCTACGGAACCCTACATTGCTTGTGGCCCGACGCGCACTTGGCCGGTTTTTTTATTTATAAAATAAGGAGGCAAACGAGCAAACTGGTCATCTGGTGGAAAGCATCTACCATCGCCCATGGACACTCGCAACATTAGAAGAGCTACAGCTGTGCTTTTCTGGTACTATAGAACTTAAAAGGTAGCTTACAATATCTTCTCCTATTAAGGGCCTGTTTCACCACTTCCTGATAAGTGCCGGATAGGCTATCCACAACTTTTTTGACAGATTCACCATACTCTATCTGTCAAGTTAAGTCGTGGAGAGCCTATCCAGTACTTATCAGGAAGTGGTGATATATCAATCCCGCTTCTTCCACAGATAACCAATCATGAAATTCCTCGCCATCTTCGCCGCCATCTTGGCGCTGTCTGCCGCCGCTCCCCGGTCCGCCTGGACCCTGCCGGAGATCTCCGCCGCCCTGGAGGACCCCACTACCAGCCCCGCCTTAATCCCGTACCTGGAAGCCGCCCTCAACGAGATTATGTCCGCCCTGTGGGCTGGCGAGCAAGTTGTAAGTATTAATGAATTAGATTTTGCTGTTTTTTTTCAACAAACATTATTTTTCATCGCTGGGGATTCAATTCGGAAATTCACAATAAATATTAACTTACTTAAGTAAATATCGAAAACCCCATTCTTAAATTAAGAAAGGGGTTTTCGGTATTTCTATTGCCTTTAGGACGCAGACCAGACTCATATGAACGCCGGCTGATAAATAAGTGTTTTTAAAACTTTCAGTATCAATTAAGAATTATCTGACACTTTTCAACCTATCACCTGCCACTGGGCTCTTTGTATCGATAACTGATAAGGCAAATACATATTATTATATCTCATTCTGCAGCCACATGCAGCTCGGTAAAGGTATCTTATTCAAATTTTTTAAACAGGAAGCCGTAGCTATCCCCCTCCCCGCTGAGATCTCCCCCGCCCCCGCGGTCGTGGAAGAGGCCCCCGCTGCCCCCGCCGCCTCCAGCCCCCTCGTCCAGATCATCGTCAACGTTAACCAGCAGGTAAGAAGTCCACAAGTTTTGAAAGAAGTAGCGAGTCCCTTTCAAATGAAAAGGAGAGCACAAAGTTCCATAAAAAAATTCGGTGTTCTTAATGGAATTATTTTTACCTTTCTTTTAAACTTATTCAATGGCAACAATTACACTAGTTATAAGTTATAAATACATATAATCTATAGGCCAGAAAAATCTTTATTCGTAGCATACCTCGTTTTATTACTATAATCTGTGTATTACTTTGTATAATGTGTGCAATCCAATGAAACAAAACACTACCATAATTATTCATATAAACCATAAAGTTAATATACTAGGTATATAATAACTTTATGATATAAACACAGTGCTGTTTTATTATTTTAAGGTGCTCCCTCACCGAGAGCATTCGCTTGTAATGTAACGTTACAGAGTCGAGCATTACATCAGTGAGGAAGGAGAACCGAGCATTACAATGCGCATCTTGTAATGATACAATTTGTAATAAGAGCATCTTTAAGCGATTTATTTAGCGATTCTTATTTATTTTTTATTACAAGCGATTCATAACATACTCTAAAACTCAATGTTACTTTGAAGTCACATCTGAACCCTAAATATAAGTACTCGCTACTTGTAATTTCCGATCCGCCAAACGTCTTCTAGCATACCGATACTTGAGAAGAGACGCTAAGTAATATAATACCGGCCGAGGCTTCAGACGAGAGCTCTCTACCGGGTATTAGCTTCAGATATCGAATTTTCAAACAAGATGTAGCGTGTGTCAAATATAAAGGTTATTATACAGTAAAAGGTTTCGAATTTCGATGGAAATCACCATTTAAGAAAATTGTAAAGGACTATTTTGACAGCAACTACAATACGCCGAAATTAATTTATTGAGGTGGAACAGTAAAATCGGGATAAAAACTATCTTGAATTTAATGAGAATCGGTTCAAAAGCTTTCTCTTTCGTCTTCCTCTGTATTCTTATGCAAGGTAATAGACAAACAGACGAACATAATATAACCTCCTCCTTTTTGGAAGTCGGTTAAATAAAGGAACAGAGAGGTGCACTTTAATGTACCATGCGTGGATGTAGTTTTTTGCAATATTTAAACGTGTTTTTATAACCAATGTATTTTTCAGTCCGCTGATGACGTCGCTCCCGCCCCCGCCCCCGTCCCAGTGCCATCCCCCGCCGTGGTCCCCGAGATCAACCCCACCCCCGTCGTCGTGGTCGACGAGACCATCGAGCCCACCCCCGTCGTCGTAGTCGAGGAGCCCGCCGCGGAGATCCCCGTCAACCCCATCGACGTGATCGAGGTGCTGCCCGCCCCCGCCCCCGCCCCCATCGAAGTTAATCCCATCGACGTGATCGCCGTGGGCGCCCCCGAGGTCAACCCCATCGACATCATGAACCCCATCCCCGTCAACCCCGCTGTCGAGGCTGGCGCCATCTGGGTTTAAGGACTACGACTACTTTGCAACGAATAAATGATTTTTTAATATAAGTTCTATTATATTGTTATTCATAAAATAGTTATTAAGAAATTCCCTATGACTATAATAAATGTATGATGCATATAAATAAAATAATCCCACCAAAAACATTTCATGTAAAATGTTGCCAAGCGATCAATGATCATATTATATTGTAAGGATTGCCTTATGAAAAATATATCAGCCCCCGTAGACAAGTGGCAAAACGCTAACACTAACGCTAGCGCTATAAAATGTATGGATTTGACATTAGTATTCGCTATCGAAGCGATGACTTATGTCAAATCGCATACATTTTGTAACGTTAGCGTTAGCGTGAGCGTTTTGCCACTTGTCTACAGGCCCAGATTCAGATCTCATGTAGAGCCAATCATCTGAATCTATACACGGCCTAACTCTACTGACCCTAACTTCAACAAATTCTAATATCAGTAATGCTACCGTCGCGAGTCGTAGAGGTGATACGAATATTAATTAGTAGATCTGAAATACACAATAGATAAAAAACATTTTTGTTTCTATAAGTACTATAAAGTATAATTACGTACTAGTGAGCTTTTCTTATATAAAATAAATATTATTTATGCTATATAATACTCGTACTATAAGTATTCCATAATTATAAGCAACAGACAAAAACTTTAAAATCAAAAAAGTTTTACTTATTTACTAGTTATCGAAAGAATGATATAAATGAGAAAAAATCCGAGTAATTAGGTAATAAAGACATAATTTTATTCATGATGGTATTCAATCACCTAATGAATAAATATTATGATTGTTGAGTTCATTTTGTTAGGAAAGAAATAAAAACATCGAGACGTTAATATTATTTCCCTCGCGTTTAAGCGTTCAGAGAATACGTAATAAGTTAAAAGAGTATAAAGATTATCTATGTTACAATTTACAAGTTTATACTCCCTGTATTAATTACATAATATATTATAGTCTCGTTACTCAAGGATTAAGAACCATAATATAGACTTTTTTCGTTAGCTTAAATAACTTAAATCTTTGAGGGTAGGTGAATGATAAATCTTAGAAAATAGATTTGAAACGTGATCCTGTCAAACTATTCATTAAATCGAAGTTTAATCGTTATTATAAAAAATGTCTCTGAGCGCTTCCTTAAGAACCTATTGATATTGTCTTTAAATAACTACAATCTTTGAGGTTAGGAATGTCTTACAAGATTATAGATTTAGGTGTGCAAATATTTTAAATAAAATTGAAGGTATGATGTTAGGGTTACCCACAGTTACCGCTCACCTACGACAAATCAGTCGTTACCGAGTGCTGCAGTGCTTATTGTATTTTACTTATGTACCTAACCAGAATGAAATTATATTAATATTAATTATTGTTTCACGTGTACAAATTATTAAACATTGGTGAAGGAATACATACCTATATTACAAAAGAAGATATAATTTGTCGAAACTAAAACGTACTCTCATAAAAGAAAATGCCTCACCGTGTAGAGATAGCTGAACTGTCTCGCGACAGTCTGCTGTCTGATTGATACTTGTTGGCAGTTTCAAGACAGCTTTAAGCATAATTTGCCTGTAGGGCCGGTTTTAGCATTACTCTCGCCCAGGGCGCTGGTGCTTAAACCGGCCCTACAGGCAAGCAATCGCCCAGCGTCGCCCCACTAACGCCGCTACTGTTTGCTTGATGTAGACACGATTAGCATGATATACACTTATAAGACTGTCCTGTTTTAGATATGTCTTAGGCAGCCTTATGCTACGCCAAGATGGAAAAAGTGTAGATTTGTAAATTTTGATTGATAGGTCATAGGAGAAGTCAGAGCATCTTTTTAAAACCCTCATTTTCTATTTTAGATCCCACAGATTTTTAAAACTTCATACTGTGTCGCGCCCAAACAGCCTTATAGTCTATAACTCTATATTATAGCCAAAATTTGTCAGTGTTATCCCAAACACGCAATTCTGCGTCATAATGGGGTGAGATGACACAGGTGTTTTCGCCGATTGGGGTCCATTACACGGTGTAAAGGATCGAATTCCCATGAGACAACGACGGGAGAGCTGAGTGACATTGTTCACACAATATGACCCTCGATATAAATAGTAAGGGTGGTTCATAAACAAAATATTATGTAAAGTTTTTTGTAAAGGTAACTATGTACCATCGGAGATATTGATTTATATGCAGATGACGAACCTACGTCATTTAGTCGGGTTATGTCAATTAAGTATTATACGTGAATCGCGATCTGCCGGCTGGTGATTATTGTGAGCAAATTACGTAGGTCGGCCATTTGCCTATGAGACAATTTCACTGATGGTACCCTTTTACAATAGGCTATGATTCACCATGTTTGCGAAGCTGTCTACAGCAAAGAAAGTCGACGTCGATGATGGAAAATCATAGACGAATATTCTCCAACATACGTTCGTAATCGATGGAACATAGTTACATACGTATTAGTCCATCAGAAGCCCACGTGCAAGGGCCACTTTATAGTGCCAGTTTCACCACTTCCTGATAAAATGCCGGACAGGCTATCCCCAACTTTCTTGATAGATTCTCCATACCCTATTTGTCAAGTAAAGTGGTTGGCCTATCCGGCATTTATCAGGAAGTGGTAAAACAGTGGATTAACGTCCACGCATTTGGGCCGCCCGCGCCAGTGCGAGTGCCAGGCGCGGTCCGAAGGGGGGGGGGGTCACAGGGGACATGACCCCCCCCCCCCCAAATTGAAAATCTCAAAATCTTGCCAAATAATAAAAGGAAAAAAATTGACATGACCCCCCCCCCCCAAAATTTTTAGTAAGTAGTGAGTGACCCCCCCCAAAATTTCAGGCTGCGACCGCGCCTGGCGAGCGCTCCCATTGTTTTCCTTTTTGCCCTTACGTAATTTGACCCCTGAAAAACCGCCATAATGGTACAAATGACCAAGAATTTTGTGTCACCGTCTCCCGGTCTACCACAAGCGCCTTGGCAATTGCGCGTTGACGAATGCGCTGGCGGTGCACTTGTCTATGTGGGGAGGCGGCAGAATGCGAACGCAGAACTTTTGAACGCGAGACCGCGGCTGTCTATCTGATAGGTCCCTGCATAGGGACACACTGAGACTGTATCGTAGGTACTCGTATCCTCTCCCCATTAAACCTCAAATGTTGACCTTTAATTTACTGCAATAGGAAGCGTTTAATGCTATTATCAGAATGTACGCAATTTATGACATATTATATCTACACGTATGTTAATCCCATAATAATGACGATTTCTATCAATATTTATTATGCCCAAATCGGTATAAATATCTAACAATTTGTTACTCCACACATAGTTTGAAGAAGCTAGGTAAGTCAACAAGTAGTCTACGCCCTTGTCCCTACCATAAAATAAATAATACCCCCCACACCGGTTTCGGTGACGGTGGCCGGTTTCATTGAAACCAGGTCAAGTATGCAGGAGTAATTTTATAGTGCCCAGGTGTGTGCGCAGTACACGAGAGCACAAGCAAATACCTTGCGAGGCCCCGGGAGATTGCCCTATTCGCCACCCCCTAGGGCCACCGATAGATCTCTGACAACAACATTCTTTACCTCATCGTTCACAGAAAAAAAAACAAGATGAAATTCCTCGCCGTATTCGCCGCCATCCTGGCCCTCACTGCTGGAGCGCCAGCCCGCTCTGAGTGGACCCTGGGGGAGATCACCGCCGCCCTGGCTGATCACACCACCAGCCCCACCATCATTCCCTACCTGGAGCACGCCCTCAACCAGATCATGGACGCTCTGCACGCTGGTTTCCAGATTGTAAGTTATTGCTTGGAGCGTTTAACGCCAGCTGGTTTCTAAGATCTTTGATTCTGGTTCTTAATATTCGTCTAGTAGTCTAGTAGTCTAACTTTAAAGGGGTTGACTCTTTTATGAAAACCCTCAGAAATATAGGCATTAATTTTTCTAAGGTTTTAATGGCGTTTTGTATTCAGCAACTGAAAGTGTTACAAAAGTAACGTATCCTGGGTACACTTTTCACCCATGTGGGACGAGATTGTAGGGCCGTGAATTTCGTAAGAAAATTCATGAATTCACCAGTCAAATTACTAAATTATTCTAGTGCTTGCAATCCCAAATTAGGCTAGTCCGTGGAAAACAAGTGAGGCTTGCACTGCAAGAGACGCGTAGGTATCCGAGACACGCGTGTCCATCAGTCAAGTTCAAGTATAACAGAACTGGCGAGCAGCACCGTGTGTAATACACGAACCATTTCACTAACCTCATGCAAATAAAACATAAACGTGATACATTTATTACGTATGCGATTAATATTGTATTTTTTTTTCAGGAGTCCGTAGCCATCCCCCTCCCCGCTGAGATCTCCCCCACCCCCGCGGTCGTGGAGGAGGCCGTCGTCGCCCCCACCCCCGCTGTCGTCGCCGACGCCCCCGCCGCCTCCAGCCCCCTCGTCCAGATCATCGTCAACGTTAACAACAAAGACCAGGTAAATTGGCGGTAAAACATCAAAGTCTAATGTATAGATAAGAAAAATGTAAATAGATATTTAAGTGCTACGTATTTATAACTAATACACTATTTTATTCCTAGGCCGCCGTTGTCCCCACCCCCGTGCCATCCCCCGCCGTCGTCCCCGAGATCAACCCCTCCCCCGTCGTCGTGGTCGACGAGACCATCAACCCCACCCCCGTCGTCGTGGTCGACGAGACCATCGAGCCCACCCCCGTCGTCGTAGTCGAGGAGCCCGCCGCGGAGATCCCCGTCAACCCTATCGACGTGATCGAGGTGCTGCCCGCCCCCGCCCCCATCGAAGTTAACCCCATCGACGTGATCGCCGTGGGCGCTCCCGAGGTCAACCCCATCGACATCATGAACCCCATCCCCGTCAACCCCGCTGTCGAGGCTGGCGCCATCTGGGTTTAAACAGCAATCGAATACACAATTTACTACCAATATCTAAGTAAATAAATAATTTATTTAAGTTAGTCTGTTGTATCTTTTTAAACTTTATGAGAATTCGTAACTTAAAAGAGTCATTAGTGAGGAATACGAGTCATTAATAATAATGATTAATGAGAAATACGATACTTTTTCTCTTGAAATTCATAACCAACCAAATATATAGGTCGAAGTTGAGTCGAGTTCTGAAAATCTAGGTAAATATATTTTCAACCCCACAGGACAGGATATGCCTAGTGTAGGGATTTGTCATTAAGGGTAGGTTGCACCAGAGGCGTAGTTAAAGTTAAGGTTAAGGTTATCGTCAAAATATATGGCGTCCATAATAGACTTTTACTAGGGATTTGACAGTTCATTTGAGTTGACAGTTCTTTTGTTATGGTTAAAGTTAAAGTAGGTTGGTGTAACTCACTCTCCTGCAGGCGGTTATACTCCGGAGTCTGTCGGAGTATAGCCATGTACGGTGCCCCAATTTGGGCGGATTCTCTCACCGCTCGCAATAAGGCCCAGCTGCGAAGTGCGCAGCGGGTCATAGCGGTGAGGGTCATCAGGGGTTACCGTACGATCTCCTGGGCGGCAGCTACTGCCCTGGCGGGAGACCCGCCGTGGGAGCTGGTTGCAAGGGTCTTCGCCGAGTTGCACCTCTTCGCTTCAGAGAGGAGGTCACGGGGCGAAGACCTGCAATGGGAGGAGCTCCGGCGGGTCCGAAGGCTAGGAGAGCAGTGGCTGTTGAGGAGGTGGGGTGAGGACCTGGCGCAGGCCCAGTACGGTCAACGTACTGCTCAGGCTCTGCGTCCAGTTCTTGCGGCGTGGATGCGTCGCAAGAGAAAACCCCTCACCTTCCGCCTTACACAGGTACTCACCGGACACGGATGTTTCGGTGCGTACTTGTGTAAGGTCGCTAGGAGAGAGCCTACGCCAGCCTGCCATGAGTGCGGCGCTGCGGAGGACACGGCCCAGCACACCCTTGAGGTGTGCGATCGTTGGGCCGTGCAGCGCCATGATCTCATGGCGGTGCTTGGGCGGGACCTCTCGCTCTCGAGCATGGTTCGCTGCATGCTCGAGAGCGATGAGGCATGGCAGGCGGCGGTCTCTTTCTGCGAAACCGTCCTTTCGCAGAAAGAGGCCGCGGAGCGGAACAGAGAGGATGACTCATCCTCCTTACCGCTCCGCCGGCGTAGGACGGGAGTGCGGAGGCGTCGTTACGCGAACCTCCAAACTCCCGTCTAATCCGGGGCTCCGGGCAGGGATGGGAACCTGTCCGGCTTAGCTAGTCCCGGCGCCGAGGGGAACGCTTTAGTTTGCCTAAGCGTTCCCTAACTTTGGTGGAAGTCCGGTCCCTATTGAGGTAGACCGGCCGGTCGTGGAGGGGGTCCTGTGTTAGATAGATCCAGGACATACCTCCTTATACGGCTGAAGGCGAACCGCAGGTGGTTTTAGTGGGTAGGAGTCCCACATATCCCCGGGGTGCTTCAGCTTATCTGAGGCACATCCCCGACCCGGGGAACCCATGACGGGTTTCCCCTGCGCATCAAAAAAAAAAAAAAAAAAAAAAAAAACTCACTCTAAGTGATGACTGCGAACATTGTAATTTTTCCGGAAAATAATTAATAATTTGTATTACATTCATATTCAAAATAAATTAAACAAGTTAGCAGTAAGTATCAAGTGCAAATGTCCTGTCTGACTCAACCGTCCTTTCCAAGATAATGCACTGTCACATGTGACATGAGAAGTGTTAAGATAAACGATGTTGCAATTTCACCCATGTGTGCGAAATTTTCCATGATATTGATAAACATGACATGTCGAAGGCGTGGTCTCGGACTTTGGACTGCAGTTGGTATTTTTAAGTTTTTTTCACTATGTAATGGTCGCTGTTAAGCATTTGTGTACTAACCCACAATTTTTGAAGTGAAAACTTCTTTAGCGGCGTTGAGCACTTTTGTGGGATGGTTAAAAACTGTGAAACTCGCGTCAGGTTACCTGTGCTGATCGAAAAACCGTAAGACGGTTGGAGAGTAGTAAAAATGCGCAACGTTAATAATCAAGTTTTCACTTCTGCAAGTTCTGCCGGCACTCCCGGAGTGCAACCCCTCTTTTTTTTGTTGAATTATGATTGCAGTCTTCTTCTAAATGATCTAAAGAATATAACTGCATTCATAACTCGATAAGTAGTTTTCTTGTGTCTTTTTTCTTCGCCTTTATATTCTTGTAGATTACGAGATCACATCAGAATGGTAAATTAAAATATCACAGGTATTTCTGAGAGTATGACCTCAGAATTTGTATATTACGGAAGCAATGGACTATTAAATGCTTAGGTATTAGGAAATTTTAAAGCCAGTTTTCAGCATTGGTAAGTCCAACACAGCTCTTCGATATTCCTTCAGGGTTGCTGGGTAAAAATGAATAGGCTGCATAAGCTTTCCTTCGTTAAAAGTATTATAAGATACTAGATGTCTCCCGCAACTCCGTTGCGCCAAAATTCGTCTATCGCGCGGGAACCGTACATTTTTCAGGGATAAAAAGTATCCTATGTCCTCTCCCGGGACTCAAAGTATCAAGATTATATCAAATTTCAGAAAAAACGGTACAGCGGTTTGGGCGTGAAGAGGTAGCAAATAGACAGACCCACTTTCGCATTTATAATATTAGTATGGATGTATAAATGTTTTTTTTAATTTATATATTGGTTATTTGTCATGAAAATAATCGGAACTCCTTAATCCATTACCACTCATTCAATATATTCCCTAATACAGTCATAGTTCATCGAAAAGTTACTCTTTGGCGGGAAATATTGGTGTACCATCGACATCCTACACTAAGGATGTCGAGGACTGAAAAAAATAAAGCTGTATATTAAGTGTTGTCGAAAGTTGCGTTTATAAAAGTTTGAGGAATAGGTACTTGATACATTTCCGAAATCAATTTACAGACTGCGGTTTGTAAATGCATTTCTTAAATTTTTATGAGTCCTCAAAAATATGATTAAGTCGTGATAAGCTGAGATTTAAATATTAACTTTTATTTATTTTAGGATAACAATGGACGTACTTTGTTGTTATACCAATCGTACAATTATTAAATAAATAAATATTATGTAAAAGCTTAAAACTTCTTATTTTAACAAAAATATGGCTTGGCTTTAACTTTTGTTTAAAAATGCAATCTTGAGCGAGATTTGTATGGGGACACTTTGAAGCCTGGGAAAGGACATAGGTAGTACTTATACTCTTCATCATCAAAAATATATGGTTCACGCGCGATCAATCAATTTTATCGCAGCGGAGTTGCGGGCGTCATCTACTATAGTAGAAAATCGCTTGTACATCGATTTTATTTAGAAATGCGATCTCCCTATATACACTACATCAACAGGATATTCTTATCTTGCGAATATCACGCGAATTACACCGACAGTACTGAGTCAATATCGCGGTATCGCCGCTGATAAAATTTGGTAACTTTATCGCTCAAGCCGAGCCCACAAATGTGGAGTAGGTATGCGTGCAGAGAGACATAACTTCATAGAAAACTAGATGAAGCAGTTTACCGCGCTTTTTTCCCACAACAAAAACAATACTATGTCGTGGAAAATCAAGTAAAACAAGATGTAATATGTTATCACAATATAGTAGATTTATAATACACAAGATCTTCATACATCAAGACCCAATTTTCCGGCAAAGGTTCCACTAGCAAATAGATTTGAACGGAGAGTCCCGTCAGAATGCGGCGTCGACTTTTATATAAAATTACCCTACCAGCCTCTATGTAAGTAGAGGTTGGTAGGGATGACAAGTCCCGCCTACAAATCTGTTTTTAGGGTTCCGTAGTCAACAAGGAACCCTTATAGTTTCGGTCTGTCCGTCCGTCTGTCCGTCTGTCTGTCTGTCTGCGGTTTTGCTCAGAGACTATAGAACCTACAAAGCTGTAATTTGGCATGAATACACATATTAATAATGCCGACAAAATGGTACATAAAATATTAAAAATTTTTTTATGGTAAGTACCTCCCCTACACATCAAGCGGGGTTAAATTTTTTTTTCGCGCCCACCCCATCGTGTGGGGTGTCGTTGGATAGGTTTTTTAAAAATATTATGAGTATTCATAAATCATTTTCCGATTTAGGGATCCATTTGTGAAATATTAAGTTTTAAAATGGAAAAAATCGTTAGAGTCCCGTGTCCCCCCCTTCTACCAGCTAAACGGTTGCTTCTGGAAATGTGAAAAAATTCACGGGCGTAGGAAATATGCTGAATTTAAAAGAAAAACTATCACGGCTAAGAAGACTTCATAAGTTATTGAGTAATAGTCGATCAACTAAAAAAATGTATTCGGCGAAGTATAAAGGAACTTTTCGTTCAAATTCTTTTGAAAGTAACTGAGATGATGTTGTTAGTAGTGTAAAATATGTTAAGTATAAATGTACATTCATTGACAATACAAAAATTTTCAAAAACTAGCGGTACTACGGAACCCTATATTGCGCGTGGCCCGACAACGCACTTGGCCGGTTTTTTTATTTTATAAATAACACCAGGTGCCTTGTTATGATTCTGATTGTTACAGTCGTTTTCCTGAACTCAAAACTATACCAAATTTCAGCAAAATTGGTTCAGCAGTTTGGGCTTAAAGAGGTAACAGACAGACTGACACACTTTAGAATTTATTATGTTAGTTAGATGCCAAAATTCGTATGAAACTCTGTGCCTTATTTTTCCACTTATGAAGTCTCCCTCCACGTTAGCCCATCATGGATAGCTATGTTTGTGTAACAGCAACAGGCACGTAGAAGACCGTAGCAGTGTAGAGTGTTAAAGACTACAGCATACTACAGTATGCACAATTATTGACATCGATTATGGCCTATGGGCAATGAAAGACGAATATTCCCCTTTACACGTTCTATCGTTGAAACATCCGTATTCCGTACTTTAAAATGAAAAAAAATAATAGGAAAGCCAACTTTAATATGAATTTTATTATTGATTAGCTATGTCCACATTGTGCCCTTTCATCTTCAATTTTTATAATCTTTTGACATTTCGAATGTCAAAGGGCACAATGTGGACATAGCTAATCTGGTACATTTCTTTCAAGTGGTATTAGAACGAATTTAACCGACCGAAGTTATGGGCAAACACTTAAATAAAATTTCGTAATTTGCTGACGGAATTTCGGAATAACACAAGAATGTTTCCCCCCCAATAACACTTTATAAAATAAAGCCGATCACATGCTAACCGAGTTTCGCGTCTATAAGCCTATTTACTCACGTCTCTACTATCTCGAGTGCTTGTGGTGATTTATAAAAAGGGCCAAAATATGTTCGCTGTCAAACGCCACCAGCAGCCCGACATATTAAAATGTAAGTCTATTTTTTGTCCCACTTCGGCAGATGCCGGGAAAAATGATTTATTGTTCGAATAAAGAATAGTTTAAACATGGAGGTCGGTAAAAATATTTTCATTTCCAGCCGGCATTTTGTATTCTTAATTTGAATTTGATTTCACGGTATTGTTCGAATAAGTTTGATTTTGTTTTCGTCTTTTTTTTGTTTGGTTAGTTTTTAAACAAAACCAACGACACGACGATCTTTTCTGAGTTATTTAAAAAGAATGACTGTTAATACTTTGTTATTATAATCGATTTATTACCTTTGCCATCATAAAATAATTTCCAGTATTTATCACGTAGACAAATATAATAATTTGTATATTGTTCGATGATAATGTTTTTTTATCGCGGTTATTAACGTAATCTTGTAAATCCTCAATTGTTTTGGAAGTTGCATAGAAGTTTTTACAATTCCTAATAGAACTACTTGTAATATTTAATTAAGTACTATATTATGTATATATTTTAGGTACAAGTTAATAGTATAAAAACTAGCTAGATTAACGACACACTAGCTAGATTAGAAAACAATTCAATGGTTTACTAACTTTATACACAAAACAACTTCTCAAACACCAAATTATTTTATTTACAACAACAATACTTTTATAGGTAGCGGTTTCAACTTCAGAGCGATAACTTTATTTAATATCTTGACCAAAAAACGTATTAAAACATTATACTTTTCTTTGTCTTAAGTTCTCTGTGTGTTATTCACCACAAAAGTCACATTGATAGGCTAGATTATTATAACGAAAACAAAAAATTAGATGTTGAATAAAAAAACTTAATTTTTGCAGATATCAAAATGGCCGTCCCAACCGTAACCGTCAACGAGATCTCCCAAGGCATCCAGGACTACTCCTCCAACGGCAGCGTCAAGAAGGTTCTAGAAGGTATCCTGAACGACTACATGGATCTCCAGTTCGCCAAGGAAACTCCATACACCACTGGCCAGCAGGTCCTGCCTACTGGTTCCACTATAGAAGATGTCCAGACCAGCATCCAGAGTAATACTGAGAAGAAATTCAACGATATTTTCGTCACCATCTCTGATACCTACAAGAGTGGGGATTTGACCCCCAAATCCGAAAACGATGGTTCCTGGGACTCCAAGCTCAAACCTGTTCTAGTGTGTGTGACCCCTAACAAGTAATTTAGACACACTTTAGTAATTTAAGGGCTTAATACTGATTATTTTTAAGGTTATCAAAATTTATAAATGTAATTGACTTAACTTTTTTATGTGAACACGAATAAAATATTATTACGTTAAGTTATCATTTGCTTTTTTTTATTCCAAAGAGCCGTTAAAGACGTTATTATGAAAATAAAAATATCCACAAAAACACGATAGCCAAACATTAAAGTCCATTCGATTAAAAGATACTATACATACATTAATACCTACTACCAACTATATTTCAATTATCACGAAACATAATATTTTAATATCAGTTTCGAAAAACCCAGAATTCGGTAATATTAATATCTGTAATATGACAGGATGATACGTCTGGAACTATAATATTTATCGTAATGGTTTTATTATACCATCGTAACATTGATAAGTCTATAAATATACGAAAATGCAGTTTCGTCACATCGTTGTGGACGTTTTTTCATAGCGCACAGGTAAAGTAAAGCATACTTATCTATTTTCCAAAATTATTAATTCAATTCTAATAAGTAGGAAAGAACACGACAAGTACAAATGCAGGGGTCTGGATAACTCACGATAACACGCGCGGCGGCATAGCAAAATGGTGCCAAGCTGCTTGAATTTTCCGTACTTACCACGCGTATGAACTTAGAGTGATTGCCGTTATTGTAACTACCTAGCTAAAAGCCGAGCTTTGTGAGGGCTCGCGTCGTCACATTTTTTTTTTGATGCGCAGGGGAAACCCTTTATGGGTGCCCCGGGTTGGGGATGTGCCTCAGTTAAGCTGAAGCACCCCAGGGGTATGTGGGACTCCCGACTTCGGTTTATCCACTAAAACCAACGCGTCGTCACCCCTTGACTGACTGATGATGACACATATTATACATTATAAATAAAAATTACTATGTTAAAGAACAAATCAATAGGCGTGATAGTTTTTCCGTAAAGTGTACCACAAAATGCTAAAGTTGTGTTAAAAAGCAGTGCATTATATAATATTTTATTTAATTTCTAAGTCCTTAAAAAATATTTATTAAAAAAAAAACTTTACAGACATGAAAACCTTCATCTTTGCCCTGCTCGTGGCGGCGGCCGTGGCTGTCCCCACACACAGAACCGACTCAGTGCCAGCAGCAGTCATGACACCAGTGGTAACCATCCCAGAAGCAGGCATCCTCCCCGGGCCAGCGGTTCCCGAAGTGAAACCAGAGATCATCCCAGAACCCGTGATTGTTGCACCCGAAGTTGAAACACCTGAAATAGAACCAGAACCCGTGATTGTAGCACCGGAAGTTGAAACTCCCGAAATAGTCCCAGAGCCCGTGATTGTCGCACCCGAAATTGAAAAACCAGAAATAGTCCCAGAGCCCGTGATCGTTGCGCCCGAAATTGAAAAACCAGAAATAGCCCCAGCACCAGTTATCGTTGTCGATGAAGCTACTTCTCAGGTGGGTGAGATTTTCAACGATGGTGTTGTCCAGGTGACAGTGAATGCACCACAGGAGACCGGAGTGCTGGCGACCCTACAGTCCTGGTTCAGCATGGCTCTCAACTACATTAGCGGTGGAGTTCAGACTACACATCAAATTGTTTAAATGTATGATCGAAAATTGTTGTTCTTACTTGATTAAAAACTACTTTGATACAAGTTTATTTGGTGTATTAAAAGTGTAACTAATATGATGAAACAAGACGTTTTACATAAACGTAGTACCTATAACACTCGGTCTTACAGCTGAACTAGAGATCTAAGAATCACAGGTTTTATTTATTTCTCATATGGAAAAAAACTCACTTACATGAGAAATCTTCAAAATAATGCAAAAAATGATCTAATGATGGCAGACTAAACTTAACTTTAATTAAGATATTCATACATTTTCTGACTTGTAAACCCTTCATCAAATAAAAGTAAGATAATAATAATTAATTAATCTCTTAGCGAAGCTGCATATAATACGAGTATTACCTGTGGATTAAAGAAGACTTAAAATACTACAATTCATGTGAAAATATATAAATGGTGGACTAAAACCTACTCAATATGTAACTTAGTATTGTATCACGGTTTGTTTTCCAAATAAAATAAAACAAAATAAAATACAAACTTTTTCCCTTTAAAACAAGCGTTAATAGTAATTATGAGCTAGCACTGCATTTAAAACTGCTAATGAAAGGGTGTAGAGAAAAGTACATTAGAATTTAAACATTAGCGAGCACTGAAGACAATAGAGAAGACACTTTCAACAAAGACTATGCGAGTAGAGAAATAATAGTATATATATGTTACTGTCAACAGCAGGTTTTCTGAGGTAAATAAAATGTTAGAATTTAAAAACGCATATTTATATCGATTTAGCTGTACCTGCATACTACGCATTTTTTATTTATTTTTATTTCGTGGACACATTATTATTGTAAGATGAACTAGAGCTAATAGGGGTAAGGATGCTATTCGTAAGTTTTAAAATGGAGCAGACTGGATGGAAAGAAGACCCGTACATTCTTCCGCAACAAAATCTATCCTATGATCTTTCCCATTCCTAAAATATCCCCCATACCATAATACATCTAGATTTATTTAGGGGCTATACAGACGGACCGCATTTCAACTGCAATCCAACTGCAAATTGCAGTTCAAATGCAGTTCGAATGCAGTTGACACGACTGCAAATAGAACTGCAAACCAAACGCGCAGTCGGATTGCAGTTCTATTGCAGTCGTGTCAACTGCATTCAAACTGCACTTGAACTGCAATTTGCGGTTGGAATGCAGTTGAAATGCGGTCCGTCTGTATAGACCCTAAGCGTGAAAAGGTAACCAACAGACACTTTCACATTCCTAATATTAGTAAGAACAATCTATATATATAAAATTGCAAGTCCTGACTGACTGACTGATTCATCATCGCCGAGCAAAAACTGTTAAAGTTACAGCCACGAAATTTGGTGAGTAGGGTTGTTTTGTAAAGTAGACACCAACTAAGGAAGGAATTTTGGAAATTTTACCCCGAAGGGGGTGAAAAAAGGGTTGAAAGTTTGTATGAAAGTCCGTCATTTCTTAAGTTAGAAACATGAAACTTTATTTTTGAGCTACTGAATAAAAATAAATAAATACGTATTTAAGCGTTTTTTGAAAATTCTACCCCCAAGGGGGTGAAATTGGGTTTGAACGTTTGAATGAAAGTCCGTCATTTCTTGAGTTAGAAACATGAAACTTTATTTTTGGGCTACTGATAAAAAATAAATGGATACATATTTATGCGTTTTTGGAAATTCTACCCCCAAGGGGGTGAAAAAATTATCTATCTCCGTTATTAATTACTATACTATGCTAACGCGGACGAAGTCGCGGGCAACAGCTAGTCTAATATATAAAATTCTCGTGACACAGTGTTCGTGCACGAACTCCTCCAAAACGGCTCCACCGATGTTAATGAAATTTTGTAATGTAATGTACATTTGGCTATTGATACTTGAAATAATTTATACGGCAAAACAACGTTGCCGGGTCGGCTAGTATAAATTTGCTATAGTTTAACTTTACTACGATGACAAGTGTTGTATAAAGTCGAGCAAACATCGCGTCGTCGAGCTCTTGACCTGCCTCAGTGAAGGATGTTCCTAAGTTTTGCGTTTAAATATATTCCTGTTTCTCTTTTAATGTTAGTGTCACATCCACCATTATAAATGCGAAAATCTATCTGTCTGTCTGTTACCTCTTCACGCTTACACCGCTGTATCGATTTTAATAAGATTTTGTGAGAAGATACTTTTTTGAGTCCCAGGAAAGGATGCAGGATACTTTTTGTCCCGGGGAATGCCTGAAACTCCGTTGCGAAAATATGCGTCTATCGCGCGGGAACCGTACATTTTTTTAGGTTAAAAATATCCTATGTTCCTTCCCGGCACTCAAAGTATCCCCTTAACAAATTTCAGCAAAATCGGGTTAAGTGGTTTGGGTGTGAAGAGGTAACAGACATACTGACACACACACTATCGTATTTATAATAGTAGTAAGGACAATATTAAGATATCAATTTCAATAAAAAGTCAGACAGACTAAATCACAGTCAAGCAGGTTGGTTTGTCTTTATTACAAAGCAATTAACTATTATGAATAATATTACATATTACAAAATCGGCCAAGTGCGAGTTGGACTCGCGCACGAAGGGTTCCATACCATATTAATTATAGAGCAAAAACAGGAAAAAAATGTGTTTTTTGTATGTGAGCCCCCCTTTATTATTAATTTTATTTAAATTGTATTATTAATTATTAAAGTATAAATAAAACTGAGTATTTTGTGAACATTTCAACGAATCGTTGATTTTCTGCCGTTGTCTCTATCGCGCTCTGCGGTATAGGCTTGAGGTAAGGCAGACAGCAATAAATATTACGAGTACTTTTTTCATTTCTCTTGACCTTGGGGTATCCTCTTAAGAAAGTTATTTTGGGGCAATTTCATATTTATATTATGTGTCTGTTATATTTGATACTATTTGAAGCCCGTATCTCACTTGGGCCGATATAAGTTTATCGCGCGGTAACCATATTTTTTTTCGGGGTATAAAGTATCCTATGTTCTTTCCCAAGACTCAAAGTATTTTCATACTAATTTTATCAAAATTGGTTTAGGGGTTTAAGCGTGAAGAGTTCACAGACAGACAGACACACTTTTGCATGCATGCAATGCATAATAATATCAGGAAAGTATAGATCTATTGAATTTTATGATAAGCTAAACAGGCATTGTTGGAAGTCATTCTTTTGCAAGTTACAATTATTATGCGATATATGCAGGCTGTTTTTAGGAGACTATATTGAGTAGGGTACTGGCCTACTGGGTAGGAGACCGTAGTGGATTATTATTATTTTATTTATTTATTTAGCCTCATTTATTCCTTAATTATTACAATAATGCATGACAATATAATATTATAAAATTACAATTATTTGTTTTTATACAATTATTTTTATTAACAATTTAAATATTAAATTATTTTATTAGCAAAAAAAATAATAATTATGTTCACATTATATTTAACAGAATATTATCATGTTTTTAATTAATTTATTTAAATTATTAGGTTTCTAGCTATTAAGGACCTCTCTACGAGTATAGGCCTCCTCCATACTTTGCCATGCATCTCTATCATTTGCCTTAGTCATCCAGTCTTTTCCGGCTATTTTTATTATATCGTCCATCCATCTTGTTCTTGGTCTACCTTTCTTTCGTTTGTATTGTGGTCCCGTCCAGTTAGTTACTTTGTAATTATTATTATTATTAAGTATTAACAGCCGTTAGTATCCCACTGCAGGGCAAAGGCCTCCCCTGAATCGTTACTTACCATTAATTAATTATTTCATTTGATTAAATTAGGAATAGTCGCTATGCTCTACGGCAGAACAAACTAACAGAAAATGCAGTAAATACGCCAAAAGGCCTTCCTTTTGTCTGCTAAAAATAAAAAGCAGAATATATATTAAGTAATATTTTGTAAAAGAACGGTTTGAATTCGATAGCTTTTGTGCTGAAGTGTGAATAGGACTGCGACCGATTTAACTTATACAGCCGTTTCCTAGTTCAAAAGAAGCCGAAGATTTAAAAATTCATTTTCAGTTGAACCAGATTTTTTCGAGTGTAAAGCTAAACAGAAATTATTTTTTTGAAAATATGGACAATGGCGCCTGTAAAATTGTTACGACCTTTCGTAGTTTGTGCGGTAATCATACATTTCGTAAGGTAATCGTACCTTTTACCGGCTAAGGAAATATAGGATAGCATAGATTTGTTTCGAAAAACGTACGGTTCCTGCGTGATAAATAATCTTCGGTGTGGCGTAACGAAGTTGCAACATCTAGGTTTTATTTTATTTGTACAAAAAACTGCCATGATTTTTGGAACGATGTTCCTTATGGCGCGTTCGGCGTTGCGAAAAGAGGCTAGGCTAAACTGAACGACATTTGACCTTGACACTTTTTTATTAGTACCATAGTAGGGGCAGAGGGCGTTGATAGTATTCCTGTGCGTCAACTAGATGGCGTTTTGAGACACTTGACCTCGACAATTTTTTATTAGTACCTGCATAGTAGGGGCAGAGGGCGTTGTTAGTATTCCTGGGCGTCAATAGATGGTGTTTTTTTAACGATTTTTTAAATAATTTTATAACTTCGTTCCATCCGGTTGTCCCTTGACACCTCTCAAGTTTTTTTAGTTTTTCCATGGGTTTAGGTTAGGTTTACAATGCGTCAATGAGATGCATTTCTTAATGGGCGGTTCCAAGGAGCAATGAGTATTTATTCTTCTTGTGTTTCTTGTGTTTACGTTGCAATGTGAACGGACCTTAATCAAAGCTGTACACTATTTTTTGTAACCATAAGAGCACATAAAGTAAACAGTATTACCGCGACCGGAGTCGGCGCGTTTCTCCAACTTTCCCGCGTTGAGCTCGTTAGCAATAATTTAAGATAGTTGCTCAAACTATTTCTTGTTGCCGTTCCTTTTGTTTCAGCTTTTATGGTAATGCGAGTTTAATTTCTGAAATAGCGACCGCATTAGAAGTTGATCCGACTGAATTAAATGAGGATTATGTGTTTTTTTTTATTATTTATTTACGTTTTGTGATTGTGGTTTTGCTTTAGAGTTTAAAAGTGCGCGATTGAGCTTTAGAGGTATTTTTAGGTTTTACGTAGTCTCTCCACGTTGGCCTGAGCCCTGAATCATGTTGGACAAATACAGGCGATTAAGGATATTATGTACCATCGAGGAAATTGATTCATAGGCAGTTGACAGACCAACGTCATGTGGTCGGATCATGTCAATTAAATTTTTATTGTGATGGTTTTGGGTTTGACATAACGCGACCTAATTACGTAGGTCCTCCATCTGTCTGTGAATCAACTTCTCTGATAGTACATTGTACATACAACTTCACTATCATTTGGCAACCGTTGTTACCTATCATTGTTTTTAAGTAACACAAAGTAAATATATGTATCATATAATAAAAATCTTAAACATAATATGTATAGTATAAGAGTATTAAATATATTATTTCCGTTGTCTGGTACCCGTAACACAAGTCCTTCAGGTACTTAGCACGGGGCCAGACTGACGTGGTGTGAAGCGTCCATAAATATTATTATTATTATTATTACAGAGTACACCAAACCATGTTTTATGAAATAAATATTTAGATTTGTTAATAAACCAATTATGACTATTTAATTACAATTAATAACTAATATAAATAGCCACTAATAGTCTGGGCTTTTAAGATTAAACTGTTTTGTTTTAGACTGTTTCAACATTGGTCCGGAATAATTAATCAGAGCAGCGATATTATCTGCGCCGATTTTTCATAATTTTTATATTTATCGCTCGGTAATGCTATAAGACATTTTTGCCGGAACTCTAAATATTTGAACCGATTGAAAAGTTTAAGGCTTTTTAAGCGTTAAAGCTTTAGCAGTTTAGTTTAAGCATAAATAGTTCACAGACAATCAATTTTGGCATTATATAGTATTTGGCGAAAAGAAGTTTAGATTAATGTTTTTCATGTGATTTACTAATTAAGCATATTTTATTTATGAAAAAAAGTTAAATAGAGCCATTATTAGTATTTTCATAAAATTTTATGTACCATAGACTAGATTTTCACATTATAAACTTCCACAAACTTAGACATTTCTGGAATAGTAAAGCGATTCTCCTATTTTCTGTAATTATACTATTACCATTCTAGATCCGTGCTCAGTAAACATTAGCTTCAGGGTAGTACAGTATAAAATATAGATACAATAGACTCATACTAGACCACCCAAAATGAAAAAAAGTTATTTGATTTAAATTTCTGAGACAAAAACAAGTATATGATGCAATAATTCTATAATAACTTGGATCTAAGACATAATCAAAATATCGGCCTCTTTCGTTTGGAAAATTTATAATTATATTTTTAAATGTAATGCACTCTAAAAATATAGTCCTTGTGTTAACACCTATATTTCTTAATAAGAATTTGCTAATTTTAATGAAACTCAGAGAAGTTTTAACCGAGACATCCATTCTAATATTATAAATGCGAAAGTGTCTGTCTGTCTATCCGTCTGTCTGTTACCTCTTCACGTAAGCGTGAAGAGGTAACAGGTGCTAGCAATAGATATGATATTGAACAGAAATTGGGCACATCGATAACGGGTGAGAATCTGCCATCCATCCTGGGGGGAAAAAAGCGGGACATATTCCTGGCTTTTTGCAAGAAGATTGTGGGTGCAGTATGTAAGAAAAACTCTGATATTCTGTGTGATAATAGTTAGGTTCTAGTATAATGGTTAGCTGTGATATTAGGATAGTTTTACATCTGTGCCGTTGTTTTATCTCTAACATTGTTGCTGTATAATATTGAAAAATATGGATTGAAATTTTATTTTTGGTAATTTTTATTTTGAAATTTGTACCTATGAGATTGGAATTTTATTAATCAGAAAACTATTACTTAAATGGAAAATACAAAATTGTTATACCACAAATGGAAAATTGTAAGAAACGGATTATTGGAACCATATTGTATGAAGGATAATTTTACATAGGCTATAATCGAAAATTGTATTTGAGAATGATTATAAATTGACATGTTACAACTGTAATAAAATATTAATATGTTTAAATATATAGTAGATAAATAGAAAAACTGAAAAATGTGTAAATAATAATACGAAATAGAAAACTGGAAATTGTATCAGAATGACAAGAATATCATGATGTAATTTATAGCTATGTAAGAAATCATTAAAAAATAAGAAAAGAAAGAAATAGAAAGAAAAGATAACAGAAATAAATAAAAGAATAATAACAAGCCCTAATAATGTTAGGGGGGGTGAAAAAAAAAAAAAAAAAAGAGGTAACAGGTTTGAGAATCCCTGAACCGATTTTGCTGAAATTTGGCATGGAGATATTTTGAGTTCCGAGTAAGGACATAGGATATCATCTAGAAAGACGAAATATAATTTCAAGAATTTGTTTTAGATTTAAAAACAATTTCCAAGAATCTGTTTTGCTCAAATATTATAATTTAAAGACTTCAGACTTAAACTACTGTATGTATTAATATTGTACACAAGGGACAAGCCCACGCAGGCAGATTTGACGACGGAGATACTATCTAAATTATATGGAGCATTATCTAAATCTTATTGCTCTCTGCGAGTGAACCTTTTATGGCATTTACAAACTTAAAGGCTTATGAAAGTTAAACCAAATAACAATCTAGAATGGAAGTAATAAAATGGCGGGAAAAAAAGAATAGGCTGAACGAAAGGACTACTTTTCGTGAAGCGAAAATGCGCGGTTCCTATGGTATTTTGTCCGTCTGCGTAGGGGGGGGGGGGTCAGCTAGTTGTTACTTAAATTAAATTCCTATTTCTATGGTCACGGCATCACGCGCGAACGACTGAACCGATTTTGATAACATTTGACGCATATGTATAGGGGGGGGGGGGGGGGGGCTTATTGATGCTATTGATGAGAGGGGAGACTACAAAGAATAAATACACGAAATATAGATGCAGAGTATAAAGGCTACTTTTAAGTCGTGGTCAGTGGAAAACAACTACTCTATATATATAAAACTGAAAGGTGACTGACTGACATGGTGATCTATCAACGCACAGCCCAAACCATTGGACGGATCGGGCTGAAATTTGGCATGCAGGTAGATGTTATGACGTAGGCATCGGCTAATTTTGATAAATTCTCACCCCAAGGGGTTCAAATAGGGGATGAAAGTATGTATATAATAATACTTCTTAACGCGAGCGAAGCCGCGGGCAAAAGCTCGTATAGTATAAACAGCACCTTAGCAATTTTAGAAACAATTTAACTGAAAACATTTATAGCAAGAAAATCACTTTCGAGTGTCCAGTCCTGCGAGAAGCGCACGCTAACGCACGACAGCGCGCACGCACGCTCGTCACGAACACCGCAGTGGTCGATTAGCAATGTCATATTTGATATACAAGTCACAACACCCCGCCCCCAACAATAGCCTTTGAATAAAGGTATTTGTTTAGTCAAAGGTATTTGTTTAATCACAAAGCATTTTACGGAATTGGAATTCCGAGGAAGCCTATTTACTTATCCTTTCTAATATTTTAAATGCCTGTCTGTCAGTCTGTCTGTATGTTAAACTCATAATATTCACGCTTAACTTAAATGAACCTATATATTAAGCGACTTTATTGAAGAGGATGTGTAGGATAGTTATGTTGCGGAAAAATGAACTTGATACTTGATAGACGAATTTCGGAACGAGTTGCAGACGTCTAGTCCAAACTAACATAATAAATGCAAAATATGTCAGTCGGTTACCTCTTTCTACACGTAATACCTCGATCGTGGAATCGCAGACACAATAGATTTTCAATTGTTATGCGACAGCCGGGTGCCGCGGCCGCTTGGGGATTGATGGGTTAAACCGCTTCACCGATTTTTAAAGGTATGTACAATAACATAATATCTAGTATTAAATAAACAACTACTACACTAGTTTAGATATATTTTTATAATCCGCGCAGCAATGAATTGGATTTTTATTTTTTGCGTAGCGCCGCGCGCCGTAGCGCTGACGTAGCACTTACATACGTCATCGCGTTATCTGCATTGCATTAAAAGTACGTACTAATATTATGCACGTATGTCTGTCTGTTACCTCTGCAGGCTTAAACGTGAAAAATATAATACCTATGTTAGTTTTTTTAAACACATGAAGTCGGATACTCCGTTGTTTCGAAATTCATTTATCGCGCGAGAATCTCATAGATAATTTCGAAAAAAAAAACTATCCCATGCCCTATCTCGTCTCTTAAAGTATCTAAATACCAAATTTCATCTAAATCGGCTTAGTGGTTTAAGCGTGAAGAGGCAACATACACACACTGTCACATATTATATGATATTAGTAAGGGTGAAGCCAAACGAGCGTAATTTGTGGGTTGTGAGTCGCAGAATTTCGGTTGGCAGAAATTCTGCTGCATTCATTTTCATACAAAAGTCCTGTTTGATTCACACTAGCGTAATTTTGTGAGTCATGATTTGTATGAAAAGATATTTACGCGACCGAAATTCTGCGACTCACAAGTTCTCACAAATTACGCTCGTTTGGCTTCACCCTAAGGATTTATTTTAATTTTTACCCGACTGCACCAGAAGGAGTTTTTCAAGATGTGAAATTGTCTGACACGCTCTGAAAGAATTGTTTTCAGCTTTTGAGATGTAAGTTTCGTTAAACACAGGGTACATAAAATTTAGTTTTTAAACTACCCTCGTTTAAGTTAGAAAGTTTTCGATCGATTATATTTAGTGACCTAGAAAGGATCGCGAAGGGACTGACCGCATTTTATTCGATCGTGTTAAGTTTTTACTTTCAGCAGCAATCGATAGGCTGTGCGGCCGTCGCGGCTGCAGCAACGACAATTATTGTGCCGCTTGTGTAGCGCGAATTTAGGGCAATGAGAGGCGGCGGCGCGGCACGGTAAGGGGTTGCCAGGTGGGGGAATTCTCCCGTGTTTTTGTCAGGTGGGTCTTGTGTTTATGGCAGGTTGGAAATTTTCATGTGTTTGTTGCGTTTTATTCTAAGGAAAACGTAACAGTGGAGAAACGCTATGAAGTAGCATACGTTCAGCAGAGGTGATAGGCTGATAATGATGATCGCGCTGGTGGTATTGATTCTAGGCATGTGGTTATAAAATACTGGACGTCATGAGGAGGAATTTCTATAAATTATATTTGAATGATGCTAAAACGATGTAATTTTTATAAAATTTTGTTGCACAAAATACTGTTGCCGTCTCTAGGGAGACTAGAGTTTCTTGAAAAATTTATATTACGTTAGTGTGATGGTAAAAACGATATAAAATTATCAGTTTATAAACTACAAACTTGTTTACTAATCTTTTGCATATATTTGACATTCGTAAATTTTAAATAAATACTTAATGTTAAAATCTTGTTATATTTTTTTTATCAGAATTGATTAACTGATTGAAAATAAATATTTTTTATTTTATTTTACAATAAAAGAGTACCACATAATATTATCACTACTACATAATATAAAGTTGAATATGGTAGTAAGATCTCTTAATATAAAAGTAATAAACGTACTGAAAACATATTCCCTCTTACTAATAAAAACGTGTGGATAGTTAAACAGGAATTTTTAAGTTACACATATGTTACGCAGTCTATATTATAGAGAAATTAGTATGGAAATGACAGCATCGTTATACAGGCCTTATGTCAAAAAATGATTATTAGTAGAAAAAATCTTATGCACCCTCTATACACGCTGTGTAACTTTTTATTAGTAAGGGGGATTATATTTATAGATTTTGACCTAAAGTTATAAATTAATAACTAATATAGCATGTACAGTACCTGTCAAGAAAGTCATGACAGACGGGAATTTTTGAATGAATGAAATAAAAAATATGAGAACTTTATTAATTCGAGACAAAAAGTGCAAGGTGACAATATTTAAAATGTAATAAGCGTTCTCTGTGAAAATACAAAGAAAAAAATACACCTTTTAAGCGTGATTACGTTTAGAAAATTTTCCCGCCTGTCATGACTTTCTTGACGCACTATAGTTTGTTGAACGTTAAAACAGTAACAACTAAATAGGTAATTAAATACAGTATTCAAAATTAGAATAGTAATATAATTATCAGCTAAATACATAAATCTAATAATGAAAAAAAAACCTATGTAAATGTTATGGGAGATTTGATTCCTCGCGCTGGCAACATTCGCCCTCCGTGCGGCGTACCCGGGTCAGTCCACGCTCCGCCCCGTGCCGGCCGCCCGTGCGCGATCATGATGATGTGTCACCCCGGTGACCTATTTGTGTATGTGAACTAGTACACTAGCGACAGTTCAGTGCAAGTGAGGGATTTCACATGGAGTGTACCGTAAGTGTCTTTGTGTTACCGGCGAAGTGAGGCGCATGGGTGGCATAGCGGCTTGAAATCGTACGTGAGACACACTTTTTATTATATTTAGTATTAAATCTGTAAAATATTTTATTAACCGTCTAAGGTCAATTCAGACCGCAACGCGACGTTTTGTATGGATTTGACAGATTTGCAACACCTCTCACGCTCACGAAATCTGTCAATTCAGTACAAATTTAGAAATGCATCTACGCGTCCCGTTTGCGGTCTGAATCGAGCCTAAATTCAAATCGCGAATCTAGGCACAAAACTCTATAAAATGTCAAAATTTTTGTATAAAGTTCTGTGTCTCGTTATTTCGATTATACATTATTTAATTGTAGTTTATGAATATAGCTATAAGATAGTTTTAACCCCCTTCGAACGGAACCCTAAAAAGCACATGCGCTAAAAATATTCTTTGTGTCGGTATATTTTAAAAATATTTCTTATCTGTAGTTCAATAGTTCATTTCTCATATCGCTTCAACCACAAAAACACTTAAATCACAGTCGATAGTATAAAATCCATTGACATGAGATAACTATAATATTATCTACCGCAATTAGCTATATATATATATATATATATTTAATAATATATAGTTATATTATGTATATAGTAGTCAATTCACACACTTAAAGTTCCACCAAATATAGCGATGACGTGTGAAAACTAAACCGTGCACGTGAATTTAATTACTGAGAAACAAACGGACTAAAATCTTGTTTAAAAATGTACAACTAAAACTTGTACAGTTCTTGTTCTAACTTCTACATAGAAAGAAAAGCGACACTAAGGGTGAAGCCAAACGAGCGTAATTTGTGAGTCGTGAGCCGCAGAATTTCTGCCGGGCAGAATTCTGCTGCATTCAGTTTCATACAAAAGTCATGTTTGATTCACACGGCGACTCAAAATGAGTTATCATTTGTATGAAAAAAATTCTGCCCGGCAGAAATTCTGCGGCTCAAGTTACGCTCGTTTGGCTTCGCCCAAAAGGTCATAAATCCCAACACTAATGTAGCCCGTAGGTCAGCTATTATACTCAACCTGCGGCCCGCCGGGACTTTATCACTGGTCCGCGTCAGGTTGAATTATTTTGAAATGCACACCTATAAATTATAGTGCAAAGTTGTTGTAAAAGTCGTGATAGTTTTTTCACTTTTAAATCGCAAATTTTGAAGAACGTAATTTTTTAACTCAAAAATTGTTGTTGGTCCGAATGACATGACACCAAGAGCGAAACGTGTTTGTGGCCCCTATGAAAAAAAAAACTGAGTACCACTGCCATAGGCCATATTATGATGAGATAATATGTTCTACCTATCTAGATAAATACAAACGAATTTTAAGTCTTGTTAGTCTCGCTATTACTCGAGACCGGCTGACGACCTCTGTGGCTCAGTGGATAGCACGTTGGTAGCTTAAGCCGGAGGTCGCGGGTTCGAATCCCGCCGACGGAACAAAAAAAAAAAAAGTTTTCAAAGTTCCTGGGTCATGGATGTGTATTAAATATATTTATCATATAATAAAAATCTTAAATATATGTATAGTATAAAAGTATTAAATATATTTCCGTTGTCTGGTACCTGTAACACAAGTCCTTCAGGTACTTAGCATGGGGCCAGACTGACGTGGTGTGAAGCGTCCATAGATATTATTATATTATTATTATTATTATAGTTAATTGTTGCTACTTTCAAACAAGCAAAACACGACTACCTAATTTACCATTTCTTTTGGCTCTCTTTGGTTATAAAGGTGTTCGTGCTAGAACTTAATTTCATCATTTATATGCGTTATACTTAAGCTATAAACCCTTATAGAGCTTTTGTCGAAGAAAAGTCCTTTTATGTCACTTTGACCCTAATAAAACAGGCGCACTATAATCATTCAAATTAAATTGCTTTTGCTACATCGAGGGAAAAGATTTTGAGACATAAAATATGATAATATGTATCTTTTTCATTATAAAGTGTTTTGTTCGAAATTTGAATGTTATTTCAAATTTAGAATTGCAATTTTTAAAAAGTAGTCTAGAGTCTAGACGAACTTATCGAATACGTAGAAATTCAAATATTCGGCTACCGCTACTTATCTCTTTTCATGTTATGGGACTGGAATGTTCTAGTAATACATAATTATAATATATCATCCGTACCGTGGGAGAGCCATGCTTCGGCACGAATGGGCCGGCTCGACCGGATAAATACCACGCCATACGGGCTCATAGAAAACGCCAGTTTTCTGTGAGCCCGTGGTATTTATCCGGTTTCGTCGCCGGCGAAAAAGCGCTTGCGCTGTATTTCGCCGAGTGAGTGAGTTTACCAGAGACCCAATCCCCTACCCTTTTCCCTTCCCTTCCCTCCCTTATTTCCTTCCCTACCCTCCCCTATTACCTTCCCTACCCTCCCTACCCTATTACCCCATTCCCTCGTAAAAGGCCGGCAACGCACCTGCAGCTCTTCTGATGCTGCGAGTGTCCATGGGTGACGGAAGTTGCTTTCCATCAGGTGACCCGTTTGCTCGTTTGCCCCCTTTTTTCATAAAAAAAAAATCTAGCGAAATAATATCAAATCCCATACATTTTAATGCTTCAAGCCCCAACTCCCAAGCGACACGCGGGGGCCGGGTGCCGCGATAACAATCACGAATCTACCATCGAAGGATTAATAACAAATTTGTATAGTTAAATTAAATCTAGTCATAGTTTTAACGTGTTGAAGATTTTCACTTAGTGGTTACTATAATTTCATTTTAAGCACTAGAAGGCTAAGCGATTTTCACTGTTCGTATGCTCTTAGAATGTTGCATTTACTTTTATAATAGGAAGTATTTTTAAGGAAACCTGTTTAAAACGCATTCAGAATAACAAAACCCTTTTATGGCTATAATAATAATAATAATTTACATGATATAGAAACAGTTGAATTGAGCTGTTATTTTCAAAACTAGAAAAACATTTAATTTAAGTACATTTTGATGAAGAAATACCATATTATTATTATAATATATTATTATTTAAAAAGCTTTGCGTTAAACTTGCTTGCAGGTAATAGCAAGTACAACTATATCAGAGTGTACTCGATATAATAATAATTAATATTTTTTAATTATACTGCACATGCAACACACTTAAAAAATTGTTACTGAGCGACATATTCATTACTGAATAAGCTCATTAAATAAAGAATTAAAAAAATTTGGTTAGGACAATGCAGGCTGATCACCTGATTGTCGGACAAGTAAGATGATCCATGCGTCGGATGGGCATGTAAAAAGTCGGTCCTGCGCCTGATCTCTCGCTAGTCGCGTCGGTCTTTCTTCCCACTGGGTTATGAGAGAAAAGGAATAGAGAGTGCTCTTGTGCACTGCGCTCACACTTGGGCACAAATTACTCCTGCGTAACTGGCCTGGTTTCAATGAAACCGGTCACCGTCACCGAAACCGGTGTGGGAGTTATTATTATTATTATTTATAGTATACTCGAAAAACATTACCTCATTCTAGCGCAGTAGGTTAAAATTGGAAACGAACGAGTTATCGCTATTAAGCTCGGATTACAACTGAAAGGTTGTAATTGAAGGTAGAGGGCAAAGCTTCACGTGCTTTAGCTGACTAATCCGAAGCTTATAAGCTTCTATTGAGCTTTCGCTTCATGACCGAAACAAACCTTAATCATGTATTTTCCTCCTGTATTTATTGACTAAAACAATTTATTAGTACGGGAGCCCTAGAACAAATTTTTTTGTGATTACTATCAAGCTAATTTTTTGTGAGTAGCTACATTTTGATAAGACGAACAACATTTTTATTTTCGAAAAATCTCGAAAGTAGTAGCTAACAGAGATAGAAAGGATTTCATACTTTGACTTGATGGTCCTAAAATATGGATTGTTTTATTTATAGGACAAGGTTACTCTTAAATTATATAACTATTAACCTACCAATATACAAAAAATCAGCTCGTTAGGGTTCCGTTTAAGGGTTCTGTAATCAACAAAACTTGGTTGACTACTGTAGCCTAAAACGGAACCCTAGCCAGCTGATTTTTTGTATATTGGTAGGCTTCGTCCTTCGTGATCACGTTCACGTAGAACGTAGTAGCATATCTCGTAGCAGTGCTACGATCGAACGTAGCTGCGTAGGCACGCCGTAGCACTGCTACGTCAACCATCATTTGAGAACCACCAATGCAACGCGTGACGTCTGCGGCTAGCAATCTTTGTTTTTGTCTTCTCTTTCATTTGTACAAAGAAAGAGAGAGAAGGTATAACATTATGATAATGTACCATAACATAACTAGTTTTTGCCCGCGGCCCAGCTCAAATCCGCTGTCCCAATGGATACTTTTACGGGAAGAAAAAATTTATATCTAAATAATTATTATAACCATACAAAATTTTAAGTATAATTGTTAGGTTCAAATATACTAATTAATAAATAAATACAAACAATAAATTAATAGCAAAATCTAAAATATATAGCGTAATTTTTGTTTTATTAATTGATGTACGATATTTACATAGTTTAGAAAAAAAAAACATTCTTAATTTTCCGCATTTTACTAATCACTCAAGTAAACTATAAGACCAGTTATTTCAGTGCAAGTGTAACAAACAACTTGTTATATAATACTAAGTCATTATATAGAAACATATAGTATATCTCTGTACATTCTCCCAACTTCCTGTTTCCGGTCTGTGCTCTGTCACAAGGGAATATTTCCCTGATTGAGATATATCGAAGCGTTTTGTAGATTTACTTGTATTGTAAGTTATTTTTTTAGATATTGTAAGATTTAACACGTCCATCGTGGGCACAATAGATTTTCAATTGTTATGCGGTAGCCGGCTGCCGCTTTGAGGATTGATAGGTTAATTCTATACTACAACTTTTATCATAGATCAAAAAAACCAGTGGTGGCACCATCAGTTTGTTTGCTGTGTGTTTTTAGAAACGGCAGATTCTAAAAAAATAGAAATAAATATATTCTAGAATTTTGGAGTTTGGAAACGGACTGAATCGAACAAGTTATGAAGATAAATTAATATTGGATTGAGACAGTTATTATAAGTCAGCCGACAGATCTGTGCTTGTAGGCTTATACTATGAATGAATGATATAAAATTTACATAATATTTGATTATTTTTAATATAGGAAACTATTAAACAAGCAATATATGAATCAAGAAGCAAATTCTTAGCTTCTTGATTCATATACTTTTTTTAAGTATTAGCTTCCAAAATAGATGATATAATTTAATACTTCAATATCATCAAAAGAAATTCCATTATCAACTCCTAATATTTGTGACAATCTAATAAATATATTCGTCTCCATTGTGTATCGGGGTTATTGTTTGCGAGAGCGAGACGGACATAACTCTTGAGGCCGTTTGTCCACTGCTTTCGTCACCGGGACGTCAACGGCAAAAATTCAAATAAAATGCCACTTTATGACCTAGGCTTTAACTTTAATTTTGCCCTACCACTTGCCACTACAAAACAGCAGTGCCATGGGTCGCTAAATCAATGTCGGTTGAAAATAAAACTTATAAGTACTTTGGTCATAAAGTGGTGACACAACACGACGCGACACGTCATATCGCATGATGAAATGTAGCGTCGTTTCATGTCGCACTATTGTGGTTTCACCTTTAGACTGGCCAATGGCCATAGACGGACCGCAAATTGCTGTCGGGACCGACTGCTCTAGAACGCGCGGTCGCGTTGAAATGTGTACCGGCCGCTCAAGAAATCTGTGTTTGGCGGATATGAATCTAGATATCTAGGTGGAAACTGCAGATCACGGATGCGGTCCGTCGGCCGGCCTTATTTGAATTTTTGTTGGTGACGTCCCGGCGACGGCGGCGATGGACATACTGTGTAACTCCTTAAATAATATATCGTCCGAACACAAGTATTTCCAAAGGTAATATCCAAGTGCTCAAGTATTTATTAGGGAGGGAAGTGGCCGGTGAAAGTATCCCGGCTCGCTCCGTGTTGCAGCTAAATATATTTTATTCACTTTAATTTATAAGTTCTGCGGATCAAAAAGTTTTTGAGCATTTTGTTGAGCGTCGTTATAACTAAGTTACTAGCTTTTACGGAATTTCACTGCTTACTTTTAAGAGACAAGAGTTTATGTAAAAACTATTTATAATCGCATAATAGATACAAATATAATTACATTACATCTCTTAAGACAGGCGATTGTATAAAAGAGCTTTCTACTAACATGCTTAATCGGCCTGTAGAAGTTTCTTTAACTTAAACACTTAACTGTGGGATTTCACGGGATTTTCTTGAAAACATTATGTCTAAACAGAAAGTATAATACGAAATGACGCTGTAAATAAAATCAAATATTAGATTATTTTAAGTATGCCAAGCAGATATTAATTAATATCAAAATGACTTCATATAAAGCAAGTTTTTTAACTATCGCTGTAGTAATTCAAAACTTTTTCTATAAGTAAATAATCTTTTTTAAGTAATCTTTTTTATTGCACTAAAAGGACCGCCTTTGCTAGAAAGATCGTAGGAGCAATAAATTTAAGTTTAACCATTTATAAAGATTGTTCACAGCTAATGCCCCCAGCGGTGCCGAAATACCGTCGCACTGCAGTTCTGATGTTCGCACTCATTAATGATTAATATATTTCGCTTATTGCAGTCATAACAATAATTATTGTGCTGTCGTTTTGTATAATGTGATATTCGAATTTTCTGTAAAATCGGTGTTAAATTAAAGTTACCTACATTACTGGATTTCAAATTCGAACTCGGTATATCCAAAGTGTAACAAAACTAAGTGATAATACTTTAGGGTGTGTATGAGTCCCCTGTATTGAGTTCACTGTAAAAGTAGCAGCGCCGAAAGAGTAAGTTTTTTTAAACTTTTGTAGGGGAATATTCCGGACGCTCGGGCGTTTGCCCATACAAATCAGAAATAAAATTTTGCTCTTTCAGAGCTGCTACTTTCACAGTGTACTCAATATGAGGCACACTTACAAACCCTAAAGTTAAATCACTCAGTTTTGTTACACCCTGTATATGGCACGGCATTTCAATATAAATTGAAACTCTTGAAATTTTCCAGCGTGTGAACGAGCTTTTGATGATAAATTATGACTAAAAATACTTTCGTTTATATCAGTTTTCAAACAAAATAAATGTATTAAAGTTTATGATGCCACGGACACCGGACGTGTCAAACTTATAACACCTTTTTTGTCCACCGACAACCGTTAAAGGCGCTCCCCTTAAGTGAGATGCCGTAATTTAGGGCCCATGAACGTAGAAAAAAAGGCGGACGGAGTCTTATTATACACAGCACTGTGTCTTCAGAGTCGTTAGATTTTAATATTAATAATAATATTAAAATAAAATAAAATTTTAAGGGTTATGTCGAACACTTATGTCAATTCCATACATTTTGATCGGCGATTCTATAACGAAGTGATAAAGAAAAAGTTTTGGCTAAATGGCCAGGAAAAGACATTTTTACTGGATAAAAAATATACTCTATATATTTTCCCGGGAATCAACCCCAAATTTCAGCAATATCGGCTCAGTGGTTTGAGCGTGAAGAGGAAACAGACAGACAGACACACTTTCGATTTATAATATTAGTATGGAATATGGATATAAATTGCACGCAGCAAGAATGGGGACACTTGTTTAATCAGGTCAGGAGTGCAGCGTCCCAAAGGCTTCGTCTTACGTATAATTACTCGTCCCACACTGCGACTCGTCCCACACTACCAACTCGTCCCACTTCCACTTCCCACTTGTTAACAATGGGTGTATTGCGACGAATTCCTTGATTAAACATCTGCATTTAATGGTCTCTAGTTCTCTCTATACAGTGCGATACCTTACTTAGGGCCTGTTTCACCACTCTCTGATAAGTGCCGAATAAGCTATTCACCACTTAACTTGATAAATAAAGTATGGTATAGCCTATTCGCCACTTTAACAGAAAGTGATGAAACAGGCCCTTAATGTTATAAATGCGTCAGTGTGACGGCTGGACTGAATAAAATAAAATTTCGTATGGAGATTTGTGAGACTTGAAAGGATAGTTTTGTGGCGGAAAAATGTATGGTTTTCACGCGATAAACTAATAATTTCGGCATATCGGATCGGATATCGTCTCGCATACTGTATAGCATAATTCGTCTTACCAATAATAAGTTTGATTTTCTTTACAGCTGGCATATTGGAGAAGTCAAATCAGACAAACGCAACGGAACTTAAATAGTTATACAAAATATCTTTATAACTAATAAATTATTATGTTTTGGCTGCAGCAATTTTACTGCCCACCTGCTGTTTAATAACTGTATGACTTATAAAATAAAGTTTATGATCTACATCGTTACACGTGAGGACTAATAAAAATTACCTCGAAGTTATTATGTTTACTTTTTACTGTAACTCGTGATAACTGTAAAAGCAATGTTTTGTTTAAATTACTGTGTCATTTTCTTAATTCTTTTCAGAGATATTTCAACAATGAACACCTACATTTTAAGTTTTTTTATCTAAGCACTTACTCTAACTTTATGAACACTCAATTTACATATAAATTCTCAAAGCAAAACTTAAATGTAATAATTTAAGATTTAATGAAATATGTAATTATAAGTTAGTTAATTGAAATGATAATGATATATTATAGCATCAGTGTGTGTGTGTTGTGCCCCTGTTTACCGGGCGATCATCTATAAATTACAAATCTGTGTAATCCATACCGAAACGGGAAGTAAATAACATCCCCGGGGCTCGAAACCCGGGTTAATGAAATCCGGGCCAGAAATAACTGTAGACGGGAACCGTAAATAAAGTCAGGGGTATGTCTGAACCAGTCTTAACCAGAACCAGATTTTTATCTGAAGTATTTGTTTTGTTTTTCTTTGTTATTGTCATAAAACATGTATAAAATATGTAGACAGAGAGACAGTTCGACGGACAGACACTTTCGCGTTTATAATATTAGAATGAATTATATATTGTGTTCGTGTATAATTCAGTAGATAGTCTTTTGTTTGTTTTATAATCTTTTTCCGATCTTAATTTTTAATATGTTAATTAAATTTTAATACTAATAATTGTAGTTTGGTAGGTAGACCAAACTACAATAAGTAATAAAATGTAATTTAACATTACCTGACTAGTGACAGTAGACTACTAGTGAAAGTAGACGCCAAAATTTAACGACTTGCAGCTTACAGCACTTAGCAGAATGTCTAGTATCGACGCTAAAAGAATTCTCGGTATTCGGTACTGGGCAATTAATCTTGTGAAAAAACATAGTTCATTGACGTCCACTCTCGATAATATTGGAGTTTTATACTGCGGTGGACTTTATAAAGTCGAGTTAAATTGGGTAAAATAGAAATACGTTGATATTCAAACACAATACAGCTTCTGTAATATGTATCTACCTATAACCTATATAATATATTATATTGCTAATAAATAAAACCCTGTTGTCTCAAGTCTTAACAATATACCATTTTACAATATTTTATTTTACTTCTTCGGAGTAGGTATAATTATTGTTGTTAGTTTATTAAACTCCCATTATTCTTTCTAAAAATAGCACGATAACTTTTCCTTCTTATATTGAAAGCTTGCTTGCACTCACCAAAAACGTATTACCCTTTAATAATAAATAAGATTGTTTATTATATTGCTCAATTACTAAATGTTTATTTCTCATTGTTCTTTATACATTTCCGTATCAACGGGGCTGAGGTTAGCGAAATCACAAGACTCAATTCGTCTGAACGCGCAATGTTTACCGCCTCACTGCCTCGATTCAGCGTATAGTAATGGGTATTGGGGTAAAGCGTCCATTACATATTATAGTCCTGCATTACATGTAAAGCTGAAAGTTTGTACATGTTATGGATACATAATATTATAGTTATGTTATATGCAAGGATAATTTTTAGTTAACTTCTTATATTTTTTCCTCATGCTTTGTTCTTTAAAATCGTCAACTGTATTATGCCCTGTGATGTAAGAACGACAAGCCTATAATGCCTCCTCTAGATATCGGCGGACGCGTCGGCAGATGCATCCGCAACCATATCTGCGGATAAATTGCGATCCGTCCACACATCTGCGAGTTAATCAGTCTGTGCTCAATCGTGAAAGACGTAACTCGTGCCGCAAAAAATGGATATATAAAGACAGTAGCGGCTGCTTCTAATACATACTTATATAATTAGCACCTATAATTATTATTACCTAAGAGTGCACCGCAGTCCGCAGTAGAGTTATAAAAAAATGGAGCAAAAGAAGGTGGTGGATACTGTCTATACACAAAAACGAAAATATATTCGAAATAAATATTTTGGCAATATTAACTTATATACCTAACTAGCTGTCCCGGTGAACTTAATGTCACTTGAAAACTTCCCTGGACTTCTACGAATATTTTAATCAGACCAATCCGTTCAGCCGTTTACTAGTTTTAGCGCGACTAACACATTTGAAAATCCATTTTTATATATCTAAGATAATAACATTTATTTAATTTTGATTAGGGGGCGGCTACTAGCAGCCATTTCGACGACAAAACTGAGCACATACATGTCCACTCTCACTAAATTTCCGTCGAATACTGATGCATCGGCAGACGTGTGGACAGGCGCCGTGCGTCCGCACTCGATCCCTTTGATCTGTGTCGAAAAACCGACACCAAACGGATACGCGGCAGATGCATCGGCCGACGTCAAATACCTACCACAGACGAGCAAAACCCGCCGTCTACACATCGGCGGACGCATCCGCAGATACAATCTGCCAACGCGTCCGCCGATATGTAGAGGAGGCATAAGCCAGATTTTCTAAAAATGGAAGAATTTTCTGATGGAACACCTCAACACAACAACATTTCCAATAAGATGTGTCTGTAGCTAAAGATTTTTTCAGTTTACACAAAAGTAACACGTTCTTTCGCCGTACTTTTTTTGAAAATTTTTGAAAATTAGCCAGAAAGTGTAACGAAGACATTAAAATCTTAATTTATACTAATATAATAAAGTTGAAGAGTTTGTTTGTTTGTTTAAGCGCGCTAATCTCAGGAAATACTGGTCCGATTAGGAAAATTATTTCAGTGTTAGATAGCCCATTTATCGAGGAAGGCTATAGTCTATATATTATTAAGATAAAATCAATTGGAGCGAAGAAACAGAGGAAAATTGGAAAAAACGGGGAAAATAAATGAAATTGCTTATTATTTTAAGAACTACTGGAGCAATGTTTATGTTTTTGGCACACATGAAGAATAAAGCACGTGAAGGGACATAGCCTATTTTTTGTGGAAAAAGTAGAGTTTTCGTGAAATTCCTAAATTACGCGGGCGAAACCGTGCGGAACATCTAGCTTTTTAGGGTTCCGTAGTCAACAAGGAATAGTTTCGGTCTGTCCGTCCGTCTGTCCGTCTGTCCGTCCGCGGTTTTGCTCAGAGACTATAGGACCTACAAAGCTGTAAGAAATATGCTGAATTTAAAAGGAAAACTATCACGGCTAAGAAGACTTCATAAGTTATTGAGTAATAGTCGATCAACTAAAAAAAATGTATTCGGCGAAGTGTAAAAGAACTTTTCGTTCAAATTCCTTTGAAAGTATCTGAGATGATGTTGTAAGTAGTGTAAAACATGTTATAAATGTACAATGTACATTCATTGACCATACAAAAATTTTCAAAACCTAGCGGTACTACGGAACCCTATATTGCGCGTGGCTCGACATGCACTTGGCCGGTTTTTTTTATATTTAAAGACTTACAAAATAACCTATGCAAATGACATAATAATTATTATTGTATAGATTATCTTTTCCTTATTTTTAAGAGCCTATGCTGTCCCGTCTTGCTTTTCTTTTACAGTAAAAAAATTCAGACTGCGTAAAGCGCAGCATGTACCCGGCCCTTAAGCTATTTGTTATGACGTCATATTACTGATTCCGAACGTTTATCAGGGGAAATACCGCGTTGCGTGCGCCCATAGATTAACGATTAGTTTCCTAGGCCAAAAACCCAAGTAATCCCTTTACATCACCCAGATTTTATACACGATTATAATAAACTTAAAAACTCGTAATTTGAAGAAACACTTTGCAGTAATTTTAACCAACGCGACGCCTTGTTCATTCGTCAAAATATTTTGTCTTAGCTCCTTTGTTGTTACTAAGTAAAGAGAGAGTAGAATGAGATAATAAAAAAGAGCAAGATAGATATTATTATGATTAGGCTTACAGAAATTGGTGCTGAGTCTATCTACTCAAGGAAACAAAATATTTTTTATGTTAGATTTTTTAAAATGTCGCTACTCGCTACAACAACGCATTCAAATGCGTGGCGTGGGATGAATTTGAAACTTCAATTTAAAGCACTACTACGTTAAAATGTGCAAAGATTTTGACATAAAATACTTATATTTCATGCTAAGCCCATAATTTTATTAAAGTTAAGTAATTATTTAATTATATAGGATAGTATAGGCTAACAAAAAAATATATTGAATATTTCTAAATCCGCTGGTTAGTATTCTAATATCCTTTTAACACATTTCGTATCAATGGAGATAATGTATATCGATTTCCCGGTCTAATGGTGACTTCTGATATATACTGAGAACCGTTATTTTAGGCAGCCGTGAACTTTGTACTTTATAAATAAAACTCATTTTTAATACCTCGTTTTATATTATGATGTTCGATTGTGGAGTGTGGAAATTATGACTTATTCATTTTATTACTCAATTTAAAGGTTATTTCCATATAGGCTTTTTTTAGATATTTCCGGCTCCTAAATCAGTTTATTCCATTCTCCGGGATAAAAAACTAAAACAATTTTTTCTCTACCAGGACTTGAAGTAAATTAATCTTAATTGAAATTTAGTACATACAAGTTACAACACTCGTTAAATCAGTTCAGCTGTTTAAGCGTGAAGAGGTAAGAGACGCACTAACTTGACGACCTCTGTGGCTCAGTGGTGAGCGCGTTGGTAGCTCAAGCCGGGGGTCGCGGGTTCGAATCCCGCCGACGGAAAAAAAAGTTCTCAATGGTCCCGGGTCTGGATGTGTAAATATAATATTATGTATGATGTAATAAAAATCTTAAATAATATATGTATTCATTGTATAGTATAAAGGTATTAAATACTAGTTGTCCCGGCAAACGTTGTTTTGCCATATTATAAAGTATTTCTACTTCATCATTATTATATTTATTATATTATGTATCAGTTGATACAAAATCTTACCCCCTCTTTTCTCCACTAAGAGGGGCGGGGTGGGGGGGGGGGGAATTTTATACACCAGATGTTAAGTTTAAAAATACAGTAAATAATATGAAGTAAGTCCAAAGAAAAATGTTTGATACAAAATCTGACCCCTCTTTTGTCCCCTTAGAGGGGTGGGGGGGGGGGATTTTTTATACACCAGATGTTAAGTTGGAAGAATACAAATATATCTGCGAAAACCGCATTCAAATCGAATCAGTAGTTTTCGTGTGATACTGGAACAAACATACAGACAGACAGACAGACAGACAGACAGACAGACAGACAGACAAAAAACGAACCACATTTTTGGCTTCTATAGCGATCTAGTGACACCCCCCGCTTATTATTTTTTTAATATCTTTAATGTACAGAATTCACATTTCTATAGTTTTATTATATGTATAGATATAGATATTTCCGTTGTCTGGTACCTGTAACACATGTCCTTTAGGTACTTAGCACGGGGCCAGACTGACGTGGTATGAAGCGTCTATAGATATTATTATTATTATTATTAACACTTAACACACTTATCACTAACTAGCTGTCCCGGCAAACGTTGTTTTGCCATTTAAAGTATTTCTACTTCATCAGTAATTGATACAAAATCGAACCCCCCCCCTTTTGTCCCCTAAGAGGGGTGGGGTGAAAACTGATGTTAAGTTGGAAAATACAATTAATAATATGACGTAAGTCCATTAAAGAAAAAAATTGATACAAAATCTGACCCCCCTTTGGGTCCCCTTAGAGGGGTGGGGGGGAAAGTTTATACACCAGATGTTGAGTTGGAAGAAGGCAAATATATCTGCGAAAACCGTATGCAAATCGGATCAGTAGTTTTCGTGTTAAAGCAAAAGTTTGATACAAAATCTAACCCCCTCTTTCGTCCCCTTAGAGGGGTGGGGGGGAAAATTTTTATACACCAGATGTTAAGTTGGAAGAAGACAAATATATTTGCGAAAACCGCATTCAAATCGGATCAGTAGTTTTCGTGTGATAGTGGAACAAACATACAGACAGACAGACAGACAGACAAAAAACTAACCACAGTTTTAGCTTCTATAGCGATGTAGTAGTTCGACGGCGGCGGAGTCTTCAACCTAGCCAGGCTGAAAGCTCACACTAAGGTGTCTCACATGATCATCACTGAGATAATGTATGCAGATGATTTGTGTTTTGTGGCGGAATCCCCAGAAGGTCTACAAAGACTTATGGAGAGTCTTAATGAGTCGTGTCGCAAATTTGGCCTAAAAATCAGTGTAAAGAAAACCGAGGTAATGGCTCTGGATACACTGCGCAGAACTTCTCTCGACATCAAACTCGGTAACGACTCACTTAAACTTGTGGACAAGTTCAAATATCTGGGCAGCACTATAACATCTAGGTGCCTCCTTGATGACGAGGTCAACAGCAGAATTGGAGCAGCTGCAGCAGCATTTGGCAAGCTTCGTCTCAAGGTGTTCCGCTCACACGACATAAAGCTCACTACCAAAGTGGCTGTGTACATGGCAGTCGTTCTGCCCAACCTGCTTTATGCATCTGAAACGTGGGTCCTATACCGCAAGCATATCCGCACATTAGATAGATTCCATCTAAGATGCCTACGCGACATTATGAACATCCATTGGTCTCACCGTGTTCGAAATACGGAAGTTCTACGACGAGCTAATGTCAGCGGCATAGAGGCATATCTAATGAATCGGCAACTGAAGTGGTGCGGCCATGTCTCTCGGATGCCTGATACTGCTGTGGCCAAGCGCGTCTTTTATTCTGAGCTTCGTAAAGGCAAACGAAAACAAGGTGGCCAATTGCTGCGGTACAAGGACGTGCTCATGCGCCACATGAAGAAGTGTGACTTAGATCCATCACAATGGGAGACAATGGCTGCGGACCGATCACTGTGGAGGCGGACCGTGAGCACCAAGGTGTCAGTATATGAGAAAGTGCGCGTGACTGAGCTAGATGCTAAACGCGACGCGCTTAAGGCTCGACCACCTGTAGCCATAAATTATAACTATGTCGGAGGGGTACTGACTTGCGCTCAATGTTCTCGTACGTTTAGTGCAAAAATCGGTTACGTCAGTCACCTGCGAGCACACGAACGACGCTTGCAATAGCCATAGAAGTCGCTGTGGCCGAAATCGGTCAGGATATATATATATATATATATATATATATATATATATATATATATATATATATATATATATATATATATATATATATATATATATATATATTTTGTCCCCGAAGTAAACCTTGTACATAGATATATATATATATATATATATACTTGTACATAGATATATATAGATATATATATAGATATATATAGATATATATATAGTTAAAGAAATTAATTAATTATAATAGCAATCAAAAATAATAGTCATTCAAAACGTATTTTAAAAAGTCCTTAAAATATTACTTTCTCAGTCATAACTTTTAAAGCTTTTTTGAAATTAGGATTATAATAATGAAGCACGATAGTCTATATCAAATCAATAAAGCAGCACCCGGCTGTCGCATAACTATTGAAAATCTATTGTGTCTGCGATTCCCACGATCGAGGTAATATTTACGTGGACTCTCCGGGCGAGTCGGTGGCACTGATAATTAAATCTCTCCCCTACCGCACGCACACCCGCGCGTCGCGCCTTGACGCCCAATTCGCAACGTGCAGCAGAAATCGTAATATTTTAATTTCGCCATAACATTAAAACCAAACGTCCAATTTTAATCATTCAAAGACCAAATATTATTTACATTAACTGTACTTAGTGATAAAATAATTTATTTTGATAAGGGTCAATAGCATTATTTAAATAAACGCGTTTAAAAATAGTCCAAAAAAAATTCAAGATTTTTTAATAAAGAAATGGTTATTGTGCCTCACTCAACATAGATAGGTATAGTGTGTCGCGGACTTTTTTGTAGATATTTAAAAGATCTATAATTACTTAGAACATTTTATGCCTCTATCTTTTATAGTTTGGGCAGCGTACGCAAAATAAATAACTTTTCTGGTTGATTTTTTACACCTTGCGTCCGAAAATCCCAAATATCTTACGGAACCTTATATTTTTCCAAAATAAAAATTAGCCTATGTTCAGCAGAAATAATGCAGGATTCCAATGGTAAAAGAATTTTTCAAATCGGTCCAGTAGTTTCGGAGCCTATTCGACTCAAACAAACAAACAAACAAACAAAAAATCAAATCTTTCCTCTTTATAATAGTAGTGTAGATAATAATATCAGTAAGGATCCCACCAAAAACATAAACGTAAAAAGCGGCCAAGTGCGAGTTGGACTCGCCCATGGAGGGTTCCGCAGCAGCAATAAGGTTAATTTTTATGAAATTATATTATTTTTGATTTATTTTTATATTTCAGTCGATTTAATGAAATTTAGATTAAGGTTTACTATTTATGACGTATAAAAAAAACTACTAGCTAGATCTCGTTCAAACCAATTTTCGTTGGTAGTTTTTATAGTAATATACATCATATATTTTTTTTAGAATTATCATGCCTCTACTTTAGAAATTAGAGGGGGGGGGACACAAATTTTTCCACTTTGGAAGAGTCTCTCTCGCAAACTATTCAGGTTAGAAAAAAATGATATGAGAAACCTCAATATGATTTTTGGAGACCTATCCATAGATACCACACACGCATAGGTTAGATGAAAAAAATTTTTTTTTGTTTCATTAAGGTTTACTATTTATGACGTATAAAAAAAACTACTGGCTAGATCTCGTTCAAACCAATTTTCGTTGGTAGTTTTTATAGTAATATACATCATATATTTTTTTTAGAATTATCATGCCTCTACTTTAGAAATTAGAGGGGGGGGACACAAATTTTTCCACTTTGGAAGAGTCTCTCTCGCAAACTATTCAGATTAGAAAAAAATGATATGAGAAACCTCAATATGATTTTTGGAGACCTATCCATAGATACCACACACGCATAGGTAAGATGAAAAAAAAATTTTTTTGTTTCATTAAGGTTTACTATTTATGACGTATAAAAAAAAACTACTGGCTAGATCTCGTTCAAACTAATTTTCGTTGGTAGTTTTTATAGTAATATACATCATATATATTTTTTAGAATTATCATGCCTCTACTTTAGAAATTAGAGGGGGGGGGACACACATTTTTCCACTTTGGAAGAGTCTCTCTCGCAAACTATTCAGGTTAGAAAAAAATGATATGAAAAACCTCAATATGATTTTTGGAGACCTATCCATAGATACCACACACGCATAGGTTAGATGAAAAAAAATTTTTTTTGTTTCAGTTGTACCTATGGGGACCCCTAAAATTTTTAATATTTTTTCCATTTTTGCATCAAAATCTTAATGCGGTTCACAGACTACATCTACTTACCAAGTTTCAATAGTATAGCTCTAATAGTTTCGGAGAAAAGTGGCTGTGACATACGGACGGACGGACAGACAGACAGACAGACAGACAGACAGACAGACATGACGAATCTATAAGGGTTCCTTTTTTGCCATATTGGCTACGGAACCCTAAAAATGGAGAGCCAAGTTCAATACAAACATTATTATTATTCTTGTCTAAGGACTTCACCGTAAAAAGGCTGGAGATCTAAATGAGTGCCAAGTTCTATGGAAAATCGAAATATAAACCAAATAACATTATGAACAAAATATAATAGAGTCTATTTCTTTGCTTTATAGAATATCTATAACAATTGATATTATTTAAATAATGTTAGATCTAACTTGGCCAGTTTTCATTGCATCAGTCATTTCATAAAGTTTTAATTCTTTTTAGAGAGACATTTAGTTGTTTAGTTTTATTGTAACAAAATGTACGATGCCCGCACCTTATAGTCCTTATTTCCTTTCTGTATATTACCCGCAAAAATTCGAGCGGATTATGCTGTTAAAAATGAAACATACATTACGTTTGTGTTTTTCACTGTCATTTGACAAGTTAACATATCGTCCAATTTCCGGCAGTCGTTATCGGTTTAAGGGCCTCTTTCACCATCTCCAAGTAAAGTGTTGAGTAGTTACTTGTCAAGTAACGTTAATTGGCAAGTAAAACTTACAAGTATCTTTTGTCAATTTCACAAGCAAAAATAAAGCTCTGAGTAACTACTTGTCCGTTAAGTGAATGACATAACAAATCGTACATTACATTCGTTCAAAATGGCGTCAAATCAATCGCCTGACATTGTCATTGGCGGTGAAGAAGAAAAAAATATACCTTTCTTTTATGTTGTTACTTGTTAGTTGTTTGAGTTTGTTGTATTTGGTTTATTGTTGCCTTTGTTGTATTTGGTTTATTAGAAAAAATGGAGAAAGTGAACATCGTATTCAATATAATATTTTACTTGTAACATGTAAAAAGGATTAATGGTAGCCAGTAGGTACTAGAATATAGGTACTGTGTCATTACTCATTACTCATTAGTCATTACCTACTTGATTGAGTAAACTCATTATTGATTATTTAATGATAAAAATATAATGACCTTTGCGTTTTAGGCATTAATACCTCGATCGTGGGAATCGCAGACACAATAGATTTTCAATTGTACGCGACAGCCGGGTGCCGCTTGGGGATTGATGAGTTATTTTATGTTTTCTTAAGTTATGCACTTGGTTCGCTGTACACTTCTATATTTTTTTTTTATATCTATGGACGCTTCACACCACGTCAGTCTGGCCCCGTGCTAAGTACCTAAAGGACTTGTGTTACAGGTACCAGACAACGGAAATATATTTAATACTTTTATACTATACATATATTTAAGATTTTTATTATATCATACACATATTTAATACACATCCAGACCCGGGAACATTGAAAACTTTTTGTTCCGTCGGCGGGATTCGAACCCGCGACCCCCGGCTTGAGCGACTGACGCGCTTACCACTGAGCCACAGAGGTCGAAATCTAGCCAAAAAATCTCTTTCATCTAGGTCTCGATGTCCGTTGCAACGTATTATAGTCCAATTCATCTAATTAGTGATCAATTAAGTCAAATAAATCGATTTTTGACAAGAGATAAAGAAATTTAAACTCTGTGATTGTATAAAACCGTCAAGTAAACTCGGTAATTGGCAGATGATGTGGCAAGTAAGTTACTTGACAGTTTAATCAACGATTAGTGCTACTTGAGGGTCGTGAAATCGACACATATAGTTACGGGTGACTTTATTTGGCGAGTAGTCTACTCGACACTTTACTCGAAGGTGGTGAAAGAGGCCCTAAATAACATACCATTTATTAAATTAGTCGCAAAAACGAACAGTTAACAAAATTCGTTGTTCTCTTTTGGCTTTATCGCCCGTAAATATAAATATCCATTATTCCAATGTAATGTTATAAATGCGAAAATCTGTTAACTCATTTTCACGACCGGTGAACTAATTTTATGCAATTTGGTATGGAGTAAAATGTTCAATGAATGCTGGGGAAGGACATAAGTTTTTTATACTGAAAATGTACGGTACTCGCGCAATGAATGAAACAAAATTGCAAGTAATGTCTATTTCTCTTAAATGTTGCCTTAATTGCTGGATGTACTCTGCTACCGAGTCATATAATCACAGAAATAAATCAAGATAAGATCAAGATAAGAATTTGCTTTGCTTTTAGTTAGAAAAAATAACTTACCAGTGGAAAGAAATACCTCCTCTTGACCGATTCACTTTCGTACTTCTGTTTTTACAATAATTAGACACTGCACAATGAGGCATTTTTGCACAACCACTCCGGTGTAATCAAGTCGAGACGAGCGCGCTGACTGAATAAACGTACAACGAATCTTGCACACTTGTACAAGATTGAAACACGCGTACTCCACCCGCTTAGCCGTTCTATCTTGATTTATTTCTGTGCATATAATATACAGATACTCTATCTGTACCCCTTTAGAATATCTCTAAACGTATCTCTCTACTCTATCTGTACCCCTTTAGAATATCTCTAAGCGTGAGGGACGAAAAAGAAGATCTCTCGCCCGAGCGGTTAGCATGCTCGGTCAGGCCGAAGCCCATTGACGTCATTTCAGACGTTGTATACATATAATATCTTGCCGTTTTCCGAAACTTCGCATTGCAGGTTTGTGAGGCTATAGTTGTGGGTACCGTCACACACTATACAGGGTGCAATTATACCTTCCTGCCAAATTTTAATATATTGATCCTTGTTAAAAATAAAAATACACGTATTTTTTCTTTTACAATCACTCAGTACTAAAATGTTGAGAAATAGCTTCCGAACGTTATCCTAGAAAACACTACAATTAATGGACGTCGGAAGAAAAATCTCGATGTTACCCGTGACGTACCGCAGCGGAAAACTTGTTGTTTACAGACACTTTCGGCCGAACTATCCGAAGAGGGTGACTTAAATTATTGTCATTGCTGTAATCTATACAAGTACAAAGAATAGAAACTACTAATAAAAGTGAAAAAAGGCAATAACAAGGTCTGCTTGTGTTCGTCTGGCGTTTTGGAAACATCACATAAAATGCACAGGCAGCAGAACTTGAACAGCTTAAAATTTCGAAGCAAACTTGCAAGAATTTTAACGTGTACTACAATAAGCATATTCATGTTGACGGCTTTGGCAAATTGTCAAGGGTTTTCCAACGTATCAGACAAAGACAGTAAAATGTAATATTAAAGGTAGCAAAGTTGTACAATGTTTTGTCTCATATCTGACGTTAGAAAAATCATATTAATATCAACTGACGGTGGCAACGTTCTTTATTAATTATTAGTAAGGGTCAGGTAAAGACCTCCAACAAAATGATTTGTTTAAAAATGTTTAGTTTCCTGTGCCATAGGTATAATATTTTATCCTATTTCCTGACGACTATTCGTCCTATTTCCTATATTCTAAAGAAAATACTCATTACGCCTGTAAAACGTATTTCATTGTTAATTTGGATAATGTATCTCTATTTTGAAAGCCTTTTACGGAATATTTGAAAACGCTTCATAGTTTTTCGCCTTTTACTCGTGTTTTCGCAACAGTCTGCAAGATAAAAGCAACCTATTTCAATTATATTAGCAACAATACTTCCTTTGTGTGTTCTGTATATAAATAGAGGTATATCCGGTAGAAAGCTCGTCATACTTTTATGACGTCAATGTATCTTTACAGAATCGCCGATCAAAATTTATGAAATCTATATGAGCGTTAGACAAAATGAATTCGACATTCGACTTATGTCATGTCAATTCCATAAATTTTTATCGGCGATTTTATAAAAAAGCTTACAAAGGAAACGTCTTGGCTAGGGGTTCATCAACTTCATTGATTCCCAGATTCGTTTATCTCGCGGTTACCGTACATTTTCCAGGAAAAAACTCTCCTACTCGTATATACCTTTTCAGGACTCGAACCCATATTTGATGAAATTCCTTAAATATTTAAAATATGTCATCAAAATAGGTATCACCGTTTTCAGCGTTAAACGTAACAGACGTAAAGAAAGATAGATTTAAACATAGAAAGACAGAAAGACCGACAGACTTTCGGATTTATAATATTAGTATGATGGATATATTTCTTGTTGTTATCGGCAAAGCTCAGTGGATGTATTTAGCTGAGTGACCCTCAGGCATGGCGCAAATCGATGAGCACATTATGCTTGCAAACACATGTGGTAGTTCCCATCGTCATCAGGCCCACTAGCGCCAATTTAGTAAGAAATTAAAAAAAATCACATTTAACTATTAGCAGAAGGAAAATGTCGGTTTGCCATTTTCATTGCTTTCGGATCAAGGCGACCGCGACGCGAGACCGAGACGCGAGACCGCGACCCACTGCTTTATATTATGAAAGCCACGCCCACACGTCGCGCGACTCGGTCGCTTGCATCCGTCAGCACTTCCTATTAAGGTGACGCCTTGGTAATTTGGCTGTAGCGATGTCCATTTTTCTCAGCAATGACTAAGGCTAAGAAATTAAAGTTCACTGTCAGTATTCATCATGTCTTTGTCTTTGAATTACCCATAGCATAACACGATTGGTCAACTTTTATAACACAGAATAATCAATCAAAAAGACCTCTGTAAAAAAAGGGATTCCTATTTTGCCAACAGAGGAGAGTGATATAAGCTTCCAAAATTTGTACATAAATTGGTTCTAGTATACACTTTAATTTGTCCATAGCTTAAATGAAATTTATTTATGGTTTTTAAATAACGCGACAAAAACCATTTTGTCGCTACGCCCATTCCATTTTTTGCTGTTCCATTGCTTGTTTTCTATGAGAGGTCGCGCCAGCCTCGCATAGAAAACAAGCAATCTAAAACACATCCAACACGGTTTTTTACTTTAACATGGCGTCACCTTAATTCATACATGTATAAAGCAGTCGGTCGCAGTCTCGCGTCTCGGTCTCGCGTCGCGGTCGCCTTGATACGAAAGCTACCTTTAGATGAGTTTATGTCACGCAGATTTCAGATACTTCAATAGGCGCGACTCAGGACTGTGATTCGTTTGGTATGCTACAACATTATCTTAAAAGGTGTCGCCATGTTAAAGTAAAAAACCGTGTTGGATGTGTTTGAGATGTTGGTTGAAACCAAAATGGTTTTTGTCGCATAATTTAAAAACCATAAATACATTTCATAAAAACTATGGACAAATTAAAGTGTATACTAGAGCCAATTTATGTACAAATTTTGGAAGCTTATATCACTCTCCTCTGTTGGCAAAATAGGAATCCCTTTTTATACAGAGGTCTTTTTGATTGATTATTCTGTGTTATAAAAGTTGACCAATCGTGTTATGCTATGGGTAATTCAAAGACAAAGACATGATGAATACTGACAGTGAACTTTAATTTCTTAGCTTTAGTCATTGCTGAGAAAAATGGACATCGCTACAGCCAAATTATCAAGGCGTCACCTTAAATGCTATGCGTCCGCTAACCTGTACAAGTTAGAAATACATAGAAAGCAGTAGTGTCGCTTCATGTCGCCGGCTTCCAACTTGTACCTTAAGAAGACTGAGAAATTGTGGTTAACAAAACATCTATAGTACCTAACTGTATATTTTGTAGTATAACTATTGTGGTGTATTGATAAATAAAGATGAACGCGCCTACTATGGAAGTAGTGGGGATGGCGGGAGTGATCGGCTGACGTCAGTGACGTCTGTCGATCACTTCCTTGTCAACCGCCGCCAGAGTAGTACAGTGTTCAGTTATACAATAATGCGTGTTTAATTTACTGGCCCAGCCATTGTACAATGTACATAATAATTAATATACTGTACACAATATACACAGGCACACTAGCCTGCAGCTGTAGTTGACGACAGCACAACTATGTCGTCAGTATTCCAGTTATAAGTTCGCCGGTCCATCGATCGCATGTCATTGACCTCGCTAAGATGGTCGTTAGAGGATCGAAATGATGATTAGGTACTTTGTAAATGTAGATGTAAGGTAGATTATGTATATTTTAACTTCGTTTGGGCTTTATTTTTTGTAAAAAATAAATTCTGATTGATGTGATTTGCCTTAACTTTTTCTGTTTATAATCTTGTGGTATTATGACCAATCGCTTAGTAAATTTTTTAAAACAAACACCGTGGCTATAAAACAAATCAAAGATTATTGCCACAAGGTCTATTTGATGTTTTCCGCGATTTAAAAAAACATTGATAATCGAGTTGAAGCCATTTTTTGTGTTACGATAAAAACAACGTACTCATAATAATTATGTCCTTATCGGGACTTATAGCCATACCAAAGTTTTGAGTTAATCAGTTTCAGAAACTCATATTCTCATTTTATATATTATGTACTGCAGAAGTTTCGCCATTTTTCACTTATCCCGGGTACCCCCTTAAATAGCGTAATATCGGAAATATATTTTGCGATATTGCATATTATTGTAAAATGCACATGTAGGATCCAGGCGAGGAAACAGGTCAGCTGCTTGGCCCATATCACACTTGACGTGCTGGGATCGGGATCGATCATCTCCTACTTGGAGAGCTATAATACTTAATTTTCCTGTTGCATTTTAGTAGGTATGTTTGTAACTACAGGGCCTATAGCCGAAACTTTTTCGTTTTCGCTTCGTTATAGAATCGCCGATCAAAATGTATAGAATTGACCTAAGACGAATCGAACGTCAACGTCATATTAACGAACGCTAATGTCAATTCCATACATTTTCATCGGCGATTCTATAACGAAGCGAAAACGAAAACATTTTGGCTCACCTCCCAGGTATCGCGCGCGGCGCGACTTTGCTCGTACAGTATACTGAGGTACTCTGAGAACTTGATGGCGGACCTCCGTAAATTACATTGAATTAACATAATTCGACTATGACGTTGGTCTGTCAACTGCCTATGAATCAATTTCTTCGATGGTACATTTTCTGCGTCAAAAAGTATCATATTTTCACATTGTCTATGTATGTTTTACCGAATCGGTCTATTATGTATATAATAGTTTCGTAGCCTATTTATTGCAAACTACATTGCAAACAATCATTTTTTTCTTTATAATAATTATAATAATACTCCCCACCGGTTTCGGTGACGGTGGCCGGTTTCATTGAAACCAGGCTAGGTACGCAGGGGTAATTTTATAGTGCCCAGGTGTGTGCTCAGTACACAAGAGCACTCTCTATTCCTTTTACACTAATAACCCAGTGGGACGAAAGACCGACACGACTGGCGAGAGATCATGCGCAGGAGATCATCTTACTTGTCAGACAATCAGGTGATCAGCCTGCATTGTCCTAACTAAACTTGGAAATAATATGTTTCCAACGCGGGAATCGTACCCACGACCTTCGAGTCAAAAGCGACGCTCTGGACCACTGGACCACGGAGGCGTTCTTTATAATTAGTATAGATAACGCTATATGTTACCTGCAACTTTATTGTTTTGTAATACCAGAGACCAGACATAGTATGTCTGGTCTCTGGTATTAGTTTGGGGAAACCGTTCATTCTTTCGATATCTATCTTATGTCCTCTGCCGAGACTCAAATATATATTAAGTCTATATCAAATTATTTTTATTACTTAAACTTATTCAATGCAAATTATCAATGACATATTTTCCCTATAACATGAATAATTTTAGGTACTAAGCCTTGGTGTCAAACAAAGAATTTACTTACAAAATAGCTAAATAAAACTCATTAGGTCTGTATTATGTTAATTTGAGGTTAGGAAATAAGCCTAATTAGAGTCGTGTAAATGCGTGCGCAGAGCTGATCGATATAGCGCGCTCTCCCGGCTCCCCTCACTTAATTCCTTTGTTAAATATGAGTTAAGGAAGGTCGTATAGTTATACTAGTATAGAGTCAAGGTATACAAAGGTTCCCCCCGATGGTTGCTCGCCTTGTCGTGGCGGTGGGGCTCTAGTAACCGCGGCTTGGACAACCGCGGTGAAGCGAAGAGGCAACCAGGGCCGGCCGGTGTCGCCGCCTGGCCCGAGGAGGGCGCTCCCAGCGGACTGGAGGAGTCCGCTGCGGATGCGCACCGAGGTGGGGCCGCAGAGGAAGAGGCAAGTAGGTATTACGGTGCGCCGCTTGCCCTATCCTCTGCGGCCGAGGACGGATCGCGGGGGGGAGAGGCATTGTGGTAGGTTGCCGCTTTCCCTACCCCACCTGCGAGCTGGCCGTTCCGTTTGAACGGCATTGGTGGGGCCGCAGAGGAAGAGGCAAGTAGGTATTGCGGTGCGCCGCTTGCCCTATCCTCTGCGGCCGAGGTGTGGTCGGTGGCAGAGCCACAGACCTGATCTGCCACATGGCCTCCAAGTAGCAGACTCGGGGGGCGTCTGCTACAGCCCTGGTGGGGGCCGAGGAGGAGGGCGCACGTGTTGTGCGCCCATCGTGGAGTCTTCGGACCGCTGGCGGGGTCGCGGATGTGTGTATCGTTCCCGTGACCCCGTCAAAAGGCGGCGTGGCGGAAGATGGGGGGGGGTTTTAGTGGGTATACCGTGGTCTCATCAGCTACGGGAGTCCCACATCACCGCTCGGGTCGCCCCCTGCGCCTGGGTGGTATGCGTAATGCATTTCCCCCTCCGGGAAAAAAAAAAAAAAAAAAAAAGGTATACAAAGGTTATAAACTTGTTTTCTTATTAAGAAAAAAATCATAGGTCTTCTAGTCTTTGTTTGTCATATTAGAATACATGAAAGCTAAATACAGCGGACCTTGAATTGTCATAAGCTGTTTATCTTTATGAGTAGAAAAGTAGATGTTGTGTACGCAACTTCGTGGCGTACTAAGTTTATCGCATATAAACTGTCCTATGTCCTTTCGAGAGACTGGCCACTGGACCACTGTAACAAGTGGTACAGTTATTTAGTGATTCAGAAAAAAGTAAGGTTTAAAGAGATATTAGAATCTCTAAGAGTGGGCTGCACCAAAGGCGTAGTTAAAGTTAAGGTTATCGTCAAATATGGCGTCCATAATGGACTTTTACTAGGGATTTCACAGTTCATTTGACTTTTTGTTATAGTTAAAGTTATAGTTAAACTAAGTTGGTGCAACCCACTCTAAAGCAATTTTTGGAAAACATTTCTATTAACATTTTTAAAACAGTAGAAATGCCAATATTTTTGCGACATTCTACAAAAGCCAAATCAGTATATTTTTGTGACCTTGCTGGTTGTGGGTTAACCCTCAATAATGTAATATATTCAACCCTTACACCACCTGTTGGCGACGTCCAATGCGGTCGATACGACCCCCGCATAATTGAACCCGCAGAGCCACAGAATTATGTCTATCATTTAAACTAAGTATAATATGAAAAATAACTTGTTATTAAGAAAACATGGTAGTACATTATTGTGTTTTCTCTACTAATTAATTACAGCGCTGTTTGAATAGGTTAACCTATAAAACCTTTAAAATCAGCCATAAAAGGAAAAAATATCGTAGGCTAACTATGTACTAAAAGATACAAAAAGCTATATGTCCATGGACAAACTTTCCTGTTCTGCGACTCGATATAGCTGTGGTAAACTGACGTACCTAAATAGACCCAAAAATGATTTCTTTCATAATAATTCTTATAACTCCTAACTCATATGTTTTGTATACCTTTTTAACCGATTATCAAAGGTTTTGTACGTTAAATTGAAAGCCTTACCAGCTTTTAGGGTGTGCTTGCTTTGACACTATCACGAAAAGTAAATTACGCGGTGGCGAGCCATTTCCGCAGCAGTTAACGACGGTAAATATTATTACAGGCGCTTTGCTAGTGCAGATCTAGCACAACTTTAAGATTGATGGGGGTACTGGCCCTTTAGCCAAGACGTTTCCTTTATCGCTTCTTTATAGAACCGCCGATCATAATGTATGGAATTGACATAAACGTTCGTTAATATGACGTTGATAGAGACGTTGACGTTTAACTCTTCTAATGTCAATTCTATACATTTTGATTGGCGATTCAAACGTCTTTGCTACAAGCGTACCTACGTAACGTACTATCACAGAAATTGTTTATAGGCAGATGGCGGACCTGTGTAATTTGATCGGGTCATAGGAAGCCCAGCCATGCTAATATTGACTTATTAAAGAATAACAGACGGACACACATACAGTAAAAATATTACTTTAAAAAGTTTAAACTAATCTAAGTTTATAAAAATTAAAAGATTTTACGTTTAAAAATATCTAGAAAGTAATAACCACTTTAGAATTAAGACAAAATTGAACACTAACCAGTAAAACTTAAAAGCACTAACGTTCCTTAAATTCAATATAAGTCTAGAATCTAGACATAAAGCGTTGCACTAGGTCAATTACAAAGTTTCGACAGTTTATAGTCTCCTAAACTAATATTAGAACTCTACAATCTACATTATTCTTCATTAACATAAAGTAATGGCATTGCAATGTGACTGATGACTCAAGTTGGGAAGATAGCTTCGTATTTCAGTTATCTTTAGACTAAACTTATTTCAGTTAATACACTAATAGAAGCAATTTACAGTCGCTTTATTAAAACTAGGGTTTTCTTGGGTATTTTAGAAATAATAAAATGACAGTGAAGAATATTAAAAACAAAATAGGCTTTTTTAAGAGGTGAACAACGTTGCTAAATAAATTTTTACTTCAAATACCAAATTACTATGGGCTTTGCTTTTATACCACTTGCATACTTTATTTAATTGGTCGAGTAATTTTTAAGGCCATGAATACATTTTGACAAGAAAATTATATATTCGTTTATACTCGGTTAGCCTATAACTAGATTAAATTATTTATTACGTCATAAAAGTGCTATATCAAAAATACGTGTACGAAAATTCTTATTTCTTGACCAGTAACCAAGCTACCTTCTTGCAATATTAAAAAGGGTATATTAAGTAAGGAAGCGCAGATAAATAAAGAGAGAATTGATTGAACCAATGCTCGGAGCCCAGAGGTCGTTTGAGGTTTGTTTGTTTCATAGGAAGGTTTTATAGATTGCTATTTTTGTTCATCGTCTTACCTTACTAGTAAACAAATGTTAAATATGTGTTTTTCCTTACTGTAAAGTATTTTTTCATTCAGGCAAAGTTATTTCTGGGTAAAGGTTCACTTTACATTACAACTTGACGAGGTTATGTGATGTATATTTCAATGAGTAATTCAAAACTGAACTTTACTTTCCTCATAACAAGATACACATTGTATTGACAGACTTACCACTCACTCGGTCACAGTGTTGGACTGCCTTTTCAAATTTTGAATTAGAATTAGTATAGGGTCCACATTTAAGTTACGGAATTTTTCGTAAAAAGCGTTTTTTAAAAAGCTCCAAGAAGCAATCTTCTCAAATGTGATCCGCCAATATATTTTAATATAATATCGCCTATTGTTAGGCAATGGACGATGGAATACCCAATACTAATTACTAGCTTTAAACCGAAAAGCATTTTATACGGTTTCTATGACAATAGATTATAAATTCGAAAGCCTCTAAATATTCCCCCTTTAAAAATATAACATAAGATCCCGGCAAACTTTAGCCGTATATGTAATTAAATCGGAGCTGAATCGTATGAAGTCAAAAATCAAGTTAATACTGAAATTGCTGAATCATGAAAAATGAAAAAACAACGTTGCATAAAATTTAAAAATTAAAAAATATATTCTACTGCAGTAAATTTTACTTTTAATAATATTCCCAAAGTTTTTATTTACTAAAAGATAATTTCAACGTAATGACCATTTTAAAAACAATATCTTTTTAACCGACTTCAAAAAAGGAGGTTATGAGTTTAACAGTTTTCCCCGTGGTAAATGTGAGTATAATCCCAAACGCAAAGACGTTTGTACAGCGCAGACCGCAATACAAAGGAAACGCGAGTGTACTCTGATCCGTACTTGTGAGGAAAAATTTCGGATAATCCAGCTTTTAATGACTTATATTAGATTGGCTATTTTGGTATAAGCCCTATCTTTTTTTATTATAGATTCTATTCATTGCTTTTGACTATTTTTATTAGATATTTTTTGGATAATCCAAGCGTATATTAATCACTATAGATAATTGCTTTCTTCTTTGATAAAAGAGTAGCCTAAATCCTTTTACATGGTCCAATAGTACTTCTGTGCCTGTGCTTGTATTTGTGTAAGTTTTTTTAATAATTGAGCAAATAATAAATACCTTTTTTGTTTCCAACGTATGCGCCAAAATTAGTTTATTGCGTGGGATGCATTTTCCAGGATAATAAAATATATCCTATATCCTTTCTCGGAACCTAAAGTGTCTCCATACCAAATTTCAGCAAAATCGGTTTAGCGGTTTGGGCGTGAAGAGGTAATAAATAGACACACTTTCGTATTTATAATATTTGTATGGACGTATGGATAATCCAGAACCCTATTAGAATTAATATAATTCCATGACCCACCTTTCCCTTGCTAAGAACATCAACATAAGGTGCTACGAAGTGGTACGCTACATCGCGGTGAGCTACGAAGTGCTACGCTACATCGCGGTGAGCTACGAAGTGCTACGCTACATCGCGGTGAGCTACGAAGTGCTACGCTACATCGCGGTGAGCTACGAAGTGCTACGCTACGTTGCGGTGAGCTACGAAGTGCTACGCTACGTTGCGGTGTGCTACAAAGTGCTACACAACATCGCGGTGAGCTACGAAGTGCTACGCTACATCGCGGTGAGCTACGAAGTGCTACGCTAAGTTGCGGTGAGCTACGAAGTGCTACACTACATCGCGGTGAGCTACGAAGTGCTACGCTACATCGCGATGAGCTACGAAGTGCTACACTACATCGCGGTGAGCTACGAAGTGCTACGCTACGTTGCGGTGTGCTACGAAGTGCTACACAACATCGCGGTAAGCTACGAATCTCTACGAGTTATTGCCGCGTGCTACGAAACGCTACGAGAGCTTGTAAAGCTCTCGTAGCTCTAAAAATAATCATTATACACTGATTTATATTAATTTCTTGAAGTGTGAAATTTTTTGCACTTTTTCCGAGATATTTAACTCTCATGACACGTGACGTGATTGAAAATTCGTAAAAAGTAGAGAGTAGACTGCCGGCGCGGCGTAGGATAGTTTTTTCTTCAAATTTCAAGCCTTTCTGCTGTTTCGTTTACGCGGGGTTCTTTCTGATGGCACTCCCGGATTATTTTTTTCAGATCAATAGCCTAAAATAGTTAATACATAAATAGCACGTACCAATATACAACTACACACAATACATACTATAACTCGTCCCACAGGAGTTCTGCAATATTCTGGATGCAGTGAGATCGGTTCTCGGCGGGACTGTAATTTAATTACTAATACTTTACCCGATATCGATAGTTCTAGAGTATTTTGTTGTAAAATGCACTTAGTTTTAGGGTGAGTTCACGTACGAGGCGAGTCTAATAGAAAGCCCAATTTAGGGATCGATTTAGACCGCGACGGGTAGATTTCTAGATTTGTATTGATTTGACAGACATCAATTGCGTGAGACGCCACACAAGTCTGTTTATACAATACTTTAGAAATTCGTCTACGCGTTGCGTTTTGGTCTGAATTAACCCTACGTTTTAATTGCCTAGTAAAAAAGCTCAGTTTTTATATCGCTTCCATCGTGTCGACTTGTCATTTTAAAATATAAAATAAAACTGGCTAAGTGAGATTCGGATTAAATAAATGGTACATTTGTCATGTGTTTTAAAAATATTTATAAGCGCAGTTCATGATTATTGTTTGACATTGACTTGCTATGCGATAGCCCGACCAAATAACGTAGATCGCCCAATTACTTATCATATAATTCTTCTAATGGTATATTATCTGTTAAAATTTCGTTTCGGCTTCCCAAAGCTACATACATATTATAATACATAATACTCGAAACTCATAACCCTTCTGGCATAGTTGGGTAATCAACCATAATCTAGCGCCATAAGCAATAAGTGGACATGAAACATAACTTACAGTAAATGGGTCCAGATTGTATGGACCCGTCATTATTGAGGCTACACTCAGTAGAATAAATTGTGGGCATTATTATAATACCACTTGTATCTCACTGAGATGGTGAAATAGAGGAATAAATTAAGAGATACAGTTTTTTTGACAAAAACTTAGCTTTGTTAACATTATGGTCAAAACTGAGTTAGAGTAGCTATATTAGTATGTGAAAATTGTTCCCTTACTGCTCCGTAACGGTTGGAACCACTTTCATAATTTTTTGGACAATTTTAGTGTGTTTATCTGGTAGGTGCGAGAATCAGCCACATTTTTCATACCCAAAACAACATACACAGAACAATGTCACTGGATCATCAATTAACACGATAACATTTTAAGACGTAGCTATTTTCAAAGCTAACTACTAAGTACTAAACCATGTAAAAACTAAATCGTTTAGCGGCGAGTTATTTAAGTGTGAACCTAACAAGCAACTGAGCTCTAGGAAGGTAGGGGGAAAGGGGGAGGGGTAGGGTTGCCAGGTCGCCAAACCTAATAATAATAATAATATCCATGGACTCTTCACATCAGTGGTGTAAAGAGTCCGTGATGTGACACCACGTTAGTCTGGCCCCGCGCGACGTACCTGAAGGATTTGGGTTAGTGGTACCAGACAACGAAAATGTAATAGTTTCATTTATACTAAACATAATATATTTAAGATTTCTATTACAATATGATGCACATATTTATTGCACATCCATGACCCAGGAACATGGAAAACATTTTGTTCCGTCGGCGGGATTCGAACCCGCGACCACCGGCTTGAGATACCACGCGTTCAACCACTGAGCCACAGAGATCGTTACGTCATGTACCCGAAGAACTGGACAGCCGGACTTAGCGTTTTTATATTATAGTATTGAGGATATCATCTCGGTATTTCAATAGGTTCGCCATAAACGCCTCCGTGGTCCAGTGGTCTAGACTCTTATAGAGCGTGGCTCTTGACTCTGAGGCCGTGGGTTCGATTTCCGCGTTGGAAACATGTTATTTCCAAGTTTGGTTAGGACAATGCATGTAAAAAGTCGGTCCTGCGCCTGATCTCTCGCCAGTCGTGTCGGTCTTCCGTCCCACTGTGTTACGAGAGTAAAGAAATAGAGAATGCTCTTGTGTACTGCGCACACACCTGGGCACTATAAAATTACTCATGCGTACCTGGCCTGGTTTCAATGAAACCGGCCACCGTCACTGAAATCAGTGTGGGGAGTATTATTATTATTAGGTTCGCCATTGCACATACTTTGACGTTAGTGGGATTTCCGCATATGATTGTGCAACAAAAGCCGGACTCTTTTAAATTTTATCCAGACACGCCTGAAGTATGTCCGGCTTTGTCCGGACGTCTAGCAGCCCTATAGGGGGAAGAGTGGGGGGTGGGCGATCGATCGCTGACGTCTACGTTAGTCGCACATTAAAAACACATTATTGTAGCCGATTGTAAAATTATTGTAATTAAGACACAGCTGATCGTTTATAGTACATGTGGTAACATAAGCTTCTGAAGAGTGACTTTGCAATGTGACGATGAGTTGTGATGCATTTGTAAATTAAACCTTATTAACGATACGAGAAGATACATATTAGATTGACAGATTTACAGTTCCGGAATTAGGATGCCTTTTCTAAGTTTGAAAATCCATCGCATCGTCTCATCACGTGAACTATGTATATGAAAATGCAATGAAAACTGACGCTAAGAGCCACACAAACATGTCTAATGTCTATACTTTAAAAAATTCGGAAGATTTTAGGCATTGCTAACCCCTTTTTTTAATCAGTCGCAAAGGATTTATAGTTTTGGCCAGTTAAGCTGATCGCACATTTGTCAGCACCGTACGCGCCGTACGCGTCGAACGCACCGCATAGTACACGAAATACGGCGCGGACGGTGCGGACGAATGTGCGAGGTTTCACATCATATCATACAACGAATTCTAAAATGCGGCGCGTACGGCGCGTGCTTGCTGATAAATGTGCGATTACCTTTATGGTACGAGCACTTATGTCACAATATAAGTATCACACAGTAAAGTAACTAAGCCTTGTCTTTAAAATAAGAACTTTCTAACAAAGGTTTTTACGCACAGCAGACGAAGATAATAAGATCTTGTATCTTTGATTAATCTTGATAGTTATAAGCCTGGGTAAATGTTTTTGTTGCAATTTGATTTTAATATTATTTATCTAAAATCGCGCTTATACAGCATGACTGGTGAGACATGTTCAATACTCGAGGACGTGATATTAGGCTATTATAGTAAGTAGTTGAAAAAAAAAATAATATCAATTGATTACTGAGTAAATGTAGCATAAAGTTAAATAATTATTTACCCAACGCACGGTCACCGCGTGCGGGAGGGATAGCGCGGGGCGCGGGGCGCACGTCGCCGCACCGGCCGCATAGTAATTTACTAAGTGTCCATGATTTATTTAATTAAAGGAAAATTTGGTCAAAAATTAAGTACCTAATTTTATTACATAATTATAATGAGAATCGACTACTCTCCATAAGTATCGGTAATGTATCACCAGTCATGCGGTATATCAAGCCTTCACTCGATTCTACTGGTCAAGTATAAAGATGTTTTACTGTATGTTAATTATATTGTGCTAATAGCAAGTTTCGTCACCGAATTTCAGTTGACCTCTGCTCTACTTTACCAAGACTTTTCCACATTATTTATTCAACAAATCCATGCATCTTTAAAACACATAAAAGTAGACCGAAACTTAGTTCTGAAATGTGTTGAAAGTAGCGACTTATGAACTGCTGATACAACAACAGATTTTTTTAAATGAAATAAGGGGGCAAACGAGCAAACAGGTCACCTGATGGAAAGTAACTTCCGTCGCCCATGGACACTCGCAGCATCAGAAGAGCTGCAGGTGCGTTGCCGGCCTTTTAAGGGGTAATAGGGTAGGGGAGGGTAGGGAAGGGAATATGGGAGGGTAGAGAAGGGAATAGGGGAGGGTAGGAAAGGGAATAGGGGAGGGTAGGGAAGGGAATATGGGAGGGTAGAGAAGGGAATAGGGGAGGGTAGGGAAGGGAATAGGGGAGGGTAGGGAAGGGAAAAGGGTAGGGGATTAGGCCTCCGGTAATCTCACTCACTCGGCGAAACACAGCGCAAGGGCTGTTTCACGCCGGTTTTCTGTGAGCCCGTGGTATTTCTCCGGTTGAGCCGGCCCATTCATGCCGAAGCATGGCTCTCCCACGGTATGTTTAGAATATATTATATCCAGCAGATGTTTAATTATTTGCCTGTTTAACCACTTCCTAATAAGTGCCAAATAGGTTATCCACCACATAATTTGACAGATGAAGTATGGAGAATCTGTCAAAAAAGTTGTGGAAAGCCTATTCGACACTTTATCAGGAAGTGGCGAAACAGGCCCTAAAATGTTTATTTATTTAAAAAAGTAATTTGTTTTTCGCGCGTGAACCGCACAATGTTCCGGGATAAAAAGTATTCTATGTCCTTTCCCGGGGGCCGGGACTCAAAGTATAATGTAGAAAAATTACTAGTGACCATAGTTACATTTAACTGTGGAAATAACCGAATTCCTCCGCAACACTACAATTTGAACATGAATTCAATCTCAAGACACCGCACTTAAAATCCGCGACATCTTCAACCTCATTTTTCAAAGCCAGATTTAAGTGTTTGATATGCCCTCGATCTAAGCGGGGATCGACAAAGGCGGCAAATCGCTTTCCGATAACTAACAAGACAAAGCCCGAGTGGCGCCGTCAAAGAGATATTATGTTGATAAATCGCCCGTGCTCCTCACATTGAAATATGTAGCTGTATTGAGCAGGTTGTAGCGTTTAAATATTGCTAAATATGTATAAAATGTTCTTTACTAGTTGACGTCAGACAGACAGACACACTTTCGCATATATATAATACTACATGACGCCCGCAACTCTCTTGCGCCAAAATTCGTTTATCGCACGGGAACCGTACATTTTTAAGGGATAAAAAGTATCTTATGTCCTTTCCCGGGACTCAAAGTGTTTCCATACCAAATTTCAGCAAAATTGGTTCAGCATGTTTTCACGCTAGAGGCAGCATAAGCTTATACAGTAATAGTAAATGCAGTAAATAAAGTTTTGTTTGACGTTTGACAACATTTCTGTCAATTGATATGACGTGTGCACTGTGCAACTTGTTGGATTTTGGTCGGATTATTTACAATAAGTGCTAGTAGCGCTCTCTGCTTTACGCTAACATCAACCAATATTTCTGGATTTTTTGCTAAACCGATGATGATGATGATTATTCAACGGTACATGCATTGTTGTTGCATGTAAAACGCCACAAAGCTATGCCCTCGATATCCACAATTGATATTGCACTGTAGTGTATCAACGTAGGGCTGCCACTTGCTCGAAAATTGCTATACTTTATACCAAGTATTGTGAGAAGAAAATTGCAAACGTGACAACCCTAGACGTAGCCGTTGTGTCCATAATGAAACACAGGGCTACCACCAACAAGTTTCCACATGAGCACGAACCAGTGTGTGAAAATGTTGCACGATTGACAACCCTAGGGCACAGCCGTTGTGCCGATAATGAATGCTCTAGATTCCAGAGCTTTCCACGATTGGAAACATGACTGGAGAAAAATCCGATTCAAGTCTGATTCAAGATTGTTCCTATTTAATTAGAATCGAAGAAATTTTTGGATTTTTTAGTATGTGGTCTAGTTAAAATTTAACTATTAATTCTAATATTATAAATGCGTAAGTGTGCCTGTCTGCCTGTCCGTTTGTCTGTCTGTTTATTACCTCTTTACGTTCAAACCACTGAACCGATTTAGCTGGGTATGGAGATACTTTGAGTCCCGGAAAAAGAGACAGGAAACTTTTTATCCCAGAAAAATGGACGCTTCCGGTGCGAGAAACGAATTTTGGCGCAACGTAGTTGCGGGCGTCATCTAGTTTAACATTAAGGCCGTCCCCCGAGCAAACGACCTTGGCCATACATTTGCCGCGTTGCCGAGATCGCACCAAAACCGTCCGTCCGTCCGTCCGTCCGTCCGTCCGTCCGTCCGTCCGTCCGTCCGTCCGTCCGTCCGTCCGTCCGTCGGACTATTAGAGCTATACGATTGAAACTCGGTAAGTAGGTGTAGTCTGTGAACCGCATTAAGATTTTGATGCAGAAATGGAAAACTTATTAAAAATTTTAGGGGTCCCCATAGGTACAACTGAAATAAAAAAAAAATTTTTCATCTAACCTATGCGTGTGGGGTATCTATGGATAGGTCTCCAAAAATCATATTGAGGTTTCTCATATCATTTTTTTCTAACCTGAATAGTTTGCGAGAGAGACTCTTCCAAAGTGGTAAAATGTGTGTCCCCCCCCTCTAATTTCTAAAGTAGGGGCATGATAATTCTAAAAAAAATATATGATGTAGATTACTATAAAAACTACCAACGAAAATTGGTTTGAACGAGATCTAGCCAGTAGTTTTTTTTATACATTATAAATGGTAAACCTTAATCTAAATTTCATTAAATCGACTAATATATAAAAATAAACTAAAAAACCTTTAATTTCATAAAAATAAACCTTATTGCTGCTGCGGAACCCTTCATGGTCGAGTCCAACTCGCACTTGGCCGCTTTTTTTTACTTATCTTAGTTCAAAATTAGCCTAAAAAAATTTAAAACGGGGAATATGTAGTTTATGATATTGTCGATCTATTAGCGTGTGTTTCAAATAAAAGTGATTTGTAAATACTAAGGAGATGCTGAATGTATGCTTGAATTTTAATAAATTGGCTTTACTTTGGAAGCTGATATCATGAGTATAATAAACGAAAATAGAAAATTTAAAACGGGGAAAAGAATGTTGAGATACTGAAGATTATTGTTATATTCTTATTATAACTCTGTAGCTTTCAAATTATGAGTTTATAAGGCTCTAAATACGGTAAATTACGGATTATCCATAGGGAAGGCCCTTAAAGGGGCCCCTCTACAGTCCACACGTTTCTTGATCACTGGTCATAACTACCGCCATGATGACGAAGGTGTCCATAGCCCAAATTAATGTCGATCATGAGATATGTACACACTGTGCCTTTTTTTGTTCATTAAAGGCATGCATTATAGCGCAGTCAACAGAGCACGTGAGGCATGCCCGAGACGCATGCCCTCTGACCGTATCCAAAACTTCCGCTTTGTTCTTTTACATGACAATGTTGGCGTTCCGTTCGTTGACGCATTCAATTATTGAATGCGCCAATATGAAAGTTGAATTTCAAAAGATCATGAAAATTGAAGATGAAAGTGCACAGTGTGGATATAGCTATTGGCAATCACTGTCGAAAGTCGTAATCGCTTCTTTTAGTCCATGATGAGTAAACGTGGTAAGGATGCAGTAGATTACAATCCATACTTCCATACTAATATTATAATTATTGCGAAAGTGTGTCTGTCTGTCTTTTACCTCTTCACGCCTAAGCTGAAATTTGGTATGGAGATACTTTGAGTCTCGGGAATGGACACAGGACTTTTTATACCGGAAAAATGTACGGTTTCGGCGTGATAAACGAATTTTGGCGAACAGAGATGCGGGTGCCATCTTTTAACTGATTAAACTTGGCTTGTCTTGTTTGTATCCGCTTCAGAATAAAATTCAAACTTTTCAAGGTTTTGCCATAATCGTGGCATGGTCGTTAATTTATTTAACAGGGCAATAAAATTTTTACCTTTCAGAATACGTAGTTTAAATTCAGTAATGACCTACTAACCTAAAACTGAGACGGAGAACTTGTTTTATGTAATGCTTAATTTTAAATCGTGAACTATTTTTAGAGTTACATTCTTTCGAGTTTAAATTCTCTTGCGATTTTTAGTTCATCCAGGGAAAGGTGAATTCACAAAGGCAATGTATCTGTCTGTTACCTTTTCACATTCACACAAATTTTGGTCAAATTTGGTTCGAAAGCTTTGAATTAAGTAAATGCCATGTACCTACGTTATAATTATTATACAGGGTGTAACAAAAATAAGTGATAATACTTTAGGGTGTGTACTTAGTATGGGGAAACTCGTGACGCTCTGGCCCTTGCCCATACAAAAGTGAAAAAAATTTTTAGTCTTTCAGAGCTGCTACTTTCACAGTGAACTCTCTACAAGGAACACGTACACACCCTAAAGTATTATCACTTATTTTTGTTACACCCTGTATATCATCAATTTTTTAACGCAAAAGTTTGTAAAAAAGATGATTAGTTTGAAATTAATGTAAACGAAATAGTCGTGTGAAATAAAATGTTCTCTTATCTTATTATTTCACGCTTACTGGATTATGAAAGTGAAAAAATCAGAGAAAATCCTTGTGTATTGTGCACACACCAGGACAGTTTAATATCACCAACGACCAAACTGAAATCCCTTCGAGAAGAGAGAGCGGAACAATAGCTTACGTAACACTATCAAAACAATAAAGTATCAACATATTTTATTGACGGACAATAGTCAATAAAGTTATTCAAAGAAGCCTTTGATCGAAGTCGAAGTGCAAGCCTGTGTTGGCGAGGGGCCAACCTGGGGCGCCCCCTCAGTCCCGCTAGCGGGGGCCTAAAAGCCTAGAAGCCAGTCAAATCACGTCCACAGCTTCACGCGTATAGCGCTATAAAATGGCTTTTGGATGATTATATTCTAGGTCTTTCTTACGGCTTTCTCTGTTTTTTATTTTATTTTAGAACAGTGGATATATTTGTTATGCTTGCGCTTTTAAAGGGCTGCTAGCCAAATATTGATAAGATATACACGGGTTGGTCTGTCTGTCTGTTACCTCTTCACGCCCAAACTGCTGAACCGACGATTTTGTTCTAGGTCTTTCTTACGACTTACTCTGTTTTTTAGGGTTCCGTAGTCAACAAGGAACCCTTATAGTTTCGGTCTGTCCGTCCGTCTGTCCGTCTGTCCGTCTGTCCGTCTGTCCGTCTGTCCGTCGCTGGTTTGCTCAGAGACTATAGGACCTACAAAGCTGTAATTTGGCATGAATATACATATTAATAATGCCGACAAAATGGTACATAAAATATTTAAAAAATATTTTTTTATGGTACCTCCCCTAAACATCAAGCGGGGTTGAATTTTTTTTTTCGCGCCCACCCCATCGTGTGGGGTGTCGTTGGATAGGTTTTTTTAAAAATATTATGAGTTGACTTCATAAGTTATTTAGTAATAGTCGATCAACTAAAAAAATGTATTCGGCGAAGTATAAAGGAACTTTTCGTTCAAATTCCTTTGAGATGATGTTGTTAGTAGTGTAAAACATGTTATAAATGTACATTCATTGACCATACAGAAATTTTCGAAAACTAGCGGTGCTACGGAACCCTACATTGTGCGTGGCCCGACACGAACATGGCCGGTTTTTATTTTTTATATTTTATTTTCGAACAATGGAAATATTTATTACGCTTGCGCTTCTGTAGGGTCATCTGTTAGCCAAAAACTAACACGGGTCCGTCTATCTATTACCTCTTCAGTCTTCACGCCCAAACTGCTGAACTGATTTAGCTGAAATTCGGTATGAGACTTTGAGTCCCGGAAAAAAACATAGCATACTTTTTATCCCGGAAAAATTAAGGTAACGAATATCTGTGCAATGGACAGAGGGTGTAGTGCGAGTTTTATTCGATCATACGCATCAAGCACGTTAACGCGAATTTGTATGGGATCAAAGCGGTATCCACGTTAGCCAGTAGATGGCGCTGCTTTGATCCCATACAAATTCGCGTTAACGTATTCGATGCGTATGATCGAATAAAACTCGCACTACACCTTCTGGAGTTGCTTGCGTCAACCAATGGTTGAATGAATACTACATACATTTTTATTGAAAATACAGTTATTATTTAGTATTTTTAACTTGTTATTATAAACTACTAATTAATGTTATTTATATACTACTAATGAACAAATTTTATGATAAAGCCCACAAAACGATCAAAGTTGGAATCTTCTTTAATGTCTACAATCACGATAGTGAAATAACTTAATAACATACTAAATCATCTTAATAGCATACTTTGGCACAATGTGACGTTAAAATTGCTATAAAATGTGTTAATAATTATATACAAGACATTTTTAGGTACAGAGTAAACATAGATAATTAGGTATAGCTCGTCAAAAATGATTTATTTTTTTAACAAAACTTTATTCTAACGCAGCGGTATAAAAATGACTTTCCTAAGCATCACTTTCCTGAAATAATGTTTAGAATGCTCTGTTCAGTTTATTTGTGTATGTTAGCTAGAAAATATTCAGTTTTTATTTGATGCTTAAGGGGATGTTCCGAAATTTGTCCCAGTATACTTACTATAGCCAGGGCTTATGACGTTTTACCTCGACGCCATACTATGCCATATTCGCTAGTGCATTGACGTATATGTCGCAGTCATCTGATTGAATCTGCTATTTCATTGAATAACTAGCGAAGTCATTGAGAGAAATTAATTTAATTACTAAAGGCCAAGTCATCATGTCGTTGACTACAAAACGTTTAACGTCTAAACTAATTAAGGCCAACTTGTAAGTCTTTAACTATCAATGAACTAGATACAATGAATTTGCTAGTTATTCAATCAAAGAGCAGATACAACCAGATGACTGTACAGACCCATATCCAAAATCAGTTGAACTGTTTAAGTATAAAGATGTTACATACTTTAAGTCAGTATCGGTTGTATACCCAAGTATACACGTCTTGTAAACTGAATTTATCGCTTAGTCTCAGTCCAGGGGAATGACTGCTCGTTTAGAACTGGCTCTCAGAGCTGCAGGAAATGGCCTCCTATTACGGTACCAGCGCTTACAGTATTTGTTACAGTCTTTTGTAGTAATAGTAACCATGAAAAGACCTTTAGCAGTTGATACAAGAAACAAAATTTTGTTTTATAGTCTCGCCACCACAACCATGACTGTAAATATGATTCAGATAATGATTTCTTAGGTTTGCGAGGGTGGTTTACATATACTCGTAAGCACTAATAATTCTATCTAGAAATCTTAATGCAAACACTTTTCATATTCCCGTTATTTTCATGTTTCGGCTGCTTTCCAGGAGCACTGTGGTCACTGGTGCTGGACTGATTGATTCAGCTGTTTATATGCACATGGATGTATAATGATGTCCATTTACACGTTAATATTCGCGAATATTTATCCATCACGGGCCAACAAAAAGCCGCTTAAGAAGAGACAGTGGAAACATAAATCACTATTGTGTTGCTGTAACAGAAACATTAAACAACAAGCGTTTTTGTTGAATTTAGAGGATCAAAATCTTTGACCTCAAGAATTGTTTTCGAAGTGGACTGGAACTGAAATAGTAACAAAGAGATATTACTAAACTTAAATGCAACGTTCCGAGCGCACCTGTTGAGAAATGCTCTAAAGTAAAAGCATTTATTTCATTTAATTCTTGCACATTCACGTGAAATGTGATGTCGTGGTACTTAAGTAATTTCGATCAAAAAAGTTTAAAGATTTAAAACTATATTCATTTTTGTTTATGTTCACTTACAACTCAGTCAATTTTAGCCATAAGCGTATGCAATTTGACGACCTCTGTGGCTCAGTGGATAGCACGTTGGTAGCTTAAGCCGGAGGTCGCGGGTTCGAGTCCCGCCGACGGAACAAAAAGTTTTCAAAGTTCCTGGGTCATGGATGTGTATTAAATATATTTATCATATAATAAAAATCTTAAATATATGTATAGTATAAAAAGTATTAAATATAATTCCGTTGTCTGGTACCTGTAACACAAGTCCTTCAGGAACTTAGCATGGGGCCAGACTGACGTGGTGTGAAGCGTCCATAGATATTATATTATAAAAAAAATGCATGTTACTCATAGCCTATGTCCACATTGTGCCCTTTCATCTTCAATTTTCATAATCTTTTGACATTTCGAATGTCAAAAGATTATGAAAATTTAAGATAAAAGGGCACAATGTGAACATAGCTATTCGCTCACAAAAAATATTGGCATCCCAGTCTCTCTTCTTGTTTTTTAAGCACTACGAATTCGTTTACGTCACAACTATAAAGTTAATATACCTAGCGGATCACAACTCACAACAGATATAAAACTTTGCTCTAATAGAATTTGTGTTATGTTTGAGAATCTCAACCTCTGGGCAAACAGTCAACAATCGTTCTCCATTACGTGCGGAATGATCAATTGATTGACTACGCCAATGTTTGTACAAACTTTTCCGAACGCCCACGTTACGTCTACGTCGTCGGACTTTTATTTTTAATTGCCAGATCCTGGATAAAGTATCCAAGAAAAATTTCAAAGATATCTAGACTAAGAGCTAGCAGACCATGCCTTGCAGTATAATGCCACACACACACACACACCCACACATGTAATAAAACTACGCCGCCCCAATGTAGGACGATCTTCTCTTAAAAGTGACGTAGTAAAGTGTTTTTAAGTTATGCGTACCTTGACGCTAGGTCCACAAAATGCAAGCAATAAAAATATTACCCCACGCGGCTAACCTCCATATTATATGGCTATATTAATTATAGGAATTATGGGATTTTGTTTGACATTGACAAGACAGGTACAGGAGCTATTTTGTGGCACATACGACGTTTGATTACACTTTGCAGTCTCTTTCAGCGGTGCTATTTACACAGTGAACTCTACAAGCGACATTCAAACCATATTATCGCTCACTTCTGTACCACGTTGTAGATTACGCGTTTGCTTCTCAGCCTCTAGTAGTATCGTCATTGATTTAGTTCAATGGAGTTACACTTTTACAGTGAACTCTTCAGCTACATACCATATTATCGCTCACTTCTGTACCACGTTATAAATTACGCGTTTGCTTCTCAGCGTCTAGCAGCACCGTCATTGATTTAGTTCAATGGAGTTACACTTTCACAGTGAACTCTCCAGCTACATACCATATTATCGCTCACTTCTGTACCACGTTGTAGATTACGCGTTTACTTCTCAGCGTCTAGTAGCACCGTCATTGATTTAGTTCAATGGAGTGACGTCACGGCGACACGGCGCCGCGGGTCGATACTCGCCGGGTGGAAAATGTTTTGCTTCTCACGCTATATTCATAAGCCGGTCGATGAGATATACTATGGTTTAGACTCTAGCTGAAACAGTTTTTAGCTTGACCCTATGGTCTAACAAATGGACCAAATAGTTTAATAGCATTATTAAGCTATTTGGCGTTTAGTTGTACTTAACCTCGAGTAAAAAGAGGATATTGTAACTTGTAAGTTTTTCACAGCAACCTCTTTTTCCTCAATAGAAAAAAAAAGTCGTTTTTAGGGTTCCGTACACAAAGGGTAAGAATTACGGGACCCTATTATTGAGACTTCGATGTCTGTCCGTCTGTCTTAGTCTGTAACTCAAAAACGGTAATAGCTAGAGAGTTGAAAATTTAACAGGTTATGTATTTCTTTTGCCATTATAACAACAAATACTAAAAACAAAATAAATAAGATATTTCAGGGGGGCTCCCATACAACAAAAGTGATTTTTAAAACATTTTTTGCTCGGTATCAATGATGAGCGATGACAATAGGTAAGCACCTGAAACGTTCACAAAATATTTAGCTCTATTAATACTTTAATAAATAATAATAAATTTAAATAAAATAAATAATTAACGGGGGCTCCCATACAAAAAATACATTTTTTCCCTATTTTTGCTTTTTAATGGTACGGAACCCTTTATGCGTGAGCCCAACCCGCACTTGGCTGATTTTTTCGTTACACAGGAATCCTGTAGTGACATAATATTACTATGGCCACAATAATGGTGACTTTCGATTGACGAGCGGATTCAAAAAAGAAATCAAGATTCCTAATTCACGTTTATCATAATCAAGTCGTTTGCTGCTTCATCAACTCATCAAAATTATTAAAACACGCTTAAAATAGCCACAAGATCTAAATAGCCACAAAATTCTTATGGCTATCTTTCTAAGTTTTCTTTTTATAAAATAGATTTTATATGCTCAGTGAAGCTTGGGTAATGCAGTTTTTCTGTCGGCATCCCTGGTCGCTTTCCGTTGGATAATTACTGGATAGGAAGGAAATATTAACTGGAGGTGTTTATAGCTGGTCGCTTTTGAGTCTAGGGATAGTTTATAAATACGAGAATAGACGAGAATAGATTAGCTTAAGGCTTAATAATGTTTTGTGCTCACATTTGGGATTTTACATAAAATTTATTTATCTTTGAATTAAGCAATGTTAATTAAAGTTGCGTTATAGTTTGTGGCAGGCATTCCTCATATAGCGAAAACCTACCAAAATGTTTTACTAATATTTTGAGATAAATACACCTTACAATAATTTATGTGAAATACAATAAACATGAAATTAAAAACCGTCATGGTGAATAAACTTGTATGATTTCAGAATCTTTCTTTTTGAGTTCGTTTGCAAGTAAAAAAGAACCAATTTAAAAAGTAACAAGTGGTTTGAACGAACCACAATTCGACGTTGAACAATAAATCTGTAACATTCCGAGACGAGCGCGAATGATGGCGGAACAATTTTAATAACGGTTGACGAGTCTACTTGTTGAATGCTCTCCTCGTTGTTATTACAAAATAAGTAAATGATTATTGACTATTACACGGTTTATTTATTACATTCGTTCATATTTGCTATAAACTACATACAAAATTAATTCATTATTATTTAATTTTATTGATAACATACAAATCGGTAGTGACTACAAGTAAAAAATCGGTAGTGAAAAAAAAATCTGCAGCCATCGGTTGTGAAAAGGTTACTGAATAATTAAGTTATTGTGTTATATAAATTTTCTTCTACTTCTCTCACTAACACATTCTTTCAAAACGCTTCGGTATTTAGACGAAGGATTACCACTACGCGTTGGTGAAATTGGTCCTAAATCACGCAAGATTCTTTACAATGGACGCTTCAGTGATCTTCAATGATTTGCTAATGAAGATAATTGTCGCGCCAATTACGTTAATGAGGGCTCTGCGTTCTATGGCTCATTGATCTTTGATTCACGAAGATTCTAGAGTTCTTAGGAATATGCTTGACGAAATTTTCGTTATAAAATGATATGTTATCCGTTATATAAATTCAGTACATGAGGTTAAAAGAGTTTAATAAATATATTTTAAACTTTAAAGTCACACTGTTTCATTGCGGTGTATAATTGTCGGAATAGAATAACGCGCGACATCACAATTCAAGACGAATGATTTACACTACGTCCGATCCGAATCCGATCCGAGCCCGAGATACACGGTTCATGGACAAAATGAGATATCTAAAGCGTTTAGTACGTAAGCTATCATAAAAATAGTTCTACGTCTACTTCGGACAGTATTTTCATGGTTCATTCATTCGTTCGATCGGATCGAAATCGGATTAGACGTTGCAAAAACGCTTTTACGGCGCCGCGAGCCCTATAACTCAGTCCTTCGTCTCTTTAACTTACTGTAACAATATAACCATATCCAACAACAAAACAATGTGTGATATATCTATCACACATCTGTAAAAAATCGGCTCCGCTGCGGTATGCCAACGGAATGGACTAACAAAATATAGAACTCTCGCTGTAATATTCAAACATTCTCTACGTAAGGGCGAAGTAATCTACGAGGTGTATTTATTGTGCACTTCCCCTTCGAGATCTGGCCAATCTTCTTTAAAACTTCGACAGTTGTGTTTCAAAACTTTTATTACAACAAATCTTTTGTGTGGCCAGCTTTGTTTTTCAGGTGCATTTTTAATATTTCACTTGGTATACAAGTAACGTTTGAAATAAGTATGAAAAAACTTGATTATTTTCCCAAAGCACGAAAAAACATTCATGCTGCATGTATTTTAAATGTGAGAGCGTATCTGTATATCTGTTATCTTCCAGTTAAAAAACTGAACCAGTTTTAATAAATGTTTAACATGGAATTAATACTTTGAGTCCCAAGAAATTACATTTTTAGCGCTTCGTACGATAAACGAATTTTTGCGCGCTCAAGTTGCAGGCGTCATCTATATATTTACACAATTGTTACAATGAACCACCTGTACAGAGAAGTAGACAAGTTATACGAACCGAGTTTTGTGTATTACAAGTGTAATTAGCCAAGTTTTGGGCAATGATCCGCCATTTTGTGTTACAAGCGCCATTTTGAGTGAGTCGACAGTTTCGTAACAATTAGCTTGCTCTGAAGGGCGATTGAAACAATTTAGTCGGTTTATGAAAGAACATTATGTTTTGTAATTAGATATTCTTTAATACAGCTAAGCAAAACTTTGTACCAGTCATTAAATATTAAAGAACGCCTTGCGGCATAATCTTATTACTAAAACATGAGGTGTAGTAACTAAAAATAAATACTCGGCGCTAAATCATGACGTAGTAGGTGAAATAAAAAGGGTAAAAAGAAGTAGCTGGACAGTTAAAAAATTCTAATCGTCTACGCGGTGCGTGACACTGGCCGCATTGATTGAAACCGGGCCAGTTATACACGAGGAGTGTTTTTATAGTGCCACTTCGGCAACAGTACGCAGTTGTGTACGCATAATTCAGAAAAACGGATAACCGACACGACCGCCTAAAGCTCAAGCGAAAGATCCACTTTTTCATGGCCATCCGAAGCACATTTGTTTATTGACAATCATAACATGATTAGTCTTCATTGACCTATCTGACGATTACAACACATTTCCAACGCGGGAATGGAATCGAACCCAAAACAGTTCCAGTCAAGCGGCACGCTTTAAACCAGGTATATTAGCTTTGTGAGTGACATAATACGTTAAATGTGTAAAGTGTATCATCCAATGCGAAATTTATGCGAAATCCCATATTATGAAGGTAATTAGTAATCGGAGGTGACGCGCGAACAAATTGGAAGCTCGTTTGTCAACCCCCAATTATAATCCCCTAATCTGAGCGTCGGAACTCGAAACCCAGTTTGGGATTATTACACGTACTAGACCGACTGTCATGCGTCGAATTTCGATTTGATTGTTCGCAATATGCTCGGATTTTGAGAATTAAGACGAAAGTATTGGAAAATGGTATTGCTTAAATGCAGAGGTTCAACTTTTAAATGTCTCGACAAATAAAACAACATTGGTTGTGTAAATATTTTCACATGAAACTTAGCGGCGTCGTTACTTTTTTCTATAAAAGTGTTAATCTCTAAGTCATAAGTCATAGCAGGACACGTGTTCTGATCGAAAATTCGTAAGATGGAGATAGACGCGGCATGGGAAAGGAAATAATATTATACCCCATATTACTTCCTTTCTACTGTGCGGTGAAAATGTAAGCCTGTTGTTTCGTTTTCTGATAGCACTTCCAGAGTGTTACCCATTGTTTTTATTAGTGAAAATACAATACACAGGTACCGTACAAATAAAATGTCGCAAGTAATATGATCACCTACAATTTGGGCGATGTTTATGTCGGGGCTCCGGTCCCGGGCGGCGGGCGGCTCCCACGAGGCATGTTCATTGTTTCATTACATTGATTTTGTCGATATGTCGGAAATGAAATTATTTTTTGTACATTCTGATAAAATAATGACAAGAATGTTTGCAAGTTTATTGATTAAAAATATTTTTACGTCAATTTTACTAAAATTCAGACTTTTTAGTTACATATAATTACTGTCCGTCTGTCCGTCCGCTCGCACTTGGCCATTTTTTTTATAATTTAATGTAACCATTAACACAGTATAGTAATCCACATAACCAACGAACACCATTATAACAGGTATTTAAAACCAGAAACTGTTGCTTTAAAATATGTATTCTAATTTCTCTCAACTTCCACCCTTTATTTACAAGTTTTGATTAATGTCAGGGAATGAGCTGAATTCCTCCGTAAAGTTAATATTGAGTCTTCAATTTAATAAAACTGCGTTTAATATTATGGATACCCTGTCTACAACTTTGTTGGGAGTTTAGCAGATCTTTATCTGAATTGACAGATAGGCTTCGTTGATGGAATGGTTTTCAAATGATTTTTAAATCGATATTAAATGTGAAAACACTGCACTTTCGTGTTAGGATTTGCTAGACATTTTTATTCGATTTTTTATATTTTTTTAAATTTAAGAAAACCCAAGTTGAAATAGGGGAAATTAATATTCAAAATATAGCCTGTATAACGACATGATGATACATTTTATCAAAACACATAGTGATGTTTATCCCAATCACTTTCTAGGAGTTCTTTAGATACCGCATGGATGTTACAATCAAGTGGTCACAATCAAGTTTTTATGAACATAACCAAATATGCATTATACTCTTTACAACAAAAAAATAATTTTGAAAATCGGTCCGCAAACGGCTAAGTAGTAGTCGAACATACAAAAAATTATACAGCGGAATATAGAATTGAAGCAAAAAGTTTTTTGATACAATAATCTAGCCAAAAATATAAAGGAGCGTTGAAAAAGCGACTAAAGAACAGCAAACCCGAAGCGAACCTCTTTTCTGGAAGTCGGTTAATAATGTAGCCAAATAAGGAGCGCCCAAGATCCACGTAGATCCATGTTTGATATGCGTCCGTGCGGGGATCTATAACAAATTGCTTTCCGATACCCAAATAATATGGAGACTATCTATGTCAACATTTGTTTAGAATACTGCAACGGGATTTCGGTATATTTTGTGGATAACCGAATTGAGGACTCACCCAAGTACACAAGAAGGAATTTATTTAGCAATAGCCTCGTTTGTGTTTACTTAATTATTAATAAATACTTTTTTGTAGCTTTCTTAAGCTTATAGCTCAATACAGTATAATAGCATAGAAAAGATGAGCTTTAAGCTGGTTTCAGACTACGCTATAATATTATAGTAGCCTAATAAAGTATAGCTCATAGCACAAGAATATCGCGTCCCATACATACCGTATAGCAAGCCAATAATATATTATGTATAGTACAGTGCAATGTGAACGTGTCCATAATAATGTATGGTGTGCGATATTCTTGTGCTACGAGCTATATACTATGTGCTATTATATTACAGCGTAGTCTGGAACCAACTTTAATACCCTTCATAAAATTCCGCCTACAACATTTCAAAGCCTACAAGACAAGTTTGTCTTGTATCTTAATAATTTGAGAATCGAAAAATTCAAGTATTGAGGTCAGAGGTATCCTCTGTAAGGCACGTAGCTTAGCTACTTGACACCGCGCCCTCCACTGGAGAGCCCTCTCGCGAGTTAACACGCGCCAGTCCCCCGCTGAATACTCAGCCCGCAATGGATCGGCAACAATTTGTTACCTTCGAGAGCCGGATTCCGTTATAGAGTGCACTCTAGTTATGAACTGATAGTACTAAAAGTTGTGTCATTGTTTATTAATATTTAACTAGGTTTGTAGTCAAACCTTCTACCAAAAGATTTACACTGCATACTGCATAGGTATACTTAAAATTACTTAAAGATACCGGGCGTGGCAGGCGCGGTCGCAGCCTGAAATTTTGGGGGGGGGGTCACTCACTATACAAAAAATTTATTGGCAAAAATTTCCTTTTATTATTTGGCAAGATTTTGAGATTTTCAATTGGACCTTGGTTTTGGGGGGGGGGGTCATGTGCCCTGTGACCCCCCCCCCCCCCCCCCCCTTCGGACCGCGCCCGGGGCGTGGTGTAGCGGCCGGGCTGCTCGGTCGCGCGGACGCATATAAATACTTATTGTAGCTTATGATTGTAATATAATAATATGATTGGAAAAAACAGCATTTTGGTGATTTTAAATTTTCTAGTTTGAAATAACTCACGTAACTGTCATAAGACGTAAGGCATCCATTATACGCTCATGCAAGCGTCAGTCAATTCCGTCAATCATGAATTATGTTTGACTGATGGTGACTGATGGACTGACGAATGTATCCAGATTTTCGTCAATCACCGTCAGTCACGCTCTTACACGGTAGGTTACCCATCAGTCACAGTCATGACTGTGGTAAAACTGACTGCAAAACCTACCTTCTAATGGATGCCTGAAGGTTTGTAGTTACGCAATATTCGCCATGTACCTACCTATCAATGGATCCCTCTAAGAGTAAAAAATTTAGATCATTAAGATTAAAGTTGAGCTTGCACTAAAAAAATTTTAGCTTGTGTCTAAAATATAAGCTGAAAATTAGTAAATTAAAGAGGCAGCAAAATATCTTGTCAATCTGTAAAGATTGACACAATATTTTGATGCTACAACAAAAGAGTGTCGGTATTGTAAAAGAACAATGAAAGAATGGATTTTGCAGCCTCGATTCTGAAACAATGTAGGCAGTTATAATAAAGTATCAAGTCAATCGAAATATTGCTTACAATAAGATTAATTTTAAATTAAAATTATGTGATTTTTATTGCAATCGATATTTTTGAAGCCTCTTTGCGGCATTGAGCAATTTTTTGTTGTGGGGAAAATAAGTTAAAATCATGACAGTACCTATGTGAGTTCGTCCGTCCATATGTCTGTCTGTCGCCAGGCTCAAGAACCGCTATAGCTTCTGATATTTTCACAGAATGTGTATATCTGTTGCCACTATAACAACAAATACTATAAACAAAATTAAATTAACATTTATGGGCGCCATGATACGGGCATGATTTTTAGGATTTTTAGCCTGTTTTTGCTCTATAATGGCATGGAACCCTTTGTTCGCCAGTCTGACTGGCACTTGACCGATTTTTATGTCTCTCGGCATTCCCGGAACGCAAATCGTTTTGTCTGTGTAATTTTCAGAATCAAAATTTAAGTGAAAAATGTTGAGTGCCGAAAGTATTTATCTGTATTTTAAAAAGATAAAACCGACTTCAAAATTGTACGTATGAAAACTTCCTATCTCCAAAACTACTGAACCGATTTTGATGAAACTTGCACTATTCCCTAAGTTGAACAATACCTAGTGCAATAAAAAAAGAATCACTCAAATCGGACTTGTAGTTCCGGAGATATGCGTGAACAAACATAAAAACATACATACATACATACATACATACACTTTTGAAATTTGGCACATTTGTTCAGAAGCTGTTATAGATTAACATATGCAAAAACTGGGCAGTTCTGGAAATATTACATACATACGCGTCGAATTGATAACCTCCTTTTTTTGAAGTCGGTTAAAAATAAACGTGTGTAATATATTGTGCAGCCGGCGGGTCGCTTTTATAAACTTGGAAATTAATAAACAGGCGTTAATTAATGTAGCAGTAATCCGTGAGATGGCGCGCTGTATAAATATGATAAGTGATAGCACGGCTTTACCAAATTAATCCCCTACTTAATTACTGACGTAAATAATTGTTTACTATATGTACACAGTTCATTATACACAGTGTACAATAAACATATCCATACCAATTATAATTTATGAATACTAATGTGTGACTGTCTTTCTATCTGTCTGTCTGTTACATCTCCACGCCTAAACCGCTGATCTGATTTTGCTGAAATCTGGTACAGGAATACTTTGAGTCCCGGTAAAGGACATAATATGATACTTTTTATCCGGGAAAAAGTACGGCTACGGAATTTTGGCGTAACAGAGTTGCGGACGATACATTTGTGTGTACTGCTGCCGGGTTAGTATGCCTTACCTTATAATAAGATCTATTTGGTTTTGAATTATGTTACTGTGAAACTTTTGTCTGTTTATTCGTAGAATAGACTTGAGATCGCCACGCACCACGCAGGCTGACAGGTCCAACTCAGCATTTTTTAAGATAACAGTTTATTAATTAACCACTTCGCTTTTGGTTTCATTTCGTATTTTATTTTGACAGATCCTATAATGAAACCTTTGCGTACCTACATATTATAGTACATGACGCCTGTGAAGATAAAACATATCCTATGTCCTTTCCTCATATGAGTATCGACTGCATACTAAATTTCATCAAAATCGGATCAGTAGTTAAAGCGTGAAGAGGTTTACAGACAGATATACTTTCGCATTTATAATATTATTATGGATATTGAAGTTGACTCTTCGCTTTTGGTCATAACTTTTAGCATAGCTTTCATTTTATTGTGTTTTATGTCAAAATACTTGCGTTTCGAGTACCTCTTAAAATACTTTTATGAAAAGTATTTATGTGTTTTCCGGTTTTTGATCGTGCATCGCTTAGGAAATCTTAAGAGTTAATAACTTAAAAGTCAATATCTCAGTCTTATATAATATAACAATATTATGTTAATTGTGAGTTTTATATGCATATATTATGGAATAAAAGTAACGTTATAATATTTTATTAACATAACCAAATAAATCGAATGCGACAAGCGGCCATTGCAAACTTACGGACTTCTTTCATAAGTAGGAGATGATATAGAGTACTTAAGAGTTAACCACATCATAATAATATATTATCAATAATTATATAATTATTCATTTACTAACAAAGAAAAAACTTATTTTAAAACATGAAAAACCAACCAACACTCCGGTATCCAGTGAAACATATTTGTCATGCTGCGAGCTTAAAAAGATTAAAACATTTCTGCTAGTTTTAAAATATCATATCATACGGCTTATTTCCCTGTAGGCAATGTGCACATAAAACTGAGGGGTACTCTGTATAAATATACGGTAACTTAATGACATCTACTGTACATCATTATCATCACGACAGAATACTGCTTACTAGTTGCCTTGCATGAAAGGCAATCAAAGAAGCTTTATAATGAAAACTAGCTGTCCCGGCAAACGTTGTTTTGCCATTTAAAGTATATTTTCTACATCATAATTCATAAGTTGATACATGTTTTACCCCCTCTTTTGTCCCCTAAGAGGGTGTGGGGGGGAAGGTCATACACCAGATGTTAAGTTGAAAAACACAGTTAATACCTAATATGAAGTAAGTCCACTAAAGAAAAAAGTTGTATACAAAATCTGACCCCTCTTTGGTCCCCAGAGAGGGTTGAGAGGGGAGGGGAGGAGGATTTTTATACACCGGATGTTGCGTTGGAAGAAGACAAATATAATATATCTGTGAAAACCGTATGCAAATCTGTGAAAACCGTATGCAAATCAGATCAGTAGTTTTCGTGTTAAAGAAAAAAGTTTGATACAAAATCTGACCCCCTCTTTTGTCCCCTTAGAGGGGTGGGGGGAAAAAATTTTATACACCATATGTTAAGTTGGAAGAAGATAAATATATCTGCGAAAACCACATTCAAATCGGATAAGTATTTTTCGTGTGATGCTGGAACAAACATACAGACAGACAGACAGACAAAAAACTAACCACATTTTTGGCTTCTATAGCGATGTAGTGACAAAGGTGTAATTTCGGGTGTCATTTCATATCTTCTAAGTACAGAATTTTCATTTCTACAACAAAATATTGTCTTCCCCGCACGCGCTTTGGTGACGCCCACTATCGTAATATTTTAATTTCGCCATAATTTCAAAACCAAACGTCCAATTTTAATCATTCAAAGACCAAATATTATCTACATAAACTGTACTTAGTGATAAAATAATTTATTTTGATAAGGATTAATAGCATGAGTAAAATATATCCGTTTTAATGTAGTCCAAAAAGAATTCAGGATTTTTAAATAAATAAATGGTTATTGTGCCTCACTCGACATAGATAGGTATAGTGTGTCGCGGACTTTTTTGGAGATATTTATAAGATCTACAATTACTTAGAACATTTTATGGTTCTATCTTTTATAATTTAGGCAGCGTACGCAAAATAAGTAACTTTTCTAGCTGATTTTTTACACCTTGCGTCCGAAAAACTCAAATATCTTGCGGAACCCTACTTTTTTCCAAAATAAAATGTAGCCTATGTTCAGCCGAAATAATGTAAGATTCCAATAGCAAAAGAATTTTTCAAATCGGTCCAGTAGTTTCGGAGTCTATTCGACTCAAACAAACAAACAAACAAATCTTTCCTCTTTATAATAGTAGTGTAGATAAAAGATTTGATTCTTATAATGTATCTCATTTTTTAATTTAAACGAGACAGTCTTATATATTTATTTAATACTTGCCGGTTCTTGGTGATAAGGAGATCGAGAATATCGGGACTTTATAGTTTTTGTTATATCACAGTACCACGCATTAAAGAATTCTGCGCGTATTATTATTTTGTCTCTCACCACCAAGTCGCGTGGTAAAGACAGCTATAGTTTCTGAAATATTCTCAGTGAATTCGCAGTATTTCTGGAATATTCTCGCGTCGTCGGCTTCCCGCGTGCTCTATCCGCGTGGATTACCGGGATAGAGCAGTCTGGAAGTAATGGGGACGTTGTAAAACTACGATGGTAAATTTTTCCTACTGGGGTCTAAATTACCTAGGATTTAGATTGTTAAGAATAAGATGGCTCCAAGCGAGTTTGTTACTGGGGTTCCCGAATGTTTTTTGGCCGGGTCAGCAAGTAAGACAATTCAGAAACAATAATTATTTATTGTTATTCAGATTAAAAGTTTTTTTTGCAAGGGCGTAGACGGCCTTTTATGAGGGAATACGCTCTTTTCTTGAAGGTTTGCAAGTCGTAATATTCCAAAAAAAGTACAGGCTGATAACAAATTGAAATGTCAATAGTAGATGGATCCCATCAACAAACACCCTAAGAAAAAGATTACAGGGTCTAATCTTACTATTAACTAGTTGACCCGGCAAACGTTGTTTTGCCATTTAAAGTATTTCTACTTCGTCAGTTGATACAAAATCTTATCTCCTCTTTTGTCCCCTAAGAGGGGGGGGGGGGGGAATTGTGTACACCTGATGTTAAATTGGAAAATACAGTTAATAATATGAAGTAAGTCCATTAAAGAAAAAATTTGATACAAAATCTGAGCCCCTTTTTGGTTCCCTTAGATGGGTGGGGAGGGGGGGGGGGAGTTTATACACCAGATGTTGAGTTGGATGAAGACACATATATCTGCGAAAACCGTATGCAAATCGGATCAGTAGTTTTCGTGTTAAAGAAAAAAGTTTGATACAAAATCTGACCCCTCTTTTGTCCCCTTAGAGGGGTGGGGGGAAATTTTTTTATACACCAGATGTTAAGTTGGAAGAAGACAAATATATCTGCGAAAACCGCATTCAAATCGGATCAGTAGTTTTCGTGTGATAGTGGAACAAACATATAGACAGACAGACAGACAGACAGACAGACAGACAAAACACTAACCACATTTTTGGCTTCTATAGCGATGTAGTGACACCCCCCCGCTTATTATTTTTTGAATATCTTTAATGTACAGAATTCATATTTCTACAGTTTTATTATATGTATAGATACATTTTAAACTACCCTCACCCCTTTACATATCAGTTAAACCCAAGTTAAGCTGTCTCGATGCTTCCGTTTTGTGACATTATCTAACTGACTTAAACAGCGGCGCAACAGTTTGGTTATCGCTAACACCGATTCTTTAGCGATAAGGAGTCCATTATTCACGTTTTACAGTGAAAAATACTGCCTTTTAGTAAACGTCCCTGTATGTGAAGTTGTGCCTTTGTTCAGTTAAACGTGTCAATTAAGGGTCAGTTCTTATTATAGAAACGAGACGGGATATACGATGCGATGAAAAAAATGAGCTGTTAAAACTGAACTCCATTCACTTCACATGAAGATACATCATTATCCGAGACTAACGTTTCATCAAAATCGAACTAGCAGTTAGTTACAAAGATTAATTAGTATATACATGTGTAAATGATTGGACACGAATAATGAAAGAGCTCTTCCGTAAAGTGATATACTCTCTGAAGGTAGTTAAAAAATAGTCGCAGCTTTCTTATTTCCCATACATTTTTCTTTAAAAACCCTTATTTATTCTGTCTACTGCATGACAAATATTTAAAGTACTCCGTAAAAGGGGTAAATCCGAAACATTTCACCGGAGTATGAGGAATACCTGTTTAAATTGCCTCTATTATGGCGTCGCAGAATTCTGGTCACGTTCTACTCTTAATATTGTCGGAAGATAAATAGCGATTCGCTGCGACTGAAATACATCGCAGTAGAATGGGACGGTGTGAACAGACCTTTCAATTTAAGGTACCAAGATCCTAAATTGATCAATTTAAAAAATTCTTATTTTAAAACTTCAGCTTTTAAGATTTAAATCTTCAAGTTAGTTTTATTTAAAGTGCTAATTTTTTATAGAATAAAGCTTATGAAGCGTGCGAATTAAAAGAACTGCGAAAATGGCCTCTTTAGACCTTGAGCTTTTGTTGACAAGACTTGTAATTTACGCTCTGAACCATGCTTACTCTCTTGGCCTACCGTCCTATACTTTGCGAATATTATATTGATCCACTGAAAACGCTTAAAAGACAACGCTAAAGTCTGCTGCAATAACTATGAAAAAAATATAATAAAAATTTAAAAACTCCTTCAATATTGGCGGCGTGGTGGCGCCACCATGTGTTTCAGCCCCAAAGCCTTGCGCAGTAATAGTTTAAATCTTGCAATAATATTATGTATCGTAAGTCGTAACTAGTAAAGTACCGATTTGAATTGCTTCCATAAAAATACAGCCCCTTTTTTTCGGAAGGGTTTAAGCTACAGCTGGTTAAGACCATGGTAGTTTAATCGTGACTATAACAGCTAGTCTGTTGTTAGTCGGTTTGGAGATAAGCAATGAGGGGGCCTGGCCCCCCCTCCCCTAAAGTCACACGTGTGACATTCTAATCGGACAATACTGGGGAGAGCTACGAAATAAGAAATTTTTTTAATGAAAAAGGGGGCAAACAAGCAAACAGGTCACCTGACGGACAGCAACTTCCGTCGCCCATGGACACTCGCAACATCAGAAGAACTGCAGGTGCGTTGCCGGCCTTTTACGAGGGAATAGGGTAATAAGGTAGGGGAGGGTAGGGAAGGAAATAAGGGAGGGTAGGGAAGGGAAAAGGGTAGGGGATTGGGCCTCCGGTAAACTCACTCACTCGGCGAAACACAGCGCAAGCCCTGTTTTACGCTGGTTTTCTGTGAGCCCCTGGTATTTCTCCGGTCAAGCCGGCCCATTCGTGCCGAAGCACGGCTCTACCACTGTAATAAAGTATTTTTATCTGACGTGGAGTGTCAGGCCTCTCTGTGACCCGACCATACGCGTTTAGTGACTGTAACAAAGTTTGACAGTCCGTTTGTTTCCGCCTCCACTACGAGACCCACTGCAGAAAAACTGAACCATTTAAAACTCATTTTACGAAGCTTTTTGAAATGTGCTCATTTGGTATAGAAAGTTTCGTAGCTCTGAAATTATAATGCAGCTTTCACCGGAAAAAGTATTAAGGCCTAAATAAATAGGATAAGCGAGAAGGAAAATAAATATGTTTGAACAAACTTAATTTATGTATAGCACAGTAAATAAGTCGAACAACTTTTATAATAATATTTTGCGAACTTATGATGTGAAACACGGAAAATTGTGGCTTATGAGATTGTGTGAACTGTACATTTTGCAGCGATATAAAGCATGTCCCTCGGGCTCCCTGAGATCATATCAAAGGGTTTTCGTGGTTGTATACCGTTGTCGATCCTGGCGACACAGGAGATACAGTAGTGGGAATGTGTGGTGGGCCAAAGCCCGATATAAAGCAGCCTTACCCCAAAAGATCACTTCGAAACAAAAACCTTTGGTATCCATTCATTGGTTCCATTTTATTCAAGGAGTTCGAAATTTTGTCGGGCGTGTATTCTTTTTTAGTAAAAGAAGTTCGATTTTAAATCGCAATCGCTGCGTACCGTCTCTGTGTAAACTGACCCTAATTATTTAAAGCGGGCCAAATTCCAGTGTTTGTGCTATGAATGAGTAAAGAGTTTTTGAGGCGTATTAATATTGCATTAAGCACTTACCGCCCGACTACGTTCAAGCGTCATTGTTTGAGTTTGGGCTATGATGGTTGGGTGGAGATTATGGTACATTGTTATAGCCGTAGCCTGTTCGTGTTAAAAAGGCAGTATGTGATTAATAACCCTTTGATCTTACACTGCTTATCTACTGAATATTCCTTCATATTAAAAAAAAATCGATATTGGCATTAATGGCCTCTTAACTCTTTTAGTTTTACGGTTACGTATCTTACAAGTCTCAACTTAAATAAACAATATTATTATGTTCTTTTTGTTCTGTTCATACTTGAAAGATTTTGAATGACAAAAAACTTCTTCATAACAGTGGCATAATTGGTAAATTAGGGCAAACTAAAAAGAAGTTGCTGAACTTGTTCTTAACGTTTTAGCGTAATTATGACAGTTTGACTTGTCTTCGTGACTTGTCATCCGTCCGTAACATCAATTAAAGTTTTAGTAAAAAGTAAAAGATTTTGTAATTTTTAATGTTAGTTGTTGTTGCTTCCTAAATTGTAAATCCTATGTTTTAGTATTTAGGTGCAACTTAATATGTATATTCCCACTAAATGATGCGTCAAAATTAGTTCATCGTGCGGGAAACCGTACATTTTTCCGAGATAAAAAGTATCCTACGGGACTACTACTTTCCCGGGACTCAAAGATCCGATCCGATGAAATTTGGTATGGAGATATTCATACCAAATTTCAGCAAAATCAGTTCAGCGGTTTGGGCGTGAAAAGGTTACAGACAGACGCACTTTTATATTTTTAATATTAAGTATGGAATTAGAATGGCTATCTTTTTAAGTAGATGATAGAATTAAATATGTTCTTACGGCTTACCTTCATGATCGTATATTATATGTCTGCAATCTACATCAATTCAATTCCCATCTTTTGAAAATCATATTCTAATATCTTCGAATTGATTTGGAACGGAGTCAGCCGTTTCATAACCGTATTTCACGGGGACTCTGTCACGTCAGCGAGCTACAATATTTTCCTTTAAAATATTTTCTGGTTCAGAGAGCGAGTGTCTCGGAGTGACAATGGCTTTGTTCAGATAATATTTAAGTATCGATCACTATGGCAGAGGAATTTATCAGGATAATGGAAAATAAACTTTATTAGCTACAGCTGATAGATTTTCTTGGTGTTTTATAAGGTTTGCGGGGTTTCGATATTGTTTTTAGCGTCAACGATCTTTTAAAGTACCTACTTTCGATTTTTAAAACAGTAATATATTAAGAAAAAAATAATTAAGTACTTTTTTGCGGTTCTTATTTCCTGTAGAAAAGCCCTTAATAATTTACATCGCCAACTTGTTGACCGTATCCTTTGAAAGGGGAAGAAATTATACAGGATTAAGTACATGATAGCTCTGCCCATTTTAATGCGTCCTTTTAGAGGTTCACATGTCATTAATATAGGGTTTTTGTAAGCAGAGATAGATTATGTAAGGTAATTAGAAATTCTAAAAGGGCGGTGTTTTTTTTTAATTGATATTATTAATTTACTTAAATGTCTTTCTATCCAAAAAGTCTGTGGTGGACCACAAGCGCCATAAACTTGCATCGCAATCTATAAGTTTTATATGTGCGACGGTAACGCAAACGCCGAGCATACCATCTCGCACGTTGAAGACCTTCCTTTTACAGACACCAATAATATTTCCATAGGTTTAATCTTCTACTGGTCTGACCTTCAATTATTCGTTGCAGGTGTAGCGATGGCGTCCCCGGTCTGAGGCTCGGCCATGGGCCCGACGTGATGGAGGAGGACGAACGGCGCCTGTCGTTCCCGCCGCCGGCACCGCTCAACTCGCCCGGCGAGGAGATCGACGGCTCGCGCCTTCTCGGCGAGATCGTCCGCACGCTCGAGGCCACCAACCCCGAAGCCGCGGCGCCGCTGGTGGCCTCGCAGTCGCGCGATGAGCTGGCCTCGCCTGCACCCCGCCGGGAAGAGCTCCGAATTCCTCTCGATGTCACGTTCTCGGAGAGCGTGCGGTGCGAGCCGCGGGCGGTGGTCACGCCGTTCACGCGAGAGTCGGCCAAGCGGGCGGGCAGCCGGGGGGCACAGCTGGTGCGGGAGTTCGGCTTCATGCCGCGGCGGAGACTCAGCGTGGAGGACGGCGCGCGGCTGCCGCGCAAGTACGAGCCCTTCCCCCCCAAGCTGTACGGCCGGCCGCTCGAGGAGATCGACAACTTCATTTACGATGAGGTCAGTCTACTTACCTATTATTATATTATTAGATTTTATATTGTATAAAAGTCACTAAAGGTGAGATCGCACCTAGCGTAACTATATTCCAGCTGGACGAAAATTATTGGTATAGAACTAAAACAACACCACGCGACACGAAATGTCAGTACTTTTGAACGTGAAGTGTCGCGTCGTCGCTCCGCTGCAGCGTAGTGTCGCCTAGTACGGTCTTGCGTAAAGCACGGTGCGTTAGCTGCGTAACTGCTTATACAGTATTTTGAGTTTTGTAGAACGCCCGCTCTATAATAATTGACGTTGTAACTATAACAATTATTGTAACTTGTGAGGTACACACAGAAATAAAAATACACGCACCTTTATACCAAATTTCCATCATATCTACTGAATTCTTCATGTCATGCGATTGACAAGGAGGAGCTAAAATCCAATATTCTAGTTACAAATCCATTGCTTGGAATTGAGTCACGGACACACGTATAAATCCGCTGGGATCCTGTATTGACAGGAAGCTTTTCCAGTCTTTGTTAGAGGCCATGTTGCTTTTAATTATTTACTAGCTATTTGACCGAGCTTTGCTCAGTATTCGATAAAACACGAATAAAATGACATTTTCTAAAAATGATTCCTAGATAGATCGATTTATCGCCCCCGAAACCCCCTATATACTAAATTTCATGAAAATTCCAATTATATTTAAAGACTAGTTGACCCGGCAAACATTGTTTTGCCATTTAAAGTATTTCTACTTCATCAGTTGATACAAAGTCTTACCCCCTTTTTGGTCCCCTTAGAGGGGAGGGGGGGGGGGGAGTTTATACACCAGATGTTGAGTTGGAAGAAGACAAACATATCTGCGAAAACCGTATGCAAATCGGATCAGTATAGTTTTCGTGTTAAAGAAAAAAGTTTGATACAAAATCTGACCCCTCTTTTGTCCCCTTAGAGGAGTGGGGGGAAATTTTTTTATACACCAGATGTTAAGTTGGAAGAAGACAAATATATCTGCGAAAACCGCATTCAAATCGGATCAGTAGTTTTCGTGTGATAGTGGAACAAACATACAGACAGACAGACAGACAACCAAAAACTAACCACATTTTTGGCTTTTATAGCGATGTAGTGACACCCCTCGCTTATTATTTTTTAAATATATGTATAAATAAAAATAAATTGGCATTTCTAGTTAAGTAACAGACGGTATAATAGGCATCATGTAGGTAATAAATAAGGTGTAACAAAACTAAATGAAAGTAGCAGCGCTGATAGAGAAAAATTTTGTTTTGTGATTCGTACAAGCGCCATAAATTTTTCCATACAAAAGTAAAAATAAGTTACTTTTTTAGCGCTGTTACTTCCACAGTGAACTCCATAATGAACACATACACACCCTAAAGTATTGTTACTCATGTAACACCTTGTAGGCTTGTACATTGTGAGCTGATGTGATCGAACTGTGCAGTTTCGTTGTCGATGTCTAATCGGGTAAAAGATTAGAGAAGGCCTTTTCAGCTGTTGAAATATTGTTGTTGTGCGTACAAAAAAACTTTATGATAGCTCTTAGGCCTGTTTCACCACTTCCTGAGAAGTGCCGAATAGGCCACCACTTAACTTGACAGATGAAGTGCGGAGAATCTGTCAAAAAAGTTGTGAATAGCCTATTCGGCACTTTATGCGAAAGTGGTGAAACAGGCTCTTAATGTTTTGATTCGGGTAGACTTAATCATAAGAGTAGCTAATATCTGTTTTTAACATAAAACCTCACACAAAAAACTGGAATACCAATAATATTAAAAGGCTGTAAATAATTTATTCCTTCGTATAAATAAAACAGTATTCAAAACCTACATGATGAATAAAGAAGAGAGCGCTTTATTCGAATCCTTTTCAACATATTACACAAAAAACGAGGGTATTCGTAAATTGTTTAATTCGCTCCTCTCGTTATATTTTGTGTAATGTACTGTAAGATAAATTATTTCATAAGCGAACCTACATAATTTGGTCGTGTTATGACAAAGTCAGCCAACAGATCACAACTATGTGTCGAAACACACGTCTAGGCCGAAGTTACGCCGGCGTGAATTCGGCCGCAAGTGTCAAACGCATACAAAATACGGACGGAACGCGACGGAATAGTGTGTTATCACTTATCCTTTGCGTTCCGTCCGTATTTTGTATGCGTTTGACACTTGCGGCGGAATTTTACGCCGGCGTAACTTCGGCCTAGTGTGTTTAGGCACTATAACATTGAATTTAACCCGACCAAATGACGATATTCCGCCTATGAAACAATATCTCTGATGGTATAAAATACGAGATGACGACCGCAACTCCACTGCGCAAAAATTGATATATCACGCGGGAATCGTGCATTTTTCAGGATAAAAAGTATCCTATGTCTTTTCCCGGGACTCAAAGTATCTCCATACCGAAGTCCATCAAAATCAGTTCAGCGGTTTGAGTGTGACAGATAGACAGACTCATTATTTTCGCACTTATAATAATTATTAGTATGGATAAACCATTGCAGATAAGTAAATGACAGCGCGACCAAAGCCCTATTTAAATGAATCGTCACAATCTATTGTGACGATTCATTTAAATAAGACTTGTTAGCTCGCGGTGTTGCCGCTCATTCGCGCGGATGCATATAGATTATAGGTCTCTAATAAGCTAAGCGAATATTATGCTTCCATACGTTGAAACTTATTTCCAAGACGTCATCAACAATTTTGCAAGGAATTTTTTACTTTTTACCTAATTACCTTACTCACACTGAGTTCCAAATTCCAAATGATTACTGACACGGGTGATACCGAACCAACGATGGGCCAAACCGCTAGTCACAATATGTCATACTGACATTAAATAAATTATGAAGTTTGGCGATTCGTTTCGTGCTTAAGGCGTCTCCCAGACAGACGCGGGCAGCGGTGGCGGTCGCGGTGGCGGTCAGTTGGATGACTTGAAAGTTCTAGGAACGACACAGACACACGCGTTAGCGGTCGCAGTGCAAAAAACTGACCGCCGCCGCGACCACCACCGCTGCCCGTGTCTGTCTGGGAGACGCCTTAGAACGGCCGACGTTTTCCGTATGCGAATTCCGTATTCAGAATTTCGTGAGACTAGCGCGAAACGAACGTATTCGTTTTTTTTCATGCACGAACGCACCGGTTCCGTATAGAGAAAACCGAACGTGTGCCTGTCGCAAACGTTCAGTTTTCTCTTATTTAAAATTAAGGCGCGGATCCACCGCGGCGCACGGAGAGACTACGCACGTGCGTCAAGCTTCGCTTTGCAAGAAAATATATTATGTAACTGTGTCCACTGCAACCCACGGACACGCTACGTATGAATTGACTCACGTAGCTTGCTCGAATATGATGCACACGTAGCTCAACGCCACGCTACGCATGCTGTACACGGGATACATGGAAACTAAGAGATTGCAAACTACGTTTTCTACAGATTCCGTGCGTTCGAATTTCGGAATACGGAAATAGCATACGGAAAACGTGTGTATGCGCCTGGCCTTAGATATAGCTATCATAAATTATTCAGCCATCTTATACAGAATAAACAAAAAGTCGTCCACAAATAAAACTTTTATTTGTTGGGTCTAAGTACTTTCTTTTTACGGTATAATTTTAGACGCATTGGAGAAAATGTGCCCAATTTCTAGTGTGAACCGTCGTTAGCTATACGTGACGGAACTCAGCAATACGCTTTTGAGGCACTATTGATTGGGCCACTGTTGGTTCACAAATCAAAGAAAAGCTAAAAGCGATTACTGATTAACATCTTGACGTCGACGTGCTATACGTAGAGATGTTGCGACTTATGCTTAATATTATGCTATGAAGATAAGTAGAGAGTTAAATGGCGAAGGAAAAAAGTAGATATCATTTTATGTAATCACAACGCAAATTTACATACCGCTATTTATAATTCCATCTCGCAAATTCCATCTTTTATCCAAAAAAACATACTTTATGTCTATGCTACGAAGACCGGCTTACTTACAAAGACCGACCGGCGAAAATCTTAAAGGCCATGTTAGCCGCTGGGCTACCCGCTGGGGTACTCAAAGAATGTTCATATTGCCTATTCAAATAAGATAGGTAAATAGACAGTATCGCCATGGTTACTACCAAGGCGAAACTGTCCTTTGCCTGTATTCGCTAATATTTTATTGGAGATATTGAATGCAACATCCCTAGATATTGTACGTCGTATTCAATCTGTTATCACCAGAGACAATCTATGTAGCGAGTCGCGGGCTCTGAATATTCAGGATCGCTGGCGGCTATCCGAATTGTGGGGCATAATCGAAATTATAATGAAGACAGATTTTGTTGAAATGAAAATGTTAAAGATAAGTCTCTATTATCAGATTTGATACGATCGATTTGGAGGCGGCTCCACGTTGGAAGTGAATGTGATTACGAACATGAGGAGAAGGGCATATTTGTTTATATTTTCCCATAATCAGTAGCTCTACCATGAGTTTAAAGCTATAGTATTTATCGATACTCGATACCGACTATGTAAATATTTAGTATGGCGATTTTAGTTCCGCAAGTGACCGCTAAGAGGCGCTCCAAAATTTGTCATACTAAAAATTTACGTAGTCGGTATAGAGTATCGGTTACGTATACTTTAGAACAGCAGTTCCCAAACTTTTTTACTTTTTTGGTGGCGTAATTCTTTTTTTTTTTAATATTTATTCCAGTATTTTACAATATTATGTCCTTATCCTAAAAACCGCCAAACTACATTTCAGTTTGTTGGCGATATTTATAACTTAGAAATTTATAATCTTAGAAAGTGATATTTTGACAGACTCCCAACAAAAATGTTTTTTTGTCTTTGAATGAATTGTCCCATGGTGGTGTCTGATGATATATCTAAAAACAATTAATGTATCGCTTGCAGAGTCCCTCGAAGGCTTTTGCGGAGCCTCAGAGCTCTGCGGAGCACACTTTGAGTATTGTCGTTATAGGTGGCTTTGAATCATGGTGACTATCATGATTATAGGTCTACCAGAATCTCATGGCAAATTTGGATGGCAGATTTTAAAAAAATATCCTTGACCATTGGATAAATTTTTATATTTGCATGTTTCACACACAAAATCAGCCGCTATAAGGAAATAATCGGCCAAGTGCGAGTCGGAATCGCGTACGAAGGGTTCCGTACCATTATAGAGCAAAATTAGGCCATAAATTGTGTTTTTTGTATGGGAGCCCCCCTTATTTTTTTATTTTATTTTAATATTACTATTAAATATTAAAGTACACATATAACTAAGGATTTTGTGAAAAATTCAAGTACCTACCTGTTGTCATTTTTGATATAGAGCAAAAAAGGCCAAAAAATCGCGTTTGTTGTATGGGAGCCCCCCTTAAATATTCATTTTATTTTATTTTTAGTTTTTTTTGTTATAGCGGCAACAGATATACATAATCTGTGAAAATATCAAATCTCTAGCTATTACCGTTCTTGAGTTACAGCCTAGAGACAGACAGACAGACAGACAGACAGACAGACAGACGGACAGACGGACAGACAACGAAGTCTTAGTAATAGGGTCCCGTTTTTACCCTTTGGGTACGGAACCCTAAAAAAACGATCAAAATGTTTTATTCCAATTAAAAATAAATGGACTGTATATTACTATTATAACTGTCAATTTATTTTCTCACTTTTGCCATCAGTTCCCCTACAAAGCAACAAGGGAGTGTACCTTCTGGCGTGCTTTTTCTTTCTTTATGGTGGTGGTGGTGGTGTCAAATCGTAAGGTGAAACGATGAATAAAGTATCAATAAGCTATTTGGCAAAGCTCCAGTTATTGAAACTTTGCGGATTAAATTGAAAAAACCTAAATGACAACGTGCCACAGTTGGACGTTGGTGCCAAATTTAATTAATAAAGTACGGAAAACTGAACATTTTGCACATACCTACAAGGATCTTATTACACGATGACATTGTCACGCGTGACGTGTCAATAAATATTTGTATCCTTGTCATTCTGCAAAGGCGGAAAAGAAAGCACTTGGACCTGACATATAAAGTTCTATTAGTGGACGACTTTTTGTTTATTCTGCATGAGTAGACTGTAGAATAATTATTTATGATAGCTATATCTATCTTGTTACGTTCAGATGACATTGTCATGCGTGATGCGTCAATAAAGACTTGTATCCTTGTCACTCTGCTAGGCTTTCGGCAAGGCCCGAAACAGTGAAAGTCTAGAAAGAGTAAAAACTGGAAGTATTGTGATTTTTCGACATCAACTTAATTATACCACATCTATCTACATCTACATACTTAATCATTTTTTTTCTGTTAAAGATATTTTTGGGATAGTTAAATCTTCGGTAAGCTAATTAAATATTGTTACTTTTGGTTACCAAAATTCAAAATTAAATAAAATGAATTAAGAATTAAAAACGATAAAAAACATCTAGTAACATAGTTAAAACGGCCTAACAGCCATTACCTAATTTTGCACAATATACCTCTACAAACCTAACGAGAATCTAGACACACAGAATTAAAATATTTAATAACTTTATGAAATGACTGATGTAATGAAAACTGGCCAAGTCAAATCTAATCTAGTTTAAGATCTCACATTATTTAAATAGCATCAATTGTTATAGATATTCAATAAAGCAAAGAAATAGACTCTATTTCACTGTCTGTCCATCTGTCTGTCTCCAAGCTGTATCTCAAGAAAAGTGACAGATAGGGAGTCGAAACTTTCAGAGATTGGATACTTTATGTATTTCTGTCACCACTATAATAACAATTATAATAAAAATAAAAGGAGCTCTCATACAAAAAGCACAGTTTTGCCTATTTTTGCTCTATAATGTTACGGGACCCTTCATGCGCGAGTCAGACTCGCACTTGGCTGGTTTTTTTTAATCCTACCTACAGCTGGCGGAGTGCCAAGTTGGCAATAAATAACGAGATTGCAGGGCGCGAAACTGTTATGTCCTTACAAAATAATGTGCATTGTGCAGTATAATCTGTAACTTTTATGTGGAAAGCTATCGGGAAAAAAATGCAAAAGAAATAGAATAAATAGGTATGTTACCGTTAGAATGCAGAATACGTTAACGTGCATATTAACTAGGTAATCTGCAGATTCCCTGATACCATCCCATCCGTTAGTGTGAAATCTATACATATAATAAAACTGTAGAAATATGAATTCTGTACATTAAAGATATTCAAAAAATAATAAGGGGGTGTTACTACATCGCTATAGAAGCCAAAACTGTGGTTAGTTTTTTGTCTGTCTGTCTGTCTGTCTGTCTGTCTGTCTGTCTGTATGTTTGTTCCACTATCACACGAAAACTACTGATCCGATTTGAATGCGGTTTTCGCAAATATATTTGTCTTCTTTCAACTTAACATCTGGTGTGTAAAAATTTTCCCCCACCCCTCTAAGGGGACGAAAGAGGGGGTCAGATTTTGTTTCAAACTTTTGCTTTAACACGAAAACTACTGATCCGATTTGCATACGGTTGTCGCAGATATATTTGCCTTCTTCCAACTCAACATCTGGTGTATAAGCTTTCCCCCCCACCCCTCTAAGGGGACCCAAAAGGGGGTCAGATTTTGTATTAATTTTTTTCTTTATTGGACTTACGTCATATTATTAACTGTTTTTCCAACTTAACATCAGTTTTCCCCCCACCCCTCTTAGGGGACAAAAGGGGGGGGGGGTAAGATTTTGTATCAATTACTGATGAAGTAGAAATACTTTAAATGACAAAACAACGTTTGCCGGGTCAACTAGTTTTTAAATAAAAAAGCTTTTATTTGCACTTTACCTAGTTAATTTGCATTCTCTTCCTTTGTAAATGTCCTGAAACTTTGACCTAAGCTTGTCAACCTAAGTCTGTTCTGAAAACATTTATTTTAAAATTCAGAAATAAAACAATTTTGTTTTTTTTGTTGTTGTTTGAGTTGGCGGGCCTACGTTATTTGGTCTGCTTATATCAAGTCAATATTAAACGTCAACTCCTGAATGGGTTTCGTAAAATCTATCCAATTTGTGTAGGTGCACCAACTGCTTATAAATCAACTAGATGACGCCCGCAACTTCATTGCGCCAAAATTCATTTCTTGCGCGGAAACCGTACATTCTCCGGGATAATAAGTATCCTATGTCCTTTCCTGGGACTCAAAGTATCTCAATACCAAATTTCAGAAAATTCGGTTCAGCGGTTTGGGCGTGAAGAGGTGACAGACAGACACACTTTCGCATTCATAATATTAGTATGGATATGGATTTCATTGATAGTACCTGCGATAGTAAAGTAAAGACTGATCGACCGAATAGAAATACTAATTGATTGGACTCAGTAATTAGCTCTGCTGTATCAGCCCGACAAACTTTATTGAAAACTTGTACTGACTGCAGAACAGATAGAGTTACGTTTATATTTAAAGAAAGTTGGACTTACTCATACAATTTTGTTACGTCGGAACTAAACTAGAATCTAGTAACATAAATAGAGTAGGTATTTTAATAGAAAAGGATTTCTAAGGCATATTCGCGTGGCTAATGAGATTTTTTAAAAGTTAACTATGTATACCATAATATTTAGCATTTATTCCTTAGTCCTAGATTCATGTATCTCTTCTAGTCTACTTTTATCGCGATCATTTTGCATAAAAGAAACGATCCTTACTGTAATGCGGCTTATTTACGTTGGCCCATGTGTAGAGAGTATAATATCGTCCGTGATTGTCCAATAATTGACGTTGATTGTGTATCTGTGTATGCTTGTAAAGTTTTTGAAAAAAATACTGGGTAGGATAACAGAGTACACAATAGTAAAATCGGATATATCCTAGTAGGCGAGTTCAAAAGGATTCCATGAGGATTCTTACTCCTTGTGGGAAAAAGACAGCTTCGCACAAACAAATTTTGTCCATCATATTGTATTGTTCCGAGATTAAGATTGCCTTAAATTATCATAAAAAAATATTTTTGATGTCGTACTTAAAGTGTTTATAAAGCTGCTAACTCTACCATGCTTAGCGCAGCAATTCAAAGGCGTCCGATGTACAGCGAGTGTGAAACAGTTGGACTACATCCAAAGTGTTTACACTTATTAATTTTTCACAACCGATCGGCGCAATCGCGCTTGAATTTTTAATTTTTATCTACTGCAACTTGCAAGATAGTACCCAATATCACAGAATATATAATAGTACTCCGTACCAATATCATTAATTGAATTGATATCTCTAGTATATTATATGCTCTGTTTAGATTAAATTCTACCTCTATAACTTTGTCATTGCCAAGAAATGTACTGTTGTATAACGCCACCGATTTACATAATCACGAGATTTTTTGAAGTTACAAAATATGGGACTTTTCTAGGTTCCTTTTGTAACTTACTCTTATAGTACTTAAGTACAACTTACATACTCTCTAGAGTAAGACGTGTTCTAGAAGACGTAGCTGGCTACTTTTAATTGCAGTCCAAGTTTTGAAGTGATCGTTACTTTACATCCTTACCTATATTGTAAACTAGTTGACCCGGCAAACATCGTTTTGCCATTAATTAAAGTATTTCTACTCCATGAGTTGATACAAAATCTTACCCCCTCTTTTGTCCCCTAAGAGGGGTAGGGGGAAAAATTGTGCACCTGATGTTAAGTTGGAAAATACAGTTAATAATATGAAGTAAGTCCATTAAAGAAAAAAATTGATACAAAATCTGACCCCCTTTTTGGTCCCCTTAGAGGGGTGGGGGGGAAAAGTTTATACACCAGATGTTGAGTTGGAAGAAGACAAATATATCTGCCAAAACTGTTTGCAAATCGGATCAGTAGTTTTCGTGTTAAAGAAAAAAGTTTGATACAAAATCTGACCCCTTTTTTGCCCCCTTAGAGGGGTGGGGGGAATTTTTTTTATACACCAGATGTTGAGTTGGGAGAAGACAAATATATCTGCGAAAACAGCTTACAAATCAGATCAGTAGTTTTCGTGTGATAGTGAAACAAACATACAGACAGACAGACAAAAAATTATCCACATTTTTGGCTTCTATAGCGATCTAGTGACACCCCCCGCTTATTATTTTTTGGATATCTTTATGTACAGAATTATGAACAGAATTCACATTTCTACAGTTTTATTATAATTATGTATAGATGCGAAAGTGTAAAGATACTTTGAAAGTTCTGGGAAGGGACATAGACTAATTTTTATTTAGGAAAATGTATGGTTCCGGCGCGATAAACTGCGCTTCTACGCCACAGAGTTGCTGGCATCGACTACTAACTTATAAAATGTTTATAATTTTACAACTCTCTCTCTCTCTTAACTTAACTAAAAAATATTAAGCTTTCTATTAAATATTCCTTACCCAACCTTCAAATATTCCGGTGTAGCGTTTTTAAATTGGCAGAATGATTATACATTCTAAAGTGGCGGTCGGACACTCGATAATGCCACTGGTTGCATTCTGGCGGTCGGCACAATACACTCGAGTGCCATTGACGATACTTGTCACAAGTTCTCGCTCGATACTTTTTGTTGCATAAATGTGTTAAGCGTCTCTCGCAGGCAGCTCTGGATTTATGTATAGGCAGTATAGGGCATGGTCTATGGACGGCGCCTAACGCCTCCGTGGTCTAGTGGTACAGAGCGCGGCTCTTGACTCGGAGGTCATGGGTTCGATTCCCGCGTTGGAAACATATTATTTCCAAGTTTGGTTAGGACAGTGCAGGATGATCACCTGATTGTCTGACAAGTAAGATGATCCATGCGTCGGATGGGCATGTAAAAAGTCGGTCCTGCGCTTGATCTCTCGCCGGTCGTGTCGGTCTGCCGTTCCACTGGGTTATGAGAGTAAAGGAATAGAGAGTGCTCTTGTGCACTGCGCACACACTTGGGCACTATAAAATTACTCCTGCGCAGCTGGCCTGGTTTCAATGAAACCGGCCACCGTCACCGAAACCGGTGTGGGAGCTATTATTATTATGGGCGGCAGCGTCCTAGGATGGCAGCAGAGTTCGTACATAGGGGTGGCAAAATTAAAGTGGCTTTATCATTAAAAATATAAATCCGGCCCTACTCGCAGACCAATGATGGAAAAATACTGGCGATTACGAACGTGCATTTAATTTTAATTGTCCATTACAACGATTGTGCGTACATTGTACATGTGGTTATTATAGTTGCCAATCATGGCCTTTGTGAAAAGGGTCTTTAATTAACTAGACGTTGCTATCAACTTTGTTTGCACGGTCATCATAGAAAACTGCAATAGTACGTCCTTTTACATGCCTCAAAGTGTCTCCATCAGACAGACAGAACAAACTAATGCGTTTAGTGCACCAATATTACTAGTACCTAAAGTATGCATTTAGAGCTTAACGTTTGAAATAATTAGGGCCTGTTCTACCACTTTCTGATAAAGTACCGAAAAAGGCTGGTCACAACTTTTTGACCTATTCTCCTCCATACTTCATCTGTCAAATTAAGTGGTGGATAGCCTATTCGGCAGTTATCAGGAAGTGTTGAGACAGGCTCTTAGTATAATATTTTAACAGCGTTGTTGGTTTACATTTTGACCCCAACCAAAGTATGTAAACTAATGAAATCGTTGTCACAAAACTCGAAAACCAGTGATTTACAATTTTATTAAAATAGCAAATATTAAACAGGAAGTTTTATTTAAAATTTTCATTCGCCAATTGTGCTCATTAAGGGCCCGGGTTACCCTCGAAATTTTCATACATTCTTAATACCAAAATCATTTTCTCATGCGAAAATATTTAACATGTTTGAGTTATTTTTCAGCTTAAGATAGTAATTACCTAGGGTCCTGAACAAATTTTTTTTACAAAATATTTAAATACTAAAAAAAAAATTTTTGTGACTAAATATTTTTTAGTAAATTTACTACAAAATATTTAAACACCAAAAATAGACAAAAACACTAAAAAATATATAAATAAATAGTAAATTTACTACAAAATATTTAAACTTTAAAAAATATTTTTTATTATTTAAATATTTTGTAGTAAATTTACTATTTATTTATATATTTTTTAGTGTTTTTGTCTATTTTTTGGTGTTTAAATATTTAGTAGTAAATTTACTAAAAAATATTTAAACACAAAATTTTTTTACCCGACTGCTTTTTAGTATTTAAATATTTTGTAAAAAAAATTTGTTCAGGACCCTAAGTAATTACTATCTTAAGCTGAAAAATAACTCAAACATGTTAAATATTTTCGTATGAGAAAATGATTTTGGTATTAAGAATGTATGAAAATTTTGAGGGTAACCCGGGCCCTTAAACCAATTATTGTGTCGCTGACGTTTAATAATGGCGTAAACCACATGACGTCACGCGTGGGAATGAAAATCAAAGTTATCGCTCCCAGATACATTTGTATTCGTTCATTTGAACGAATGAAAAACATGTTTGCGAAATCTTTTCAATATGGCGCCGAAAATAACTCCGCGCGTTCGTATTATTTATCTTTGATTAAATATGCAATATAAAAACAAATAGATTGCGGAATTTGTATGACATAATATTAGACCATGATGTTTTTGTCATGGGCAGATTAAGTTTTGTGTGACTATCTATGTTGGCCCATAATGTAACGAATACAAGCGGACGAACGCGTAGCATAATATTATAATTCGTGGTCTATTGCAAGTTACAACCCAATATAAATAATGTTGTAAATCAATTGATTAAGTTGGCATCTTTTTATTTTTGGTAAAAAGACTGATCTTTTTCAAAATAGGTCAACCTACTTTTTAGTAATTAACCTGGCAACACTGAATGTTTTTCAACCGAAAAAGTACCCAAAAATATACTTGCACTGAGCCAAAGAACTAAGCTTTAACATTACCCAAAATGAATTTAAAAAAGCTCACGAGTATTTGAGCTTTTGCATGGGATATATGTGAGGAGCTTTTAGCTCATGTAGCACATGATAGTTCATTCTGTATTCCGTCTCAGCTGCGAGTGTGAAAGCTATTGGAATTCATATTTTGAGAGGGAAACTATTGTTGAAACAGATTTTGTAGAAGATGTAGATTTTGTCACATGTTACTCAAAATATCAGGTTTATGGTTAAAGTTCAAACAGACCTGATGTTACGTGACTAACATAGGTTTAATGACTACATAATAATATCATTATTTCATCTAAATTATAAGTTTTAGCAGGTTTTAGTTATTATCTTCGTTTTTTGCAAAACTTTTCATTACGGGTGCGGTCATTTCACCTGCTGTTTAAGATGAAGTGGTAGGGCCAGAAGCGTATAATATCGCGATCTAGGGTATCTTTGAACCTGTTTTTAGATATCAACCGCTAAAATTCATACAATGTTATTCATACCGGCGTAAGGGTGAAGATATGCCTAATAACGTTATATTCTTCGAAACACGATTAAAGTAATTTGCCTCGATAGAAAAAAATCGTGAAAATCATCATAAATTGCCATTTTATTGCAATTTTTCGATTTTACGGCGAATTTAGATAGAATTCTAGTAAAAAATTTATGTTTTCATAAACCTTTCATCAAATCCCATAAGGTAGTATTTATGGTTTTCACTAAAATGATAGTTAGTCATTCAAAATAAAATAATAACCTATAACGCTCGCACTGTATGAGGGCGGCGGGGATGCGGGGTGGCGATTCAGTCGGCCGCGGAGCCTCGTCGCAAGCAGACACGTACTACTCGTCGGTCCGCTCTTTACGAGAATTTGATGTGAAAATGGGAAATAAAAACTGCAGAGGAAAAAAATATCCCTTTTGCGGAAAAGAATAATTAAAAAAAAAAAGAAGAGTTAAGGGAAAAAAAGAAATAAGGGTTACCGTACACTTGACTGAGTATCGGTATTATCTTTTTTTTGACGTTATTTTTTTCCTCAGTAGGCATTAGAATAAGGGTCACCGCATATTTGACCGGGTACCGATATGGGTATTGGGTATATTGTTTTGACTATTCTTTTCCTCTGTAAGCATGAATTAGTAGAAATAAGAATAAGCGTCACCGCACACTTGATCTGGTATCGGTATCGGTATTATCTTGTTTTAAATTTTTTTTCCTCAGTAGGTATGAATGAGTAGAAATAAGGGTCACCGTACACGTGACTGGGTATCGATACTTATAATATTTTTTTGACACAATTGTTTCCTTAGTAGGTATGAATGAGTAGAAATGAGAATAAGGGTATTGTCCAGTATCAATAACAATATTGAACGCCGGGTGAGTAGCCGGCACGTTGACGGAGACAAGGGCCCTGCGGATAACGTCGTTCAAGGAGGCATGGCGGGACTGGCGGCCGGCGCTGCGTCGACAAGATAGACCGTGGTGACCCTGGCGGTCTACTGCGGCGCCGCAGGGGCAGCGGTGGGGTTCGGTGATATTGGCTTCTAGTCGCAAACTGAGTGAAAGATTGAATGTGTGGTTATCTAAAAGTGTTCCGGTATTGGATGATGGGTTAGCCTGGAGCCAGTAGCCTGATTCCGGCTCGGCGGACGCTAGAAGACGCGCCCGATCTGTGGTGGACGAGGAATTTAGAATTTCTGATTGTGCCAAATTGATTAGTGGTTCATCCCAATTCTTTTGGATATTGGGGTTAACTGAAACGTCACTAGGACAAACACGTTTCCAAGCGTTGATCGCCTCAGCTATCGACTCAATGCCTACGTTTCCAGAAGAATTGGTGATGATTTTGATGAAAAGAGGATGAATGCTGTGAGCTGAAGAAAGGAAGGCAGGAAGGGACACACTGGACACGCTTCTAAGACCCAAGCCACCGAAACGAATGGGGAGAGTAGCTTGGGCCCAAGAGGTGTCAGAGATTTGGCAGTTGAAAATATTCATTATTGTGTCTTTTAAAATAGTATCTAAATGGGAAAGAAGGTTGGGGTACTCCCATAGAGGGCAGCACCTCAGGACATATGTGAATTGGGGCACAAACAAACAAAAACGAATTATTTGGTAAGCCATATGGGATTTTATTGCGACAAGTTTGCCAGAAGATACTACGAATTTTTGTTTTTGTTCCGAAACGTAAGGCTCAAAACCGTCGTTGAATATAGGGGCACCTAGAAGGCGGAGGGATTCTTTACTGAGAATTTTGATACTAGGGGCCAAATTGTTAAATTTAGACATTATTACGTGTGCGATTGGGCCGTTAAAAAAAGTTCACATTTGGAGAAATTTAAATCCAAATCTATTGCTTTAAATTTTCAGTTGTACCTATGGGGACCCCTAAAATTTTTAATATTTTTTCCATTTTTGCATCAAAATCTTAATGCGGTTCACAGACTACATCTACTTACCAAGTTTCAATAGTATAGCTCTAATAGTTTTGGAGAAAAGTGGCTGTGACATACGGACGGACGGACAGACAGACAGACAGACAGACAGACATGACGAATCTATAAGGGTTCCTTTTTGCCATTTTGGCTACGGAACCCTAAAAATTAATAAATATATTTTTATAAATAAATTGACTATTGTATACTCTGACATAATAACCTAATAAATATGACATATTATCTCCTAACGTATGTCAAGTAGGCTTGTACTTTGAATATCATTCATTCATTTATTTATGTTTGTTTGTTTGTAAAAAGAATCTGCCTGAAGTTAGCCAGGGATTAGTTTACTCACGTTCAATGCGCGGCCTTTACATACTAGCATAGACTTTGAGTCGGGAATTAGGGATAGGTATGGGCTACAGCTACGGGTCTGGGCCCAGCACTAAAGAGTATCTGTGAGCGTACGGAAGCATTCGAGACAATTTGGAATCGGTAACTAATGAGGTAAGTATCGGTATTCTCTTGTACAATCAACCGATAAGTGTGTACATCAAGTGTACGGTAAACCTTATTCTCATTTTTACTCATTCATACGGCATACCTACTGAGGTTAAAAAGTGTTTCAAACAAGATAATACCGATACCGATACCCGGTCAAGTGTACGGTGACCCTTATTTCTATTCATACAATACCAACTAAGAAAAAAAATTTTCAAAAACAATATAATACCAATTATAACTATACCCGGTCAAGTGTGCGGCGACCCTTATTCTCATTTATGCCTACTAAGGAAAAAAATTGTCTAAAAGAAGATAATAAGAGGGTAAAATATTGAACTCGCATGCCCGGTCGCCGCTGCCGCACGCACTGTCTACGCTACGCACCTACTAGCAGGCGTACGCGGGGCGGAAGATGGTTGCCCCGCGCATGCTCCCGCCACGCTTCATACCTCACCCCCTCAGAAACGCGATGCGCACCCTACCACTTCATCTTAAGCAAAAGCAGGGGATTTTTTACTCCATAGAGAAAAATAACCCCAGTTAATAATATATTACCTTTCTAGATTTTATTACACTTTGTCACGAATTAACTAAGTCTCTTTTGTATAGGGAGGCGAAATGCGCATAACACAAAATATTGGTTGGTTGAGATTATTAGGACTATTATTTTTGGATTTTAAAATCCATACAATCATACTAATAATAATTATTATAAAAGTGTGTCTGTCTGTAACCTCATCACGTCCAAACCGCTGAACCGATTTTGCTGATATTTAGTATGGAGATACTTTGAGTTCCGGGAGAGGACAAAGGATACTTTTAACCCCGAAAAAATGTACGGTTCTCGCGCGATAGACGTGTTTTGGCAAAACGGAGTTGCAGGCGTCATCTACTATCTAGTCTTAGGCCCGTATAAATAGTCAGTACTTAAGATGCGACCCGGTCTCAAGACGCGGTTTGGCTCTGTGATTGGTCCAAATTTTGACAGCCAACCAATCACAGAGCCTGAACCGTGTCTTGAGACCAAGATGCATCTTGAGTACTGACTATTTATACCGGCCTTAAAATATGTGAGGACGCGTCATTATATTTTACTAGACCGAATTATTTTATTATATTTTAAATTTATTTGATTAAGAATTTTTCACGAATTTCCCCTTAAGTTTCTACCTAGTTTATGTAAGTTTACTGAAGCACGTTCGACAAACAGCCTTTACCGTGTTACATGCACTGTTGCACACTGAACACTGCAGTTCTTAATTAATTTAAATATTAACCTATGTAGGTACCTGGAATTAATTAAGGTACGTAGATAATGTTAACGTAAGTAGGTGGGTAGAACTTTTTTGTGGTCTATGAAAAAGAATCTATTGTATTGTAATTCCCGCAACTTTTCATTTCTGCATCTTAAATTTTATCAACATTGCTTCTGTGGTTTAAGCGTGAAGTAACAGACACACAGACGACTTATAGATTTACTTTTACGTTGTGAATATTAGTATGGACTACGGATGTATGGAAAATTCGGCCACACGCTCCACACGCTATGTATGACATTGACGGCAAGGTGTTGGCGTAAATCAGTTGTCAAAGTGACTCTTTACAAGATGGCGGCTTTAGTTCAAACTTGGTTTACGCGCTAAAACATCCTGAGAATAATTATATTATAGGATAGTTTTAATCCAAAAACTAAAAAGTGTACAGTGCTCCCAAACTGACAATGCGCATATAAATTTTCGGAATTTTTCGGCAACGCGCAACGATCGTATTTCTCGAGCGTCAGTAGACGATATTGCATTTTCTAATTATTTAATTATTGTTTAGCGTTTAATTATTGCATTGTATTGCATTGTATTAGTCAAAGTTCGTCGTGATATTCCTGTAGCTTTTGTAACACGGTCGTTATTCACGGTCACTCATGCGCATTATTAATTTAGGAGTACTGTACGGTCCTTTTCCAATCAACGAATTTTGGCGCAATGAAGTTTACGGGCGACATTTAACTTATCTATAAGATGAAATAGCTAGTATAATCTAAAATACTATAGTTTCTACTATGTAAGTATATTTATGAAGTTACGACGCGTATAATATTGTAATACAATAGTAAGATTTATGTGTGGACTTCGTGGTAATACACTGTAAAATTTATTGCATTAATATATTCTCGCGCAGAGGAAAGCATATTTTGCTTCTGTGAAGCTTTCCATAGAGCTGGTTAGACTAAAATAGTAGTTTCGTAGTATAGATTTAGTTTTCGAGTTATAAGTTACAGTAAACTAAAAACGCAATAAATAAACTAAAAAAAAAGAGAAAACTTTTACGCTAAATTAAAATTAAAAATATTATGCGCAAATAAAAACATCTGCAGTTTTGTTTTGAGGCATACATTTTCGGCGCGCCGTAAAAATTAGAAGTGGTACTTTCCCTCTTAGGAATTTTCGGTAAGGTCACGTAACCCAGACAAGTTTTTAACACCTCCCAAGTAGTTTTTACTTTAAAACTGTGTATGATAATAAATTATAGTCAAAATAAATTAAGAATGTACAAAAACACCTTTACTGTTAGTGACACCGAGCAACACTTCAATTTAAACTTTGGTTTAACTCACAAAGTTTGAATAGCTGAGAAAATTGAAAAGTGAGCCAGTTGTATTCCATCCGGATGTGGAATGCCAACTTGATGCAAACATTTTAAAAGCATTCAGTTTGTGCCAAACCGCCAGTAAATACTGGCAAGTCGATTTAACATACTTTTGTTGTTGACGGACATAGATGCCTTAAGGGCCCGGGTTACCCTCGAAATTTTCATACATTCTTAATACCAAAACCATTTTCTCATACGAAAATATTTAACATGTTTGAGTTATTTTTCAGCTTAAGATAGTAATTACCTAGGGTCCTGAGCAAATTTTTTTTACAAAATATTTAAATACTAAAAAAAAAATTTTTGTGTTTAAATATTTTTTAGTAAATTTACTACTAAATATTTAAACACCAAAAAATAGACAAAACCACTAAAAATATATAAATAAATAGTAAATTTACTACAAAATATTTAAATAATAAAAAATATTTTTTAAAGTTTAAATATTTTGTAGTAAATGTACTATTTATATATTTTTTAGGGTTTTTGTCTATTTTTTGGTGTTAAAATATTTAGTAGTAAATTTACGAAAAAATATTTAAACACAAATTTTTTTTTTAGTATTTAAATATTTTGTAAAAAAAATTTGCTCAGGACCCTAGGTAATTACTATCTTAAGCTGAAAAATAACTCAAATATGTTAAATATTTTCGTATGAGAAAATGGTTTTGGTATTAAGAATGTATGAAAATTTCGAGGGTAACCCGGGCCCTTAATACAATATTGTGGTACGGCCCTAGAACAAATTTTTTTTGTGATTACTAACAAGCAAATTTTTTGTGAGTAGCTACATTTTGATAAGACGAACAACATTTTTATTTTCGAAAAATCTCGAAATTGGTAGCTAACAGAGATAGAAAGGATTTCATACTTTGACTTCATGGTCCTAAAATATGGATTGTTTTATTTGTAGGACAAGGTTACTCTTAAATTATATAACTATTAACCAACCAATATACAAAAAATCAGCTGGTTAGGGTTCTGTTTTAGGGTTCTGTAATCAACAAAACTTGGCTAACCTAACCTAATCACAAAAAAAATTGTTCTAGGGCTTCCTGACTATTACGCAAACAGAAAAAAAATGTACTTTTGAATAAACGGTAACTTATGTAAGTTTTCATAATCGTAGAAAAATCTTTTAGAAAGATTGATGCATCGAAAAAATCAAAGAAAAAAAGCTCAGTTGTTATATGGGGGCAAACCTAAAATAATATTTTACTATGTTTTTAGTATTTGTTGTAATAGCGGCAACAGAAATACATTTAATGTGTCATCAACTATTTAGGTAGCGGTTCTTAAGATACAGCCTGGTGATAGTCAGGCAGACGTGTGGAAAAATAGACAGACAGACAGCGAAGTCTTAGTAATCGAGTGCTGTTTTTACTTTTTACCCTTTATACGGAACCCTATAACTACAGTAATAGATTTTGACCTATTTTTTTTAATGTTTTTTTTGAATGCTATATAACAGGTTTGTCTGCACTCAATATTTCATGAAACTTTCTCCGAATTTCGTTGGATATTGTAATAAATAGGTAAAAGCTAGCCCAATAAGCATTTGTGTCAGTGCAGCGGCATTGTTTTGCGTAAATCGTGTCAGTTTGTGTCGGAACAGTCGTTAATGTTTACGACTGTAATAATTATCTGTTACTCGTAAAGACCACTGTAACGCCATCACATTCGTTATATACTTACTCTATTTTAATTCAATCAAAACTTGCACAAAAAACCTGGACTAAATTGGACGGATAACACATAACATATTATAAATTGGAAACATTATAATAACCACAAATAAATTGTATTATTTACAACAAATCATACAGATCGGATTTAATTAATAAAAAAAAAGCCTAACTGTACGATTAAAACACACATTATAATTTAAGTATATTATTTCTGTTTACTTGAAAATATTCAAATAATAAGAAATCCTGACTTTATACACGTTTAATGGATGAAAATTTAATTCATTACGTATCAGTTTCGACTTTTGAAGTAAATACCTACCTTAGGTCTTCCAAACTACTGAGAAGATGCATAAAGTCTGTCACAGACTTAGCTATAATATATATTAATATGTTTATAGCTAGGCACATTAATATATTATATTTTCTATACAATTTTCGCGTGAACACTGCACACTCAGCTATAATATACAGCATGACTGGTGAGACATGTTCAATACTCGAGGACGTGATATTTGGCTATTATATTAGTTGAAAAAAAATAATATAAAAAAATAATATCCATTGATCACTGAGTAAATGTAGCTTAAAGTTAAATAATTATTTACCCAACGCATGGACACCGCGCGCGGCAGTAGTAGCGCGCGGCGGGGGGGAGCACGCCGCCGCGCGGCCGCATATTATAATTTACTAGTGTCCGTGATTCATTTCTTTAAAGGGAAATTTGGTCAAAAATTAAGTACCTAATTTTATTACATATTTATAATGAGAATCGAGTACTGAATACTCTCCTTAAATATCGGTATTGTCTCCCCAGTCATGCTGTATATTTCTGGTCTCAGTTTGTTTAGTACGGTATATTAATATATATTATAGATAAGTCTGTGATGGCCTTTATTGATTTTAAGAAAAAGTAGCCCCTGAGAAAAGACTGACAACAAGCACCAGATGCTATTTTGCCAGGAAATTGTACCCGCGAGATTTGACATACGGAGTCGCAAAAACATGCATGAAACCTTTCAAATACCTGCATGTAGTGTATTCAAGGTATTGAGGTCAGAGTATGAATAGGGCGGGCGGGACGTCGCACCGCGACACTTTCTGTCACTTCAGGCTTTGTAGCTTTATGTCAATTTAATACAAAAAAGTACTGTATTATAGAAGACAAGGGGGGAGTTTTGTCGGGAATATGAAAGGGTGATGTTGTGATTTTGTATTATTTTCCTAAAATTGTGTTAGATTGGGTTTTTAATGTGTAATATTGGTAGATTATTAACCATTAGATATGCGTTATTGTGCACAAATGTGGGAAAGTGATGCATTATCCAGAAACGTGCTATTTTGTGTTCCCTCCAAAATTCCATCAAAAGTTTCAGTAAAGCGTCTACCACTTTACTGAATCGACCGACTTGACTTTCTGACTGTAATGACTTTTACTTAGACTTTTACTAGACTTCAGACCTGACAAAATAGAAAAACGATGCTGAAAATCTATATATATATATATATATATATATATATATATATATATATATATATATATATATATATAAAACTCAAAGGTGACTGACTAACATGGTGATCTATCAACGCACAGCCCAAATCGCTGGACGGATCGGGCTGAAATTTATCATGCAGGTAGATGTTATGACGTAGGCATCCGCTAAGAAAGGATTTTGATAAATTCCCACCCCAAGGAGTTCAAATAGGGGATGAAAGTTTGTATATATATATATATATATATATATATATATATATATATATATATATATATATATATATATATATATAATAATACTTCTTAGCGCGAGCGAAGCCGCGGGCAAAAGCTCGTAGTATTATAAAATATTGTTTTCCCGCCATAATATTATATACTCGACACTGGCCATGGTTAAAGCCGAAGTGCCATGATAAGAAAAAAAGCGAAGAAGAAAAAAAAAAGAAGACAAGGGAGTATACAACAATAAAACGGTTGTATTTTGTGTTTGACTAGTCTTATAGTCGGTAGATTCTTTTTCAAAAGTGCGTAATGTTAAGGGGCGTATAGGTTTTATGCGACTGGCTCTAAGTAAAATTATCCTACTACTCGCACTTATATTTAAGTGACATTTATACAAAATGGAAGAGTAAGTTCCGACTACTTTTATACTATACATATATTTCAGATTTTTATTATATGATACACATTTAATACACATCCAGACCCAGGAACATTGAAAACTTTTTGTTCCGTGCGTCGGCGGGATTCGAACCCGCGACCCCCAGCTTGAGCTACCAACTGAACCACAGAGGTCCTCAAAATTTTACTACTAGTCACTAGATGACTACTACCAAAATTAACTTATCGCGCGGGAATCGTACATTTTTCCGGAATAAAAAGTATCCTATGTCCTTTTCCGGGACTCAAAGTATCTCTATACCAAATTCAGTAATATCGGTCCAGCGGTTTGGACGTGAAGAGGTAACAGAGAGGTAATAGAGAAGAGCAAGCAGACAGACAGACAGACAGACACACTTTTACATTTATTATTAGTATGAATTTAATCACATAGACAACCTTTCGAAATGTGTCTTCGAACTTAACTAAAGAACAATAGAGTCAAAATGTCACACCGGCACTGTCAGCGGGGGAACACACTATCTTGATTATTTTCTTTATTTTAGAACCCGCCGTTTAATCAAGAGGCTGACAGCCGCCGGATGGCGAGTGATTAATTAAGTGATTAACGATTTGTAAGCGGCGATCGGTGTCAAAATGTCCGCGCTAAATACCAAAGCCGGGCTTACGTCGAAACATTTCGGTACAAAATATTCCAATTTCCAAATGAGTATTGAATAGGTTTAGAAAATTTAAAATTTACATAATAAATTCCTAATAATTAAAGACCTATAGTATCACATAAATGTAATATTTTTTAGATGTTTGTGAATGTACGTGTGTTTGTGACTTTTCTAAACGCGTTTAGCATTTGGGAATTAAACGAGGAGGTTATAGTTCGGCTGTGGAATGTGGATATGTTTTTTTTAACCGACTTCCAAAAACGAGGAGGTCATAGTTCGGCTGTGGAATGTGGATATGTTTTTTTATGTATGTTCAACGATTATAAGAAATATGCTCTACAAAAATGTAGTAGAGGAGTCACGGAAACTTAATGTTTTGTGTAAAAAGCAACGATTTTGGGGCCGCCAAGCGTATTTAGACGAAGCACACTATAAAACCGTCGAGTCGCTCTATAAGTATACTGATGAATTTAAACGTTTTTGTGAATGTTTTCGAAACAAAAAGAGTTCTTAACGAATAAAAACGAGGGCAGAGTTAACAGAAACACTGAAACTTTGATTACAGGGAACGCACTCAGAGCTTGAATAGCGAGCTAGACTAATAATGCATTCATACGGAGGCATTTAAAGCGAAATTATATGATTCACAGCGTTTGATGCCAATGCATATAAATTAAGTATACGTTTGAAAAGTATCTACATGTTTAATGCCATGAATATGGAAGTATGTCTTTTATATTTTCACTATTAAACTGTGTCGCGGCCCAACAGCGACAGTACTGCACGGCCTTTAATTTACTTTTTAATTTTTGATTAATAATCTGTGTTACATTATCTATGGACACTGACTTTGACATTGACATTTAGTGCAAAGTGACTAGTGAAACTTTCTCAAATTCATAATTCATTCGTTACACTTTCTACGAGCCGGCCGGCCGGCGGCGCAGATTTAAACGTTAATTCGAGAAATATATACGTTTCGGACAATTCAAATATCAGCTTCAAAACTTCCTCTTAAACCAAATTGGATTGGTATTTAAATATAAGATAGTTATTTGATAGTCTTAGTTTGCTCCGAAAATGATTATGATAATTAAATAATAATTTTGTATTTGTGTACTTCATAGCACACAAAAAACAAAAAATTTGGCTAAGGTGTAGAAACCTACCCCAATTTTTGGTGCTCACATGGGTTGAGTAAGGATGTTTTGGTTGAAATTTGCCAAATATACTTTTAATACTCTATCGGACAAATCCATAAACAAATGAACAAATCTATGCTCAACGCGTAGGCGTATGGACTCAAAATTAAAATATTAAATGCTTTTCTTTGAATGAAACTAGGACGCCTCGATTACAGCGATGTTTTGGAACAAAACTGCGAATCAGGGTGCCCATTGTACGGTTCCTCTGAATATTCAAATTGGTATCACTTGAAAAAATCGCCTTTCAAGCGCCAATATCGAAGATCTATACTATAGTATATAGAGGCTAGGTTGGTTTATTGTTAACAGGCTCTAGAACTACTGGACTGTTCGTAATGAAATTTAGTTCAGAATATGAGTAGTACAAGAAGAAAGACAAAGCTGCTTTTAAGTTTTATGGCTGGTTTACATTATTCGAAACCAGGGTTTTTTGTAAAATTGCAATTCAGTGTGTTCCAGTGCCCGTTCACATTATTCCAATAGAAGTCCAGCGCTGGTTTGGAATAATGTAAATTGGCCATTAATAGTGGAGCCAAGCGCAACATATTATCAATAAAATATCAGTTTGTGTGGCCTTGTCTTGTGTGGCACTTTTTTCCATGTTTGTGCCACAAAGGAAAAATAGCATCAAAAATATTTTTATAAATGATTTTATAATTTGAAAATCGAACTCATTTGCGCGCCTAAAACAAAGTCAAAACTTTTTAAGAACCTAGAATATACGATAACAACTTCTCACTAACTAGCTGCAGAAAGTTTTTTCTTAGAGTAATTTTCAAGTCTAGTAACATCTCTTACCCTCTGTCAGTGTGATTAATTGTCACATCAAGAGGTGGCTTTTACGGCCGCACTCAGAGATGTCAATTAAGGCTTAATGCTCATTTAACATGAAATGTCCCTCTCAGAGATGACAATTAAAATCGCTAATTGCAGAGTTTGATGTTAAAGTTTTAGGTTATTGAATATTGAGGTTATTTCTTGAAAATTTTTCAAATTTATTTTTTTTAAGTTGTTACAAGGATTCTTTTCAGGTTTTATCTGAAGTGTTAATAATTAATAATAATATTATTAACACCACAGTAAACATACTCCATAATTATTGTGATAGTACTAAAACATATTTTTTGTGCAATACCTACTGTATGTCTACTTAGAACAGCTGTTTTTCTAATCTCTTGCAAATAAATAGAAGTATTCTGTATTTCACGTGAAAAATAATATTATATTCACAGTCATACAAACTAAATATACGAAGAACATTGCCACCAAATTGTGAAATTATTGAAATTAAAGTATGTTTACTATCATGTACTTAGTTACAATTATGAAAAATTCCTAATAACAGCTGATAACAATGGTGTTATTATAATTAAAATGATAATAGTAGACAGGTTATTCACATAATCCAAATTATTGTAAAACTTAGAAATTTCTAAAGTACTTATGTATAATAAATATTATAAAAAACAATATAAAACACCTTTTATGTTTGTAACTGTATATCAACTGTAGTAGCTGGTACTGTGGTTTGAAATAAAGAAATTATTTTAGTAGTATATTGTTTATTATTATGCCCCATCAGTTTTGATTTCTTGTTTCTTTCTACTATTTTCTGCTTGGCACTGCTGTACATTTTCACTTCTTCTTGTCCAATATTATAGCTTGCAATTCTGCGGTTACTTGATAAATTGTTAACTAAAATAAAAGTATGTGTTTTAAAAATTGAAACGGACCTACGAACATTGTAGGTACACCGTACACGAAACCGAAAGATTTATATGGGACATAAATTAATCATTTAATTAGTATTGTCTCTGAGAGGTATCTGTTTTGAAAGCATTTAATTTAAATTTGTTAAATGATGTTTTGGGTTATTTTTTAATAAACGGCTCTGACGGCTGCAGTCACGGGCTCACGGCCAATAAAAAAAATATTTTTGGAAAGTACAGTCTGTCACGAAAAGGTTTTCATATTTAATATGTGATTTATAAAAATTCTGTACAGTTTCTACATGGTTTTACACTTTTTGACAATAAATCAAATTATACCACTTCACTCTGATACTGGCGACTCACAAAGGAGAATTAAAAAAAAAAGAAGAAGAAGAAGAACATACCCGTTTGACAGCAATTTCCACGATTAGAGACTCCAGCCGGTTAAATGGTGGTTTTTCTATATTTAAATTTATTCGCCATTTTAGCATGTTAATTTATGATTAACTGACTCTGAGAGGGAATTTCATGTTTAATGAGCATTAAGTGTTGCAGTTTGTATGGGCGGCGGTTAATTTTAATTTTTTAAATGTTGTTTAGCGCTAATTTAATCAACGACTCTGAGTGCGGCCGTTAACCTTGTTAGTCTGCCACACGCGCCAACTTGTTAGAAACCTTATCAACGAGGTGTAGAGTTCATTTTCCGGTTAGCACATAATATGTGGTATTTATGGTGTATGTAGATACAGAATTGAGGCGTGCAAGTTTTATGCACTGCAGTAGAAGACTGCCCCGGGTCATTGACGCATTAGTATTGTGGTCTTATATACAGACTTTTAACCACTATTTACTTGATATTGTATATATTTATGTGTAATTAAGTAGGTATGGATGTTGCTTACAATTTAGATTGCGAAGAAAATCGAATAGGGTTTGTTAACTTCTAAAAAAAAAGAATGGACTCTTCATTTTTTCTCGACGCCTATAACAAATTTTGTGGAAACCAGTTAAGCTAGTTAATATATTCAGAGGACAGGTAGATTTTAACAGCTCTACCGTAATAAGCGGATCGGTGCAACGATGTAGCGGACAACCTTGAAATTAAATTCGAAGTTGAATTGAGTTCAAATTGTACAAAACTACATAACATAAAATTACTAGATGAATCATGAAGCACGCAACTCCTTTGGGCCAAAATTTGTTTATCGCGCGGGAACCGTACATTTTTCCAGGATAAAACTATCCTATGTCCTTTCTCGGAACTCAAAGTATCTGCATGCCAAATTTCAGCAAAATCGGTTTGAGCAATACAGACAGACAGACAGACACATTTTCGCATTTATAATATTAGTATGGATGTCAAAATACGTACAAAGTTCTTCGTTTCCTAAAATTCCTCGTTATTCAAATTATACTATAGCATAAAGTATAACTCTAAAACTAGAGAGTGAAGTCAACATATTGACTTTATAGTTGCGACACTTAATTGCGATCCTTCAGCATATTTGCTTTATTAGGGCCGGACCCTTTTCCAGATCAAATTACTCGAAATAAATCGCTTTTGCTGCGTAGTTAACTGTACCCTCAAGCCTGCATACATTATAATTATATAATATTATATTTATACACATCTTCGAAACAAACATTTTTTGAGCCTTAAAAATTTTTAGGTGCAAAAAAGCACATCGCAACCACATCCCAACTACTGGCGACAACGCAACCACGTCGGCATTTTGTCGGTACCACAACGCAACTACAAAAAGCTGCAGCGACGCTATTCACACGTATAACCACTGCTCGATGACATTTTGTCGTTGCGATGTCGTGTGGTTGTGACTTGTGGTACGTGTGGATTGGCCCTGAATGTCAACAAACAAACCGTAGCACGTGTCGTAGCACCGCTACGTAGGCGCTACGTAGGCGCTACTAAGTGTTACGAGTTCGTTATGAATCCGTAGACCAGGGGTTCCCAATTTTTTTTGTCAAAGAACCCTAATTGGTTTAATACCTACTTTTTCTAGCGGAACCTTACTTAAATACCTGGAAATTTACCTACCCTAGAAAAGGTCAATTAAGTTTTTGAAACGTGTGATAATATTTTTTACGGAACCCTTGCGTCCTTTCCACGGAACCCCAGGGTTCCGCAAACCACATTTCGGGAACCACTGCCGTAGACTCTTCTTCGTAATTAGTGTTTGTCCTTTCTATTATTATCTACTCCATACTTGTGCCATTAAAAACAGTATATTGTTATTAAGACGTTAAGTTTTTATGTAACTAAGTAATACCATGTTCCATAAATATCAACAAAATAATTGGAAATTTGTTGGAAATGTCAACAACAAAATTATTACAAAAAAACTTACGACCAGTGTTAGATTATAAATTTACAAGAAAAATTTACAGTATCAAGAAATTCACGGAAGGTCTGTCCTTTAATGCTACAAAAATGTAAATTTCGACACGAAAATATCTTTGTTTATCAATCTACCCAGTACCCACTTGTAATCCTTGCCACGTTCGACGGAGGGAGCTCGAGTATTTTTTTACTCGAGAAAAGTTATTGACATAGTCATATGGACTTTATAGTTGAACGAGTACAAATATTTTCGTGTATTTCGGAAATTGTTTTTATGTTTGAGTTGCATTGAGAGTACATTAAATAAATAAAATTCGGAGAGAAATGTTAACTAGATTTGGGTGTAAGAATCAGAAAATATATACGAGTAATGTATACTTATATATATACGAGTATTTTTTATCGGTTATGTTAATAAAGTAGCATTCAATCAAGACGAGATGACTAGACACGAGACAGCTGACTTATACAATATGTAGCTGACTTATATGAGATACTTCGAGTCACGGGAAAGAACATAGGATACTTTTCATCCCGGAAAAATGTACGGTTCCCGCGCGATACATGAATTTCGGCGCAACGGAAATGCGGGCGTCATCTTGTTACTGATGTTTTCTTCGTATGATTTACTGCTTATGCGATCTAAGTCATTATGTAAGCAGTAGATCTTATACACAATGATGTGGTGCCGGAAGCGGCAAGGGCATATGGGGGGGTTTTAGTCGGTAATCCTCTGCTGAGGGAGTCCGACATACCCCTGCCCTTTACCCCGAGGGGGCCGGGGATGCGTTAAAAAAAAAGATCTTATACTTACACATTATATTATCTTATATTAATTTTTTACATCTTATATCTACAGCCAATCTTCAAAGGAACATTACCAACAAAATAAAAAAGGTTGTCTGTCAGCGTTTCCATTTAATTTATATACTAAAATGAATGGTGACAAAAACAAAGTGGTCCATAATTGGATGTAAACACGAGTTATTCGTATCCTGGGTCTTGATTCTCGTAACTCGAATATGAATTCACTTTGTTGGTTAACGCGTCGACGCTACGCGAAAGTCGCATTCAAATTCCGCAAAGGGGAAAAAAGTTTTTACTGTTTATGGATCATGGATGTGTCTTAAATATGACGTGTATACTGTATAATGTCTGGCAAGAAAATTATTATCAAATAAATTTTCGTTGTCTGGTACCCGTTACACAAGTTTTTCGCAAATTTACAACGGTACTAGCTGATTTGATGAAAAAATATATCGTCCAAAGATATCGCTATTCGCCACAATCGCTGGCTGTTTCACTTGCACAGTTTCACGCGCGAGTGACATTCGAGGCTAAGACTCGGGGCCCAAGTACAAGACAAGCTTATCCAGGGATGAGACTTCACCCGGTTTTTTCCCCCTGGAGGTTTCACCCGGGTACCAAGTTAACCGTAGAGCTAACAAGAGAAGGAACTGTAATCGTTTGATATTTGAGTTAACTTTTGATGAAGCGAATTTCTTTCTATAGAAGTAACACTTACATTTTTAGAATTTAATATTGTTTAAATATTTTTTATTAATATTTTAAAAAAATCTTTTTTTACGAAATTTACGAAAATTCTCGTGTCACAATGTTAGTTAGCGTACTCCTCCGAAACGGCTTTACTGATTTTAACCAAATTCTATATGCATATTTAGTGGGTCTGAGAATCGGCTACTGGGTACTTTTTATATTGATAAGTGCATATTTTGTTGAATAAAATATAATAGTAAATTATTACAACTCGAGACTGACGGCGACCATTGTTTACAAGCTACGGAGTAGCGATGGACGTTGCCATGGTGACATACTTATTTAGTCACTTCAATAAAATAATATGGGCGAAACCACAGATCATAGAAGTAAGAGATATGTTATGTGGGCGTGGCACATGTCGCCCACTGATTGCGCAAATGCGCAATTAGGTGTCAGTCACATGTAAATCGCTCCACGGCTTACACGTTGTACTACGTTGTAAATCGTAAACAAAATGCCGACTTGTGCAATAATTACGTGCAGAAATCGCAGCGAAACTTTGAATAAAAAAAATTGCGGGATCACCTATCACAGCCAACTGTAATTTATACGATTTTTTAAATTAAAAATCAATTATTCTTCACGAAAAATATTCGCCGCTACACCGCCATTTTCGGGCCGCTTGATGTTCCGTGAACTATCAAACTAAGGCACTAGTGATGTGGTATGATGCAGATTTTGGTATCGATATTTTTTATGCGGTTGCGTTATTATCTACACAAATATTATAAAGCTGAAGAGTTTGTTTGTTTGAACTCGCTAATCTCAGGAACTACTAGTCCGAATTGAAATTTTGAAACATTCTTTCAGAATTAGATACTTAGCTTGTTTTTATAAAGTAATAAAAGTTAATAAATCTTTTTTCGTAATTTCAGTATTTGTTTCCGTTACTTTTGAAGTTTACCTTACTTTTTTTGACGTTGGAGATCCATGTTTTGGCTCGAATGGGCCGGCTCGACCGGAGAAATACCATGTCCTCACAGAAAACCGGCGTGAAACAGCGCTTGCGCTGTGTTTCGCCGAGTGAGTGAGTCAACCGGAGGCCCAATCCCCTACCCTATTCCCCTCCCTTCCCATCCCATCCCTACTATCCCCTTACCTTACCTTACCCTATTCCCTCTTAAAAGGCCGGCAACGCACCTGCAGCTCTTCTGGTGCTGCGGGTGTCCATGGGTGACGGAAGTTGCTTTCCATCAGGTGACCCGTTTGCTCGTTTGCCCCCTTATTTCATAAATAAAAAAACGTTTGTAGACGACCGGCAAAGATTAAATTGATCCTGCTTTTTAAGCCAAAGGCTTCCCGCTTAAAAGTTAAAACAAAGATTTGTGTGACGCGACGCCTTGATAATTTGGCTGTAGCGATGTCGATTTTTCTCAGCAATGACTAAAGCTAAGAAATTAAAGTTCATTGTCAGTATTCATCATGTCTTTGTCTTTGAATTACCCATAGCATAACACGATTGGTCAACTTTTATAACACAGAATAATCAATCAAAAAGGCCTCTGTAAAAAAAGGGATTCCTATTTTGCCAACAGAGGAGAGTATATATAAGCTTCCAAAGTACATAGATTGGTTCTAGCATACACTTTAATTTACCCATAGCTTATATGAAATATATTTACCTGTGGTTTTAAATTACGCGACAAAAACCATTTTGTCGCTACGCCCTTTCCATTTTTTGCTGTTCCATTGCTTGTTTTCTATGAGAGGCCGGGCCGGCCTCACATAGAAAAAATGCAATCTAAAACACATCCAACACGGTTTTTTACTTTAACGTGGCGTCACCTTAAGATGTTTCTCTTGGGTTTCTGTTGTATATTCTATAAATGTATGAAAAAAATCGGCCAAGTACAAGTTGGTCTCGCGCACGAAGGGTTCTGTATCATAATAGAGCAAAAATAGGCGAAGAATGTGTATTTTGTATGGATCCTTTATTATTTAGTTTATTTTAATTTTATTATTAATAATTGTTAAAGTATAATTACCTGTTGCCGTTATTGATATCGAGCAAAAATAGCAAAAAATCACGTTTGTTGTATGGGAGCCCCCCTTTGTTAAATATTTAATTTATTTTGTTTAAATATCTGTTATTATAGCGGTAACAGACATACCGTACACAATGTGTGAAAATTTCGGAATTCTAGCGGTTATTGAGATACAGCCTGGGCTTGTACCACAAAACCGTTTTGAGACTCAAACAATCGATCGAGAATGCCGCATCCTACTCTAACAAACGTGAAATGACGTTGTTAGAGAAGGACGCGGTATTCTCGTCCGATTGTTTGAATCTCAAAACGGTTTCGTAGTAGGCCTACTTGAGACAGACAGACAGACAGACAATAAGACATCGAAGTCTTAGAAATAGGGTCCCTTTTTAGGGTTCCGTACCCAAAGGGTAAAAACGGGACCCTATTACTGAGACTTCGATGTCTGTCCGTCTGTCCGTCTGTCTCCAGGCTGTAACTCAAGAGTGGTAATAGCTAGAGTGTTGAAATTTTTACATTTTAAATTTCTGTTGCCGCTATAACAACAAATACTAAAAACAAAATAAAATTAATAATTAAGGGGGGCTCCCATACAACAAACGTGATTTTTTTGGCCTTTTTTGCTCTATATCAATAATATCAACAGGTAGGTACTTGAAAATTTCACACAATCCTTAGTTTTATGTATACTTACTTTAATATTTTATAATAATATTAATATAAAATAAAAAGTTAAGTGGGGCTCCCATACAAAAAACACAAAATATTTTGGCCTAATTTTGCTCTATAATGGTACGGAACCCTCCGTGCGCGAGTCCGACTCGCACTTGGCCGATTATTACCTTTTGGGTACGGGATCTAAAAAATTATATATGTAATAGGTATGCCGTATGCATGTTTATCTAAAGACTTCGAAAATAACTCAAGGGCCGAAAGGGGTTGAAATCATCCATGATTACGAAAAACTTTTACTATGGGACCAACTCAATTCGGCAAAATAATCAGCTGTCTGGCAAAAGCGTAACTAGGTAATTATTGCCTAGTTACGAATTACGATTCCCATAGTAAAAGTTTTTCGTAATTTATTTTGCCGAATTGAGTTGGTTCCATAGTAAAAGTTTTTCGTATTCATGGATGATTTCAACCCCTTTCGGCCTTTAAGTTATTTTTGTTAGTCTCTGTAATATTATATTTTATCACTTTCATTCTTTTAATAGTATTTAAATACCTACCAAAATACATCGATATCGTCGTAATAATATGGTAATAATTAATCGACACCGTAGATAGACCGGACATCACTAGACCGTGTACCGTTGACACTATGCTGACAATGTAGTGTCATTGAAGTTGGCGACATAGGTTTCCATACAAACGGCGCTACATAACACTTCTCTTTATTTTCCTGTTCTGAGGGCGAAACACTTTATATGGCAAAACAAACTTGCCGGGACAGCTAGTATATATTGTAATATTGCTAAATTATGTAATCAATAAGTACCTGTGTTCCGCATATTACGAGAATTGTCACGTTTCATATTGCTGTAACCATAAAACTGCGTCCCACATAACAATTCATAACGGTTTATTGACAATGAAACTCCCGTGAAAGTGTATTAAAAACGTTTACTACGTTTTGTTACATCTGTGGCTCGTTATTATGCGGCCAATCCTTATTTATATTGGCCTACGTATGGACCAATTTAAAACGTATATTATACTTAATATTAGGCTTTGATTTCCATTGATCGCCGTCATTTGAGCGTAGAGATAAACTACGATAACATGGCGCGCCCCTCCAAATTACTGTTTCAATGTGTGTAGTCATATCCTTATGAAAGAGTTTGTATGTAGTAAGTATTCAACCAATCATAACATTTCACTTAATGTCACTTATTACCACGATTTGTTGGTCAACTAATCATAACTAGCCGACCGCGCAAGACAACGCTCTTCAAACGTTTTGACAACGCACTTCAAACATTTTGAATTTTGGTGGGGCACGCCATGTAATCGTAGTTTATCTCTACATTAAAGCTTTGCAATCATGGCTATATTTTATCAAGAATAACGTGAAGATAAGTCTTTATAGATTCATCATCATCATCATCACCAGCCTATTGCCGTCCACTGATTTAAAGATTACTAAAGAGAAATTACTGACTACCAGCAGCTGTACAGCTCAATCAATTTCTCACTATATGATTAGTGAGCTCAAAATTTCACTGCTTTAAGGGTGGGTTGCATCAGAGGCGTAGTTAAAGTAAAAGTTAAGGTTATCGTCAAATATGGCGTCCATAATGGACTCTAGGGATTTGACAGTTCCCTAGACAGTAAGTTGGTGCAACCCACTCTAAGCATGGTGTACACTTGTACTCGGCAGTGGATATGTAACGACGCGACGTACGGTAGATCCCCATTGACAGTTTATATTTCGACTGTCTCGCTCTATCTTAATGAAAAATATCGCTATTTCTTTCGCTCCTGTAAAAATATGAAAACCTGCATATGCATGGCCTACAATTTTGTGACGTCACCCACGACCAACTCGATTCACAGATTGTTCTAGAACAAAACAAAAGAACGCGAAGAACGTTCCATCAAGACGACGATATGTAAACTTGATTACTCGGAATCAACAAAAGGAAAACAACAACACGTTTTTAGGGTTCCGTAGTCAACAAGGAACCCTTATAGTTTCGGTCTGTCCGTCCGTCTGTCCGTCTGTCCGTCTGTCCGTCCGCGGTTTTGCTCAGAGACTATAGGACCTACAAAGCTGTAATTTGGCATGAATATACATATTAATAATGCCGACAAAATGGTACATAAAATATTTAAAAAATATTTTTTTATGATACCTCCCCTACACATCAAGTGGGGTTGAATTTTTTTTTTCGCGCCCACCGTGTGGGGTGTGGGGTGTCGTTGGATAGGTTTTTTAAAAATATTATGAGAATTCATAGATCATTTTCCGGTTTAGGGATCCATTTGTGAAATATTAAGTTTTAAAGTGGAAAAAATCGTTAGAGTGCAGTGTCCGCCCCTTCTACCAGCTAAACGGTTGCTTCTGGAAATGTGAAAAAATTCACGGGAGTAGGAAATATGCTGAATTTAAAAGGAAAACTATCACGGCTAAGTTGAATTCATAAGTTATTGAGTAATAGTCGATCAACTAAAAAAAATGTATTCGGCGAAGTATAAAGGAACTTTTCGTTCAAATTCCTTTGAGATGATGTTGTTAGTAGTGTAAAACATGTTATAAATGTACAGTCATTTACCATACAGAAATTTTCAAAAACTAGCGGTGCTACGGAACCCTACATTGCGCGTAGCCCGACACGCACTTGGCCGGTTTTATTTAATAATATGGATAATATTAACTCGAAGGACATACGCATTGCTGTAATCTTTTTTATATAATTACGGGGTAAACGAGCAATTGGGTCACCTGATGGAAAGCAACTACCATCGCCTTTTTACACTCGCAACATCAGAAGAGTTGCAAGTGCGTTGACGGCCGATGCTGTAATCTGAAGTATTATTATTCGAATAGAACACTTAACACAGCTCACTATAAAGTTCTTACTTCTTTCTCTGTACTTAAGAGTATATTTTTTGGGATCTGTGCAAGATATAAAAGATAAATGATACGATCGCGTCAAATTTTGGCCCAAGGGTTTCGTTACATACATATTTTCCCCTTGAATTAATAATAAAAAGAATTTATGAACCAACGATATTGAGGGTAAAGTAATCGGCTTTAAACTTTAGATTTTTGTACTTGAAACATTATTATATTAATATGTTAAGTAGAAATATTCTTAATATAAAATTATGAACTTGTAGCTAGAATATTATGTTATAATATTATCAGTTAGATACTTTTTAAGTAAATAATTATTAAAGATAAATTAAATAGTTAACTTCATAAACGTACCTAAATAATTATTATACTGTGCGAGTATTTTTAACCTCAAAAGGTTTGTCAAACAGTAGCTTGGCGAACTATAAACTATAACTACATTACGGTTTTTGATGAGTGCAAAGGAATGATCAAATGTCTTTTTATATTAGTAAAGACTATTGTTATAGAAATAAAATGAAATAAGATATAGGTCGATAGATATCAATTTCCCCATTTAATTGGCAATGTACACAGAGCGAGGATAGTTCCCGACTTCCCGCTAAGTTAATTTACGGAGTCCAGCAGATATTTCACCGACAGATTAAATTTAAACGTTGTGCTTGGTCGTTTAAGTATTTTAAGACTAGCTGATAAAAATGCCTGAAAATTGTGATGATAACTAACTAGCGAACCAACGTTTAATTAGTTAATTTAAATAACAATATATAGACTATACCTCTTAATTCATGCAATCCATACTAATATTATAAATACGAAAGTGTGTCTGTCTGTCAATCTGTCCGAACCGACTGCTGGGTAAGGAGATACCTTAAGCCCCTGGTAAGAATACTTTTTATCCCATAAAAATGTACGGTGCCCGCACGATATGCGAATTTTGGCGCAACGGAGTTGCGGGCGTCATCTAGAAACATTAAATTTAAACTTCTTTACGTGCAAAAATTCTTAATTGATCTATGGAATAAAAAGCTATAAAATAATAATTAATTGACAAAAACGGGCATGAATCATACAAAATGATATTTAAAAACTAACTATACTTAAATATACTTCTTCGAAAGCATCGATGACGCAGCGTTTCACCTTATTGAAAACTTATATATTTTATGTTCCTTTGTTTACGTCCTTTCTTCCCTCCGACTCGGTTAACGATGTCTAAGTCATATTTCCACTTTATCTGAGTAATGGTGGCAACTGGCAACACTGGCAGCCATTATGACGCACTTACCGCCATTGGTAATTTAAGCGCGCGAAATCGAGTTCGATTTTTAAAAATCGACACTTCTCGCCACACTAGCACACACCGTGATTTTTTGTTATAATATGACTCTGTGATTAATTTTTAACTTGTTAGTCTAGATCAGGCTAGATACTAGTATTTTGCTTGGCCTATAATAATTTAACTATCGCTTGTTCTTTTCTTTATTTTTCTAAGGGCTGTTTTACTGCGGAACCCCGGAAGGTGAGAGCAAAGTGGAATGCAAATATGCAGGCAATTTACATTTTATAGGAGCAAGGTCTACTCCGATTTATTTTTCAAAGTTAAATCGATTTCAAAGTCCCAATTTGCATATTTATAAGTAAAATAAAATGCGGAAAAACTTTCGCAAACTATAATTGCAGCCTGCAGGTGGTTAATATATTCAACAATCTATAAATGTAGGTAATAGAAAAATCGGTCAGCTGTGAAACTGAAGCTCCCAAGTTTCATCGGTTCATAGGAAATGAATTTGTTAGACACTGTTAGATCTATATTTTTTAAAATAATATAAGATGATAAAACATTGAGATGATGTTTATTTCTCCCACAACAAGTACACAGAATAAATGAAAACAGAATACAAAAATATGATAAACATTTTAGACTTGCAGTGTGGGAGACAGGAGCCCAAACTAGGTTACCCTGTGCCTCAGTGGGACTCCTGACTCCCGGGACCTCTCCAGTTACTCTATAATTAACAAAATTTCTGTAATTATTGTTAACAATCATATTTATCTGGAACATATAAAATGTCGCCTTCTACTTAATTCGTATACGAAAACTGCGCCTGCGCCGCGCCGGCTCCTACTCTCATCCATCTTATAAATTATTATCGATCATAACTCCCACACCGGTTTCGGTGACGGTGGCCCACTTCAACGAAACCAGGCCAGTTACGCAGGAGTAATTTTATAGTGTCCAAGTGTGTGCGCAGTACACACGAGCACTCTCTATTCCTTACTCTCATAACCCAGTGGGATGGACGACTGATGTGACTAGCGAGAGATCCGGCGCCGGGCCGACTTTTTACATGCCCATCCGACGCATGGATCATCTTACTTGTCAGAGTAAGATCATCCTTTGATTGTGTGGGAGTTATTAAATTATCGATAAGGTCACATTTTCCTAGAGTTTATTATTTTTAAGCACCCGAAAACTAAACTAAAGGAATTTTTCCTTCAAACTTGAATGTTATGGTGATGATGATGATGATGATTGTACCGTGAACCAGTGGTTTGCGGTTCATTAGACCGCCCGGCGCTGCGACGCGACGTGACGTCACTCGCACATGACGTCACACACAGATTCAATTTACTTCGAGCCGATATCATCAACAAACATCATCATTAGGGTAGATTTACACGGGTCGATTTTATCCGTGCGGCAAGTCACTAGTCGGATCGCCTGTCCAAGCCGAATCGCTACCCCATTTACACAGCTCTACAAAAATCGCTTGTGACTAGTTTGCTTCAACTTGTTGTTTCTTGAATGACCAAGTTGTCGAGAAAATCCTCGGCCTGCCCGGCACAAAATCGAAAATCAATTCGTTCGAGTGACACCTGCGCAGGCATATTAGACTATTTCTCCAAAAAGACTATGGGCGGAATCATCGCATCAACACAAATGAAATGTAGCTCAATTATTGATAGATCTTGTCAAGATGATATTTTTATACTATGGCGACTTTGCCCAAATCACAGAATATATAATAGTACTCCGTCCCAAATGCATGGGTTTCTCATGGTATCTTACGTTTAAACAAATATACAGGATTATTTTTTCACCCAGTACAATTAATTACCACGTCATTGGTATCGATAATAGAGTAGGTATATTTCACAAATAAAAACATTTTTTTTTCATTTCAATGAATAATTTATCCTTTATCCAATTTAATAGCGCATGGGCGCACTAATTACAAGGCGACAACGGGTGCGAAATGAGGTAAGGGGCGGCGGGGTGCGGTAAGCGATCGGTCGCGCCATAGGCCGCCCGCCGCGCGCGCACGAGTTGCCTCAAATACGTAATGCATCCACATTTTTTTGTAGTTTAGCGGATAAGTCCGGGGCTTGATAGTTTTGTTTTTTTGTTCCAAAGGGGTAGTAACAAAAATCGCTAGTATTTTTTATTTTTGACAACAATTACGTATGTTGATTTATTGTACTGGTGAAAAAATAATCCTGTATTGTTAACGTATCACTGACGACTAATTTCAAAATACATGCTCATTTATGTATTCATTAGTGCACAGCACCGTGGGATAAAGGATTTTAATTAAATAGGGGGTACTTTAGGACCACATTGGTATCAGTTTTATGACTGTTGGTTGGTGGGGACGGAGCCCGCACCTTTTTACCCATAGCCTTTTGTTCAAATTAAGTTAGTTCTAAAAATTCATAATAGATGGCGCTGTGCGTCACCTACATCGCACAAGCGCTAACTCAAACGTGTTTCTATAACAGGTGGTAAGGATGTTTGATGACTTGTTTTTTTTTAAGTTTTAAGAAGAGCTGATGTTCGACCCCAGTTAATTTAATAATGTGTAAAATCTGTGAAAATTATAAAAGTCTGCTATAGCGGTTCTTGAGATACAGCCTGGAGATACACAGACGGACAGACAATGAAGTCTTAGTAATAGCACAGAATAGTGTATTAGTTTAACAAGTAATAGGGTCCCGTTTTTACCTTTTGGGTACGGAACCCCAAAAAATAAAACTACGATATTGGATTCTTTTTAACAATGGTAAACATTTGAACCAGTTTGAACCAGCGCAACTAGTATAAATTATAATAATACAATGTGTTGGAGAGCTTTCACCGACCGCGACATAGAAGTGCACAGCCCCTGGTCTGCGCTCGCTACAGTGCAGACAAATATATGTATTGGCAGCAAGCGATCGCTTGCGACTGAGCGTTTGCACGGTCGATTTTAGTCACCAGCCGCATCTGGCCTGGCCGCGCGGCAAAAGTCGGTTGGCAGTCTACTTTGGGGCATGCGACTTGAGCCGCAAGTAGGATGTCTCTAGCCGCATGCGCCGTAGCCGAACTGCCATTTAGACAGTCGATTTTCGCCGTGCGGCGTAAATCATGCGGCTATAGTCACCCGCGTAAGCCCCGCAAAGTTGGGGCATGCGGCTTGAGCCGCATGCGGCGTAGCCGAATTGCCATTTATACAGTCGATTTTCGCCGTGCGTCGTAAATCGTGCGGCTATAGTCACCCATGTAAACCCCGCATTAGCCAATGCCACGGTCTATCCATACTAATATTGTAAAATATGCGAAAGTATGTCTGTCTATTACCTCTTCACGCCCAAACCGCTGTACCGACTTTGATGAAATTTTGTATGGAGATACTTTCCGGAGTCCCGGGAAAGATACTTTTTATCCTGAACAAAATTTACGGTTCCCGCGCGATATACGAATTTTGGGTCAAGAGTTGCACGTGTCATCTAGTTAATATTATTAACTGAAAGTTAGCGTGTCTATATTCTGTCTGTCCTAACAGCTAACTCACGTAATGCTCTGGTAACTTAATTATTCGATTTTGATGAAATCTTCATAATATTTAGACATTGAGTTGAGGAAAGACCTTGTCAATAAAAATGCACGATTCCCGCGCGATAACAGATTTATCATGAATAAATTATAAACTTTAAGTTATGGGCAATAATTTAGCAAGAAGTTTCTTGTTTGTTTAATCTTTAGTAAGTTAAGCTTAGAAACCTTATGTTATTAGTATTAAGTATCTCTGAAATCCAAAAAAAATCTGGTCCAGGGTTCTGTAGAAGTTTTTTTATATTACATCATATTTACTTAACTTTTCATAGGCATTATAGGCCTAAGGTAAAACAACATATTATAATAACAAACACAAGTTTCTACACAAAATTCTTCAACATTTTATGAAAAGGAGTGAACACAAAAGTCGCAATTCGTATTTACTACGAAAGTGGTAGTCAAATGGCCTCAAATCTTTCTAGAAAGAAATCTCGGCTTAAAACGAGGTTAGCTTTATATCTTCGAGATGAATTTTACACTCAGAAAGAGAGAAAGAATTGAGAATATTTGTAACAATTCGTTTTGCATAAAATTTATAAAAAATCGGCCAAGTGCGAGTCGGACTCGCGCACGAAGGCTTCCGTACCGGTATAGAGTGCAAGTATACAAAGGCATGTTTCTTTTTGTTTGGGAGCCCGCCTTAAATGTTTACTTTATTTTAATTTTATTATTAGTTATTAAAGTACAAACTTAATTAATTTACTTTGTACAAACATAATTAAAATGTTACCATTATTGATTACAAGCAAAAAAGGCCAAAATTTTGTTGTTATAGCGGCAACAGATATACACAATCTGTGAAAATTTCAGAAGTCTAGCTATAACGGTTCTTGAGATACAGTCTGGTGACATACAGACGGACAGACGGACAGATGGACAGACATCGAAGTCTTAGTAATAGGGTCCCGTTTTTACCCTTTGGGTACGGAGCCCTAAAAAGTAAGGGTATAAATGGGTATTAGAGTAATGATAGTTTTTGCCTTACATTCTAACTAAATCCTAATACTTATTTCTATCCGTGCTAATATTATAGTGTGTATAAATTAAATGTGTGCCTGTATGGCTCTTATCTAAACTTATTTTGATAAAATGTGATATAGACACAAACATAGATCAAGATAGATACCGCATGTCCCTCCTTTTGTATGAAAACGAGCGTCCCACTTTTTTCCTACCTACTGTGACGTACCGATGATAAGAAACGAGTCCATTATCTAGGCCAACGTTTCTATTCGAATTTTCACAGCTCTATATGGCACAATTAGGCATTTTTTCAATCCGATTGAGGTCCGATTCCGATAAAGGTGGAGCGCAGACTAAAGAACAGACTTTCGAAAGACGAGCATTGCTCGTCGTTTGGTAACGCGATATGGCACGCGAAGTACATACACATTGCACATGCGGTATCTATCTTGATCTATATGTGTGGGAATAGACATACTTGAAATATAGGTTTATACTTGGAATACGGATTTAACAACCATAAAATGTACGGTTACCGCACAGCAATCAATCATCGACAATCATAGATGAATATATAATATACTCGTCTAAATGTACCTAATGGCAAGTATTGGTCCATCATAATATATTATAATTTACAACCAATACAAAGATGCCAACGTGGAGGGTATAAATAACCCTATTAAGATCTCATCCCTCATTTTCATCACATCAACCCATATAAATAGCGGTATCACTCATTCAATATGACCGAACTGATCCGAACGGATGCCCATCTATTATATTATATAACCGTATACATGGGTGTAGCTTCAATGAGTGGTAATACTCTAGGGCGTCTAGGGCGTGTGATGTCAGATGTGTCCCTTGTATAGAGTTTACTATAAAAGTAGTAGCGCCGCAAGAGTTATTTTTGTCTTCTATGTTTCAATAGCTATGTCCACATTATGCAATTTCATCTTCAATTTTCGTCATCTTCTTTTTATTCAAATTTCGTTTGGCATATTCAATAATTGAATGCGTCAAAATCCACCCGCGTTGAAAGAAAAGTGTTATAGCGAGTGCTACGATTTCAACGCGCGTCACGGGCATGCCTCACGTACGCTGTTGACTGCGCTATAACGCATGCCCTTGACGAACAGCAAAAGGCACAATGTGGACAAAGCCTATGAGAATTGCTTTAATGTCATGAACATAAAATCGTTCTTGTTTCAGCGCTGCTACTTTCAAACTTTACAGATAACTCTATGTAAAGTACACATACACACCATAAAGTATTATTACTTTGTTTTGTTACATTATATTATATTATTATAAGTACTATAATATTATATAACGTGTTTTGGATTATAAAATATGGGATGAAATGAAATTGAAATGTTCCAGAATCCTGAAGCATTAATTGCATAATTTTGTATTTTGAAACAATTGATATAAACGGTAAATAAACTTTTAAAATTCATTGAAAACAAAAAGTATATAAATTTATTTTCGATGGTGTTGTAAAAATTTTGTATAATATGCTTTAAAGACAATATACCATAATAATATTAAATTATAGATTCAAATCGATCAATAGCAAAAAAGCCGCCCCAAAACTAATGGAATGAAATGGAACAAGTTGACAAAAATAGTCCAGGCGCTGGCGTAAGAACGTCGACCTTAACCGCTAATATTAATGTTACATAACCTCTGAGGTCTCTCGGCCCACTTGATGTTCTGACCTCCCGGTATGAATGCCTCACGATTCTCGCTTCGGTTTATGTCAAGATGTTTACCTTATCTCTTCTCTTTACGAAAAGTGCTTTGAGTAAATTTTTAAGATACTTTTATCTGATGTTTTTGCATAAGAAATTCTTTTTGGGGTTTAATTGTTTGGATGTTTCGCTGTGTTTTTATTATTGTGATTCAATGTTAGAAGTTAAAAAAATAAATATACGTCTTTATTTATTTACTAGATGATGACTGCAACTCCGTTCCGCCAAAATTCATTTATCGCACGGGAACCGCACATTTTTTCGGTATAAAAAGTATCCTATGTCCTCTCCCAGGTATCAAGGTATCTCCATACCAAATTCTAGCTAAATCGGTTCAGCAGTTTCGGCGTGAAGAGGTAACAGACAGACACACTTTCACATTCATAATATTAAAGTATAGATTTTAGAAGTAATTTTTTATTAATTTGGTTCTACATTAGAACTTAAGTATTAATAGCTTCCACATTTCCTAGAAACTGCATAAAAATTGCCGCAGTGAAATTTACAAGGGGTTTAAGTAAGCCTAGTAAAATAAGTTAAATCACACAATAAATGTCAAGTATTTAAACTGGGTCGAGCCATCACAATTTCACTGCAATATTTTCGAATGTATGAACTTCATAATTGCAAACTAGGTAGCGAGTTGAATAACATTCTGGCTTAATTATTTATAGTAATTGAACTAACTATTCCGATATGTAATATTAGCGAATGATTATAACAATTTAATATTCCAAGAATTTAGATAAAACGAAAAATCCCGAGTTGGTTCTAATACAGTAGACAGCAATTCGCTGGAAATGTTCCTGCTCTGAAGCTGAAAATAATTACTAAAACATACTTCATAGATACGACTAGTACATACTCGTATTCAGAAATAATTTTCGTCGCCTAGACTATGCTAAGTCACGCTAGAAATTCAAGCTAGTGAAGATATACTAACTTCGGTAAAGTAACAATTCTTTCCAAACATTTCCTTTAAAAGTTCAAAAATTGAATACGTGGGTAGAATCAGAATTTATTTCACGTTTCTCTTCATACTTTATACTTCATGTTCTTTTAAAATCATATTTTGTTGATTGGGTTCGTTCATAAATATAATCCACTAGAGGACGCCCGCAACTCCGTCGCGCCAAAACCCGTTTATCGCGTGGGAACCGTACATTTTTCCGGGATAAAAAGTATCCTATGTTCTTTCACGGGACTCAAAGTATCTCTTACCAAATTTCAGCAAAATCGGTTTAGCGGTTTGAGCGTGAAAAGGTAACAGACAGACTTTCGAATTTATTATATTAAATATGGGTGGCCAAGAAAGAGATGGCGCGATGTGTTGAAGGCATACCAGCCCGGCTGGGCAACGGTGACGCAGGAGGAAGAAAAATGGAAGACCCTGGGGTGAGGCCTTGCCCAGTCAGGACAGCATCTATATATATTAATATATATAAAAATGAATTGCTGTTCGTTAGTCTCACTAAAACTCGAGAACGGCTGAACGGATTTATCTTATCTTAGTCTTGAAATGTTCGTGGAGGTCTAGGGAAGGTTCAAAAGGCGAGAAAAAATCGAATAGTTTCCGGGAAACCCCTAAAAACAGCCCTTTTCTATTTCCCATACAAACGTTTTTAGTCAATTTGAACTTTATTGCAAAATTATTACAAATCGAGACTGACAGCGACCATTGTTTGTGCGATGGGATAGCGATGGACGTTGCCATGGTTACATACTTATTTAGTCACTTCAATAAAATAATAATATTATGGGCGGAATACTTTATATGGCAAAACAACGTTTGCCGGGACAGCTAGTAGGCTAATAAAAAAAAAGTATGGGTGATGCGAATAACAACTTGTATTTTGTACGGAACATCGTCCACAAGTGGGAGTCGCTTCTACCCGTTTTTTAGGGTTCCGTAGTCAACAAGGAACCCTTATAGTTTCGGTCTGTCCGTCCGTCTGTCCGTCTGTCTGTCTGTCTGTCCGTCCGCGGTTTTGCTCAGAGACTATAGGACCTACAAAGCTGTAATTTGGCATGAATACACATATTAATAATGCCAACAAAATGGTACATAAAATATTTCAAAAATATTTTTTATGGTACCTCCCCTACACATCAAGCGGGGTTGAATTTTTTTTTTCGCGCCCACCCCATCGTGTGGGGTGTCGTTGGATAGGTTTCTAAAAAATATTATGAACCATATAATATATATATCAATGAATATGAAAAATATTCATTGACCATACAAAAATTTTCAAAATCTAGCGGTACTACGGAACCCTACATTGCGCGTGGCCCGACACGCACTTGGTCGGTTTTTTACATTTCAATTAGCCCTGTAACATTCGAAATGCAAAAATATCGGGCACTTCACAAATCACAATATCCGTGATTCGGAAGACGAAAATGATTGGGAGTTCATTGTGAGCCAACATTTTGAGGTCGAATCCCAATGCTGGAGCATTCATTCTTTCGTTTTGTCTTTATTTATTATATTATATGCAAGACACATACGTCTTATAGTATAAATCCATCCTAATATTACGAATGCAAAAGTGTGTTTGTCTGTTACCTCTTCAAGCCCAAACCGCTGAACCGATTTTGATGAAACTTGGTATGGGGATACTTTGAATGATTTGAGTCCCGGGAAAGGCTTTTTATCCCGGAAAAAAGTACGGTTCCCGTGCGTAACGACTTTTGGCGCAACGCGGAGTTACGGGCATCTAGTAATATTATGAATGCAAAAGCCTGTCGTCTGTAATTACTTCTTCACGCCAAAATCGTTGAACTGACCTAGCTAAAATTTGGTATGGAGATACTTTGATCCCGGGAAAGGTCATAGGAGAGTTACAGACATCATTAACTACGTAAAAAATGTGTATAATATTAAATGAGCGGGCTGTGACGATAAGTTGTTAAGAACATTATCAATCATTTCAGCTTTCAAACAAAAAAAAACCGCGGACAAAATCGGTTGACCGTTTGAATGCTATGATGTCACGGACAGAAAAATACACACACAAACTGACACGTCAAATTAATTTCACCCGTCTTTTTCGTTGGGTGTTAAAATGCATACTTACAATGAAAAATATCGGCATTCGCAAACTTCCATACGCAAAGATATATGTATTGTAAATTAAAAAGTTTCAAGATCTGCTACTCTCTACTTGGGATCCAGATTTAAACAAAATAATATATTAATTAAACATTGTGCATTGTGCGTATATCGGAACACACATCTTTAATAAGCAAGCGAAAAACTTTGGATACCTTTTGACGAAAAATGCGGAAACGTAGGTGAATGAAATTATGCACAGTTATAGTTTATATTGTTAAGGACTACATCGAGATATTAGTATAATTTTGAAATTATGTTTTTATCATACATTTTTTTAACAAATAAAACATTAAACACTCTACAACACATACACTAGGAGATTTTGATTGACAAGCCTATAATAAATGTATACGAATTGTACCAGGCGCAGTCCGAAGGGGGTGGGTCACAGGGGACATGACCCCCCCCCCCCCCCAAATCTTAGGTCAAATTGAAAAAACACAATATTTTTCTGCGCAAACTAATGGTCAACGTCAAAACGTCCTTCGTCAACGTCTATTTTTTTTTAAATTCCACAACTTTCTGCCTATTTGTGTACGAAGCCTATAAAGTTGGTAACAAAGTTTGTAAGCAGGCTGTAAAGTAGTACACACATTTGTCTCCCTAACTTACATAATATTAAGCTCTACAGGTGACGTAAACTTTTTTCCCCTCAGAACTCCTGTTATCTATTTAATTATATTGTTGTTATACAGGCCATACATGTACAATTAACTTGGTTACCTGTTGCAAAATTTCATAAGGTATGACTTAAGATTATGACAAGATTTTACTTGAAACTTCGTTGCACCAAAAATCGTTTGTTGACGTTTGTTTTTTTGGTAAAACTTATGCGTTTTCCCGGTACTTAAAAGGAGTCTTTGAGTCCCAATTACAGCTTAAACGATAGCAAACAGACAAACATACACAAAATCGTATTTATAATGACGTTAGAATATGTAACTTTGTGCATGTCATGTTTGCCCAAGTACGTAAGGCACACTATAATCGGGTTGTCCAGAGAAATGATTTGGTTGCGAACACGTTTGCAACCAACCATGTGTGGGTTTCCTCAAGGGTTTCCTTTGTACGACCTTTGCTGTATTTGAGTTCTGAAAAATGTCTCATAAAGCGAACATTTTGCCGAGTCGCAACGTGTCGTGGCGGAGCAGCGGATCGCATTCAGAACCATATCCACCAGCTGGCAGCTAACAGCAACTCTTTCGCTATTCCTATGTTAACCTAGTACATGAAGTATCTTGACTACAATATGAAACCTCCTGGATCAACAAGTGATTCCTTTGCATTCATCACAACACCTCTTTTATACCTTGGACTAAATTTTAAAGAATGTAAATTAAAGTTTCATTTTAACTTTCACACCGTAATGTATCCGACAAAATGAGATATGAGTGCTATTTCACATTGCACCCTTAAATAAATTGATTCATAATATGGGCCGACCTACATCACTTGGTCGGCTTATGCCAATTCAATGGTCGCGTTACTTCAAATCCCATCTGTAGATGGGTGTGATTTGGCGTAACGCGACCAAATTACTAGGTCCGTCATCAACCTATGAATCAACTTCTCTGATAGTACCATATTTTTGCAACTAAACGACAAACGTTCTTTCTTTTCAGACGTTCTGCGTGGTCTCGAAGCGGTTCCGCAAAAACTACATCCACCGCTTCACGGCGACGCGCTCGCTGTTCTGGTGGTCTCCGTGGTCGCCGGTTCGGCGCGCCTGCGTCTACCTCTCCACTAACCAGTACTTTGATTACTTCGTCATGGCCACCATACTCCTCAACTGCGTCTTCCTCGCCATGTCGGAGACCATCGAAGAGGCTGAGTGAGTATTTCTAGATCTTGACCTTTTGGATTGCCTTCCACACTGATTTCGGTAACTGTGCCTGATTTCACAAAAAAGGTAAGCAACGCGGAGTAATTTGCCCAAGTGTGCGCAGTTAACGAGTATTTTTTCTTCCTTTACTTTCGTAACCCAATGGGACAGACGACCGACACGACAGGGGAAGGATCAGGCGCAGGATTGAATTTTTACATGCCCATCCGATCATGTTGCTTGTCAAAAAATCAGGTCATCAGGCAGCATTGCCCTAAACGAACTATAAATGACACGTTTCCAACGCGGGAATCAAACTAACGACCTCCGACGAGTGCTCTTAATCATGCTCTTAACTTTTTTGACGTTGACTAAATTATTTGACGTTAACAACCAATAGCAATGCTGACGAAAAAGCGCAAGGTCAATCACATATTTTGCATTTAATATAACTTAAAACAATGTTATTTAAATAAACATATCAGTTTAACTACTAACTGTATCTACTACAGTTAGTAGTTAAACTGAAAAGCTTGATCTAGCTGTCTAGCAGAAATGCCGTTTTCTTGACCCATAACAAACTAGAATAAGCCTTTTGGTATTCGAAAGAAGAAAGACTCTAATTGATAAAACATTATTAGATACATACAACTTTCAAAGCAAAATTTTACAAAATTGGTATCCACTCAGCATATTATGTGACCATAGTTCCCTACGCTGATTTACAGAAAGCACCATTATTTTCTTATACCTTATGTATTGATATTTGCCATCGCACGATTATTATGTAACTCCAATTTATGTTTGTCTATGTGTTTATTAATTAATACGGTTTAAGCGTCGTCAAATATTTAACGGAGGTCGTCGTACAATTAGCGACCGCAACTGCTAGTTAACTCATTAACCGGTAATTGTGCTTTCATTAAATAACTTTACCAACATTTTGAAACGAGGTTATTATTAAATTTAATTTTTACAATCCGTATCCAGGTTTCGGGCCGATTTTCATATCTTAAAATATGTAGGTTTGTAGACTGTTTCACAGTATGTTGTGAGGTAGGCTGTGAGTGAAATATTAAGCGTCATTCGAAATATAAGAACAAGAACACGTTTATTATGACAACATACAACATGCACAAAAAATAAAATAAAAATATTATAGTATGTCATATTTAGAAAGAAAGAAAGAAACTTAATTTGGTGAAACAATACAACAAATATAAATAAACACTCTTAATGCTGCAGAATGCTGCAGAAAGTAGCTTACGCACTCTGAGACTAATTATTATTTAAATATCAATTTAATAAATAATTTGATTAAAAATTCATGAAGTTTACGTCAAAATATTTACCGTAAAGCGAAATAATCATTGAATCTCCCTGAGTATCGTAAGCAATAAACTATTCCGAGCTCACAAGTTCGTACTCAATATTTCTTCAGATAGACGCAATACACCCTACTATCGATAAAATATCCCAAGTTATATTCAAACATCCCGAGAGCCCAATCCATCAACCCTCTCATAACATACAACATAATATCATACAAATACAAACATCATACAAATACATACATCGCCCGAAGACATTCGTGAATTATGGAAATGTTATGTGTTGTGATTTCTCGTAATGGATGGATCAGATTATCGTTACTTTTTGATCGACGATGCATGATTCGTAAAGAAACTTAAAACGTACCGAATAAAAACTGCATTATTATGTTCATGTTTTGTAAAGATTTGATTGTGACTTGATTAGTAAAGTTGCACAGATTTTGGTGAAATTTGGCTCAATACCAGCGAATTTTTACCGATATGAGTAATAAAGTTGTGATGTGAAATAGATGGATGTAGGCTATTTTTTGTCTTGGCAAAATGTAGTGCCGTGAAGTTAATTTCCGCACGATGCAACGGCTACATAGATATACAAGTTTCAAGTATATAATTATTTGCAGCTATTTATTGATGACTTAGTTTTCTCTACCTTAGGAGATAATTGACGCTTCAGCAGCTAACGACGGGATTGACAGCTAGCCGTTACTGTTAACATACTTGTTTGCCGTTGACTTTACCGTTAAAGCGATACTTTAGTTAGTGTCTTACTTACAGGCTATTTTAATGGCTTTGTGAAATGCCTAAACCTTTTCAGTTTCTGTAAAAGACAAAGTATAATTATCCTCTACAAAAAAAACTGTTTTGCTAATGGCAATATAGTTATTGGCAGTTTAAGTAAGTTTATTTTGAGCAGTTTTATAGATGATGTGAAGACAAATTTGAAATTATCCTAGCCTGGGAAGTTTGCATAGTCGGCTCCCATTTTTTTTTATTTTGTTTATTCAACAGTATCCGGAAGATTATAATTTATAAGTCATTACATTCTAAACTACTTACTTAATCTTCTAATTGAGGTCTAAAAATATTTAAGAAAATTACTGCGCTAAGGAAAAATCTTTTCTCTGTGGTTCATTTAATAAAAAAAAATCTCCTTTTTACGGTATGATAGTTAAAGTTAATGTTACTTTTACATACTTCCTCTGAATTGGCAAGTTAATTCTAAGCTAAGCAGCAGCTAAACAGGAAAATTAGCATTTTACAGCCCAAGCTTCATTAAGTTGAGACTTTTAGAACTTCTGGTTTCAGTATTCAGGCCTCATTTCATTTGTTTTGTGGAAAGAAACCACTTGTTGTTGTCTTTATAGTTCTTAGTCTTTACCCGTCAGTTGTTTTTATAGAGTTTTGGGGGAAAAATTGCTGAAGAATTTAAAACAATACGATGCTAATATTAATAATAATAATCAAACGTACTGACAAATCTACAAACACATTATACGTATATTTTCCGAAATATAAAAGTATGTAATATACTATGTGTTTGTTACTAATTCTTTAAACAAAACAGATCTTGACAGTTGACGGATTTTAATAATTTTTGGCGTGGTAGTACTTGAGTCTCTGGATTAATAAATAAAGGCCGTCACAGACCTAGCTATAATATATATATTAATATATAAATTATAGCTAGGCATATTAATATATATTTTCTATACAATTTTCGCGTGACCACACACTTAGCTATAATATAAATTTCTGGTCTCAGTGTGTTTAGTACGGTATATTAAGGTATATTAATATATATTATAGCTAAGTCTGTGACGGCCTTAAAATCTACTTTTTCTTAATTTTAAACTGTTGGAGGTTGAATATACCGAAACCATACGTAATAGAAATCTGCATAATTATTTTAGCATATTTAAGTCTTCATGTTATTTCGTAACATCATTACTAACTAGGTTTTTCCACTCACTCTAAGAAACTTTTGCCGAATTTCGATATTGTGTAAGACGAAGGATGAAATCAGAGAGATTAAATAATGAAGGGAGATTATGGTACTTAGGCTCGGGATCAGGAAAGGGTCGGAGATAAAAAGGTGTTATCAATAATAAACGAATATTTTTGTGAATATCTAATAACCTATTAGCGTAACAAAGAATATTTAGGCCGTTAAGGAATAAAAATATGTTCTCAAAAATGAAATCATAATTTTATCGTATTTTATTATGAACTGGGAGGAACAACGCGTTTATACCTATATCTACTGATAAATTTATTTTAATGGTTTAGTATAAATTATAATAAAGTTACTTTTAAATAGTCAGCCTATTCGTCTATCTGCCTGTCTATTAAGGTTTTTATAGTGTTTAGAGCGCGTAGCTTTACAGCGTAGCGTTTGGGTATACAGTTTGAATTTTACTTTTTTTACTAACCAGTAGAAAAAGTAAAATTTAATGTCCCAAACAAACCGAGGTCATTCTGTTCTTTAAGGGCCATGGAATTTTCAGTTTTCGTGAAAAATGGTACCGATTGCTAACAGTGAAAACTTAGCTAGAGACAGTTAGCTTTTAAACCAACTATTACTAACAATTTAAAATAACGTCAATATTAAGATTAAAGACTTAAACATTAAATTACTACTGAACCAATGAATCGAATTGCGAAATCACTTGCGCTTTCAACTTGTTTACGTTTAAGTTTTGGTGCAGTGGCGATTCGCTAATATTCTGGAAGTTTGTTGGCTGAGCGCCCAAGTGCCATAATTCCTGACAACTTGTCAACCGAACATAAATAAGCACTAACTTTTATTTATAAGAAATAACTTTTATTTCATATAAAATTTGATATGAAATGTTTCATATCTAAACTTTTATGTGTTTTCTTATTAAAAGCAAATAATAGTATCGAACAGGCTCCAGAAACTTTCCGATTATTATAAAGTGTAAGCTCTGAGTAGACATGGAGAAAAAATATTATTCTTATGCAAAACGTACAGTTTATGTGGTTTTCTGTCGAAAATTATTTCATTACTTAGAAAGCTTTACGGTGGCATTATAAACAAGACAGCCGAAACAATACTCAACTTTTATTCTTTTTGATGTTTTTTATGGGTCGTAACGAAGGTGAAACGAGGAATTTTAGCGTTAGGCCGTTTGTCCAGCGCTGCCGTCAATGGGACGTTACTGGCAAAAATTTAAAATAAAATGCCACTTTATGACCTAGGCTATAGGTTTATGCTCTATCTATGCCACTACAGACCAATATCGGTAGAAAATGAAACCTGTAGCCTAGACACTAGCATTTTCGAACGAAGTTCCTTATCGCGCGTTGCGAATGGTAGCTAGACGGAAAAAATTAAGACCAAAAAGTTGTAACGACACTTTTTGCTAAAGATTGTAAGCCGTGCACCGTGTGCGTGTTTCTATGTAGCTGCCTCTCTCTCTCTCATAGAAAGCAACTTCGTGCCATCCGGGTGTCCCTTGACACCTCTCAAGTTTTTATTAGAATTTTTGTCGCTGAGGTCCCGTTGACGTTGGCGGTAGACAAACGGCCTTATTATGAAAATTGAATAACGACACGGACAGTTGGGTGTTATCGCAACAGGTCTATCGATCAGCGGCAGGAAACGGAAGTCAGCTTCCGACGTTGACGGTAGCTTTTTGATTTATACTAACTAGACCTAGCTGTAGCCTGTAATCCTGATAAAGACACAATGACACGACATGTGTGCGGCGATATATTAAATAAGCCGGTCAACTCACCGCTTAGGTTGTTAATCTAATTCTAGGGTATTATTAATTATTATTATTATTAATCATTTACTAATATAATGTAGAATTTGTTGGAGTTAGGGTCGATAGAGTTAGGCCGCGTAGATTCAGAAGCTATTGGCTCTACATGAGTTCTGATATTTTTTTCACAGGGCAAACCTTATGTGGTCGTCTTGGCAATATCTTACATGAAATCTATTTGGTGGGATGATGGTTTAAACATATTGCAAGATCTGATAATAATTCTAATACGATAATATCAATGTATCTTTTGCAGCCATCTAATGAAAATAGCCAATAATTTCTACGCTATGATCGTTTATAAATGTCGCAGATGCCTTGCTGTGCCTGTGGCTTTGGTAAGCTGTTGTAACTAGGACACAAGTCACAAACAGTAGGTTGTACACCTAATTTTTGTGTCCTAGTCTTACATATACACGTAATATGACAGAAGTTGAGATCTTCTATCACGGTATCCCCACAGTATGCTGAACGGCATTTCTCGGAAAAAGAAGTAGTGTAAGTTTTACATGTGTGTAATAAAATAACGAAAAACCAGTGAAATTTTACTCGACTGTGACGATTAAAATATGAGCAGGCTAGATGGCAAATTGGCTAGGTAAATTTACAAAGTGGCTGAAATATAACATTATATTTGCGTTAAAAAATGTGATCATATAAATGGACGTTCCTTTTGCACTGATATAATTTATCGGAGTTCCAAGTTTAAAATATGGCTTAGGCTGTCCAATTTTAGGGACATTGGATTGTCCGAATGTTTCATAACTCACGACTGTCAGATCCATTCTACACTTGTTCTATACTCGATTTTATAAGGGCTTATTCAAAACTGTAGTAGGATAATTAAGACCCTTTCATTATATCATTTTATGTCATTCATTAAGTTCAAATTCAGTGCATAAAGTAAACCTTTACCCCCTTTCTAATAAACGTTGTATAAGCTATGAATAGTTATACAGTGTTTTGTTCCTGTCACACAAGTGACATTTGTAATTGGATTGAAGAAGACAAAACACTGAATAATTATTCAAAGCTTATACAGCGTTTATTAGTTATAAGGGGATGAGTGTTCACGCGCAAATAAGGACAATATAGTAAAACATTTTTCATAAATGACTGTAGAGAATTAATAGAGTTTGTGGCTACTGAATGCTATGGCTACACCCAAATCAAAACGTATTCAAAACATGACCATGACCCAGGAACATATTAAACACTCTTTATTTCATCAACGGGATACGAACCCGCAAACCCCACACCACCATACCGCCACTGAGCCAAAGAGGTAGAAAATCCCGGTTCTTTACAACCGGCGTTTTAAGTGTGGCCGGCCTAATATTTGGGCAGCACGTTGTCTTGGTGATATTGATTATTTAATTTATAAGCCAATAATTTAGAAGCACGACTCCTGCCTCTACGGTGTACTTTACAATCTTTTTAATCTTATTATAACTTTTTAATTGAGTTCGAGGCACTAGACTAGAGACTTTTGGTGTAAGTCTATTTAACGTAAATCTTTTGTACAATATGAATGTCTTTTCTGTATATCTTTTTTCTTTACCTGGAGCTAAAACTTGTTTTTTTTTTTACAAAAAACGTATCAATTTAAAAAGATTGGTCTTTCATTTTTGAAATAATATTGAATCAAGGAAAAATAAGTATGTGTACATAGTACAAGCAACAAGTAAATCCTGCTAATTGTAATCAAAGCACCAAAGGCGATATTTTGCAAAATCATTATAATTTATTTCCCCTAACGAGGGTAATGTGTAATTTTCCCCAAAAGCCGGGAGCTTCAGGTGGTGCTAACGAGATCGATTTACAAACAATTTGCCCGCCATAAAGAGCGCTTGTTAGGCGAAATCGCTTGTGTATGACAACCCTTACGAATATTATGTTACAGGCAAGATAGCGGAAGGTTCAGAGAATAATAGTTCTTCAAGAAAATGATACATTATGCTCTGAAACTAAAATATCTTGCCCCACGGCCTGTCAGTGATTCTGTCAGGGTCATAATCAGTTATGTATTTTTGCGTTTAGAAAAAACAATAGCTGAATGACATGCCACGAATAACATTATCATGATATAACCTGACCGAATAACGTAGGTTCACGATCTGCATATAAGTTAATTTCTCTAGTAATACATACTAAACTAAGCTGTGAAACACAATTTTACGTGTAAAGTTCAAATGTACGTTCCGTGAGTCAAACAAAACAGCAAACTCAGTTAAATGCATACTTAATGGCCGACATTTTACATTTACTGGCTCCGGACCGAATCGCTTTAAATTTGAGAAATGAAATAATATTTTTCACGTGGAACGCTTTAAGATGTCCGCTCGTGTACCTAGTTAATGTGATTTGTAGATGAATTTAAATTCAAAATTTGGTATGTAAATACTTTAATATAATAAACTAAAATAACAATGTTTTTAACCAGATTATGAGGCTGTAATGATAACCTTGATTACAATGTTTTAAAATTAGTTTGTTTTGTGAATGTAATTGATATTTGTGTGCCTAATTACTAACGGTTAACTACTGATCAATCAAAACTCAAAAAATAATATTTTTTGAGTTTTGATTGATCAGTAGTTTATCATTTGTTTTGTATTTTGTAGTTTATCATTGATCAGTAGGTTATATTATAACCTGGCTACCCAAAACACTAACTCCTTACCATAGTTTGTGCGTTTTAAGATGATATGCGTGACACATTATAATTGACAATAGTAGGGAAGTTACCTAAAAAAATTATTCGATAATTTAAAAATATCGAATCACTTCGTAAAGGAACTGCAATCGAAATTATCGATTTCGTACTGGCGTTTCAGAGTGGCGCCGGCGATTTAAGATGGTCGCCCTTTTTATCGATTTGATTTCGATTCAACAGCGTCAATCTCTAATGGCAAAAGTTCCGTTTCATGCATCTAACATTTTTCAAATATTTTCGTAACAATACTTTTATACTCCTATTTCACAGTTAATATATTTTATAATTTTATATTAATAAGTTGCATAATTTGCATTAATAAGACGCATGCCCTTAATGAACAAAAATACGCACAGTGTGGACATAGCTATTAGGCATTGTTTGTTCCTTTTGATTCGCCACGATCAATAAAGTATGAAAATTCAAAGAGCCACGAAGCTCTTTTATGCTCTAAAATTGGGACAGACGAAACGACGAAGTGTAAAATTGTCTTCCGATCCACTGGGACTGACGAAAAAGTGACAATAGTTCCAATTAAATTGAAGACGTGAGTGGATGAAGTTTGTAACTAAAATTTTTACATAAGAACAATTATTCATTTTTCCCTTACAGAACAAGCATTGTAACTTGCCAAAATATCATCTAGTAAATAATATATCTGGCTATAAAATCCACATTTTTTATTTCATATCCTTTTTCCGGTCCCATTTATGCAAAAAAACTACAATTTTAAAATTGTTAGTTACCCACTTCCAAATTTATTCAAATTTATTCAATTCCAACAGACAACCAAATTTATTGGCAATTGGGGTTAATTAACAAACATTTCACGGTAATTAAAGTTTGAAGAAACGGTATCCGTTGTTGAGGTGAGGAATTTTAGCACGAGAAAGCGATATTTCAATAATCTATTAGTATTTCAACGTAAGTTTTAAATAATCGGCCAAGTGTGAGTAGGACTCGCGCACGAAGGGTTCCGTATCATTATAGTTCAAAATTAGGCCATAAATTGTGTTTTTTGTATGGGAGCCCCCCTTATTTTTTTTTATTTTTTTTTATTATTAAATATTAAAGTACACATAAAACTAAGGATTATGTTAAGAATTCAAGTACCTACCTGTTGCTATTTTTGATATAGAGCAAAAAAGGCCAAAAAAATCACGTTTGTTGTATGGGAGCCCCCCTTAAATTTTAATTTTATTTTGTTTTTAGTATTTGTTGTTATAGCAGCAACAGATATACGTAATCTGTGAACAAATCTCTAGCTATTACCGTTCTTGAGTTACAGCCTGGAGGCAGACAGACAGACAGACGGACAGACAACGAAGTCTTAGTAATAGGGTCCAGTTTTTACCCTTTGGGTACGGAACCCTAAAAAGAATCAGTAAATACTATGAACTAGCTCCGTAACGCCAAAATTCGTTTATCGCGCAGGAACCGTACATTTTTCCGGGATAAAAAGTATCCTATGTCCTTTCCCGGGACTCAAACTATCTACATAGGTACTAAATTTCAGTAAAATCGGTTCAGCGATTTGGGCGTGAAAAGTTAACAGACATACAGATTTGTATGAACATGGATAGTTGTCATAATTACCGTAATTCACGCATTATGCACGAATTATCGGGCGGGCGAAATTGCAAGCAACTACTTATACTTTTCTATAAAAATTTAAACAATTTGTATGTTTGACCCTGGTCATGCCGAATCTTTTTCGTTTTCGCTTCGTTATAGAATCGCCGATCAAAATGTATGGAAGTGACATAAGACGAGTCGAACGTCAACGTCATATTAACGAACGCTTATGTCAATTCCATACATTTTCATCGGCGATTCTATAACGAAGCGAAAACTAAAACATTTTGGCTCACCCCCCTGAGCTACCACTGCCTTTGCATCAGAACCTAAGCTCCGGTTGAATTAAATCATTCCTGATTGATTGTACCTGTAATTAGACTGCTTTATATCATTAATCTGACGATACGTGGCATGCAAGCACGTCGTTTTCGTGAGCATGAGGCCAAAGCATAAACAATGTATTTATAATCAACATTTTAACATTGTTATTTTACATTGAAACTTGGTGTTGCCAGTAATTTCAGTGTAGTAAGATTAATAATAATAATTTATGTCGTGTATTTATTCAACCGGGATGAATTCTGTTGTATATCATAATATTTTCGCGGAACTCTCTCTTTTGTCGAAAAGTCTCTGCATGTCCAATTTTAATACGAATCAGTTCAGTGGTTTAAGCGTGAAGAGGTAAATAGACACACTTCGCAGTTATAATAAAGCGTGGATATTTATATTTTAAAAATAATAAGGTTATATTAAGGTTATTCTCTTTCTCATTCCACCTTGAAAATTAACAAAAAAAATTCTCTACCTCTTTTCAATTTTAGACTTACACTAGAAGAGAAATACTTTCAACGTTATTAAAATAAACAATTTGAATTAAGAACACTTTAAAGTACGTTATATTTTGAGCTGTACTCGCGAGCACGCGTGAATACTTAATACTTTGCTCACGAAATTCTAGACAGAAATATGCTAAAGTTGTTAAGAATTATGTACACAGAATAACTAATAGTAGTGTAATGCAGGTACAGTTTTAGAAGTCTGAAACTAGGTAATACTTGGGACCCTAGCACACGACTTTTTGTAGCGATGCAACCGCGCGATTGCATCACTACCAACGCTCGTTAGTTGCATTTACGCGCTTCTATGGCGATGCTAACGCAATAAAAACTCTCATTTTTACCAACGAAAACTTCATCTGGTGCAGGTCCTGTAGCCAGAAAGAAAATCTGTTGACTAAGCCCCCTGTTTAGGTTATCTATAATCTCTTAAGGCTGGCCGCAAACGCACATTTTTGATAGTCGATTAATTCGTTTTCCGTATTTGGATTTCCGTGAGACTAGCGCATACGTTAGTTTTAGTGTCTAAGCACACTAGGCTGAATTACGCCGGCGTAAATTCCGCCGCAAATGTCAAACGCATACAAAATGCGACGGAATAGTGTGTCGCGTCTCGCGTTCCGCCCGTATTTTGTATGGGTTTAAAACGCGGCGTAAACACGGCGGAATTTACGTCGGCGTAATTTAGCCTAGTGTGTTGAGAGCCTTTTACTTAGCCTTGAAACGTCCGTGCGGAATTCGTTTCGTACGGAGAAAAACGAACGTGTGCGGCAGTTAATATATTTTGATTCCATACATTTAGAAATCCAAATACGAAAAACTAATTCGGAAATCGCTTACGTAAAACGTATGCATTCAGCCGGCCTTATAGTTAAATTCCGTAAAATTCCTTCCAGATACATTTTCCTGGCGATCTACACGGCGGAGATGATAATAAAGTGCATCGCCAAAGGCTTCATATTAAACAAGTATACGTACCTGCGGAACCCGTGGAACTGGCTGGACTTCGTGGTGATAACATCGGGTTATGCAACCATAGGCATGGAAGTCGGCAACCTGGCCGGATTGCGGACGTTTCGGGTGCTGCGCGCGCTGAAAACCGTTTCGATTATGCCAGGTATGTTAGCCATGTTTAAATTTAACGTTTGAAATTCAAATGTTGTGTATATTGCTATTGTCTTTAGAGTTTGAAAATCATTTTTAAGGTTGTCCTGGTTTTGAAGTCCAAAATCACTATTACTGTCAATTTAAAAGTAACTTAGCTATAATGCAACAAGTCGTACTAACAACAATAACAAGTCGTAATTTTATCCGTCATAAAATTGGACTCAAAGTCCACATATCTGTGGCCACAGCTTTCTACTCTAAAAGTCGTTACTCTGAGTCACCAATTAAAACGACGTGAGTGTACCTTCAAAAATATTACAAAGGCAATAGCAGCGAATTAAAAGAAAATAAAGGCTGGGTGCTCGTTCGAAATTGGAAGTCGGAAGTGCGCGTTGTCGTTGTCAGACATATTCGAGCCGGATGTATGGGCCGCCTAATTGAATTGATCTGTTGGAGTTTTGGTCAAATTTTTTTTTTCAAACTCCCAATTATCACGGTCTACGAATAATAATATAACTAAGAAAACGTGAAAGGTTTGTATAAGCATCGTCGTAATGATTTTGGTTGGAAATTAGCAACAATAATTCCGTTGTTTACTCTTAAATTAAAATGAAAAATACACTCACTTATTAAACTGCCAAAATCATAACCCAAAAAGCTTGGATTATCATAATCAGTAAGATAGTGTAAAACTTTCAGCCTTTAGTATAATATAGTAAAGGCTGAAAGTTTTACACTATCTGGGGTAGGTGGGTGAGGGTTGGCGACGGGAAGGCGCGGGGGCCACGCGCCTGCGACGCGTAGTGCCCATAATAATTATTACTTGTGGTGTTTTTCTTTTTTAGGATAACTTTCGGAAGCTATTTCTTCGAAATTTGGCCGGAAGGTTTAATTGCATCCTGTATAATGTGTTTATATTAATATACATAGTACGTGTAATGAAGTAAATAAAATATAAATATTATTTAAACCTTAAAGTATAGAAACGACTATTGTTGTCTCGTTGCAATCACTGTCGATAGCCACCGGCATGCTGGCAGCGCGCCAGCTACCTGCAGGAAATGTCGCCTACTTAATTAAATGCTTAACTTAAGTATTTAATAATACTGTGTTGAGTAAATTCTTGCTTTTGAATTTTGATTATAGTAGCTAGTAGTTGTATTGCATCAGTTTTCAATCGCAATACTTAACTTCAATTTTATGGTAAGTTTGACATGAGTAAGTTTTTACATGCTGTCTGTTAAAATTATTAGTGTGTTTAAGTTAAGAAGTAATTTATTTAGAGGTGTGCCAATAATGCTAACACTTTACATATTTAACTGCCGCACTCAGAGACATTTTATTTTTTTTTATGAAAAAAGGGGGCAATTGAGCAAACGGGTCACCTGATGGAAAGCAACTTCCGTCGCCCATGGACACTCGCAGCATCAGAAGAGTTGCAGGTGCGTTGCCGGCCTTTTACGAGGGAATAGGGTAATAGGGTAGGGGTGGGTAGGGAAGGAAATAAGGGAGGGTAGGGAAGGGAAAAGGGTAGGGGATTGGGCCTCCGGTAAACTCACTCACTCGGCGAAACACAGCGCATGCGCTGTTTCACGCCGGGAGCCCGTGGTATTTCTCCGGTCGAGCCGGCCCATTCGTGCCGAAACATGGCTCTGTCACGGTAAGTAAATTATAATAAAGCTTCAATTTAATGAAGAGTTTGTCAGATTAATTAGGGGTTTATGTCAAAATCTTCATTTAATTACAATTAACTAATTAATGTTCGTCTCTGAGTGCGGCAGTTAGACTATCAAATACACTTCGACCGAGTTAGAATGAACTAAATATCTAACACAGTTTTGCGAGTTTCTTACGCCGGTTCTTCTCGCCGGGTTAGTTCCCGCACCGGTGCACGGTGGTAGGCACCAGTATTATAATAGTCCCGACGTTCAGAGAATACATTTTGAAAAGTTTTTATTCTGAATAAAAAAATTGAGTTTGATTAACAGTTTTACTAATAAGAAGAATAGGAATAAACACTCTAAATGCAGCTGTAAGGAGTTTTACAGTTTTTAGAGTTAGAGAAAAGAATCATCAAATCATAAAACGTAGCTTCAACTATTAAAAAGTACCCTTAAAATTAAATTAATTTTGATAGTAACTTATCTCTCACCACGGATACCTCTCAAGGGGTTGGGTAAATAAAAGTTAGTTACCTCAGTCAAGTAATGACAACCTTGACTGGGCTCTAGGGAGGCCTGACACTTGCGGTTGTAAGTGATAAGCCTTGGAGGCTAGTTGGCTTATTTGTTAGAACGGGTAAGTGAAAACAGGTAAGTGAAAAGGGTAGTGGGTTTAAACCCGTAGGGCTAAAATTGTAACCAGATAGGCCTATCTTCTATACATATAATAAAACTGTAGAAATGTGAATTCTGTACATTAAAGATATTCAAAAAATAATAAGCAGGGGGTGTTACTACATCGCTATAGAAGCCAAAATTGTGGTTAGTTTTTTGTTTGTCTGTCTGTCTGTCTGTCTGTATGTTTGTTCCACTATCACACGAAAACTACCGATCCGATTTGAATGCGGTTTTCGCAAATATATTTGTCTTCTTCCAACTTAACATCTGGTGTATAAAAATTTCCCCCCCCACCCCTCTAAGGGGACGAAAGAGGGGGTTAGATTTTGTATCAAACTTTTGCTTTAACACGAAAACTACTGATCCGATTTGCATACGGTTTTCGCAGATATAATATTTGCCTTCTTCCAACACAACATCTGGTGTATAAACTTTCCCCCCACCCCTCTAAGGGGACCCAAAAGGGGGTCAGATTTTGTATCAAATTTTTTCTTTAATGGACTTACGTCATTATTAATTGTATTTTCCAACTTAACATCAGTTTTCCCCCCACACCTCTTAGGGGACAAAGGGGGGGGGGTAAGATTTTGTATCAATTACTGATGAAGTAGAAATACTTTAAATGGCAAAACAATGTTTGCCGGGTCAACTAGTAAAACAATATAAGCAGAAATCACCGGTAGATTTTTTTTCAAACAAGCGTATATTTAGCGAAATAGAAACTATAACATGCCCTTTCCCAAGACTCTAGGTATATCCATGCCAAATTCCATCAAAACCAGTTGAGCGGTTTAAGCTTTAAGAAGTAATATATAGACAAACAGAGATCAATATGGCTTTGAAATGAAAATATGGTAAATCTTATGTTATTTCAGAGCTTCAATAACATAATGATTTCTGAAGTTTACGCGCGTTTTACTTTACTCAGATATACTTTTCACGATGTTTCGTAGGTCTAAATATATAAAACTCAAAGGTGACTGACTGACATGGTGATCTATCAACACACAGCCCAAACCACTGGACGGATCGGGCTGAAATTTGGCATGCAGGTAGATGTTATGACGTAGGCATCCGCTAAGAAAGGATTTTGATCAATTCCACTCCCAAAGGGTTTAAATAGGGGATGAAAGTTTGTATATAATAAAACTTCTTAACGCGAGCGAAGCCGCGGGCAATAGCTCGTCATATAATAAAATCGTAAGTTATATCTTAAAGCAGTAACACTCATCCTCACAAAGATTTGAAATACTAGGATATTAAACTTGAGATTAAATAATGAACTTAACGATAAATGCTGTCAAATTCCGTTCGGCGATTGAGAGGGTCACGTTATCCATCCTCACAAAATACTAGAATATTATCGACGGTTAAACAACAAACTAAACACAGCAACACAATACTTATCCGGATTAGTTGCTTGCGGTGAGGTATTCGGAGCTCATTTGGTAGTCAATGGATAATAGATTAGCCGCTAAACAGTTCGGTCTGTCGGCAATATGTGGTGAATTATTTGGCGTCTGTCTTTGCTTAAATTGTAATTGATCAAATTTTTAACAAATAAAGATATTACAGATTACAGAAAGATTCTTCTTTATCGATTAGGACCAACTTGAACATAATAATAATAATCATTAATTTTTTAATATTTTAAAAACGGAACGATTTTTTTAATTAAAGTTGTGCATTTTTCATTGAAAATTATCAAAGCCATTGTAGATCAAACGAACCACGATTAGCTATGTCCACACTGTGCCTTTTTCTATTCATTAAGGGCATGCATCATAGCGCAATCAACAGAGCACGTGAGGCATACCCGCGACGAATGCCCTCTGACCGTATCCAAAACTTTCGCTTTGTTCGTTAATGACAATATTGGCGTTGCGTTCGTTGGCGTATTCAATTACTAAATGCGCCAATATGAAAGTTGAATGTCAAAAGATGATGAAAATTGAAGATGAAAGTGCACACTGTGGACATAGCTACGCGGTGCGCGTTGCGCACACTCTTCTTGCAATTAAAGTTTAAAAGTTACTCTTTGCTGTGTAATTTAAATAAAAAGAACAATATTAATATCAACATTTCACATCTTTACAATTACATCATAAAACATTTGTAAACATATTGTACAATATAGACCACCTTCGATACCATAATGTAAATTATGTAAATTATCTCAATATTATGACGTCATATATTATCTTAACATAGTCAGTATATTAGTATGCGGAACCCGAGGCCCGCCAGGATCATCTGAGTTCAATGACCCCGTCGATTTTATGACGTCATAACGTAAAGTGATATTTATGTTATTGGATCGTATCGTTATGATATACGATATGTAATAGTCCAATAAGCTTAAGGAAAAAAGATAATATTTTAGCTTTATTCAGTATTCAGTGATCGTATAAGTCTGGTTCTATAAACTGAAAAATATAGAAGTTCAGATGACGGGTTAGGATAAATTATATGACCAAAAAGAAATATTATTGGTATAAGAATATGTATGATACCAGTAATAATGACAATATGATAATTCTTTTTAGTTATTTCGATTGTTAATTTCTCTTCATGTCATACTACCGCACTCATAGAAATTTTATAATTTTACAGTTGAAATTAATTCCATTTAATCTCCAATTTTTCAGTAAATTTAAGTGAAATAGTCGTTAAATTGTTTATGAATGCCACCATTATTAACGTAGCTTGTCGTAGCAAACCGCGTAGACGTGCTACGGAGGTGCTACGATGATGCTACGTGGGTCTACGCGGTGTACTAATAATTCGGAATTGTTATTTAAATTGTGTTAAGGCTCAAAGAATCGATCATTGCTCAAAGATAAGTGACGAGATGTTCAAGTTAGTGTAGGTCCTACAATTAATGTTTAATACCCTATTAAACCTTAAAGGATAAATCTTGAAAATTATCTCCTAGTACGCGCCTACACAATAAAGGAGTATTCGTTGCATGTGCAAAATTTCAAGTTTCTACCTCTTAGGTTTTGACTTATCCGTTGTTTTATCAATCACTAGTTGACCCGGCAAATGTTGTTTTGCCATTTAAAGTATTTCTACTTCATCAGTTGATACAAAATCTTAACCCCTCTTATGTCCCCTAAGAGGGGTGGGGGGAAAAATTGTGTACACCTGATGTTAAGTTGGAAAATACAGTTAATAATATGAAGTAAGTCCATTGAAGAAAAAAATTTATACAAAATCTGACCCCCTTTTAGATCCCCTTAAAGGGGGGGTAAACCTTGTTATTACTTATACACGTATTCTTTACACCACATGTTGAGTTGGAAGAAGACAAGTATATCTGCCAAAACCGTATGCAAATAAGATCAGTAGTTTTCGTGTTAAAGAAAAAAGTTTGATACAAAATCGGACCCCTCTTTTGCCCCCTTAGAGGGGTGGGGGGATTTTTTTTATACACCAGATGTTAATTTGGAAGAAGACAAATATATCTGAGAAAACCGCTTTCAAATCGGATCAGTAGTTTTCGTGTGATAGTGGAACAAACATACAGACAGACAGACAGACAAAATACTAACTACATTTTTGGCTTCTATGGCGATCTAGTGACACCCCCGCTTATTATTTTTTGAATATCTTTAATGTACAGAATTCCCATTTCTACAGTTTTATTATATGTATAGATAATACAGAAGTTATTTATAAACATCACGAAAATTCTAAAATAAACCACTCCCCAGGGCTCAAGACCATCATTAACGCGCTGCTGCACTCCTTCAAGCAGCTGGCGGAGGTGATGACGCTGACCATCTTCTGCCTCATGGTGTTTGCGCTGTTCGCGCTGCAGGTGTACATGGGGGAGCTGCGCAACAAGTGCGTGCAGGACCTCCAGCTGCCGCCGGGGGAGAACTTCACCGACGAGCTGTGGTCGCAGTGAGTACCCTCATCGTAGCAGCCGGTGGAGGTGATGACGCTGACCATCTTCTGCCTCATGGTGCTCGCGCTGTTCGCGCTGCAGGTGTACATTGGAGATTCAAGCAGCTAAAAGCAGCAAGCAGTAAAAAGTACAAGAGAAAAGTATTTTGTCTCATCACTATCTACCACTACTGCCAGAAACTCTAAACTCTTTTTCTTTTTTCTTGTTGAAAATGAAAAGAATATGAGAAATATTACATACTCGAATTAGAAGCATCACTAACTTTCCTTTGCTTTTTTCGTAAGTAACTGACGAAAGATCTCTTACCATACATGATAACATTTTGCATTTCAATTTCAATCAATTTCAATCAGATTGCATTTCAACAACTGCATCTCCATTATGGCCAAGATCAAAAGTGGTAAATGGTAACCAACCACAATAACCCTTCGATGACCCCAGCCCGAAGGCCATGTTAAATATCTCATCTCTTTCCAGATGGATCAAAGACTCGTCCCATTGGATGGTGAATGAAGAGGAGATTCCCATCATCTGCGGCAACCTGACTGGGGCCCGGCACTGCCCCGCACGGTACACCTGCCTCTGCGTGGGCCCGAACCCCAACCACGGGTACACCAACTTCGACAACTTCCTCTGGTCCATGCTGACCACCTTCCAACTCATCACCCTGGATTATTGGGAGAATGTGTATAATATGGTGAGTTTGAGCCGCTTTAGTATTTTTAAGCTGATCGCACATTTGTCAGCACCGTATAAGTGTAATCAATATAATCAATAAAGGCAACTGCCAGGCACTTGTTTAAAAATCAAATTAATATTTTCCATACAAAAAACACAATTTTTTGCCTAAATTCGCTCTATAACGGTACGTGGGCGAGTCCGACTCGTACTTGGCGGATTTTTATTATAATATTAATAAATTGATCCACAGACAATAATTGTACTAACAAAGGAATCTTATTACTATTAATCAGTATAAAAGGTTTTTAAAACAGAATATTCGGAGGAACCCTGTATGCACAGAATTCTAATCACGAATCCAATAAAAGAAAAGGTATTGATGTTGGCAGACGTGCTTTTATTATAAATTTCTTAATTTTTTTCCTGCCTTTATAAGTTTCCTTTTCTCCTGGATTTAATGAAAGGCAAAAAAATCTGTTTACAGTACAGGCTATAATTTTTGATTTTTTAATTAAAGTGTCAAAAAGTTAAAGCTTGTTATTCGTTAGCTGCTATAAGGAATCTTTTCAAATTAATTTGTAATTTCGATTTCTCCAATACCTTGGCGCAGTGATAAAAAAACAAAAAGAACTATTATAACTGCCAAAATTTGTAGAATATTAATTACCTGTCTATGACATATTTTAATATCAAACGTTTGTTTACTGTAATGTGATTTGGCAAAGATTGATTTTCCTAAGAGTCAAACCGTGGCACTTACACCTAAATTGAATATCGGCGCCTCAAGCTCTACTGATTATGTAGGTAGGTCTTCAAAATTGCCAATAGGAATGAAATTATAGGGGACTCTACATCATCTTACCCTTGTAATGCAAATCAAAATGGTTTCCTCATATTCCTTACGATATAACTTTGATACTATACCCCTTATAATAACGTCCCTTTGCAAAGGCAGCACTTTCACGAGAATCGTAATTACTAATTAACAGCTTGTTGTTTTGGGGTTTCTGTTCGTAAGTCGTGTACTTTTAATGCAATTTTAAAAATCTGATGAGTATTTTAAAGTTGTAAAGTCGTCCACCGCCGCCGTCACCCCGTACTTTTCTGACTAAAATTCAAATAAAATGCCACTTTATGATATGGGCTACAATCTATATGTTTCATTTTCTACTTTCGTTGGTCTACCCATGCCGCTGTGGTTTTGTAGTGACGGAGAGAAAAATAATCTCGTTCTTTGTGTTTCGGATATGTAAAATTTGGATAATAACAACTACACCATTTTTATGAAACCTATTGGTACCTATTTTAATCTTTATTTATCTACCAAACTATAACGTTCTAAAAATAATAACGTAGTTTAGCTTTATAACATCTTTTGAGTCCATTACGTCAGTTGATCAAATTCAAACTAAATTTGACTATAAGTAATTGTGGGCTCCTAAATTAATTACGAATGGGTGTGAGGACCAGGGTAGTGGAATAATGAGGAGCACTTAGTAGAGGAATTTTGTCGTTTACGAAGGTTAAATAGAGCTAGCAATGATAACTTGGTGGACTAGGGTTACATAAAGTGAGTTTTTTATAGAAGTACAAAATGTATATCTGCAGCCCGATTCAATTATTCTATCATTCCTTGTTTTAATAAGTCAGTTTCGTATCAAACTACAAAACGATATTCTCATAAAATGCGACTAAATCAAAAAAGGATCGAAACGGCATGAATAATGAGTTAAAATGCTATTGGACTTTAGTCTACAAATCTCATTTCTTTCAAAACAGATTTAACCTATCAACTCCCGAACGGCCCAAGCGGGCCGCGACAACAATAGAATAACAATAGATTCTCAAGAATCCGCGATCGAGAAAAACAGACTAAAACTGAACATTTTGCTTTGTTAAATCATCTAAGAAGCATCTTTGTTTTCACACAGCTAATTTTCAAGAAAACTGCATTGTTAGAAAATATTTTTCATATTCTCCGTTTAATTATCTGGGATAAGTAAAAAAACGAACAAAAACGCAATCGAATCTTACAACAATGGTCGCGATTTACGAGATAAAAGTTGGTCATAATAAAAGCTATATTTTAAAAAGTGAACAAAGCGTTTAATAGAAAGAACAAGATTCATACCGCCCATTGAGAAAAGACATTACACATAAGTACAACAATAAAAGTATTAAAGTCTCGAAAATTAGGTGGAGTTTTGCGGGAAGTTTGAGTTTAAAGTATATTTACGTGGAACCATAACTGACATGCCATTGTGGATTAAGATCCCTGCTCATAGTCATGATGGATATCAATGATTGCACAACATACAAGGTGCAATTAAACCTTCCTGCCAAATTTTTTATATATTGATACTATGTAAGTATATGTGCACATTCAAACTTTCATATATTTTGTAATAAATAAGTGATATATAAACATAATGATTACAAACTAGTGGACGCCCGCAACACCGTTGCGTCAAAATTCTTTCATCGCGCAGGGACTGGACATTCTTCAGAATAAATAATATCCTTTTTTCCTTTTCGGAAACTCAAAGTATCTCAATACCAAATTTCAGCGAAATCGGTTCAGCAGTTTAATAAGTGTGAGGAGACAGACAGACAGGACACCCTTTCGCATTTATAATATGAGTATGAATGATTGTTTGATTTGATTAAATATTAATAAAAGTTGGTAATTACTAATTGTAATTAATATTCATTTTTAAAAAGAATTACACAATTAAAATATGAAAATGGTTCTTGATTAATTACTGGACTCGAAACCGTCATGACATCTCGTCGGTTTAAATTAAAAATAAAAATAATGATACAAGTGGGTCGTTATAGCGACCCATTTTTTATTTGTTGTGGCAAAATGAATTCATTAATTTAAACATAGGAATGACAAACTATAGCTACGTGTTCAAAATGGTGCGGGGGTTGTAGTCTTGTTTTCGAAATTCAAAAATGACGAAAATAATTTTAGAACTAAAATCAAAACGGAGCCGGTAACTTGGTTTGCGAAAAACATTGTTTTCGAACGAACGTTTTATTAAAAGTGGAATTAAACATTTTTCGTATAAAATTGTTGCCATACTAAAGTTATAATTTTAAAAAATGAGGGTAGTTTCTTCGGAGCTGTCAAAGTTAAATATTTAACAGCTCCGAAACAACTACGCTCATTTTTTGTCAACTCATTTAGGCCAGGTCATATGTGTAATTTATAAAATTATTGATTATTTGTCTGCAGGTGCTGTCATCATGTGGGCCGATGTCGGTGTCATTCTTCACGGTGGTGGTGTTCTTCGGGTCGTTCTACCTTATCAACCTGATGCTGGCCGTAGTCGCTCTTAGCTATGAAGAGGAGTCGCAGATTACTCAGGAGGTGAGCATTCTGCTATTTTAATGCATCATTTATGCTTCGTAGCTTGTTTAATGCAGTCCGTATTCTGTCAAACTGTATAGTACTTCCTGATACGCACACAGCTAGTGGAGTAGATCCTCTAGCTAAGACGTTTTATTCATCGCTTCTTTATAGAATTGCCGATGAAAACATTTTATGCATTTTGAACGGCGATTGATCAGCGCTTATGTCAATTCCATAGGATTGACATAAAGGTACAATTCCGTGCATCGCGACGCGACAGTCGTAAGCCGCGCGCGGCTGACGACTGTCGTCGGCCGCTCGCGACAATAGTCATTATATGAAAATGTATGGCACCGCTTCCGAGGCCCACGACAGTGGTCGGCCGCGCGCGGCCGTCCTTGAAGTTCATACTTGTCTTGACGGCCGCGCGCTGCTTACGACTGTCGTCAGCCGCGCGCGGCCGACGACTTTTGCGACTCGCGGGCCTCGGAAGTGGTGCCATACATTTTCATACAATGACTATTGTCGCGAGCGGCCGACGACCTTGTATTGTACCTTAAGCGTTGGATAGACTAAGTCGACATTCGACTCGTGTCAATGTCGTGTATGTAAATTCCATACATTTTGATCGGCGATTCTTTAAAGAAGCTATAAAGATGGCTTGGCTTTGATCTACATAGGCACTAGGCGTATGCCTATTAGATAAAGATATAATTAACTTTTCTAGCGTTGAATAAAGTTTAATATTTAGTGGTTATCTTAATGAATAACGTTGTCTCTTGCGTCGCACTGCGCTGCTCAGTGCGGTGGAAACACTTTCATTGAAACGTGAACTGTAGTTTAATTTTCAATCTTAAAACTTCATCATGCTGAACCTCGCTAACCTAACGCTAAAGCAAAAAAGTATTTAAGGCCTAATTTCACCAACGACTGTTAAAGTTAATGCTCGGATTAGTATCACGTTACCTCTTTAGTTTTTCATATGAATGAAAGAGAAGACATGACATTTTACAAAGCTGTTAACACTAACAGATGTCGGTAAAATTAGGTCTAAAGGTGCTGATTAAAGAGTGACCTTATCGCGAAATTTTCTAATTCAATCTATCCCACAGGAACGCAAGAAGGACCTAAACGAGCACCGCGACGATTCCACCTTCAGCTTCGACCCCACCTCTCTGGCAGTGCGCACCCTCGCCCGGGACTCCAAGAAGAGGATAGACGCTCGCAAGGGCCTACTGCTAGCTTCATACTCGCGAAAACGGACGAGGCGACGCAAACGGGGGAAGAGCACTATACATCATGGGACGGCTGTGAATGCGCCGACAGAGAAGTGAGTTTCTGTTTTCCTCATAAAGCATAATCCTACAGGGTGCAATTAAACCTTCCTGCCAAATTTTTTCCAGGGCTTAGGTATCATTAGGAGAGTCCATTTAAGCTTAGGCCAAACCTACGCGACCAACGCGAAAGCGAAGCGGAGCGTCAAGTTGTCAAATGTTGTCAAATGCGTGTTTTGTATTCAAAAAACACATTTGACAACATTTGACAACTTGACGCTCTCGCTTCGCAGTCGCGTAATCGCGTAGGTTTTAACGAAGCATTAATCTTTCAAGCCCCAAGCGCACTCGCATGCGACCGCGATAACAAAATAAAAAATTTACGAGAATTTGTGATCGAGGGTTAAACGAAAAAAATTGGATATTTTTGATGACATATTTTATCCCATTTAAAATCGTTGCAGAACGGTCAATCGCGGCGCTGGGTATGAGCGGGGGTGACGCGGGGGAAGGCGCGCGCGCGGGGGCACGTGAATGCGCGGGCGACGATAGTAGTGTCAATTAATAATAATTATTGTAGTAGTGTTTTTAGGATAACTTTCGGAAGCTATTTCTCAACATTTCAGTACTGAGTGATTATAAAAGAAAAAATACGTGTATTTTTAACAAGGATCAATATATCAAAATTTGGCCGGAAGGTTTAATTGCACCCTGTATAGATATACTAACTTATATTAGAAATATAAAAGTTTGTCTGTTAGTAGGAAAGGTATGGAAATACTTTGAGTCCGAAATTCGTTTGTCGCACGTAAGCATTATTTCGATGCTTTGTCGATTTGAGTATGATGAAGTTACAATAATTTACAAAAAGAGACACGCTGACACACTTTCGCATTTCGTATTTATGAGTAGTAGAGTGTTGATAAATTGCTGACTGATTTTAATTAATCACGGTGGTTATTTTAGCCAATGCGTCAAATGCCCTCATGACAGTGAAAACCGCAGAAACGTGCACAAAATATAATTATTCTCCCTAATATAAGCATTATACACAACATAGATATCTATCACATTATAATAGAGTAACTAATAGACGACGTGACGACTCTGTGGCTCGGTGCCGTGACGTGCATTTTCACGTTACATCGACGTAAATGTTCACGTCACGACAACGTACCGTGCCCATAAAGTTAATATACCTAGCGGAATAGAGAAACAAAGGCCTGAGCAAGCGAGATGTCACTATCAGTAACACTGCGTGGTAAAAAGAGACGTGTGATACATGACAGCATCACTCTTTTATTGACGTCCATCAACCCGGGGCTGACCGTTGACAATTTAATCTCATAGAATTCATGTTCAATCATGCTTGTGTAAGTGTATACGTACGTATATTTTTCACACAGATGAAAACCAATTTCGGTTACGTTTGACAGCTCGAGTTTGTTGCTCTATTCCGCATTGAAAAAAAGCGAATATTTTTATCGCTCAATCGTCAAAAATCATTAAACATTTTATTAATAGACAAAAAAGAGGGGTTTAATTTTCATGAGCTTATGTTTTGTTGCAATTAACAGACGTACCGATTTTGATATAGTTGTAGTATTCGCTTTCTTTTTTAGGGTTCCGTAGTCAACAAGGAACCCTTATAGTGTCGGTCTGTCCGTCCGTCTGTCTGTCTGTCCGTCCGCGGTTTTGCTCAGAGACTATAGGACCTACAAAGCTGTAATTTGACATGAATATACATATTAATAATGCCGACAAAATGGTACATAAAATATTTAAAAAATATTTTTTTTATGGTACCTCCCCTACACATCAAGCGGGGATGAATTTTTTTTTTCGCGCCCACCCTATCGTGTGGGGTGTCGTTGGATAGGTTTTTTAAAAATATTATGAGTACCGATCGTTTGTTCGTCTGTTCGTAAGCCTAAAAGCGGCATATAATAATTAATATGCAAACAAAGTACTAATTTATTACCTCGCCCGTTTAACCCTTAGGGTCTAGGGTCTAGGGTCTTAACTGCAAACCAAACGGGTTCACACGACTGCACGCCAACTGCAACTGAACTGCGATCCGACTGCGCGTTTGGTTAGCAGTTCTATTGCAGTCGTGCCAACTGCATTCAATTGCAATTTGCAATTTGCATTTGAACTGCAATTTGCGGTTGGATCGCAGTTGAAATGCGGTCCGTCTGTATAGACCCTTAAACAATTTAAAACGTACGGGTTAAACGTATTTAATAGCGGGTTATAAATACACAAGTTGGAAACTTTTCGGTAATATTTGAAGTTTAAACGTAATACCGCCCGCATTGCACCAAACCCATGGGCATTTTTTATTCAGAGCGGCGTTATTTGCAATTTTCATACATTGTTTAACATTGAATGTGTTTTTACACGGGCCTTCCGAGTATGACTAAGACTTTTATAATTAACTAGCTGGCAACGTTATTTTGACATATTATATGTACGATACGATATACATGTTTAAAATTTAAAAATTGTTCTCTTCAAGAGGAATCTCTTTAAAAGTTTCTTACAGGTTTAAAAATAATTTTACATCCTGTAAGGAACCTATGTATAAAATATTTTCTCGCCTAAAAAGTAGAAAAAAATAATATGAAAATACTACTTCAGTTGTATTAATATTTGAAGGTTTTCAATTATTTACACCCCATGTTATATTCCCTATCCAAAATCACCGCAACTATATACTAGCAGCAGCTCGGAATTTCAAAATATGGTTTAGAGTTGGAACAGAATTCAATATCGGATAAACATTGAGACCACAACGTCAATGTTGAGCTAAATTATTGTGGCCAAAACCAACGTATATTTAGTCTTGAGCTCCAAACTTGACTATCCAAATTGAATCTGCATCTACGTACTACTATAATATATTACAAATGAAAGTGTGTCTGTCTTTCATAAGGGGAGACGATACTTTGAGTCCCAGGAAAGGATATTTATATCCTGGACTAATGGATAGTACCTGTGCGATAAACGAATTTATATATTTTAGTTATAACAAGTAAGAAATAAAATTATTGATCTTTAATTAGCAAAAAAGATAAGCCGCCTTCCAAGGTAAAAAAAATATGTTATAGCGGCAATAGGAATACACAATCTGTGAGTTTTTTTTTTATAGGTTCTTGAAATATAGCTTGGAGACAGACGGACAGTCAGCGATGTCTTAGTAATAGGGTCAAATTTTTACCCTTAGTTTCAGTTATTATTATAACCCTTTGTATTAGGGTACTAATATAAAAAAACTATATAAGAACTAAAACTTTGTATTAGCGCTGCTGAGCTGCGTTCCTGAATGGTGTTAACAATGTAAACTGACCCTAACTGCTAACTACCTCAAGGTTCTATTGTAACTACAAAACTCTTTGAACCCACGTCTTCGCTTGTTAAACCTAGGCGAAGTTCTAGTCTTAGCATTAATTAAGGAAATGTAAAATAGAGTTAAGAGTAGTCGTGACAGCTAGATTAATGCACCAACTTCCTGAATGCGATGAAATATAACGCTCAGTTGCAGGTGCAAAAACAAAATGGCTGAATAGTTTAAAGTTTTCATCCATCATAATATCTTAATTCGGATGTAATACTTTTTGTTTTTGTATCACTAATTAATTATATTAGATACTATTATATACCATATTACATAGTGTAAAGCTATGCGACCGCTGTCTGTACCTTTGTATGATCTTTAAAAGTTAAAACGAACTTATGAAAATAAAAGTGTGTCTGTCTGTCTGTTACCTCTTCACGCCTAAACCGCTGAACCTATTTTGCTGAAATTTGGTATGGAAATACTTTGAGTTCGGAGAAAAGACATAGGATACTTTTTATCCCGAAAAAATGTAAACGAAAGTTTGATGCAACGGAGTTGTGGGCGTCATCTTGTAGTAGACAAAATATATATTAATAATTTTAAATGTATACTTCTGCGAATACAGCACTGCTTGGCTTTGTTTGCTGCATTCGAAAATACACATAATACACAAAGGTAGTAAAGCATGAACACGCGTTAATATATTTATTAGTATTAAGTAAGGATAGATTGAATCATCAAAAGCGTTGGACAAACAAAACATCGGCGATAAAGCCGCCAACCCACCGCGGCGCACGCTGTGCACGGCCACCGTGTACGTCCACGCGTGCGCGTGGCCGTGCACAGCGTGCGCCATTTATTTCTTTGACTTGAGTCAATTCGTGCGTAGCGTGTCCGTGGGTTGCAGTGGACACAGTCACATATATTTTCTTACAAAGCGAAGCTTGACTCACGTGCCTACTCTTTCCGTGCGCCGCGGTGGAATGGAGCCCTAAATCCCACACACTCTCGCCAAAATCTATCGAACTCGTGTCAAATTGCACTCATCGATTGACGCCGCCAAATTGGCTTAATGATGACCGTGCTGACTATTTTTTGGAAAAAAAGTTAATTTATTTCCTCCATAGTTTTATTTCGTCCAAAAGGTCAGAGGCCGTAGACAAAGTCCCTTTCGTTAAAAACGATGACGAAATTCGTTATCAAAATGTATGGGATTTGACATTAGTCTTCGCAAGCGAAATGTCATTTTGCGATGACTTATGTCAAATCGCATACATTTTGATAACGAATTTCGTCATCGTTTTTAACTAAAGAATACATTGTCTAAAGGCCCAGTTCCGAGAAAGTACATAACATAATATATAAACTACGTAATAATATAACTAGGTGTGTAGTTTATTCATACTAACATTATATTTTATAAATGCAGTATGTCTGTTTGTCGGTCTATCTGTATGTTTGTCTGTCTGTTACTTTTTCACGCCCAAATTGCTGAATTTGTTATACTTTGAGTCCAGTTTTTTTCCGAATTTGACGGTTCGTGTGCGATAAACGAATTTTGGTGCAACGGAGTTGCGGGTGTAACCTAGTGTATGAAGCTGATTAAAATCACAATTCAATTAGCAATACCTGAAGGCTTTCATTACGGAGTCACTCGTTAGCATCGATAACCCCAGAGATTAATATCTAACGATCTATAGATCCTTAACCCAATTCCGGGATTAAGTTTAATTATTCATAGTGTAAATTATAACATGATATAAGCGTATTCGTACATTTTGCGGAAGTCGAAAATACATAGTCCACGGTCATTGAAAATGTGGGTTAGTAAAACAATATAATAGTGTGGAAGTCCACAGTCACAATTATTAAAGGAAGCAGATGTCGCATATTTTTTTAAGCGACATATTTTTTATGTTTGATCGCGGTTCGCTTCTTGTTGGAAATAGAATACTTTACAAGTTGTCCCATCTTAAGGAATTACTGTGTAAAGTCTTTTTATTTTTGTTAAAATTAGGTATATTGAAGAAAAATCTACAGTGTCCTTGCGACATTCACGGAATTGCGGACAAAGGCTTATATTACGCACGTAAATCACTTAAGGTGACGCCATGTTAAAGTAAAAAACCGTGTTAGGTGTGTTTTAGATTGCTTGTTTTCTATGCGAGGCTGGCCCGGCCTCTCATAGAAAACAAGCAATGGAACAGCAAAAAATGGAAAGGGCGTAGCGACAAAATGGTTTTTGTCGCGTAATTTAAAAACCATAAATACATTTCATATAAGCTATGGACAAATTAAAGTGTATTCTAGAACCAATTTACGTACAAATTTTGGAAGCTTATATCACTCTCTGTTGGCAAAATAGGAATCCCTTTTTTTACAGAGGTCTTTTTGACTGATTATTCTGTGTTATAAAAGTTGACCAATCGTGATATGCTATGGGTAATTCAAAGACAAAGAGATGATGAATACTGACAGTGAACTTTAATTTCTTAGCTTTAGTCATTGCTGAGAAAAATGGACATCGCTACAGCCAAATTATCAAGGCGTTACCTCAACAAAATATGTGGCGTTTTCCTAATTAAAATGCCCCGTAAATATTACACCTTCCGAAGAAACAGAAAACAAAGTTGGTACGTAAATACGCTTTGGGGAGTTCGCACTTTATGTACAAAAGCGAAATTGTAGGGAATTTACCGAGTTCATATGTGGATAATTTATTTTGCTCTGAAGTAATTATTATATTATAGCTGTGTGTTGTAGCTAAAATTTACTACCAGTTTGGGCTTTGTCCAAAATATTCTAGTAGACCGTAATCTGTAATATGTTGATTTCACATTTAATGGAAAGAGGCAATGCATTTTAATCAGCCATTCGAAACTGAACTTTATTTACTACGCTAAAAGATACATATTAAATTGTAAGACTTGCCAGGCATTGCCTTCTCACGTTGTATTTGAACTGACCCTTATGATATTATAAGGTTTAAATACTTACGGATTTTGTCGCGGAGCACTTTTGTTAATCCCGACCGATATTGTACAAAGTTGGGTTGTAGCCTGTAGGGCAGTGTTTTTAACCTGTGGATTGCGACCTGAGAAGTCGAAAAAAAATTTATACCAAGGAGGTCATAATAAAGTTGAAAAACACTGCTGTAGGGTACCCTACTGTCATAACAAGTCCCAAATAATACATCTTTATCACATTATATATGTGGTGTTTCAGACAGGAGAGTCGGTCGCGGTCGCGGTCGGTGACGCCGAGCGGGTCGCCCCCTCCCCTCCCCGCGCCGACCGCCGCGCCGCCCCCCGCACACACCCTGCATCCTGATAACGCTCTGGGTAAGAACAGACTATGTGAAGAGAGGAGTAGAATTGGGTAATATTATCATTATAGATGGAAAAATTAAGAAAGAAGAATGAAAATGTGGAAACGTAATTAGGAAACATTTATGGTGTCTACTAGCTACTAGCATCGTTCATAGCTAGTAAATCAAATCGTACTCATCGTCAACGATACGAGCTCTAAATTGCTCTGTCAAACGATGCGTATTTCGTTTCAACAACGCAACGGAGCATACATTTTATAGTCAATGTTCACTTTAAAACCGTGCACTGCACGGTTTTAAACCTATTAAGAGTTTCAGACTTATCGATTAATTACTGAAAGTTGAGGCTACAAATTTACAGCAGCAAATCTCAATTATTCCAGGCCGTGGCGCGCTCAGCGTGGCTGGTCGGCAGTTGAGCGACCACAGCAACAACCGAGAGTCGTCGCTCGACGACTCTGGCGTAGTCGACGACCACGACGAGGAGCACACGTCCGACGACCAGGCGCCGCACCCTCACCGCCGGCTACTTCCGCCCCAACCGCATCCGACCACGCTGGCTCTTAAACCGGTAAGTCTTCGACGAGTTACGTTTACGACGAGGAGCACACGTCCGACGATCAGGCGCCGCGCCCTCATCGCTGGCGCTTAAACCGGTGAGAATTACGTTTCATCGTATTACGTCGACGAGAATCGCTCGTCATATAATCAAGCGCCGTATCATCACTGGCGCCTGCTGCCACCCCAGCCCATTACCCTTAAACCGGTAAGTCTTCGACGAGTTACGTTTACGACGACAGCGACTCGTCGTACAATCAAGCGACTTTCCAACCACCTATCGCTAAAATCGATCAGTCAAACTGTCTCGTCGTAGTCTGACATTAAAAACACTGGAAGCACATGATGAAAACGGAAATGACAACGACAAAAAATAACCTTTAGCAAAGCCACATAACATGAGGCGAATGTCGACTTTATTTTATTGAACGCTCATGTTAATTTCATACATTTTGATAAAGAAAACGTCTTGGTTAAAGGTCAAGGAGTAATAGTTTTTGCAACATCCTTAAATTGACACTACCCTTCCAATGACAAAATATAAATGACGTGCTAGTTTAGTACGTCTTATGAAACAAAACCTAATAAACCCTGCCGCAAACTAATGTTGACAATTCTATAATTTCAGGAACCAAAAAAGCCAGAAATAACCGAGAAGCCTAATCCAAAAACAGAAATAAAAGTTGAGAAGTCGAAAAAGAATGAAGGCATGCAAGAGAAGTATCCACTTAATCCGGACTATCTCAATCAGATCGTGGTGCTAGGTAAAACTACATTTGATTATAAATCTTGAGCAATCGACAGTAATGTTACCTACCAATGAACACTTCATTGTTTTTAAAAATGTGATCAAAAATTAAAAATAGCATACAAACAAGTTGAAAACTTCTTTGTATAAATTGGAGTTTTGGGGCGATTATAATTATTCTCTGTTTCAATTAATAACATTTAATTTTTGATCGGATTTACAAATTTGTAATCATTTCAACACCACATTGGCACGACTTTAGACTCTCGCAGGCTGTAGAAATTATGTATGAAATGTAAAAAGAATAATTTACGTACGTTATAAATTATGAAATCATGTTTTCTACTTGTGATGTATACAATTGCAAGCTGATGTAATCTAAGCATAACTTCCAATTAAAACATTATTTAATTTTGATTAAAGTACTTGTTCTGAGCTTTGATAAATTAATGTCTTTATTTAGTTTAACCTCACTAAAGGCATATTACAAGTATTCAGTGAAAAATTAAAGTTTTTTAAAGTATTGATGATTTTTTACCTGTATTTTAAATTATAACGATCAGTCTATAGTTTGCGCGGGTCTTGACACTTTAGCACGATATCAAATGCAATTTTAAACGAATGCTTTGCAGAACAAACTTTTTTATAATGCATTCCAACTAAAAACAATATTTTCAATTGAGTTTTTTGCAAAGAAGTGCATGGCACAGACATAAAAATGTATCTAATTTGTTTTAGCTTTACTCTCGTATAAAATATTGTATAATTAGCTTTTACTGTACAACACTATGTTACTCCCACCGATTTCTTCACTTCTGGTGTACAGAATGCACAATGCAATTTTTGTTTACCGTATCTCTGTATTTATTTGTCTATGCCAGCTTTAGTAGCTAGTATATTATGTTGATCGTGATACTCTAAGTATATAACAGTCTACATCGTATAATGCTAAGCTACTAAAGTTGTATTTTTAGGTTACGTGGAGACAATACGTTTCTCTGCTAATTAACTCTCCTTCCTCTTCTAAGTTTTAATAGTGTAATGAGAGCTAGTTTAGTGGCTGACACTGTAGCTCCACCAGGTGATAACACTCGCTTCTACCCTCATTAATATCGTCAGGGGCGGACTGGCCATACAAGCGACAAGACCTCCCTCCGCCGGAACCGACGAAAATTAATGAGCTCAGTTTATTGGCAGCCACGCACAAAGCTCATTTGGGCGATTTTGAGCAAAATTGCACTTATTTCACAGGTCAGTATACACCAACAACGCTTCCGCCCCCAGTCCACCCCTGTTCCTCACGGGAAGACTGCAGGGTAATGGTTGAATCGCATTCGAGTTGGGACCAGCTACCAGGAGGACGGAACCCCAAAACACCATTACAGTTTTACTCAGAGAACTTAATTTCAATTTAATGAAGATTTTGATATAAACTCCATACTGTGTCAAACGCTTAATTAAAGTTAAGTGATCAATAAATGTCTCTTACCGCTGTACTCGGATATTTAATTATGATAAGCCTTCAATTTAATGAATAGTTTGACAGATAATGTATGACGCTTATGTCAAAATTTTGAATTAATTACATTTCAGTAATGAATGTCCCACTCTGAGTGAAGCAGTAAGTGCCGAAAGTAACATGCAAAGAAGTTTTAAAATAAACTGCTGCGTGCTACCAAGAGCCCATAAGTCCAAAGGAGTATAATAGCAAATTATAAAGATTTTGTCTGTCCTCCTGGTAGCTATTCCCATGGTTTTGCACTATGAGAACGTTTTCATTGTGCCATTGATATGTTATAACATATCTATGGTCGTAATCACTGTTTATATCACTAATCAAACCAAAACTTCAATGCGATTCAATATCAAATTTAATTTATATTTTCAAATCAATTGGTATTTCCTGCGTTTTTCTCAGTCCTTTCCGCTTTGCATGTTTTTCACTTCTAACTTTGCAACGCTTCGTTTGATATGCTTTTGCTTCGCTTGCGTTTGATGGTTTGGTTATCAAAGTTGATTGATTGACGTTGTACGCAGATGAGCTGGTGGATAGGAACTGTGAATGCTGCGTGTCCTGTTGCATCGACTACGAGGGCTGGCTGCAGTTTCAGAACGGACTGTATGGGATAGTCAAGGATCCGTTGTTCGAATTGTTCATAACGACGTGCATAGTTCTTAATACTCTGTTCCTCGCGCTAGAACACCACGGTATGAGTGAGAACGTGAGACAAGCTTTAGATATAGGAAATAAGGTGGGTAATATTTTAAGCCTTAATAACATATAATACGATCACCGCACTGCTTTGACTCTAATTGTTTTTCTATGTGAGAACTGCTAAAAGTCGTGTAGATATACTACTAAGCTAGCCTGCTTCGGTTTCTTAGACTACTCAGATTGACAGACTCTCTGTCTATGATTTACATGCTGGACAAATCATAATTACTTAGCCGTACAGATACATCCATTAGTCTTGTAAAATAAATGTTTTTTTTTTCATAATCTGCTTTATCTATCATTTTCAGGTTTTCACATCAATATTTACGTTGGAATGTATAATGAAAGTGATGGCTATGAGTAAGGATTTTTTTGCCTGCGGCTGGAACATTTTCGATTTGATCATAGTGTCTGCGAGCCTTCTAGATCTTATATTTGAGTTGGTTGATGGACTATCAGTGTTAAGAGGCCTACGATTGGTGAGTTCTGCTATTGATTGATTCATTTACTTAACTTTTTATTAAAATAATAAGTAAAATAAATATTAAATTATGTCTTAAATTTCAGTGTGTATTTTTTATATTGATAAATAGTTTCTTGTCTGTCTGTGCCTGAACTCACATGTGTACTGTGTGTTTTGATCGTAGAATATGAGAGATACCAAAGTTTAGTTAACCTTATTCCAAATTCAAATCTCTCTTATTGTATGATCTGTAAGAATAGCGTCTATTACGTAGAATGTGATATTATAGCAAACTAAATCTATAGTTCCAAATATTAATTTTGGCAATTAAACTTTTAGAGATTTCATAAATTGATTTTTAACACCAGTTTCATTTTGTATATGCTAACTTTTTTAATAAATAGAATAGAAATATATTAACCTATTTAGTTGTGTTTATAACACAGTTTAGAAATAAAAAAATATAACTTGACTTAGTAGCAACACTTAACAATAGATTAATCAGGTGGTTATCAGGGGTCATCTGAACCAGTTTGGGCTGCCAATCATTTGTTGAAGATATTCCAACCAAATGCCTTCTCCTTTATGTACAAACGAAGAACAGAAGAGATATAATACGATGTTAATTAACAATTAATTTCAAACCGTGGACTTTGTAAACTAGATCTTCTAATTTTCCAATTTCAAACTTTTTATAACCGACTATTTTACATAATAGACGCTATATATCTCGCACTTTCATATACTCTTTCACGGTTCCAGCTGAGAGTGTTAAAGTTAGCTCAGTCCTGGACGACGATGAAGGTGCTACTCAGTATTATCATATCGACCATCGGCGCGCTGGGTAACTTGACATTCGTGTTAGTTATAGTTATATACATATTCGCTGTTATTGGCATGCAATTGTTTTCCAAGTCGTACACGCCCGAGAAGTTCGATCCGGACCCCATACCCAGGTAATTATAACGAGTATATACGCGAAGATGGCCGAAGTTAGCCGAGTTTCGAAGCTAGCTCGCTTTGCTACGCTTAGAGCGCTTACATACGAACGGCAGTTAAAAAAATCAATTTAAAAAATCCAGTCACTGCCGTCGACGTGTGCCGTCGGCTGCCGTCGATGCGTGGGCCGATCACTGCCGTCTACAAGTACCATTCGTCTGTAAGAAGCCTTATTTCGCTCCCTTCGGTTTGTCAAACATTTTGACTTCGGCTTACTTCGCAAGTAACGTAGAGCTATTTAATGAGTCAATACATACTGATATTTTGTTGCAAATTAGTGTTAAAATCAGGATAAATCTTTAAACAAACATTAACAAACTGCACGTTAAAATGTCAGTATTTGCCTGCTCAAGTTATAACCATATAAAATAAAATATTAATTAAAATTTGAACTAGATTTATTAATCTGACTTTAAACTTTTGGTCTGATAAAACTAATTACAATATTAAATAGACTAATTAATTTGATATTGTAAATCATAAAATGTAACTTTAATCGCTTACAATAAAATTTCAAACATTTTAAATTCTTTCTTGCCTGTGACAAAATTCCAGAGAATTTTTACTTCTTTTCAGATGGAATTTCAATGATTTTTTTCATTCGTTTATGATGATATTTCGCATACTCTGTGGAGAGTGGATAGAGCCTCTCTGGGACTGTATGAGAGCGGAACAAGCGAGCGGGGCAGAGAGTTGTTTCTTTATTTTTTTACCCGCACTAGTGATGGGAAACTTCATGGTCCTCAACCTCTTTCTTGCCTTGTTACTCAATAGTTTTAATAGTGAAGAGCTTAAGAATAGGAAAGAGGTAAGAAGACTATATAAATGCATTTTAAAATATAAAAAAATATTGCAAAATTGAATGACATAAGAATTGGAAGAATTACGAATTCTTATTCGAATTCTTTCATAGAAAAATAACACGTTTCATAATTATTAATCTTTTAATGATTATTTTGTTATATTGTCTGTAAAATTCCAAAAAAAATTTCAGGAAGTAGGCGAAGACTCAAAACTAGCGAAGAGCTTCGATAGAATACGTTCAATAGTACGTAAGAAAGGGTTTCTAATATCGAAGAGCAAAGAGACTGAGAAGAAGACGAAACTAGAGGAGCTAGTGAACGAATTCATGATACAGCATCGTGCTATGAAAGAGGCTAATAAGGCAGCTGAACCAACCTTCACCACGTCCATACAGGAGACTGTGATGTTCCCTCACGATAATATCTACAGTCATAGCTATCAGGAGGCTTTGAACAGGTAAGAAATAATGATTTAAAAGGAGATTATTCCCGCTTCATACAACTTTGGGCCTAAAGCTTTGGCGGTAGAAAAAATCAAGACTCAGCTGTATATATTTTACACTGAGCATTTTAAATACTTATCTTTTGAAATTATTATTAAATATTGAATTGAGTAAACATGGAAGTAAATTACAATAAGTTATTTGTTTATTGTAAAAATTGAAGTTACTTCTAAAACTATTCCCTATATAGGCTATAGGAAATTAATGATTAACTGTCATTAATTAATTGTTCATATTATAGTTAAGCGTGAAATTCTAACACAATTAAAAAATTGTATAAAATACCCAAAGCTGAAATTAAACCGTCCATTTATTTCCGTAGGCCAATATCCGTAGGTTCGGACTTCGCGTACCCTCCAATGTACCACGGTACTTTCAACCACGGCAGCCAGGAGACACTGAAGGATGTGAGGGACCTCGCCATAGAACATAAGATAACTAGCATAAGGGAAGATTCTAAGGAGAATCTGGATGAGACTTCATCGTCCGAGCAGGTGGTGGCACAGAGGTTGCTGAACCAGGTGTCTTCGGGGTACCACACGCAACCATCGGATTCTAGAGGTTAGACTTTAATGTATTAAAGACTTTTGCAGGCTTAGCACAACAATAGTAGAAATGGGAAAGAATGGACATACTCACAGATTTTAGTGACAACGTTGCGGATTTCCTTCTTTGTCACTTTGTCTATTCTTCCGTACAAAGAAACCGCTTCTGTAGTGACTATGTAGGTTAAAATATCATATTTTCTAGCTTATTTTTTTAAATCTTTATTTAAATACAGGGCTTTTGCTATACATGGCATGCCAGCCCCATCGTAACTTATAATTACTATGATTAATGGCCGGGCCACACCTGCGCTTATCGCCACGAAGCTTCGTACCAAGAGACGATACTATTGGACAATGAAAAATTCTAGGTTATAGTTTGTATCTTTTCATTATAGATGAGAATGAGCATTACGAAATGGCGCAGCTGTCGAGTCGAACAACCCCCGAGAAGCACAAGTATGATACCACGAAGATGATGTCCAAAGAGAGACTGCCAAGACCGGGGGAAGAGGATATGAAGCATCCCTGGCAGACCCTGGTGTCTTATGTGGATGAGCTGACTGTGGGGGGAAGGAAGAACTCCAAGGGCCAGTATACAGACGCGATGGGAAATTTCCCAGGATTCGGGAAGAGGAAGGAACCAAAAGTGCCTCAAGATTGTTTTCCTAAGCAGTGTTATAAAAGGTAAGATCAAGATTATCATTTTGTATCTTTCGAGATTTTGTCACCTACTTGTTAATTTTTTACATGATTATGTAGCTGAGATTAGTCTAACTCACACAAGTGTCTGTTAAAGTTTATCGTAGAATAAACGTATAAAAGATGGAAAGATATTTTGGAAAATTATTAGCAAATAGGCCAATAGCCCATTAGTGTTATCAGTTTATGCATTAATACTAAACAACTCATCAGGGATTTACATTTTATGGTTCTCCATATAACTAATAAACAGGGTTTGCATACATTACAATCAACTATTTTTTTTTTTGAAACTCTTATTGTTTCAGAGTGTCTGCACGTTTCAGACTTTCTTATCTCTAATAATGTCTTATTCCAGATGTTTCTGTTGGGACGCCTGCATCCGAACCAAACTCGGTCAGCGATGGATGTTCATCCGCACTTTCATTCTTCGTTACGTCGACACTCCCGCCTTCGAGTGGTTCGTCCTCGTCCTCATCTTTGCCTCCAGCATCACCCTCTGCTTCGAAGACATCCACTTGGAGAAGAATAAACCTCTAAAAAAGATATTGTACTGGACCAACCTAAGCTTCTGCATGATCTTCGTTGTGGAGATGCTGTTTAAATGGGTGGCGTTGGGGTTTTATAGATATTTCACGAGTTTTTGGACGTTGCTGGATTTTACTATAGTTTTTGTAAGTGTTCATTCTTTAAAGACATTCTTATTTTTTATTACGAAAAAGGCTAAAAAGAACAGAGCATCCAGAGCCTAAATAATTAATACTACTATAACTCTGAAAATTTAAACGCAAGTATAGCTAGCTATACTCACAACTTTTATCGGCAACTTCATCATTACATAAAATATGCCTACTTTTAACTAGACGCCATTGTAGCTATTTAGTGACTTGCGCGTTACCATAATAATCTAATATTTTGTTTTCATATTCTGAATATCACTCAGCTGTATACTTACGTATATGTATTTAATGAAACTTACACTAACATTTTTTGTACTTTCAGGTTTCCGTGTTTAGTTTGCTAATAGAAGAGAATGAGAATCTAAAGGTATTAAGGTCGTTGCGAACTCTAAGGGCGTTGAGGCCCTTGCGAGCGATATCAAGATGGCAGGGCATGAGGATAGTTGTCAACGCCCTTATGTACGCGATACCCAGCATCTTCAATGTGCTATTAGTGTGTCTGGTGTTTTGGTTGATATTCTCCATAATGGGCGTGCAGTTTTTTGGCGGGAAGTTTTTTAAATGTGTGGATGAAGAGGGAGAGTTGCTACCTTTAGAAGTAAGTTTAAATTCTTTACTCTAATTTTAAACTTTAATACTTCTTTGATAAGAATATGATATATTTTAAAATGCTTTTTAAGGTACAAAATATTTTATCAGTTAAAAAAGGCGTCATTTAAATATCGCTAAATGCAATATTGCGCAAATTGGTTGCCAAAGCTATTGGCATTTGATCCCACGTATGGTTTTAATGGTGATGATTACAACGATGTTGTTTTTGTTGTTGTTGATGATTATGATGATGATGATGATGTTACTGAAGATGATGAAATTAAATTAAACATTTCAATTACAGATAGTTAACGATAAATGGGAGTGCTATTACAATAACTTCTCGTGGATAAACTCGAAGATATCATTCGACCACGTAGGGATAGCGTACTTGGCGCTGTTTCAAGTAGCCACCTTTGAGGGTTGGATGGAGGTGATGGCTGATGCGGTAGACGCGAGAGGAGTGGACTTACAGCCGGCCAGGGAAGCGAATATCTACGCGTATATCTACTTTGTTATATTCATAGTATGCGGGTCGTTCTTTACCCTCAACCTATTCATAGGAGTCATCATAGATAATTTCAATATGCTTAAGAAAAAGGTTTGCACAATTGTAATTGTAGAATGCTTGATTTTTTTTGTAGCCTTTATGTTTTGATAATTAGTAACTATTTTATTTAGATTGATGTTGACCAATTAACGCTGTGATTCTGAATCGCGCTGTCAAGTTTCCCGAGATTTTAACTGCATCGCAGCTGACTACTTAGACAGTGGGTTTAGCTTTTATTAATTATTTGTCTTGGTCACCTAGATTAACAAAATCATCAGCAATATGAATAAATGGCCTTGATACTTAATGTGTTTATATTATATTTGCTGCTGGCTTATGTTCATTGCATTTTCTCTTTTAGTACGAAGGAGGTGTCCTTGAGATGTTTTTAACGGAGAGCCAAAAGCACTACTACACAGCGATGAAGAAACTCGGTAGAAAAAAGCCACAGAAAGTGATAAAACGCCCCAGAAACCAGTTTTTAGCGATGTTCTATGATTTGTCTAATTCTAGAAGATTTGAAATCGCCATATTTGTTTTGATATTTCTGAACATGCTGACGATGGGCATAGAACACTATGACCAGCCGCACTCGGTGTTCTTTATATTAGAAGTTAGTAACGCGTTTTTTACAACGGTGTTTGGTTTAGGTAAGTAATTTTTAAGTAGAGATAAACTGTTATAGCAAGTAAAAAATCAATACAAAGATGAAAATATTATAATCATTGAACATACAAAAACAACAGTAAAATATAATATAAACAATTAAACACTTTCATTTTGGAAGTAGGAATAAGCATCATGCACAAAACAGTTCTCATATTATGTTAGTGCTTTGCACTTTAATGTGCTAAAAAAAGATTAACAATGAAAAAGGTACTTTCGTACATAAGCGACGAAACTAAAGACAATCGTATGATTGGGGTACAGAACATAACAAGAATTTTTCCACTTTCAGAGGCGATAGTGAAGATCATCGGTCTCCGGTACCACTACTTCACGGTGCCGTGGAACGTGTTCGACTTCCTGCTGGTGCTGGCCTCCATCCTCGGCATCGTGATGGAGGACATTATGATCGACCTGCCCATCTCGCCCACGCTGCTGCGCGTCGTGCGCGTCTTCCGCATCGGGAGGATATTAAGACTGATTAAAGTGAGTCGTCAAACGTTAGAAAAATAAAAATTACCTAATCGGTTCAAAATTTTACTTTAAAAATAGGCCATTAGCTATGTCCATATTGTGCAATTTTACGTACAGTGCGTAGCGCTGCTACGTGCAGTGCGTAGCTCTGCTACGTGCAGTGCGTAGCTCTGCTACGTGCAGTGCGTAGCTCTGCTACGTGCAGTGCGTAGCTCTGCTACGTGCAGTGCGTAGCGCTGCTACGTGCAGTGCGTAGCGCTGCTACGTGCAGTGCGTAGCTCTGCTACGTGCAGTGCATAGCGCTGCTACGTGCAGTGCGTAGCTCTGCTACGTGAAGTGCGTAGCGCTGCTACGTGCAGTGCGTAGCTCTGCTACGTGAAGTGCGTAGCGCTGCTACGTGCAGTGCGTAGCTCTGCTACGTGCAGTGCGTAGCTCTGTTACGTGCAGTGCGTAGCTCTGCTACGTGCAGTGCGTAGCGCTGCTACGTGCAGTGCGTAGCGCTGCTACGTACAGTGCGTAACGCTGCTACGTATACATTTTCAATAACTTTTATTTCGTTTTCTAGATGTTTTAAAGCAATTATAACAATTATGTTCCAGGCCGCAAAAGGCATAAGGAAGCTGCTGTTCGCACTAGTAGTGTCGCTGCCGGCACTCTTCAACATCGGGGCTCTGCTGGCACTCATCACGTTCATCTATGCGATCATCGGCATGTCGGTGTTTGGCCATGTTAAAGAACAGGGGGCGTTGGATGACATCGTCAACTTTCAGACCTTCGGAAGGAGCATGCAGCTGCTTTTTCGGTAAGCTTGAAAGTCCAGCTAATGTAAGTGCTTGAGAATTATGTCTACTGAGTGCAGCACAATGCTGCATCCCTATTTATAAAACACAAAATTTTAAATCACATCAGCATATTGCATTAATAGTGGAGGCAATGAAGGTTTTCACCTCTGATTTCGTTGAACCTCCATCGATTTTCATGAAAATTGGTGAGTAGGTGGGGGATACCCTAAGAAACAAAAGTGACATAGTACCACCTTGAGCTTTTGCCCTGGGGGTGGATGCTAAACCTTCTCGGGGGGTGAATTTTTTAAAATAAAAATAACCCTAGGACATGAAACACCCAAATTCTAAGAAAAATTTGTAATATAAAGTTTTTTGAATAAATCAATACTTTCGGAGTTATTAAAGATCAAAGATCATGTTTTTGCATGAGAAAAATTCATGTCTTAAAGTGGTTTTTCATAATTAACTAAGAAACTATAGGTTTTTACGAAAAATGTGTATTTACCAAAAATAAAGCCAATAAAAAAACAAACTAATGTCTACCCTAAAATACCTTCCTATATTCATTCAAAGTGAGCTATAGGTGATCGTATATATATTTTCTTTCGGCGAGTGTTTTCTTCACGATTAAAGGGATGGTTGCTAAAAGGATTGAAAAATTAATTAAAATGTAATCATAAATCATGAATAAAACATTAAAAACATTTATTTTATCAAATTAAACATAATTAGTTAAGCCAGAATGGTTAAATCTGCATTTTTTCTATTTTCAAAAAAAGGGGTAGATTTCACCCCTAAAATAAAAAAGCGCGATACGCGCATAATATGTCACTTTTAAAGTAGAGGGCTTAACGTACTTAATCCCAAATTTTCATCCAAATCGATGGAGGTTCAACGAAATCGGAGGTTGCACCTGATTTTTGCCTTCATTTACTGAGCTATAAAACCCATAAACGTGTCGCAATCTTGAAAAATGTATTAAACACGTTTAAAAGCATTCAAAGACAAATTTAATTGTTTAAGAAAAAGTTATTATTTGCACTGTGGAATGACAATACAGTAACAAAAATCAAAATTCTCTTCCAGTTTGATGACGTCAGCGGGATGGAACGATGTTCTAGAATCTCTCATGATCCAACCTCCGGATTGCACGCTGGGTGACTCCGGCCACTCCAACGGCAACTGCGGCAGTCCCCTCCTAGCCATCACCTACTTCACCTCCTTCATCATCATCAGCTACATGATAGTCATTAATATGTACATAGCCATTATACTCGAGAACTTCAATCAGGCGCATCAGGAGGAGGAGATTGGTATTGTGGAGGATGATCTGGAGATGTTCTATATCAGGTGGTCGAAGTAAGTTGATGATTCTTTATATGACATGTATACAGGCTTAACTAATTTACGTAATAATATTATGTTTTACGTCAGCCCATATGAATACAAAAGTCTTAAGTCTTAACTAATTTTTGAGTTTTAAACATGGTAGCGAAATACTATTTAATTTTGTGAAGTCTTCTTCTTATAAAGTCTTTCGTTTTATTTCTTATGCTGAAAAAATATTAATTTAAATATATTGTTTACAGGTATGATCCACATGCAACACAATTTATAAGTTTTGCTCAATTATCAGATTTTATAGCTTCCTTAGACCCACCGTTGGGTATTTCTAAACCAAATACAGTAGCGTTAGTAAGTTTTAATCTACCCATCGCTAGAGGCAATAAAATACATTGTTTAGATATACTACATGCATTAGTCAAGCATGTATTAGGTCATGTAGAAGAGACAGAAACGTTCAGACAGCTGCAAGAGCAGATGGACATTAAGTTTAAGAAACAGTTCCCTACAAGGAAAGAATTAGAAATAGTTTCGTCTACTAGAATATGGAAGAGGGAGGATAAAGGCGCTAGAACTATACAGCGGGCGTGGAGAGAATATTTAAAGTAAGTGAATGTATAACACATTCAAATTAAGAAATGGTAGTAATTATTTCAATGGTAATGCCTTACTTTAAAATAAAGCTAATTAAGAAGAAATGCAGAGAGCGGATTAAAAGAAATCGAAATTTATTAAAAAAACACTATCAGGCAAGATATCTAACAAATATCAGGGCGTTGAAACTAAATTTTAATATAGTAGTAATTTAAATATAGTAATGCTACAATACTAAAAGATAAAACGTTTGCAGGCGAAAGAATCGTAGTCCCTCACAAGAGGAGGAGGAGAGTACGAAATGGTCGCCGGGTACGGGTTGGGGTGGGAGGCTGAGCGCGCTCTTACACGTGCGCAGGGGCTCACATGCCTCCAGTCGCAAGTCTTCGAGAGCGTCTGACGCCTCCGATATCAGCGAAATCGGTGGAGCCTGGTTGAATCTACCGTTGTTGTTGCTACCGGGAGCGGCGCCGGGGGAACAGGTATATTACTACCATTAGTAAAAAAAATCGATAGAAAGAATAAGACACTAAATTCACAGGCAATAGCGTTGATTTGCTGGGAAAAACCGGCACCGACTTTAGTGAGGCTTTCGACACGACTCATCATGCATGAAACGAAAGCAAAATTGAAATGCAAAATTCAAAATGCATGCTAATCGAGGATAGAATAGCTCATGCATACTTTATATTCATAGCCGAGTGGTTCGGAATCGGCACCGCCGCGGAGAAGATCGGCGTACGGTTTGCCATTTTTTCTGCGCCACCAAGATGCGGTTGACGAAGATGGCACTCTGAAACGCGCAGGTTCATATGTAAAGTTTTGCTTTCTGTGTCTTTTTCTTATAGATATAGTATATTAAATTATACATTCAGTTTCTTGGCATAAAAATAATTTTGCTCAAAATATAATACATATCGTAAAATTATTATTTGAAACGTAATTTATTTTAGTAACATTTTTGTGTATAATGGTGTTTTACAATAACCAATCTTTATTATTAGAATTGCAAAAATATCGAACGTACCTTTCAGTCTGATTACCTTAAAAATAAATACCTTTATAAATATAGAGCCAAAAATGTCCCTTGCGCTACCCCAAACAGCCTGGGGGTTTGGCTGGCTTGTGTGTTGATGATAACTATATCTTATATTGAATTTTTACCCTAACTGAATGTCTAATTTAAGCCAAAGCCCGCAATAAATATTATAAATATTAAATGTACTCTAATATCTACTATCTATAATATATCTTTATTTCTCCAAAACTGAGCAATAATAATTTAATCTTTGAAAACTTTTTACGTTAACTTTTTACATTAAGCTTATATGGCTAAGCTTAATCTCTATAATACTTTTATATTATCGCCAAATATTTAGCATAAATTCATTTTAAGCATACTTTTTAGGTGGTTAAATATTTGTCGATAAAAAAACGTGAATAACGCACAATAAATTCACTACAGATTTGTTTTTGGAAGAACTAAGAAGTTTACCCAAAACCATAGTTCATTCTTTGAGGTTTAAAATTGTACATATTCTTTACAGCTAAGATAGATAAGAAATAAAATGAATTTGTGCATACTACCAACCAATATTATATTTACTAATCTATATTTGATGTGTAGCGCGAAAAACATGTCAAGTATGTATGTTCATACCTATATAGCTTACCTAAAGGCATTCTCTCATTGAAAATGATCAATTTACAGTTCGGTTCCATTTATATGCGTCCGCCCAAACGCGTGGTTTGGCGGCCACACAGTCTGATCACAAAATATAATATTGACTAAATATAATAATATTTAATAATTATTGTCTGCAAATAACAGCGCGAGCGAGCCGCTTTCTAAATAAATCGTTACGTACTGTGGCGGTACCCATAATTATTAACCTAACATTCCTGCATCGCGCTATCGAAGTTTTCTAAGTGCGTCAGTAATTCAGTATATATACGACAGCTGAATTCAATTACGTGGGCCTGACCGAGCACATAACCTCGCTCGGTCGGAAGATCTTCCTTTTCGGCCGCTACTTACATCGCTAAATCTTGCTTGTGATCACGCGGTGTAGCGGTCAAAACGCGCGTTTACGCAGACGCATATAAATTCAGCCTGCTAGTCTTAGGCCCGTATAGAAATAGTCAGTACTTAAGATGTGACCCGGTCTCAAGATGCGGTTCGGCTCTGTGATTGGTCCAAATTTTGACAGCCAACCAATCACAGAGCCTGAACCATGTCTTGAGACCGAGATGCATCTTGAGTACTGACTATTTATACGGGCCTTAATATAGTGCGTCGCATTCCCACAATAATTGTGCGAATAACACCACTACACTTGACTTAAACTTGATTTGACATTTTTAATGACAAGAATTTAACTCTTGATTGCATGGTACTGCTTTTAGGGTCCGTATTCAAAACCCCTACTACTATGACTGAAGGTTTTACCAATATTTTATAAGAATTGTATATTTTACATCTTGCATGTCGCTTCTTTTGTCTTTGAAATGTGCTTGTACGATTTGACATCCGTTTACTGCATGTTAATGTGGTTTAAATTGTTAGTAAATTGTGTAACTATGTTAGTCTCTAATTGGCAAATTTGTTAAGGTACCTACAATCTACAATCGTAGATAAACTTTTGAGTTTTATGACCAAAGCAAGATTTAGGAATAAGATGTCGGAGTAATTTTTCATAAAATATAATCCAACTAGCTAAGGCTGGTTCTTCTGTAGATGCGAGACGTAGTATGTATAATAGGTAGAAATTTGGATCGTCATATAAAATGTTACAGACAAGTAACCCTTAAACAAGTGGCAAGCGGCTAACGCTACGCTAACGCTAACACTACTGCAAAATGTATGGGATTTGACATTAGTATTCGCTAGCGAAGCGATGACTTATGTCAAATCGCATACATTTTGTAGCGTTAGCGTTAGCGTAGCGTTAGTCGCTTGCCACTTGTCTAGGGGGGCAGCAGGTAAGATAAGTCTATATGAATAGTTATAGTAATCCAATGCTGCCGAAACCCTCAATATGTTCACAAGTACACTCTTCGAAATTTTGATGCAGCCTTGTAAATATCATGTACCTCTATAATGGCGACCTTATAAAGGCAACGTTATCAGCAACGAAATTTATGTGTTCTTCTTACCACAAAATCAATGCAACTTCTGTATTTTACAAAAACTAGCTACACAGCTTTTATCACTGATCTCTATTTAAATACCTACAAGTACGCTGGATCGCTGATACCCTTTGAAATGACAGCTATTTCTTGTGCCTATTTGAAGCGGAATCAGCGCCCCCATTATGAGGGCTGAGAACTAAATCTGACGTAAAAATGACGTTTGAAAGCCGCCATATTGGCGCTGATAGCAGTAGTGAGAGTACTTGGAACTAATACTAGTGATGACAACTGTTGTTATTGGTTGTGTTACGTCAAATTTAGTTCTCAGTCCCAATAATGGGGGCGCTGATTCCGCTTCAAATAGGCACAAAAAGCAGGTGTGTATCATCGATCCAGCATACTTGTATAATAGAGATCAGTGGCTTTTATGAAGACAGGTGTGATAGCAGACGATTTTCTGACACGAAGATTTAGAATACTGTTTCTGAATTCAAAATTCATTCCTCGAAAATTGCGAGAATTAAATGCTGCATTTAAAATAAAACTTAGCAAAAACTTTAAAAGTTTTTGCCGCTAAGTATTATGATGAAAAGATGCAACAAATCTCAAATCATTTCTCGGTATATTATGTTAAAATCATTATTATTATATACGCAGGTGTTTACTTGTAAGTACATTAAAATAATTAGATACATAGATTTAAACATTTTGTAAGTATGTAAGTAGAGTTAAAAGTATTTCAGAATCATTTTGAAGCGTAGTGTACCTAAATATTTACTATTTAGATAAGCTGTTGATTTATTACATAGTAAAGTTCAAATAATTCTTAATTAGTTTCGTAAAGCGAGTACATTGCATATACTTAGAGTTCTTACATAGGCAAGAAACATTATGTTTCATTTTGCAACAAAAATTGCTATTCACGGCTTGTAAAATAGACAGCCTTCATTTTACTTAACTATCATTTCCCCACGAAAACCAGGGTACTTATTCAACTTGTATACGATTATTCCGACAGCGAAGTTAGATGTTAAAAATGTATGGGATTTGACATAAAGTATCGCAGTCACTTAGCGAAGCGTTACGTCGAAACTCGAATCGTTATGGCCTGCAGGTTACTATGAAGCCAGCCACCGTCACTGAAACTGGTGTGGGAGTTATTATAATATTATTGTGTCGAATCCCATTTAGAATATCTAACTTCCCTGTCGAAATTGTGAATGCGATTTGAGTAAGAGATTTCTTACTGATTAGTTTATTCGCGGTTTGTCAAATAGATTTAAGCCTCATGGTATCCCCATATCACGATAAATATATGGTAGAACGATTATCGAACTCTTTGCAGGAGTTTCCATATAAATGTGATGGTAATGATGATGATCGATGACCGGCCTTTGCAGGTTCACTTAGGTGTTCATTGAACTCGCGGCCACCATCGGCAAAGCGCAAGGCGCCGAGGACACCGTCTCCTCACGCCAGCTCCGCCGTCAGCATCCTCGTCACGGAGGCGTCCCCCGACAACCCCCCGCCTCCCGAGGACCCCCCGCCTCCAGATAACCCGCCGCCCCCCGCCACCGTCGTCCGCGTGCTCGTCCATCGGGAGAGCGACGAACAACCCAGCTGATGAACCCGAACTCTGGCGACCGCCAACCAATAGTGAGTGTCAAATCAATCGAATATTGTGTTCACACGCACGCAGTGATAGATAGGTCCGCGCTTCTTCTCGATAACGCCCAGGGGCGCCGTGGATGGATGGATCTAGTAATAGATCAAGCATACATCAAGATACCTTTTAGGGCGCCTTTCTACCGAAGCTAAGCTATGGTGCGTTACGAGCAAGCGTGTTCTCAAAACACCAATAGAATCCATTAATTTGCCTAATCTCGTGCAGGGCAGCGATTTAATTGAATCTTAAAAAACATACCTTGCAACGTATACTTTAGCTCCAGTGGAAACAGTTCATTTTATATTCAGATCCAGTTTCATTTTATATTTTATCAAACATAGTAATGTAACATGGACATATTTTATGGGTTATCAAGGGTTATCTCTTATCACCACCATTTTTTGCATCGAACGTGCATCATGGCGCCCCTGGCAAGGAAAGTTGAGAAGCGTCTCAATAGATAATTTGTCTCCGCTTCGCTACGCTTACTCGCGCCTCGGACTACGGAGCCCAGACAAATAATTCTATGAAATTACAGTATACTAATCAGCGTATGTGATTTCAATGTAGATTAGTATAGATCCTACGAACGAATCGACAAATAAAAAACTTCCATATTGCAATAAATTAAGGTGCAATTTTCACTACAGTTTGAGAATCGCTTAGCTTTCGCTTATAGATCGCAGACTAGTTTAACACAAGTGCCCTCTTTAGCGTAGTGTTATATAATTTGTACTGTAAATATTGTTAAGGCGTCGACTGCTGTTTTCACGCTACCATCGCTATCGACTTGAGTTTACGAGCGTTGGAACTAAGGCCAGCCGCATACACACGTTTTAAAATTCGAATTCCGAATTCATTTTCCGTATTCGGAAATCCGAATGCGTTGAATTAGTAAAAAATACATTAACTGGTGCTCACGTTCGCTTTTTTTCCGACGAACGAATTCCGTGCGTACGTTTCTACTGCAAGCCGGCGCGTTCGCGCGTGAATAGAACGAACGTTTGCGCTAGACTCACGGAATTCCAAATCGTAATGCCACATTAGGAAATCGAATAAGAAAAACGTGTGTATGCGTCCGGCCTTAAATAACCTCACTTATTACGTAGAAAGCGAAGCTCATAGGCAGTTAGCCTGAAATAAAGACATTATTTAACGTTGATTGTTAATTTGTATATTGAAAGTATAGTTATAAATTCAAAACTCTCCTCTGTACGTAGGTAAAATGTTAAATTAATTATGCCGAATTGTTTTAAGATTGTAAAGCTCCTTTTTGAGATTGGTTATTTAATTTAAAGATTTGGCTTGTTAAAAGGCCTTTATTGATCTATTAAGTTTACCATCATGATTGCGAAGCTGTCTGCAGTAAGCACAGCCACAGCACAAATAATATGCCAATTAACCTAACTATACACAATCGCAAACCTTTGTTTGCAATTGCCTATAGGCTATATAGTTATCCAATGATGGACAACTAGAGAGTTATAGAGGCATTATTGAACCTCTAGAAGGCATAGTCAACGTCAACGAAGTCATGAACGTAGAAAAAAAGGCGGACGGAGTCTTATTACACAGCACTGCAGTGTCTTCAGAGTCGGCCAGGCTGACTGCATGTACACGGTCCGCACGCGCACATTCTTACGCTAGTCGGCCATTTGACAGCAAACAGGCGACTGTGTGCGTGCGGTCTGCGGGCCGTGTACATGCAGTCAGCCTGGCCGTGGCCGACTCTGAAGACACAGTGCTGTGTATAATAAGAATCCGTCCGTTCTTTTTTTCTGCGTTCATGAACGAAGCCATATTATCAAAAAAATTAAAGCCAAATAATAAAATAAGAATTTTCTTAACATGAACAAAACTAAAACGATATCTTCGAAGAATAACTGATTTTAAAAAGGGGTTTTATCAAATGGTTGTGTCTGTTTCCAAATTTATGTTATAGAGTTGCCAGGTTGATGTGATTATTTAAAAAAATACAGTTTAAAAGCTTGTTAACCTAGGCTTAAGTTAAACTTGGTTTACTTAACGCCCATTTATATTTGTTAATACATTAAGTTTTGTTTTATGCACAAACGTTTAAAGTTATTTAAGAAAATACTCTGATTTTTTGCTATTTTGATCCAGTACATATTCGAATTAGCCCGGATCATTATATCAAAGAGCTTAGATAATATTATTATTCTCATTTAAGTACATCGACGACCGATTGACCGATCAGAACGCGCTTGATATTGTTTTACATTTTATGAAAATAGGACATATTACTGCAATGTTTTCATGCCAGAGGCAGCACGAGCATGGACAGTAAACAAAAAGTTGTGTTCCAAGTTTGACAACATTTCTGTCGATATTCTGATCGTGTGTGTAACACATTTTGGACGGATTGTTTACTGTATGTGCTATTAGCGCGGCTCCTACCTTTGCGTAATATTCCTTATTCCATTTATGCCGCGGCCGCACATGCGTAGTGCTTCGTGCTAAAAACGATACCATTGGACGATCTGCATCTATCGTCTAATGGTATCGTCTCATAGCACGAAGCTTCGTACGATAGACGCATGTGCGGCCGCGGCATTTGTATCATGTACCGAGACTGCATCATAACTGTATTGTCGTAACAGAATAGACCTAACAATTTCAAAATTGTCAATTAATTTACCGACTTAAGTCGACTACCTCTCACGTCCAAGTTTGGTTGCATAATGTATTGTTAGCTAAGGCTCGATCCATATGCGTCCAAGCGAATGCGCGGTTTGGCTACACCGCGAGATTACAATTCACAAGTGTATGTTAATGACAACACGACTGCGCCGCTATTTAAATAAATCGTTATGCTGCGTTTCTATGCTTGCCAAGGCTTGACCAGCGTCGACAAGCACAAGCGTGTAAAGATAGTATCTGGCTTGGCTTGCGTGAGCTTGTGGACGCTTGGATCCAATCTGGTGTAGTGTCGGTTTTTGGACACAGATCAAAGGGCGCTTGCTTGGATGTACGTAATACACTGACGCATTCACAAGCGTGTAAAGAATATTTTCCAAATGCCAAGCGAGATTTGTGGACGCTTGTGCCTTGTGGACGCTTGCCAAGCCTCGGCAAGCATTGTAACGCGGCATTACATACATTTGCTTGTGATCTCTCATCTCGCGGTGTAGCGACCGAAACGCGCGTTCGCTCGGACGCATATAAATTCAGCCTAACTCGCTGGCTTAGATGCAAAAAGTGCTTAACGCTGTAACGTATTCGATTTTTAAAATACAGTTTTAGAATTTTTACCTAAACTATAGAAATTTTTCAGAAAACATCGTTCTCTTCGAAGATTTTTGAAAATTTAAATACCTACCCCTACGGAAAATCAGCACGGACCAAATTTTTTTTTCTTACTAACCTAATAAATGAGCTAATACCATTGTAGTGGTTACATCTTTTTACTGATTCATGTAGCGTTTAAAAAAACAAACAGTCATGGGCATACATAGAAAACTGTTAGAAGTTCATATATTCAGTTTATATGTACTATAAAATATTAAATATAGGTACAGCTGTACCCGTTATAAAGGCGATACATTTTATGTACTTTATTATATCCATGTAACTATAACAATAACAAATGACCATTACATAAAAATATCTGAAATTTCAGTTAACACTAATCATCAAACAAAACCAAAGGAGTTGTTGACTAAAGTTTATATAGATTCATATCTTTATTCTTGGATTTGTTAAAGTCAAAATTCCAATTCCAAAAACGAGATTTAACAAATCTCCTTTTATTTAATCTCGTTTAAGTTTTGTTAAGAAGTGGTAAACTTTGGTTAAGAACTACTCTAGTTTTTGGTTATGTAGATACCTTGTGATACTGAATATTATATTGTTTTTTTTTCCTCGATATCCATTACCATAAAACACTTCGCACTGGGACAATAAATAGCATCAGCTGTCTATTTCTAGCAATAGTAACTAGCAAGAGAAATAGGAATTAAAAATGACGTCAAGATATAAAAAAAATCATTTAGAATCCCTTGTTAAAAACATGCGTACCAATATTTCTTATGAGTTATGACTCATTCAAAATATTAAGTTTAGTTTTAAAATCAAAAGTGTGACATACAAAATGTACGGGTTATTCATTGAAATACATTTTCCCTAGATTTTTCCAAACCTTATATTTATGAAAAATCACAAAAGGTAACCCTAATATTTTATAACATAAACTTACTTTTCCTGAATACGTTTTGAGGGTATTTAAAAAATGTTGTCCTTATTGGCAAACTTTAATTTAGGTTTTATTATTTGTAGGACAGCTGTGATATAGAAAACGCACAATTCATTAATAAGCATATTAATACATAAGTAGATAAATGTTTTATCAAAGTAATTATTTTTTTGCCTCTCAAGTGACGGCCGGCTTATTTCTTCTAAGACCTTTGATGATAATGTCGAGAGTGGGACAAAAATGTCTTTTTTGAAACTTCCTCTAAAAGGCCAGTACATGCTTCATGAAAATTTGATAAAATAAAGGCAATATTTTACAATCAGATATATTTTACCTGAGGCAGAAATTAGACACTTTCACAAATGTGCGATAACGGTGACTGACCGCCACACACAAAATCATTTAAAAATCGTAATTTTGACAGAAAACTTATGGGGCTGATTTCAAAATCATTAAATTAATACTAACTAATCATTATTGTCTCTAAATGCGGCCGTAAATTAATGTCTTGGTCCTCAGGTAAAAATTATGAAGATTTTTAAATCTGCTGTAACGAATTGTAAGCAAGGCATTTATTATAATAACTAATAAGGTTGGTTATAACGTCGTTTAAGTTATAACTAATTTATCTCAAAAACGCGTCATAGCTCTGATTTGTCATTTTATTATTTTGTAACTATTTCGAAATGTTGCTTGTATAGTGGCGTGGCACCAAAATTGGAGTTACCGTGGAGTTACCTGTATGGTTGTGACTATAATTTATAGAATTCTCAATGATTTCTAAAACGCTTATTCGCTTCTGAAGTTCCATTTATCATAGGTAGGTGTAGCTAGATATGCCAATAAGGATGACCATAGCAATAATGAAACACTTTTTGCTTCTATCCATTTGTATAGGTATAAATTTCACTCATTTTAAATATAGAATTAATTAAATTTCAATTTAAAAAGAGGTCTGACCTAGTAATTAATTTGTAAATAGGTAAAACACAATAATTTATCTCGTAAAGTAGACGATTAAAATCATAGATCATAAATAATTTGAAATTGTTCGAAGATTCGGCGCGATTATTGACTATCCAAGGTGAACGTGGCGCATACGTGCGACAAAATTGTCGCTGTCCTCCACCAGTGCTTGCAAACGATAATAAAATCAACATAAGCGATATCAAAACAACAAAAGTACTAAATGTTTTTAATTACAGATTTTTCGAGTATTTAACCGTTAGCCACTACGTAGCTTAAGGATCATAGTTCATGAAATGAAGTACTACTAGTAGTGGCTAGTGGCTACGACTTTTCGCAAATTAATTATTACCATTTACCAACTAGCTAGTTGGTAAATGGTAATAATTCATTTGCTGACGAAAATTGTAGTCCCTGGAAGACCTACTTTACAAAAATGTTATAATTATTTTTAGTTGCAGGCTGCAGCGGCTATTACCGGCGACTATAATAATAAGTAATGTGTATCCATAGCGCGACAGCTGTCATAGTCGCCAATCTGCACCGAGCTAGTCTTTAATCGCGCCCGAGTTGTACTGTTTACGTTGAAATTGTTATTTAAAATGATCTGTAATAGCCAGATTTCTATTTTGACTTCATCTCAAGAAAATAAATTTGAAACAAAGTGACACCAAACTTGAAGGAGGGGTTTTTAGAAGCCTGTACGTACTGTAAGCAATAATAATATTATTACTAAACCAAGACAAGACGCCTTATAGGAATTTGCTGTCCACCTATCTATTAAATGTTGTGATAAAATCACAGATGATGGTTCAAATTCGGAGTGAGAAATGTATGAATATGATACAAAACCCACACATGGGGTTGGATACTTTCACACAAATGAAAATTTTATAATAATTATTACAACATACCCAAATCAATTAGACCCACTTGCGCAGATCTGGGTTAAATAATAACTTATTTCTCTTGTTCTTCATATTTACGAAAGAGATAATATAATTTTTTTCCTCAGTGTTAACCATAAGAGGGTCTTGAATTATCTGTAGGTACAACATGCCACCTCCATATGGCAAAATATAAGACAATAACAATATGAAATTTATGGTAAATTGACATGAAGACAAAATGAAAAGCTGGTTATATTATGTTGGGATCTTGTTCGACATTAGATATATTGTGTATTATATGTAAATAAGAACTTTTAAGTGAGTAACGGCGAAATTTGATTTTCTTCCGAGGTACAAAATATAAATTATCCATGTTGAAAACTACGATTAAAAAAACATGAAAAAACTGACTCGGTTGTTTTATTGTGTCTACTAACTACTACCCTAAAAAATCTACAATTGCAAATATTATAATGTACCTTAAACATTTCAGTTTCAGCAGTAAGTATTCACTGTAGCAGTGTTTGTTACAAATTATTGACAGAAGCAGAAGTAAGCCAGCACAGCTAAAAAGATAACATGGCATCAATATAATGGAATATAATGGAATATGCTAAAATAAATGTACTAAAATTTGAATGTTTCATAAACAATCAAAATATATTTTTTTACATTATGAAATAAACTTTGGATAATAAGTTTGAGCACAACTTTATTTTTGCTATTAATAATTCACTAATCACAAGTTATTAGGATCTTCTACAATATTTTTAAGGTCAAGAATAGATGTTATAAAGTAAAAATAGATGTTCAACAAAAAATTTATTTACATAAAAATGGTGACTTACCACAATGATACATAGAGCTATTCTATACTTCTATATGCGGCAAATAAGACTATGATTACTTAGTGGAGACCCGGGTACGTTTGTTCCATGAGAAGTTTAGTCCGTAGCTTTTTGGTTTCAATTCTTTCTCAATTTTAGGCTGATCAATATACCAAGCCCAACCGTTCTTCTCGCAATGCTCGATAGCTTCTTCGGGGGACGTGAACTGGACTTTCAAGTTGGAGAGTGGGTCGCCAGTGGACGTCCAGCCCATCAGAGGGTTTTCCCAGCGCTGACGAGTGTCAAACTCCATCTCCCAGTGATGGATGTTGTTGGTTCCACTCTGCATGGCGTTCTTTGGTGGTTTGTAGATTCTCACCCTTCTGGTTTTAACATGCTCTTCGGGTACACCAGTGATAGAGCTGAGGTCCACCTGGAATAAAAATAAAAAATTATAAGCACACAATATTTATTCAATCATGGGCGTAGCGAGGTATGGGCAGGGGGGGCAGCTGCCCCCCCCCCCCCTAGAAGAGCGATCAGTCGCTAAGGGTCAATTCAAGCGCATCGAAACGAAGTATCAAAACCGAACATAGCAAAGAAAAAAGAACATTATAATTTAGTTTTTTGGAACAAGTTTGAGGTTAATATTAGTATAAGTTCTAAAGTATATCATCCTATCATTAATTAAGCAGAAATACCTTTGTAGGGACCGTAATAGTAAGATCAGGAACGCTTCTCTCTTTGACCTCCTCTGGTAACGCAATTACCGCTTCGTTATCTTTGATCGGCGCCTCTCTGAGTTTAGACGGGTCTCCACTTGACATACATCTGGAGGGTACAGCCGACAAAGCACCTACAGACCTGAAATCACCAAAAACCAAAAGATTTCAATACAGTACACGATAAGATTATAATAAGTTAATGATTTTTTTCAAGTATTTTATTTACCGTGACAAGGTCGTCCTCGACAATTTCGCTGTCGTAGCGATTGCTTTGAGCATTTTGGAGTACCTATTTATTGTTTTTTAGTAAAAATATTGTATTTTGCGAAATTTTTCTTCGATTTCAGTTACCCAATCATCAAAATGACAGCCAAATGTGAAATGACAGCTGATGCCAGATAGCTGTCATGTCCAAGCATGTCAAAAACATATTGAGCTGTGTGTTCATAAATGGTAAGCAGTGGTAAGCAGTCACTGCTCACAATTTTGTACAGGGTCAATAATATTGTTAGTAGTGGTTACTGGTTAGTAGAGGACAGAGGTCAGCCAATCAAATTTCATCAAATCATTCAATCAATACACTGCATAAGTTTCAGAACACACACAAAAAGTATCATTTCCGGTGTATTTTTTTTAAGTCGAAATGCCATGAACTTTTTCAAGTAAGAACATAGGTACGTAGAGTCCCCAGGGCTTCAAATATCGTTATTTTTCCATAACGTTACTGCTCCAAGGGCAAAGATAACATTATGAAAAATACCCATATACTAAAAATAACGATAAAATTTGATAATTAATAACGGTAAATGGTATATTATAACATTATTTGTTCGTTATGTTACTACATAACGTTAAAAAATTACCGTTATCTGGCTACCTATAAGAAAATAATGGTACGTAACGATATTTTTTCTGTTATTCGATAACATTATGAAGCCCTGACTGAGTCCCTTAGTAGTCTGTGGCAGGGCTTCATAACGTTATCGAATAACAAAAAAAAAATTAAAGTCGTTACGTACCGTTATTTTCATAATGGTAGCCAGATAACGGTAATTTTTTTAACGTTATCTAGTAACATAATGAAAAAATATCGTTACATTATAACATATTATTTTACTGTTTTAATGTAACGATATTTAATTATTGTAGCGTTATTATAATATTGTGTTTGAAAATTGAACTTGCCATTGTAAATGCTGTGTCACCTATTAAGGTACATGCATCAGCTCCTGTTAACTGTTTATGATCATTTCTTAACGTATGTACTGTTTGGTGTCCTTACAAACAATAAATAAATAAATAAATAAATAATATCAAATTACCGTTATCAATATCAAAATTTACCGTTATTTCTAGTATTGGTTAAATTTTCATAACGTTATCTTTGCCCTTGAAGCAGTAACGTTATGATAAAATAACGATATTTTAAGCCCTGGTCTGTGGTAAGAACCTTTTCTTTGCCTACGTAAAATTAAATAAAAAAAGTTATTGTCAATGTCACATTGACAGTTATTGAATTTTTGGCAGCCAAACAGATATTTTGTAAAAATTGCATTCGGTTTTTTTTCGGTTTCCATTCGATTTTATTCTGCAGAAAATATTTGTTACATGCTATTTAGTTGAAAACTTATATAAAATTGATGTGTATTTACTTATTTTCTCGTACGTAATTAGCCATGTCTCAAGCAATCTTCTTCAACAATCCCCATCTAACAGCTGTTTATTTGTAAAGGTATGAAATAGATTACAGAATTAAAATCTAGTCATACAAGAATGCTATCGAATGTCAAGGACGTATTATTGTATACCTACTGTATTAATTATAGCTTATTGATGTAGTTTAATGACCTCTTAGAAATTACTTTTTAATCAACATGTGTAAGAAATGGCATACTCTTTCCAAGATTTATCGGTGTAAAATTATATTCTTTTGCATAACAATAATTATATTTTTTTTCAGACCGTTCCAACAACAATTATGTCGTGTTAATTGAAAAGGGACCCTTCAGGGGGTCTGGCTTGGCCATACCTCCCCAGGACCTGACCATATCTATGTTGTACCTGTGTGCTGTACATATTGTGTTGAAAATATTTTTATTACTTAAATAGAAGATAATTTTTACTATTAGTTATTTAAAAGGTGTCAAAATGAGTAAGATAGAAGTGGATTGCACAAAGAAATGCAACTCTCGCCTTCATGGCCAGGCGTTGACAAGTGCCATTACCAAGAGATCTGTCAGTGATGAGTCGCTCGCAAGCTTCATCAAAAGCACCTGTGCCAATTTTGCTAAAGCTTTTGATTTTGAGGTAAGTTTAACATTTTATGATTGTGGTAATTACATAAATTGTTAGCATTATGCAATAATGCTTAATTAAGTACTGTACTTGAGACAGAAACTAGTGGTAGTTAACCAAAACCACTAAACAAATCAACACATTGTATGTAACATGACATCACATAATTGTAATAATATTATAATGATTGAAAGTTATAGATAAAACAGTGTGAACATAATTGAAGATGTGAGTGGAAGAATCGAACAAGTAACATTTCGTAACATACGGACAATAACTAATTGTTTCCCTAATTATTATAATAAAACTTGTAACTTATCTACTTCATAACCTAGCTAATGTATCTGGCTACACATACAATCCATAGTTTTTCTATTTCAAATAATTTTTTCAGCCCTAAACCCTCTACTTAAGCAAAAAAACGGGAAGTTTTTTCATGTTACTTACCTTATTCTTCCACTCACGTCTTGAATTCTCATTTATGATCATGCAGCTTCAGGCCGATATGACAATTTTTCACAGTGTTGTAATTCTTATTCTCGTTATTAATTTCCTTTGCAGTGCTTTTTTAGTAGAAGCCATATTTAGTGTTATTTTAAAAAATGTTACTATTTTCAGGGTCGTACTGCTCTGCATATGACTGCATCACGAGGTAGAAATGGGCTAATGCAATGGCTTATACGTCACTCCTCTGACGCTTTTATCAATGCACGCGACCGGGAGTCAGGGTACACTCCATTGCACAGAAGTATATTTTATGGGCAAATTCACTCTGCTGTCGCTTTGATGAAACTAGGTATGTGATACTGTCTCTTTGTTTTACTGTTGCAATAAAGCATTCCTCCTATTGCATGTAAAATATCAGAAGGAGGTATGGAATTCAATTCAAATATTTTATTTGCCAGAGTATTGTACAAAAGATGTTAAAAATATTTTAGTATACACATTTATACTGTACAGTCTCCTAAAGTGTTAAATAATGTTTTGTTTTTTGCCTTGCATAATTGTATTAGGTTTGCCATTCATATCACATTAGCGAGAAGCGTATCTTTTTTTGCGCGACAATGCGCATTGGATATTTTCATAATAGAAATTATTGTTATACAGCAGAATAATACCAACTTATATAGGTGGAAGTTGGTATTATCCCATACACTCATCCCACAAAATTACACCTGAGGGTTTGTTCAGATGCGCGCGGATTCTGAGGGGTTAGTGCGAGTTTTATTCGATCATACGCATCGAGCACGTTAACGCGAATTTGTATGGGATCAAAACGGTATCCACGTTAGCCAGTAGATGGCGCTGCTTTGATCCCATACAAATTCGCTTTTACGTGTTCGATGCGTATGATCGAATAAAACTCGCACTACACCCCCAGGTCGCGTGTTTTCCGAAACGCTATAGCGGAAAATGCGCATATCTGAACGCTCCGTTATATGAAAAATGAAATATAACATAACCATTTTTAATGCAAATTTTTGACGAGGCTAATGACGCCCTCGGCATCTATGCTAGTTTCATAGTCTCATTTACCATTAGTTTGAAAAATATTCTTATTTATTTCCAGGAGTAAACACCGATATAGTAGACAAGGATGACTACAAGGCGCTAGAACATGCTATGCTGGATAAACATTACATGTGGAAAGCTGACGGACCGCAGCCGTGTGATGCGTACGTCTGGGGGAGCAACTCCAACTATACTCTAGGCACGGGCTCCCATCAGCCTCGACAGATACCTGAGTTGCTGAGCTGCTTTAGTCGCACCAATGCGAATGTTAAACAGGTTGGTTGTTACCTGCTTCAGGCGTAAATAATACTCCCAACACCGGTTTCGGTGACGGTGGCCGGTTTCATTGAAACCAGGCCAGGTACGCAGGAGTAATTTTATAGTGTCCAGGTGTGTGCGCAGTACACGAGAGCACTCTCTATTCCTTTACTCTCATAACCAGTGGTCGGCGTAGGTAGTGCCATTTAGGGTGAATGACCTCAATTGTATATGTTAACATGGACATACTTCCGGGATCGCGGGATAAAATCCCGCGTTCCGAATTATCGCGAATAATCAAGTATTTACTTTACAATTAATGAAAAAAAACGAGTTTTGAGTCATAATTTCGCCGGATAAAAAAGGCCTAAATAAATGAGTCACTAAACGTTTTTCTACGTCTAATATTTCTTCAGCCATGTTTTGCTTAGTTGCCAGTATGAAAAAAAAAGATTACGCATCAAAATCGATATCTATTATTTATTAACTAAACATAACTCTTTCTTTTTAATTATAATCCATATTTATTTAATAGCTTTCGTAATAAGAATTACAATATTAGTATTTTCTAGCTTATTTAAAAATAGAGTGAAATAAGAAAATGCTTAGTTATTTAACGATTGAAAACCGAAATTGATTGTTGATTTGAATCGATAAATACACTGTCTATCGATATCTAAATATGACGTAAATGGCAACACTTTGAAGACGTTTTGACAAGTGATAAATACTACCGTTTCTTACGAATTGCGTTACCTTTGAATTGTGTAAAGTACATTATGTCTACCAACTTATTATTATTATGTATAAAAAAACTTGTAGCTGAGATATACAATAATAATAATAATTAATATCATATAAAACTTATAATTATGATAAATAAAAAACTAACAAATTATTTCTTTATTTACGTTTGTCACAATATTTGTTGTTTAAATATCAAATTCTGAATGTATTTCCGATTATATATTATTTCAATGCGAATCCCAAAATCGCGGGATTGAGAGGCATGTCCACGTTATGCCGCGATTAACGAATCCCGCGGGATGGCACTACCTACGCCGACCACTGCTCATAACACAGTGGGACGGAAAACCGACACGACTGGCGAGAGATCAGGCGCAGGACCGACTTTATACATGCCCATCCTACACATGGATCATCTTACTTGTCAGACAATCAGGTGATTAGCCTGCATTGTCCTTTTTTTGCGTTGGAGGAATGCGTTTACGCATTCCCGGGGCCTGGGGAGGACCACCCTATGTGGGACTCCCCGGGGCAGACTGAGACGCACCCGGGACTACCCACTAAAACCCCCAACGGTGTTCCTGCTCCTGAAGGTGGGACTACGGGAAACGCGTGATACACGACCGCGACCCCACCACCTCTGCCTCTTTCGTGGACACCATTCCACATTACTTCGCGACGATGCGCTGGAACACCTAGCGCATCATGGCCTACCCGGGACTCGATATCATAGGCGACATGTTGTGACCATGTCTGGCCCTTGGTCTCCGCCTCGGCCTTCTCCGAGGATCGAGCGCCTCCGCCTCTCAGCCTGCATTGTCCTAACCAAACTTGGAAATAACATGTTTTCAACGCGGGAACCCACGACCTCCGAGTCAAGAGCGACGCTCTAGAGTCTAGAACACTAGACCACGAAATCGGATCAGGTGCAAAGGAAGAATGTCTAGTGGGCAAAACTACACTGCAGCGGCGCGACGCGACCCGACACAGTCTTTATTATTTACTTATTTTTTAAGCTTTACAAGTACCATATTATCTTACGTTGCAAAAGCGACGGTGATACGCAGCTGGGGTCACTCGTTAAATATCTAGCAATGTTTTAGACATCTTTTTGTGTTAGGCGTCTCCCAGACAGACGCGGGCAGCGGTGGCGGTCGCGGCGGCGGTCAGTTGTTTGTACTGCCACCGCCACCGCGTGTGTCTGTGTCGTTCCTAGAACTTTCAAGTCATCCAACTGACCGCCGCCGCCACCGCTGCCCGCGTCTGTCTGGGAGACGCCTAATAGAGATGACCAGCTTACTACAAACAAACTCTTGTACTCAACCTAATAAAAAAGTTCTACACAACCTCTTTTACCATCTGACAATGTCAACCAACCATCACAATATTGTTTTGAACTGTCAGAAATTCTTTAAACAATGCATTCCGTCGCTTTACCAAGAACATGTTTAGGGTTTACTAACATACTGTTCTTTATTCTGAGTGTAATCGGCTGTATTATTTGCGTTTGGTGCATGATAAACACGGATTTTTTCCGGGACGTCAACTACACTGTGACCAAAAGTTCACTTGTCTCGAGCATAGCCAATTTTGTGAACCTCAAGCTATGGGTGACTCCAATGACTTCTATCCTCATTCCAATATTTGTGTTAACAATGCTGACCTCCTGCTGTGGAATATTAGGTTCGGGGTGCAAGAGTAAATGTGGTATCAAGTCCTATATACTCCTAGCATCTTTAATAACTGCTACAGCATTTTGGTTCTTCTTCATATCTGGTGTTTATAATGTGTATACGAAAAACGAGAGAACCATGCAATTTTTACAATCAACAATTCAAACAAATTATGGAAAAGACAATGATTTTATGAGTCACGTTTGGGACTATATTATGCTTAACTATGATTGCTGTGGTGTAAAAAGCTATAGAGACTTCCAAAATTCTTATTGGCAAAGCAAGAATGAAGACAAGATATTTCCTATACAATGTTGTGTGCTAATAAATAAAACTAGCTTAATACCAAGATCTAAAGAATGTTCGACCAACACCACCGATTTTGTAACAGAGACTAACTTAGAAAGAGGATGTATAGACATACTAAGCGTGGTTATAGGCGACAACAAGGGAAAAATCATATTTTATTTAATCCTGCTCCTCATATCGTATACCATTCTTATTTTCTTCGCATATTGCATTATTAGAGGGCAGCCTATTATAACTAAAGACGAAGAGGTTGAAGAAAAACCAGAAGTGGTTGAAAAATCGTCGAAAACTTCTTTAGATAACATGCTATTTGTGGATGAACCACCAATGAAAGTTATGAGGGTTGTGTCGGCTTTGAACCCGCACCAAATGTACAAGTTCACTCCACACATGTTCGATTGTGATGGCCTTTATTCAACTCAGTCTATGAAATAAATTTTTCATTTTAATTTGTCTTGTTTTTTTCTCAAATACAAAGATAAGGAAAATACTCTTAATAGTACAGACATAATATAATAATGTATAGGTACAGGTTAAAGCTGAATAGAGATTAACATAATGTAAAATAAATGTTCGCAAGCAAATATTATAAATGTTAATTTACATTTTCTATCTGCATACTATACTTATATGATTATAAAACAGATATTTTTGTCTTGTGTAATACATAATATCTACTCTTCTATCACCTTTTTTTTTCTCCCCCACACAGCGTATTCCGTCCGTTCCGTTATTGCATCTCTTTCTTTCCCACGTGTTATTTAATCTTCCATCTCTCTTCAGGTGTGCCTCGGCAAATTCCACAGTATCTGGGTGTGCGACGGGGACGTATACTGTGCTGGTCAACCTGCACGCGCGGGCGGGCCGCACGCCACCGCCCTCCGGCCCATACTGCTGCGTCTGACGGAGCCCTGCGCCGAAGTCGCCATTACCCTGACGTCCACGGTGTTCCTGATGCAGAGTGGCGCAGTGAGTTGTAATTTTGTCCTGTTAGCGGGCCCATAGACGATAAATTTTTTTTATGAGATATTATTGTCCAATTGTTGATATTGAACGCCCCTTTCAATCTTATTGTCAAATAAATTGTTCAATACTATAGTTCAATGATATTGCACAATAATCGTCTAGGGGCCCTCTAAGGAGTATATTATGTGCAACTGATGTAATAAGTTGTGAACCTATGGCTACTTTTACATAATACCCGCATCTACGTTAGTGTAGGAATTTGCATGTGCGCAACATCATTCTATGTTTTAGTGACAAAAAATATAAAAGAATCTACGACGACGACGAAATCTACGACTCGTTTAACAATATTATGACGTCTTATTGATATTATGATACCTAATTTATATCCATTCATTAATTTCAGGTCCTCCAATACTCCCTCAATAACACGGACACAGTATCATCCACCAAGAACCCCACCACAATTAAGTTGCCGTCCGTCAAGCCGCTGATCAAGCTATCGTGCCCGCTCGGCGTGCGTACGGGACGCTCGCACGCGGTCGTGTGGAACGAACGAGCTATATACACGTGGGGACAAAATATGGGACAGTTGGGACATCAGCTGGAAGAGAAAATTGTCCCTGGGCCTAAGAGGGTAAGCAATAATGATGATAAGCAATGATAAGCAGCAATAAAGCGTAATAGTGTGCATAAAACTATCGTGACAGAATTTTGGAATACTGAGAATACTGGAATAATACATCCGCAGGAGTAGAAAATGGTTCCTGGGCACAAGACAGTTAGAAAGATTGTAGAATTCAGAAGAATACGGTGACAAAACAGCTAGTTTTATAGTAATGAAGCTAGCGTACATAAAACTGACGGGCCCGCGCGGCGTGCGTACGGGACGCTTGCACGCGTATAAACTGCTGTTAGAAAAGTGACAGTAGTAGATCTAGTTTATATTCTGTGAAATATTTTCGCAGCGATCTTTTAACATTTTTACTGCTGTTTTGTGACATATTATTACAGCAACATTTCCATTTATTTCAGGTGGCGATATCACTAAACATCAAGGAGGAAGCGACCATCCAACTGGTGGACGCGTGCGACGCCGCCACAGTGCTGACCACCAGCCGCGGCGACGTGTACCTGCTGCACAAGTACCTCGTCAAGAAGATCGCCGTCAAGTGAGTGAGACGGCAGATGCGTGTCGTGTAGTAGGTTAGACAGAGAAAGATAATGCGTGTGTACCGACTGCACCAAAGTACCTAGACAAGATGGATTATCAAGTAAGTGAGACAGGAGATGTGTCATGTAGGTTAGACAGAGACGGCAGATAATATCAAGGATGAGATGGAAGGTTCATCGGGTAAACTGCTGTAAACCACAAGTACCATCTGTGCGACTGGATAGTAGATAGTCGTATTATAATGCTGCTTGCGTGAATTATAAATCGTAATTTATATTAATCTGTGCAATTTTTAAGTAAAATTATTTATGCAAACGAATAGCATACGAGCTTAGGTATTTTAAGAGACTGCAGACTTTTAGTCGGCCGATAGTTTGATCGAAAGCTTAATCAGTACGAAGATGTATGAAGGTGCGCACACTAAACGATTTGTATCGGCCGATAATAATGTACCGAAACCCCAACTTGGTCAAACTATCGGCTGACTAAGTTTGTAGTCTGGGGGGGGGCTCCAATTCGTCACCTATTCTTTACTAATTAGAAAGAGACAACAAATCTCGCATATCTCTTTCTCTTTCAGACAAATAAACATACGCCAAGTGTGTGTAGAGGGTAAAGTGAGTGAGCAGGGCGCGTACTCTCGCGTCACCGTGCTGCTGCTGACCAACGTGGGACAGCTCATGATATGGCAGGACACCACGCAGCGGCTTACTAGGTAAGATAAAGTTGAGATGATACTGATTGCCAGCTCTGGATTTATGTATAGGCAGTACGGGCCATGGCCTATGGGCGGCAGCGTCCTATAGCCTCATAGGAGGGGGCAGCAGCATCCTATGGCCTCCTAGGAGGGGGCAGCAGCATCCTATGGCCTCCTAGGAGGGTGCAGCAGCGTCCTATGGCGCCCTAGGGGGGGCGGCAGCGTCCTATGGCGTCCTAGGGGGGGGGGGCGTACTAGGGGGGGGGGGGGCGGCAGCGTCCTATGGCGTCCTAAGGGGGTTATTTCGCTGCATTCGTTTGTAACTTCGTTATTTATTCATGAAAAAAATTGCGGTGTCTGTAATATTATATTTTATTACCACATATTTTGCATTGGCTGGTTCGGCGAAAACAACCTAATCAAACAACTTTTATAATCTTCTAGTTACTTATACGAAAACAACCTTATCAAATTTTATCAACTTTTATATCTCTTTACCAATAACGGGGCTTTAATTTTTTTATTGTATCTTACAGATGCGTCTTCGGCCTAAACCACCAAGTCGACGTAACACACGTCGCTCTAACTCACGACGCACTTTACTTCACGACAAAATACGGTGAGGCGTTCATTGGTCACATATCCCGCAAGACCACGCCCCCCGCGCCGCAGCCAATCAGGAAAGAGAGGGAGAGAGACAACAAATCGGCCCTAGTCAAGTTTTTAGAGAAGGACGACTGTACTTCTGTGCGCATCACCAAGATACCGAATGTACACCGTGCCACTGCGATTGTAGTTGATGGCGAGGGGTTGAATTTTGCGTGTTTGCAGGTAAATTGTTTTTTGTATTATATGAGAAGCTCTGCTTGCGAAGAAATCCATTAGTCGCGTGGTAATCGTATGATAAGTTATATGATAAGAAGTATCCTGTCTTTTCTTTCAAAGTATCTGCATGACATATTTCATCCAAATATGAATAGATCACAGACAGACTGACAAACACACTTTATTAAATAAATGAACCTTCTTACCAATAAAAAGATTTACAGTTCACACTATGTATGCAGTTTTTTTTATGAAATAAGGGGGCAAACGGGTCACTTGATGGAAAGCAACTTCCGTCGCCCATGGACACTCGCAGCACAGAAGAGCTGCAGGTGCGTTGCCGGCCTTTTTTTTCTATGTCTGTGGTTATTCTATGTCTATGGTATTGATAATGAAATAAATAAATTATAGCATTAATTATTATTATCCAGATGAAGCCGACCTGCGGTCTGACGTCACTCCCGGATTTATCACCGTCGAGTCTCGCGAAGCACATGGCAACGCTGATGGAGACAGCCGTCGACGATGATATACTGCACGATGTTGTGTTCCAGGTGGGTGTGGTTATGTGTGGTGGGGTCAATGACCTTATCAGTCTGGTTACGTTAGATTGGTTATAGCTTAGGGATATTTGAGGGGGGGGTTAGGTGTCCTTAAAAATGTAACAATTATAGTGGAGGGGAGGTTCGTAAATCGTGCTACGTAACTTAATCTTAAGTTAAACGAACGTGGGAATGAAAGAAGTAAAATATAGTTAACGGTGCGTTATTTCCGCCTACGGGAAAGAGGTCCATATTGGATGCTCCTTGAAAGAAAGACCTTGTGAGGAAACCTGTATGTGGTTGGTCCTAAACGTATTGACCTGTTCTTTACTCTGGACTAGGCCGACTATGTTGTGAGAAGGCCGTACGTGCTTAGGCATCCGTACGAACTTTTAAAATAACTTAGGCATTTCAGTATTAGTATACTAGTTACTTTTTTTTATGAAATAAGAGGGCAAACGAGCAAACGGGTCACCTGATGGGAAGCAACTTCTCGACACTCGCAGCATCAGAAGAGCTGCAGGTGCGTTGCCGGCCTTTTAAGAGGGAATAGGGTAATAGGGGAGGGTAGGGATGGGAAGGGAAGGTAATAGGGTATGGGATTGGGCCTCCGGTGAACTCACTCACTCGGCGAAACACAGCGCAAGCGCTGTTTCACGCCGGTTTTCTGTGAGGACGTGGTATTTCTCCGGTCGAGCCGGCCCATTCGTGCCGAAGCAAGGTTCTCACACGTCTACTACTTACCTCGAAAAATACTATAAAAAAATCATCCGTAATCGACGTAAATGCCTTAGTATAAAAAAAACAATATGCTGGGATTGTCTGTTGTTGTTTACTAACTTAAACAAACAAACAAATCTTTATTTTCACTTAAGATTTTTCTACATGTTAATCTTACATAATCACTGATCTCCACACTAGGATTTCCTGTGTCGTGGAGACCAGCTTATAATTTTATTTTTACAGGTCGGAACCAAACTATTCCCGGCGCACATATTCATCGTAGCGTCAAGCAGTGAATACCTATACAAGTTATACCAGGATGCACGGACGGACGGCAAGACAACAGTCGTATTAGATAACGTGCACCCAGATGTATTTGAGAGGATTCTCAGATATATGTATACGGGTACTTGTGATGTAGCCGAGTTGGGCCCGTGCGGACTCAAGATAAGAAAGGAAGATCTGAGTGACTTGAAAAAGAAAGAGAAGGAAGATGATGAGACGGAGTTTATAGGTGTGTACTGTGTATTTTAATTATATTAGACTAGACGTTCCGCGCGGCTTCGCCCGCGTAAATTAGATATTTTATAGACAAATTAGTCCACAAAAATAGCCTATGATCCTCCACGTGGTCTACTTCTTATCTGTGCCAAATAACATAAAATTGCTCCAGTAGTTTGTGAGATAAACCCTTTCAAATAATTTCCCCCGTTTTTTACGCATTTTCCTCTATTTCATCGCTCCTATTAGTCTTAGGGCCTGTTTAACCACTTCCTAATAAGTGCCTATCCACCAATTAACTTGACAGATTGAGTATGGAAAATCTGTCAAAAAAGTTGTGAATAGCCTGAAGTGGTGAAACAGGCCAGAGGTATGAGGAATATGTATATTATGTAAGAATTGTTAATACGTACATATATCTGATATTAAACATCGGTAAATATTTAACAGAGAACGCATCCGAGATATCCGCATTCGAGGTGTACAAGCGGGACAAGCGCCGGCGGGCCCCGCCGCCGACCGCTCGCACGCTGGACGCGGTCAAGTGCGTACAGGCCGCCGCCAAGCGTCTACACGTGATGTCGCTGCACAAGCTGCTAGACAAGTTCTAGTGAGTATTCTTGGAACTTAATGCCTGCAAGGCCGCAAGGGCGACATTTTTTTTAAATTACTAACTGACCCGGCAAATGTTATGCTATATCAATTATTTCTATTTTCTAGTATCAATATAAAAAGTAAGTAGATAAAAACCTATTATCAGACCTAACGAATGTACGTACAAAATTTCACTAAAATTATTTGAGCCGTTTTGAGGAGTTCACGCAAACACTGTGACACGAGAATTTTATATTATATTAGATACTTCGATCACATAATATAATTATATTAGATAGCTTTTTAGTTTTTACGTTGATAGGAAAGATGCATATAAAATATTATGTCATTTTGCAACTTCAATATAAGTATAAAGAACATAAAAGAAGGCTCATTGTAATGTTTTCACCTCAATCGTTGATTGAGACGTTTTTTATTTAAACACAAAGTGACGTCAAACTTGTTTTAGTATCACACTTGTTTTCGTAGTTCATACTTTCTGCATTCATTTTTCGAATTTTTCAAACAAATATACAAGAATGACGTCATTTAGCGTTTGTGTTTTGTCCATAAAGTTTTTTTTATACCACTACAGATTATAATAGGTACATTTTTTCTTACATGAAATTGATTTAGCTTAAGCCATAATAATAATACTGCAAATATGGATAATAATACTGCTGTATCATTGTCACAGTTACCGAGACGGCATAGTATACGTCAAGGAGAGTGCCACATACACCAAGACCCCGCTGACATGGAACCGAGAGAGTTACCCGGAGCTGGTCGACACGAATGTGTGCTCAAAGGACGGTGTTCTGATACCAGCGCATAAGTGTGTGTTGGCGGCCAGGCTGGAGTATTTCCATGGCATGTTCATACATTCCTGGACTGAGGTAACCATCGAAATATAATCCATACTTACTACTATAACGCATCTAGTCCACTGCATAAAGTTCATATACAAAGGCCAAAGGAAACAAAGGCCTGAGCAAGCGATATGTCACTATCAGTAACACTGCGTGGTAAAAAGAGACGTGTGATGTGTATACTGTATGTCTGTTACCTCCTCACGCCCAAACCGCTCAACCGATTTTGTTGAAATTTGGTATGGAGATACCTTGAGTCCCAAGAAAGGACATGTATGCTATTTATCTCAGAAAATATTACGGTTCCCACGCGATAACCGGATTTTGGCGCAACGGATTTGCGGGCATCATCTAGTTCAGTATACAGCTGATTTCACATTTGTCAACCAAAAAAATCAACAACAAAACTTTGCTAGTTGAATATGATATGCGCGTGTATTTTTCCTTTATTTAATTTGTTCTTTTATTTGTTACAGAGCAAAATATTATCAACAGTTACTCTGCCTGTAAACCACGGTATTCTGCTGCCCGTAATCGATTTTCTCTACACCGATAAATGCCCAGAAGTCGAAACATCAGATAGCATCGACTTCATATGCAGCATGCTTATTGTATCCGATCAGTTGTTTATATGTCGACTGCGAGAAATGTGTGAGATTGCTCTAGCTAACTTGATTACATTGAAAAACTGCACAGAGTTGTGCCAATTTGCACACACATACAACGCTACACAGCTTAAACAATGCTGCATGGAATTCATAGCTCTAAACATAAACAATATCCTTGAAAACCGATCTTTGGACTTACTAGAAGAGGTTTTACTGGAAGACATATCAAAATATTATTGCAAATTCAATCCAATAATGTCTTCGAGAGTTATCACTCCATTTTTCAACTCTCCTTCAGATGATGTGATTGACGAACATGTTAAAATGTGTCCGGTAGATCTAGATTATGTTGATGAAGAATTTAAGAAAGACATAAATATTGGTGAAAAAGAAATTAGTAAAAAGAAGAAGCAAAAGAAAATTGAGTATACTGAAAGTGAAAAGGCAAGAATGAGGTATGAATCAGTAAGTTCTGTTACATCTTTAGATTTATCTAATGATACTTCTGGAGATGTGACTCTATCTCTCAGTTCCATATCTACTGAGGAAAAAGATAAGACAAAAGGAAAAGATACAGAGAAATGGACAAAGATCCCGACGCAACAGCAGAAGCAGCAGAAAGTTGTACAAGCTCGGTTAAAAGCTATCTCATCCGCTAAAGAAATAATGAATGAAACACCCACGAATTCATTTACAAAACTCGTCAAGAATAACTCTAACAGTGCCATATCTGAACCCGTAACCCCCACTAGTTCCAACATGGCCTCCCCAAAAGATACTAAGGCCTGGGGCCAGGGAAATCTCATAATCAATCATGTAGGTCCAAAGTTATCGCAGAAACAAAGAAAGAAATTGGCGTCAGAAAATGAGAATCCCGCAATCACTTTGGACGATTATTTAGCTGATAAACTAACTATAGGCAGCCCACCTGACAAACCCAAAAACCCCTGGAAGATCTGTGAGCCTCCCGTTGCAAGCAGTAGCCCAAATAAATCGAAATCTATTGAATTCAATAAAATACTTGCTGACCAGAAAAAGCAGAAGGATGACTTCTCTAGAATAATGACAAAACCTCTTGCACTTACTCAGGTAACTTTCATTTTATACTTTCCAATCTTGAACATAATACTTTTTTTTTCTTAACTCCACAAACTAAAATAAAATATTTTCTCATCATTCTGCACAATTTTGGTAAGAGATAAGATTTATTCGTTTAAATATGTACAAGGCACGGCTTCTTTTTGGGACACTTTCAATAATATATTTTGTTTTTTTCAGCTTGAAGACAAAGCCATAGAAGAATTGGAGAGATTCTATAATATACATGAAATTGATGATGAGCTGATCAGCGTGAGAAGAATTGAGCTGCAGGTGTCTTCACCACAATGGATCAACACTGCCTCAAAGTGATAAATTATGAGCTATTTTATAATATTTACATACAATGTAATAAAATATTCTATTTATAATACATGTGATGACAATTGATTAATAATGATTGATTTTGGGTTTTATTTTATCCAGCTATTTCATTATTGATATTGTTATTATTTTACACAATCTGAGAATAGTACGGCTTTAGCTATAATTGATATTGACTTGAGGTTTATAATATTTATTTAGAAACAAGCAAATGTATGACAATCAGCGTTGCGAGATTTTTTTGTGCCAAGTCGGGACTTTGGAACTTTTTGAGTGAAAAAGCGGGATTCTTCAGTCAAAAGCGGGACAAAGTAAAAAAAAGGTTTAAAATCAAGTTTTTTGAATTTTTATCTTATTATTTGCGTTAAAATGACGTTTACGTGACAATAGATAGCAAAAGTAGCCAAAGAAAATCCACTCCTCTACCTCCTACAGTCTTATCTTCATTAAGCACCTTTCTTTCTCAGCATGCTGCACATATGTTCGGGCTCCCCGAAAAGCGAGATGCGGTCTATTTAATTTTGATAAAAAATCGGGACGTCTGGCAATGCTGATGATAATATTAAAAACAGTATTAGTAGTATTTGTTGAATAAACGTTTATTTATACGTTTATTTATTTATTATTATCAGTAACATACAGAGTGTATGCAATGCAATACGCAGGAGTGCCAGAGGTAAAAACCAGTAATTTCTTAAAATGATATTTCTAATTCACTTATCGTCGCCTACAAGAAATTCAACTAAACTAAAATAAAACAACGCGTAAACTCTACATAAATATATTTATCCTAAACATTATAAAAGCATTACTATTTCAATGGGGGGAATGACTTTAACAGCTGGTTGACTTGTCTGTGTGTCAAAGTCTTTTCTCCTGGGACTAATATACCTTTCTTCGCTTGTTCATGCTGCAATTTAGCTCTTTCATTATAATCTTTGTAACACCCTTTGAAGGCAGCTATTTCTTTAAGGCACTGGGCTTGGTCAAACTCATTCTTCTTGAAGCAGGCAAACATTACTCCCATCTCCTGCATACACGCTGCTTCTTTCATCTTATCCCCTTTTCCCGAAACTTCTTTTCTCAGCTTGAGGGGTAGCAACATTTGAAACGGAACATTTTTCTCTAGTTGAGGTCTTCTAGCATTCGTCTGTCTAGGGCCCCCTAACAATGCCGTTGTTATTCTCATTTTTATTATTTGTAATACTGCACCGATTTAAATATTTATGTAACAAAAACAATATATTAATTTGTAAAATAGGTAACTTTTTAGGTTATATTTTGAATTTTTGACCACTTTTTGACTCTTGGATCAAAATGTCACTGTCAGTTGAATTTTTTTTCTTCTTATGGCGCTCGGCTTTTTAACCATGGCATGAAAAGGGAAAAAAAATCGTAAAAAGTTTACAAAATATAAAGCAGTTTTTCTAGATTATCATCAACTCGAAAGTCTAGTAAAAGTCTAAAAAAAGTAGTCAGTAAAGTCCAGGCAGGGCTTCAAATATCGTTATTTTTTTATAACGTTACTGCTTCAAGCGCAAAGATAACGTTATAAAAAATACCCGATATACTAGAAATAACGGTAAAATTTGATATTAATAACGGTAAATGTTATATTATAACGATATTTTTTCGTTATGTTACTAGATAACGTTAAAAAAATGACCGTTATCTGGCTACCATTATGAAAATAACGGTACGTAACGATATTTTTTCTGCTATTCGATAACGTTATGAAGCCCTGAGTCCAGGGCTTCATAACGTTTCATAGCATTGTGCACGATAACGAATATCTAATGGTTAATATTCTACCAATATTACACAATAAAAACCCAGTTATAACAATTTTAGGAAAATAATACAAAAACACAACATCACTCTTTCACATTCCCAGCAAAACCACAGAACACTCCTAGCGGAGAGCAAAACTCCTTTGAAGACCGTTACTTTCATTCTTTCTCTTCGTTTTTGGCAACTTGACACAAAGTATGTGTATGTTGTGCCACAGACAAGGTAAAAAGGTAAGGAATATGGCGGGAAAACCGTATTCCTCCTATAATAATTTTCAGCAACGTTTTCATGTAATATCGTCAGGTCATTTAGTCTAGTCAAAGTCTAAGTAAAAGTCAATACAGTCAAGGAGTCATCAGTCAAGTCGGTCGTTTCAGTAAAGTGGTAGACGCTTTACTGAAACTTTCAATGGAGTTTTGGAGGGAACACAAAATCGCACGTTTCTGGATAATGCATCACTTTCCTACACTTGTGCACGATAACGAATATCTAATGGTTAATATTCTACCAATATTACACATTAAAAACCCAACTTAACACAATTTTAGGAAAATAATACAAAATCACAACATCACTCTTTCACATTCCCGGCAAAACTCCGTTACTTTCATTGAATTCAATGACAGGACGAGTAAATGTTGCCAGAATATATAAAAAGATGTTGTAAGCTTTAAATAAAAAACCTTACCATAGAGTGTAAAATTAAAATACTGTGGGAAATTAGGCTTTCAAAAAAGGTCACACTCTTGATCCAATTCTCCCTGCAGACCCTAGTAACCCCATTTTACGGTTATTTTTTTTTTCAATTCTTGTAAATTTATTTTAAAAAATTGTTGTTAAATGAGCTAAGTACCTACCCCTATTTAATAGGGGTTAGGGGTAGCTCATTTAACAACAATCTTATTCTAAGTTATACAGCGTTAATTATTAGTAAGGGGCAAGGGCCATAGTCTATAGACAACAGATTACAATATTATACAGATTTAAGTTAGTTTTAAGCATAAAGATAATATACCTTTTTTTTCCGGAGGGGGAAATGCATTACGCATACCACCCAGGCGCAGGGGGCGACCCGAGCGGTGATGTGGGACTCCCGTAGCTAATGAGACCACGGTATACCCACTAAACACCCCCCCCCCCCATCTTCATCTTCCGCCACGCCGCCTTTTGACGGGGCCACGGGAACGATACACACATCCGCGACCCCGCCAGCGATCCGAAGACTCCACGATGAGTGCACAACACGTGCGCCCTCCTCCTCGGCCCCCACCAGGGCTGTAGCAGACGCCCCCCGAGTCTGCTACTTGGAGGCCATGTGGCAGATCAGGTCTGTGGCTCTGCCACCGACCACACCTCGGCCGCAGAGGATAGGGCAAGCGGCGCACCGTAATACCTACTTGCCTCTTCCTCTGCGGCCCCACCTCGGTGCGCATCCGCAGCGGACTCCTCCAGTCCGCTGGGAGCGCCCTCCTCAGGCCAGGCGGCGACACCGGCCGGCCCTGGTTGCCTCTTTGCTTCACCGCGGTTATCCAAGCCGCGGCTACTAGAGCCCCACCGCCACGACAAGGCGAGTAACCATCGGAGGGATAAAGATAATATACCTAGCGGAATAGACACTGATCTCTATTATACAAGTACGCTTAGTTCTCTACCCGAATAATGGGGGCGATTCCGCTTCAAATAGGCACAAAAAGCAGGTGTGTATCAGCTATCCAGCGTACTTGTATAATAGAGATCAGTGGGAATAGAGCAACAAAATTTGTTGTTAGGTATAACGGCAACAGGAATACACAATTTGTGAATTGTGATTTCGGAAGTTTAGCATCCCTACAGTAAGGCCGGTATAAATAGTCAGTACTCAAGATGCATCTCGGTCTCAAGACGCGGTTCGGCTCTGTGATTGGTCCAAATTTTGACAGCCAACCAATCACAGAGCCTTGAGTGCTGATTATTTATACCGGCCGAATCTAATGCTGGGTTTCCTTGCCAAGGCTTGGCAAGCATCCACAAGGTACAAGCGTCCACAAATCTCGCTTGGCATTTGGAAGTCGTTTACAACACAAACTATATAGTGTTTACACGCTTGTGAATGCGTCCAGCGTCAGTGTATTAGGTAGGTACATCCAAGCAAGCGCCCTTTGATCTGTGTCCCAAAACCGACACTACACCGGATCGGATACAAGCTTACGCAAGCCAAGCCAGATAACTACTCTCTTTACACTCTTGTTTTGTGAACGCTGGTCAAGTCTTGGCAAGCAAACGCATAAGAGGGTCAGAATTTCACTTGGCTTTGCTATCTTTTTCTGTTTTCCGAGTCCATTATATTACACACTTCCAGCTTCCAGTCTATGAAATTACACAACAGTAGCCTTGCCGCCACCATTACACAGCATGAGCCTATGAGGGATTAGTAAGCGGAAGAATGCTTATCGACTAAATACTTGATATACAACATTTTGCTAATCCTAAGCAGATTGTAAAATACCGTCTTTTTATTGCCCCGCTTATGATTTCGATAATAATTTGTATAAATACCGATCCTCATCGTCGATACGACATAGGAACTATCACAAGATTCTAAAAGTAAGTTTACAAAATCTACTAATTAATATTATAGTTATTTTCGCATAATTATTGATTTTAATCAATTGGATATTTTTCCAATCAATTAATTGTTACACCTGTTATTTTCAATCTTGTAACATAGTTATGTAAGTACCTTTTTTTTTGATGCGCAGGGTTTCGAAACCCTTTATGGGTGCCCCGGGTTGGAGATGTGCCTCAGTTAAGCTGAAGCACCCCGGGGATATGTGGGATCTTGTAACATACCTAGTTTAAAACCTTATTCTTTTTCTAGATGAAATTCTTCGCCGTACTAGCTCTGTTCGTGGCGGTGGCGTCCGCCGGCCGTCTCCTGCCGGGCTCCATCCCCGCTGCCGTCGTCTCCCAGGACCAACAGCAGGCTGAGATCCAGGAGATCCTGACCGCCATCAACCACCCCAGCACTGACCCAGCCACCGCTTCGCTGCTCGAGGAGATGCTGTACGACATCCTCGGCATTGACAAGCCCATCGTTCCCGAGCCCGCCCCCGTTGGGGAGTACCAGCCAATCGTCGTTGGACCCGCCATCGTCGACGAATACCAGCCAATCCAAGTCGGACCCGCCATCGTCGACGAATACCAGCCAATCCAAGTTGGACCCGCCATCGTTGACGAATACCAGCCAATCGTTGTCGGACCCGCTATCGTTGAAGAGCCCACTCCCATCATCGTCGGACCCGCCATCGTCGACGACTTCGAACAGATATCCGTCGGCCCCGCCATCGTCGAGGAGGCTCCCGTTGCCGAATCCGTCAGCGCTCCCCTCGTCCAGATCATCCTGAACATCAACAGCCAGACCGGCGCCATCGTCGGTAACCCAGTAGCCATCGAGGGTCTGCCCATCAACCCCAGCCCCGTGGTCGTCGCCGAGCCCATCGTCCCCACCCCCGTCGCCGTCGTGGAGGGCGAGATCGCCCCCAGCCCCGTCGTCGTCGTGGACCCCATCGACCCCACCCCCGTGCTCGTGGAGGAGATCGTGCCCGAGCCCGTCGTCATCGGTACCCCCGTCCTCCCCGAGCCCGTCGTCATCCTCCCCGAGCCCGTCGCCATCCTCCCCGAGGAACTCAACTGAACTACGAATCCTTGATGATGAGTGAACGTTAAAGCATAATAAACTAATTGGTTTGTTAAAATATTTTTTATTGGTATTACATTGAGGGCCTGTTTCACTACTTCCTGATAAGACGTGTTAGATAGGCTATTCACAACTTATCTGACAGATAAAGTATGATGATTGATCAAATATCTGTCAGGTACCTAGTGGATAGCCTATCCGGAAAATAACAGAACTTAGTGGTGAAACAGGCCCTAAGTATAATATTTAGTTGTAACTTTTAAGTTTTAACACATCTTTAAGCCCGGCCGCACATTGTTCGAAATTTCTGATCAGAAAAATTCGACGAATTTAGGTTTAGGTCTTAGGGTTTACCGTTTAGCCTTAGATCCATAATACTGTTGACACTCAAGGAACTGCCGTCTGATTTTTAAGGGCTGCATATCAAAATGACACTATGAATTGCATCCATGATCCAGTACCTACCTAATTATTATTGAATAAACCTTATTTGAACAATTACATGATTATTTAAATGAAAAGTTCTTGTCTTATTATGGTATTTTTGTAATATTAATTATAATTATTAAAGGAAGTAGTCTGCCGCATTTTATTACATTATTAAAAAAGCAGGTGTAGAGTGCGTGAGCTGCAACCTAAGCAACTTCTTTAGAAATGTGTTTAGGATACCTATAAGATAAACCAACGAGATAAACATACTAAAGTCCCCGCCCCTAGGGGGTGAGCCGGAGTGGGGGGAGAGGGTTAAACACTGATCTCTATACTTACAAGTACGCTGGATTGCTGATAGCATATAAAAGCTTATAAAATTTAATACAGCCATGTCTTTTACACTTTGTATCTATCTCCAATCATTGCCATGGTATGAGCTTCTAAAGTGGTCGATTTTCAAAAACACACATCAACTGTCTAGGGATATTTGTATTTTATGAAATCTATCAGGATTTTTATTGGCTTTTCTATAGCCACAGAAAAGTTAAATTGCCAATAAATCTATTTCGTTTTATAAAACTGAAAATTTCATTCGAATGAGAGAAAATCTTTTACATTTTTATTTCTAATAGTCAAATTAATAATAATAAATTTTAATCGATACTTAGTATTCAGTATTTTTACCTAAAATATATTTTTTGAGTCTTTCTTGGGTATGAGGCCCTATGTTCTTTGTAATCTTACTTGAAAATCTCTAAAATGTAATAAAAATTAAAAAATAATAAATATTATAGTTACAGTAGATAGATTTCATGTCATAAAAACCTGGAGACCAGGCCAAAACCAGAATAATCTGGTCAAATCAACCCAATATTAAAATCTGGATTTTTATGTTTTATTAAAGACCATAAAATAAGCTATCATTCTTTCAATGACTGTCTTAAAAATCCTGGTAGATTTCATAAAATACAAATATCCCTAGACTTAGTTGATGTGTGTTTTTGAAAATCGACCATTTTAGAAGCTCATAGCATGGCAATGATTGGAGATAGATACAAAGTGTAAAAGACATAGTTGTAGTAAATTTTATTAGCTTGTATTGTGTACAAAACATTTTTTCTCTGTGACGTACCGTTTTAAAATTATTAGCAAAAAACTCAAAAATGGGAACTTTAACCCTCTCCCCCCACTCCGGCTCACCCCCTAGGGGCGGGGACTTTTAGTATGTTTCTTTAAATATTATTATTATTTTTTATTTTTTTTTTTGCTGTGGTAAAAATCATGTTAATGGTGAAAACCTATTATTGGCTTCTTGTTTTACCTTCACTATAACTATTGAAGTAAAATTGTAAGCTGTTGGTTTTCCAATATTAAATAAATAAATAAATAAATAAATGTTTATCTTCCAGGCATCCTAAACACATTTCTGAAAAAATTGCGTAGGTTGCACTCACGCACTCTACACGTTCTTTTGGACTATTCTTTGGGTGGACTATTAATGAATAATAATTATTAGTAGGCCAATAAATAAATTGGAAATTGGAATACAGATATTATAATTAGTATGCATTATGTGACAACAATAATTATGTAGATACTTACCTAAGTTTGTACCTAAGTATGTAATAAGATTTTTTCAATTATCTAATTGTACAACCATGTAGTCAAACCTTATCTATTATTAAAATTACCTACAGGCTACACCTTTAATAAGTCGATTGTCGACATCATTTAAATATTTTTTTTTATGAAATAAGGGGGCAAACGAGCAAACGGATCATCTGATGGAAAGCAAGTTCCGTCGCCCATGGACACTCGCAGCATCAGAGGAGCTGCAGGTGCGTTGCCGGTCTTTTAAGAGAGAATAGGGTTATTACCCTATTCTATTATATTCTATAGGGGAGGGTAGGAATGGGAAGGGAAGGGAATAGGGTAGGGGATTGGGCCTCCGGTAAACTCACTCACTCGGCGAAACACAGCGCAAGCGCTGTTTCACGCCGGTTTTCTGTGAGGACGTGGTATTTCTCCGGTCGAGCCGGCCCATTCGTGCCGAAACATGGCTCTTCCACGTCAAAACGTATTATTGATTGTAATAAAACCAGCCAAGAGACTCGCGCATACAGGTCCCGTACTTATGATCTTGTAACTATACAGAAGTCAGAACTAACGTCATTCTGTCCTAGTAACAGAAATAAATAACTGTTTTTAGCTTTCTCCCTAGAACTGAAACATCTTGAGGAAACTCACACATGGTTGGTCCCAGACACACAGACATATCAAGACCAGTTCATTCCTCTGGACTAGGCCGACTGTGTTGCGAGAATGCCGTATGTGCTTGGGCAACCATACGGACATTCAAAATCATATCCCAGGCACTGCAGTATTAGGGTCAATTCAGACCGCAACGCGACGTGGCGAGGCGAAGCGCGGCGCAGCATAAATTCGACAGATTCGGAAGCCATGAGAGGTTCCAGGAATCCGTTTTTGATCGAGACTACCTTGACTTCAGATAATTCTCCGACCGCGCGCTCTACGCCCTCTATTTTGAAGACAGTTTAAGGTGTAATAAAATGTTAGTAAAAGTTGTAGAGAAATTAATTCTCTACAACTTTCCTATTGATACAAAAAAATTAAAACGCACAGAAAACGAAATATTGGCAAAAAAGTAAAAAAAAATTAGATTTTTGTGACTTTTGACCCCTGATTTTAAAACTTGCGACCATCCAATTAGATGTGATTTTTGGGAACTGTTTTAGGATGTCAAACTACAAGTTTTTACGTGGTAATATACTGGGTACCTCGATTTTCCGAGGTCAACCCCCTATACTTGATGTACCATCATACATCAAGATGGCGATAAAGAACCGGGACCACACCACCATCAGCAAACTGGTCTCGGACAAAGTTCCATGATGGTCTCACCAATGACAAATACACCGGACATGACAAACGAAACCCTTGGCCCAGATGGTTGAGCGGCAAATGCGCAAAACCCGCGTTCAAGCCAGCTCCCATCCACTCCGAGGGCTGCGCCACCAACCAGTCCATCGTGAAGTGCAAGGCCATTACATCTAGCACGGCAATAGCCTCACGATGGACAGAAAAAGATGACAACACCAGGGAAGATCAAGCCATCGATGACAGCCCCGTCAAACAGATGGCTTCCGATCAGATGACCACAGCCACCAACCGGTGGCCAACAACACTTACGACGACTGTACACCCAGACCGGTCGGTGGAATCGGAAAGCCCATCTACAGCCAAGCGATTCCACCGGCTGCTTGCCGGCGGACACGACACTGAACGGTACCTTTAGCCATCCCAAGAACTCCACCCAGCTTTGGTGACCCCATAACACCCGAGCGAATGCCACAACAACTAAAGGCAAAGGGTGGAGCATCACAAACTTGCTGGTACCACGAGGTGTCGGATCCGCCGACAACAAAATGGGGTACACAGCACCCACCCCTTAAGGGAAAATGTTTGAAATATAAATATTGTATAAAATCATTTAAAATATTAATGTAAAATTATTAAATCCGACGCAAAAGAAAGCGATGTTTTAAAAGAAATTAAACCAGAGAAGTAAGAAGTAACCAGAGCACGGGCCATCTAGGCCTGTGGAAAAAAAAAAAAAAAAAAAAAAAAAAAACCCCTATACTGTGGCTGGGCTATTATCTCTTGTCAAACCACCGTCTTGGTCATTCAGCACCCATCTTTTTCTCAGGTTTTTTTTCTTTTTATAAAGTGCACGTGTGTAAATCATGATAAAAGGTGGATGCATACCTATAATAATATGTCACCGCTTCCTACCTACTGATAGATAGTTTGTTATTCTACAAAAAGCTACCTAATCAATTTTACGATGACCATAAAATCAATCATAATATTATCTGACTCTGCAGGGCCGGATTAACCATCTCTGGGCACCTAGGCACACTAGCTCGTTTCGCCCCCCCCCCCCCCCCTTTTATTTATTTTATTTATTTATTTTACTATTTATTGCACACACACATTTTTAACACGATACATACACAGAAGAAAAACGACACAACAGGTACTGCTTATCTCTAAAGAAATTTCTTCCAGCAGCCCTACGGAGAGAAATGTGATGGGAAATATCAGTAGGCGTGCACAGATAAATTTTACAAATCTATAGAATAATTATACACATACTATTAAAAATGATAATAATATAATACAAATACAATACATATCTATATATTATAATATATACTTATAATATAAAATAATAAATATGTTATAATATAAAAATGTACTTACAAAAATACATACTAAAATAAAAAAAATACATACTATATGTATATTTAATAATTTAGGATTCATTGTTGAGGTAGTGCTCTTTTAGTCGCTTTTTAAAGACAGCGAGGGAAGGGCTCTCACGAATGGTGTGGGGAAGGGAATTCCATAGTCTAACTGCATGAACGGTAAAGGAATAGGAGAAGAAGTTGGAGCGATGGGAGGGGAGGGATAGATTCGTTCTCACGTTAGACCTGCACGGGATGTCAAGAGGTCGAGCAAAATTGAAACGATCTAGAAGGTAAGATGGAAATATGGGATTGTAAAGGATTTTGTAAAGAAGAGAGAGAATATGGGAATTACGCCGGAGCCGGATCGGGAGCCACTTTAATTTCGATCGAAAAGCCGATACATGGTCGTACTTTTTTAGCCCAAACACGAAACGGATGCAGAGATTCTGCAACCGTTCCAGTTTTGATAACAGCTCTTCAGTAACGTCCAAGTAACAGGAGTCCGCGTAATCAAGGATAGGGAAAATAAGGGTTTGAGCTAGAAGGATTTTCGTATTCAAGGGCAAGAAATTTTGAAGGGTCTTAAGCTTGTGTAGTGAATGATACACCTTTTTGCTGACATCATTGACTTGAGCATTCCAGGACAAATTATTATCTATGATTATGCCAAGATTTTTCACTTCGTTCGTGTAATCAATCGGAGTACCATTTAACATGATCTAGGGGACATTGTGCAAGCGCTGTGTCATATACTTACTACCAATGATAATGGCTTGTGACTTTTTGGGATTCACCAATAGACCAAAAGAGTTAGCCCAATCTGCAATCCGCTGTAGATCAGCATTAACGTCGCTGACTGCAGCGCTAATGCTTTCAATGTGCGATTGACGATAAATCTGCAAGTCCTTTTCCTTTTGATCCTTTTGATACCACAACGGCGCAATTAGGAAATTTTTACTTACAAAATAATATAATAATAATAGCTCCCACACCGGTTTCGGTGACGGTGGCCGGTTTCATTGAAACCAGGCCAGCTACGCAGGAGTATATTTATAGTGCCCAATGTGTGTGCGCAGTACACAAGAGCACTCTCTATTCCTTTACTCTCATAACCCAGTGGGACGGCAGACCGACACGACCGGCGAGAGATCAGGCGCAGGACCGACTTTTTACATGCCCATCCGACGCATGGATCATCTTACTTGTCAGACAATCAGGTGATCAGCCTGCATTGTCCTAACCAAACTTGGAAATAACATGTTTCCAACGCGGGAATCGAACCCACTTACAAAATAGGTACATTACGAAATAGAATGAAGGTACCATCATCATCAACAGCAGACTTCATAGTCATCAGTCATTCCAACTGGTATACCGTACGCCTTCCTTCAAGTGAAAGCCTTTCGCCACAATCTACAGGACGAAGTATCGGAGTCATTTAAGAATGAATCAAAGAATCGGAAAATCTTGCATCACTACATTACTATTCATCACTACACAATATTATAAAACAAAGTCGCTTTTTTCCCTCATGTAAAGGGACATGAGGGAAAGACATGAGGGTTCCCTTTTATCTTTAAAACTACGCAACGGATTTTGATGCGGTTTTCTTTATAGATAGAGTGATTCAAGAGGAAGGTTTATAAGTATAATAATAATTAAAGTTTATAAGTATAAATAACATTCATTAAATAGTGAAAAAATACTGTTATTGTTGCGGTTTCTAATGTGATGTCGTAAATAAATATACATTTTTTTCCGCTTCCATTTCAAACGCAGGCTGAACCCTACGAGATATTTTATCAAAACAATGGTACTAAGACGTATTGTACACATAACACAATGAAAAGGTCTACAGAAAACTCCGCGATTGTATATACAGCATGACTGGTGAGTCAGTACCGATATTTAAGGAGAGTATTCAGTACTCGATTCTCATTATAAATATGTAATAAAATTAGGTTCTTAATTTTTTTTTGAATTTCCCAAAAATTAATGAATCATGGATACTAAGTAAATTACGCGGCTAGGCAAGTAGGCATACTATGCGGCCGGTGCAGAGGCTTGCGCTACCAAAGAAACACCACACAACTACCCCTCCCGCTCGCGGTGTCCATGCGTTGGGTAAATAATTATTTAACTTTAAGCTACATTTACTCAGTGATCAATTGATATTATTTTTTTATATTATTTTTTTCCAACTAATATAATAGCCAAATATCACGTCCTCAAGTATTGAACATGTCTCACCAGTCACGCAGTATATTATGTTTATCTCTTAGATATCCCACAATAACAGTTTTTTGTCATTTACTTTTAGGCCGTACATTGTACGAATTTAATGGCTAATTTTCGAAGCGATTTTAACTATTAATCCTTATTAATTATTATTTAAAAAATAATGTCAGACGCCCGCCGGAACGCACTCTGGCCTCTGCTCAATATGTTTTGTGTCTGACGTCCGGTCCGGATGAGTTGTCCTGATGCCGTCTATCGGATACTTCCGGCGGGCGTCCGAAATTTTATGTCACATGACGTCGATCGGCAGCTGTTCAGTGGGCCCCTAAGCACGTCTGGCCTTAAGTGCATTATAGATAATACGGCACTGAGTCCATGCCTAGTTCAAATCGACGGCTGTATAGATAACATATTTTGGTACATATAAATTTCACTAAAACACGAGCTAGGCATAGTTTCTTCAAACACAGGGTAAGTTCCAACTTATGGATCCATCCTTTGCTACTATAAATAGTACGTGAGAGCAGTTGCTCACGGTACCATAAGACTTATATGAGGCACTAGCTCTTGGTTGAATCCCTAGACTATACCTCGATATCATTACTACATCCCATAAAACTTTAATACTTTTTTTGCAACAATTTTGACTGACCTTTTTTTGCAGCAAACATGAAATTCCTCGCCTTCTTCGCTCTCTTGGCTGTAGCCAGCGCCGCGCCCGCAGAACAGGCCGCACCTTCCGACCGTTTCCTTCTGAATGTCATCGGAACCATCCTCGCTAGCCTGAAGCCCAACCCCGTGGAAGTCGGACCAGCCATCGTCGAGCCCATCGCCGTTGGCCCCGCCGTCGTTGACAACTTCGAGCCCATCGCCGTTGGCCCCGCCGTCGTTGACAACTACCAGCCAATCGTTGTTGGCCCAGCTGTTGTCGACCTCGTAGAGCCATCTCCCGTCGTCGTCGTCGACACCCCCATCACCGCCGGTCCAGCCGTCGTTGACAGCATCGTGCCTACCCCCGTGGCCGTTGTTGACTCTCCCATCTCCGCCAACCCCGCCGCTGAGTTTCCCGCTTTCCCCTTCGACGACTTTCCCATCGTCCAAGTCTTCTACATCAACCACGTCATTGTTGCTCGCGACATTTCTGGCAGCCCAGTAACCATCACGCGTCTCCCGAACCGCAGCCCCGCGGCCGTCGCCGAGCCCATCGACCCCACCCCCGTGGTCGTGTAGGAGATCGTGCCCGCCCCCGTCCCCATCGTCTCCGAGGAACTCAACTGAACGAACCTTGATGATGAGTGAACTTTAAAAGTAGGTATAATAAACTTATTGGTATGTTAAAAATGTTTTATTTACTTAATTATTTAATATTAAGTATTATAATATAGGTCTACCGTCTACCAGAATCTAATGGCAAAAAGTGAGAAAGTAAATTGACTCTAGCAACCTTATAGCGGCTGATTCTGTGTGTGAAACGTGCATATATTCTGCTGTCAAAATTTGCCATCAGATTCTGATAGACCCATAAAGTAACAATCTCGAGCTGTCAAACGAAACCGAAATTGGTTTTCATCTTAGGCAGAGGTTACACGATCAATTTTTCATCAATCTGATCCATCAATCCGATCCAGATTGACGAAAAATTGATCGTCTAACCCACGGATTGATGGATTGATCATTTTTTTAATATGGACTTTTTCATAACCATCAATATTCCGTTAATCAGATTGATGAAAAATTGATCGTGTAACCTCTGCCATTCACAAGCAAGATTGAACATGAATTCTATGAGATGAAATTAAATTGACTGCTGTCATGTATCACACGTCTCTTTTTACCACGCAGTGTTAATGACAGTGACATCTCGCTTGCTCAGGCCTTTGTTTGTCCATTCCGCTATAGGGACCGTGCAGAAACTATAGAGGGCATCGTAATTCGACAGCAGCGCCACGATGCGAGTAAAAGACGTAACTTGTGAGTGACTTTGACTTCGCATTCTCCTTGACCCTGGATAGTTTATGAGTGTTTTTTTATGTTTTACACTATAAAATGATATAATACTTACACTCCCAAGTGGCCACATGCGGCCGCGAGAACAACGACAGATTTCCAAGAATCCGCGATCGAAATATTAAAGTTAAAGACTAGATGACGCCCGCAACTCCGTTGCGCCAAAAATCATTTATCGCGCGAGAACCGTACATTTTCCCGGGATAAAAAGTATCCTATGTCCTTTCCCGGGGCTCAAAGTAAATCCATACCAAATTTCAGCAAAATTGGTTTAGCGGTTTGGGCGTGAAGTGCTAACAGACAGACACACTTTCGCATTTATAATATTAAGTATATTTTTATAATATTAAATATAATATTAAGGGTTTCTACTTTCTACCCGTAAACAAAGAATGGAAGAGTGAATAAAAATGTATAAAGCTTATCTAGTTAACTAAGAAAATATCTGAAAAAGTAATTAATAGCATCCATCAGCATAGAAAGTAAAAACTTGATAAATATTGCAATAAAATAATGAAGCTATGCAAAAATACTTATGTTAATTACTGAAAATGCTTGTGGATTTATAAAATAAAACAAGTTCACTAAAATAAATGCTTTTATTTCAACCTTCTGCGATTCGATCGATACCATCTTCACAACTTTTGTCTGTCACTATTTTTAACTAATTTCAGTCTGGATCTCATAAGTGTAAACACCATTTAGGTATGTATTCTTTAAATAACACACAAAGACTGCACTACTAATATTTTTCTTACTTGAAGAATCATCCTTTTGAGAACCAACACTTTGACAAGATGGTTCAAGTTCAATACTATCCTCAGTGTTGAATTCCTGGCAGGACTTCTCCAAATTATCCTTACTTTTGATGCAACTTTATGCCAATTAAATGAGCGGCGCCTATGTATGTATATCAATTAAGATGGAAGCCAGTTTGAATGTTTACTGAAAGAAAGCAATGATTATAGGTTATGTTCACATTGTTCATAAAAAATGAATTTACGGTTATAATCTACAAAATTTAGTGTTTTTACCAGTCTACACATAACACTCATGGAACTTTTTAAATACTTACGTATATTTTTATCGCCTTTTATTCATTTCTTTCGTTTTTCAATAAGCAAAGCCATGTGAATATTTTGGCAGAAAAATAGTAAAATTTTACATCGTTCGATTTGCCTTTATATTTCTTGTATGTATTAGAACAACAATACATTTCAATTCTTGAAAATACTCAGAATTTGTTAAGAAATCTTCTAATTTTCCGTAGCTTCACTAGAGCTTGACAGTAAAATTTTCGTAAAAGTTTCGGCTATTCGCCACTTGTGGCAGTGTCGTCGCTCTGCACGGTCCCTATCTGTGGTCCCTATACTAGGTATATTAATTACTTTTTTTTATTTTTGTACGTTCCACGATTACTCCGCCGTTGGTGAACTAATTTCAAATTGTTTTGTTGTATTAGGTTACAACTTACACTCCACAAAAGTGGTGACTGGTGACCTGATGATGGGATCCATGTGTAATCGCAGGAACTCCTCGAAATTCAAATGGAAACATTTTGGTTTTATATCTGGGGACACGGCAGTGTCCCCGCCGAGTCGAGCAAAGCGAAGCGCAAGGGCACTACCTACCTTTTTTCGAAGTGGTTCGCCGTTTTTTCGATTTTTCGAACCTTTATAGAATCGGTTTCCGTTATAGCAGATATTTCATATTTTCAGGATATTATGTCATCAATTGACTCATTAAGCATACAAAGTCTCAATTGAATAGCTTTAATACTTTAGATTTTATAGATATCTCAAATACGCTGATTTCGTCACTGACACACTGATGGTAATCAAAATGTTTGGCTACTTCCTGAACCTTGTCCTACAAATAAAACAATCCATATTTTAGGACCATGAAGTCAAAGTATTCTATATCCTTTCTATCTCTGTTAGAAAATAAAAATGTTGTTCGTCTTATCAAAATGTAGTTACTCACAAAAAATTAGCTTGTTAGTAATCACAAAAAAAATTTGTTCTAGGGCTCCCTGACTATTATGTGATAATATCTCTGAAAAAAATTAACTAACCTTTGTTACTTTTATATTGAATTTTTTTTTAAACTATTATTGCCTTATTATTGGGTAGATAAGTAATATATTTTTAAAATGAATTTCTGCGAAAACGTGTTTTTAAGATTGCCCTAAGAAACAAATAAACTTCTTGTTATTTACAAAAGTGCTTTATTATTCTAACGTAATACTGTTCAGTTGAGTTCCTCGGGGAGGATGGCGATGGGCTCGGGCACGATCTCCTCCACGAGCACGGGGGTGGGGGCAATGGGGTCCACGACGACGACGGGGCTGGGGGCGATCTCGCCCTCCACCACGGCGACGGGGGTGGGGGCGATGGGCTCGGCGACGACGACGGGGCTGGGGTTGATGGGCAGACCCTCGATGGCTACTGGGCTACCAGCAATGGAGCCAGATTCAGCGTTGTTGATGTTCAAGACGACTTGGACGAGGGGGGAGCTGCCGTCGTAGGGGAAGGGAAAAACGGGGGCAGCGGGGGCAGGGTGGGCCTCAGCGACGGGGTTGGCGGAGATGGGAGAGTCGACAACGGCCACGGGGGTAGGAACGATGCTGTCAACGACTGCGGGACCAACAGAGATGGGCTCGAAGTTGTCAATGACAGCGGGTCCAACAGCAATGGGCTCGAAGTGGTCAACGACAGCGGGTCCAACAGCAATGGGCTCGAAGTGGTCAACGACAGCGGGTCCAACAGCAATAGGCTCGAAGTGGTCAACGACAGCGGGTCCAACAGCAATGGGCTCGAAGTTGTCAACGACAGCGGGTCCAACAGAGATGGGCTCGACGATGGCTGGTCCGACTGCCACGGGGTTGGGCTTCAGGTTGGCGAGGATGGCTCCGATGACGTCCAGAAGGAAACGGTCGGAAGGTACGGCCTGTTCTGCGGGCGCGGCGCTGGCCACAGCCAAGAGAGCGAAGAAGGCGAAGAATTTCATGTTTGCTGCAAAAAAAGTCAAAATTGTTGCAAAGAAAGTATTAAGCTTCATGGTAAATGTAATGATCTAGGTCTAGCGATTAAACCAGGAACTAGTGCCTCATATGTCGAGTCTTATGGTACCCTGACCAACTGTTCTCCTCAGGTACTTATGGTAGTAAATGATCCAACTTACCCTGTGTTTGAAGAAACTATGCCTAGCTCGTGTTTTGGTAAAATTTATATACCAAATGTTATCTATACAGCCGTCTTTGAACTAGACAGGGTCAGATAATATTATGATTATTTTATGGTCATCGTAAAATTGATTAGGTAGCGTTAAGTAGAAAACAATCTATCTATCAGTAGGTAGTATGGTGGGGTCCATAAATTGCGCGAGGTGTTTTTAGGGTTCCGTACCCAAAGGGTGAAAACGGGACCCTATTCATGAGACTTCGTTGTCTGTCCGTCTGTCTGTCCGTCTGTCTGTCTGTCTCCAGGTTGTATCTCAAGAACCGCTCTAGCTAGAGTTCTGAAATTTTCACAGATTATGTATATTGATTGCCGCTATAAAAACAAGTACTAACGTAAAGTAACAAAATAAAATTAATATTTAAAGGGGGCTCCCACGTGATTTATTGGCCTTTTTTGCTCGATATCAATAATAGCAACAGATAGGCACTTGATATTTTCACAAAGGCCTTCATTAGGTATGTCTACTTCAACATCTAAGAATAATAATAAAATATACCATATACCCATACAAAAAACACAATTTTTGGCCTCTGCTCTATAACGGTACGGAATCCTTTGTGCGCGAGTCCGACTCGCACTTGGCCGGTTTTTTTTTCTGTACCTCCCTCCCCCCTGGTGAGATGTCGTGAGATTTTGTTCAACCCCCATCCCCAATCTCACGTGAGATTTTGGTTCCTTTTTCACACACATGTCATGTCACATGTGGTGGTCTGCCACGAATGAGGTGGAAAATTACCTGAAGGCGTTACGAGCTGAATCATGGCAAGATGTCGCACAGGATCGAAAGAAATGGCGTGTACAGGCCAAGACTCAATTTAGGTCGCTGCGACGCAGTAAGTCGCTCTACCTATGATTAAAGTCTGTTATTATCTATTTAAGAATGCTCCAACCGGAGAATTAGCAGGGTCGGATGTCTGTCAGTACGAATATCGACGAAGATTCATATTAGCGCGCCTTGTACAGTGGCGGTTACGATGCTCGCCGCGTTCTTGATATGGCGAAAATGTATGAAAAAATTTGAGAAATTTTCTTATTTTTCTTATAACTGGAAAAGTTGTTTATTTTTATATAAAATTTTTTGCGGACTTTATAGAGGACTAAATAAGCAACAATTTTTTTGTATATTTATTTTCTTCAGTTCAGTGTATTTAGATATTAAGGTATTTAATCAGACCCCATTTTTTTCATATTTTGCGATTATTGTGATGGTTAAAACGTATTTTATGTGAAAATTTTGTATGCGGCTATAGAATTTTTATGGTACAGTCGTGGAGATGAATATATTGTCTTTAATTTGAAACCAAAATATCCTCGCAGTTTGACTCCTAATTCTTTAATAGGGTACCGGAAAATCGCTGATATTTGTAATAGCGTCCTTAATATAATTTATTTATTATTATTTGTGTTAATTGTTATTTAACATCTATATTACATAGCAATGTTGTTATTATACTTGCGTTTCTTAGTTAAAGGAACAACAGATAGACCATAACTAGAGTAAAAGTACTATCAGAGGACAGAGAAGTTGACTCATAGGCATATGGGGGTCCTACGTAATTTGGTCGTGTTATGTCAAACCCAGCCGACTATCACAATTATCATTGAATTGACATGATCCGACCAAATGACGTAGGTCAACTGCCTAGGAATCAATTTCCTCGATGGTACAACAGCAAAAATATACGTCCATGTTTTTTTTAAGGAATTACTTAGAATTATCAATTAAGATCATAATAATTTAACAATGTGTAACAAATCAATTTTATTAGGCTTTTAACGTTCATTCATCATATTCAAGGATTAGTAGTTTAGTTCATGTTCAGTTGAGTTCCTCGGGGAGGATGGCGACGGGCTCGGGGAGGATGACGACGGGCTCGGGGAGAACGGGGGTGCCGATGACGACTGGCTCGGGCACGGTCTCCTCCACGACAACGGGGGTGGGGGCGATTTCGCCCTCCACGACGGCGACGGGGGTGGGGGTGATTGGCTCGGCGACGACCGCGGGGGAGGGGTTGATGGGGAGACCCTCCACGGCGACGGGGCTGCCGACGATGGAGCCGGATTTAGCGTTGACGTTGACGATGATCTGGACGAGGGGAGAGCTGGCGGAGTCAGCGACGGGAGCCTCCTCAACGATGGCGGGGCCGATGGCGATGGGGGAGGGCTCCTCGACGATGGCGGGGCCGACTGAGATGGGGGAGGGCTCCTCGACGATAGCGGGTCCAATAGCGATTGGCTGGTATTGATCGACGATGGCGGGTCCGACGGAGATGGGTTCGACCTCATCGACGATGGCGGGTCCGAAGTCCACTGGTGGTCTCTGCATCGACTCAAGGATGGAGCTGATGACGCCCAGCAGGAATTTCTCGGAGCCTTCCTGCGCGGGCTGCGCGGACACCGCAACGAGGAGCGCGAAGAATGCGAAGAATTTCATTTTACTGAAAAACAAATCCTCAATAAAAATTGTACTATCAGAGAAGTTGATTCATAGGCAGATGTAGGACCTAAGTAATGATATTTTGCTCGTATTATGTCAAACTGGGATGAGATCACGAGTCACGACTTATTTTAAATTGACATTACTTGACCAAATTACGTTGGTCTGTCTATGAATCATTTCATCTTTACCAGAATCTGATGGCAATTTATGACAGCAGATTTTCAAAAACTATCCTTGATCATTGGATTAATTTTTATATTTGCATGTTTAAAGCGTCTCCCAGACGGACGCGGGCAGCGGTGGCGGTGGCGGTCAGTTGGCTTGAGAGTTCTAGGAATAAGGAACGACACAGACATACGCGGTGGCGGTGGCAGTACAGAGTACAGACAACTGACCGCCGCGCCGCCCGCGCCCGCGCCGCCACCGCCACCGCTGCCCGCGTCTGTCTGGGAGACGCTTAGGGGGCGTCCACAAATTACGTGAGGTGTTTAGGGAGGGGAGGGGGTCAAGTCAAATCTCATCTAATGTCACATTGGGGAGAGGGGGTCTCGGAAAATCTCATGTAATTTTTTAATTACAAATTTACAAAATAGATAGGTACTATTTTGGTTTATTTCATCCAGATTAGTACCTACGTATGCTTAAGGGCCCGGGGTACCCTCGAAATTTTCATACATTCTTAATACCAAAATCATTTTCTCATACGATAATATTTAACATGTTTGAGTTATTTTTCAGCATAAGATAGTAATTACCTAAGGTCCTGAACAAATTTTTTTTACAAAATATTTAAATACTAAAAAAAAAATTTTGTGTTTAAATATTTTTTAGTAAATTTACTACTAAATATTTAAACACCAAAAAATAGACAAAAACACTAAAAAATATATAAATAAATAGTAAATTTACTACAAAATATTTAAATACTTAATAAAAATATTTTTTAAAGTTTAAATATTTTGTTGTAATATATAAGTCTATGATTATAATATATATTTGTTTTAGTACTTACGTGTTTGTAGTGTAACTTTGAAGTTGTACTAACTGAAGTCAGTTGCATCAACTTTTTTATATCAAAAAGTTATCTATTCATTATCAATTTGGCTCATCCTTTTATTGAGTTTAAGTGCATTTTGATAATTGTGTGTCACAATAATAACTATTATAATATGGTAAATTAAATGTTGAAAAAGAAGACAGACATTTTGGAGTGTTTAAGATAGGAGAGACTGTGGAGGTGGTAAAAGTTTAAAGACCGATTCTAGTTTACATACGGACATGGGGGGGGGGGGGGGCACACAGGCATAGATTGCTTAGGGCATCAAGTAGTCTTAATCCGTCACTGTGTATGAGCAATAACTAGTTTTAGACAGTCTATGAATAACTTAAATTCTAAAAACAAATTCGAAATTACAGATTTCCTATTTTTTATACAAGCCACTGGGAAAAGCCCCACATTAAATACCTGCCAGCAAAATTATAACAAAACTATTTCGTCTATTAAACAATCATATTGTAACATGACACAATAAAATAATTTCATATCGTCGATAACAAAATTTTAAAATTTAATACTATGTACGAAAATTACTTCCATATAACTGTAGATACAATATCTTTACAGCTTCGATAAATTTCAAGATAACTTTGAAACAGTAGTAACAGTCCCTACTCCCTCTATCCCTACTCCCTAGGTAGTAGCTAATATACTATTCTGTGGTAGTAGGTACTACCAGGGAAGCTGATTCATTCTGTGTCACGACTAACATTAAATTAACATAGCCCGCTGCCCGACTACATGACATAATAATAATAATAGCTCACACACCGGTTTCAGTGACGGTGCCCGGTTTCATTGAAACCAGACCAGGTACGCAGGAGTAATTTTATAGTGCCCAAGTGTGTGCGCAGTACACAAGAGCACTCTCTATTCCTTTACTCTCATAACTCAGTGGGACGGCAGACCGACACGAATGGCGAGAGATCAGGCGCAGGACCGACTTTTTACATGCCCATCCGACGCATGGATCATCTTACTTGTCAGACAATCAGGTGATCAGCCTGCATTGTCCTAACTAAACTTGGAAATAACATGTTTCCAACGCGGGAATCGAACCCACGACCTACGAGTCAAGAGCCGAGCTCTGAACCACAGGACCACGGAGGCGTGACATGACATAGCTCTGCATAAGTCCGCCATCTACTTATTGGTACATTATAATTCGACAATGCGCTATTGTACTGTCGAAGAAATTTATTCATAGGCAGTAGACGGGCGGCGGGCCTATATCATTTCATCATATTTTGGTTGGATTATGTCAATTCAATGGTAGTGATCTGTCGGCACTTGGCTGGGATTGTCAACTCGACCAAACCAAAGGCTATGGTTTTACTGTAGGACAATGTAAAGGCCGTCACAGACCTGCTATAATATATATTAATATACCGTACTAAACACACTGAGACCAGAAATATATTTTATAGCTGAGTGTGTGGTCACGCGAATTGTATAGAAAATATATAGTAATATGCCTAGCTATAAACATATTAATATATTATATTATAGCTAAGTCTGTGACGGCCTTTACTCTTGAATTAAATAACTATTAACCTATCAATATACATAAAATCAGCTCGTTAGGGTTCCGTTATAGGGTTCTGTAGTCAACAAAACTTGGTTGACTACCGAACCCTAAAACGGAACCCTTACAAGCTGATTGAAGCTTTAGGCAAATTTTTTTGGGACCTTGGTTTTGGCGCCCCTAAAGATGACAATTTGGCACCCCTGTCCCCTAGAGGATGGCGCCCGTGTGCATTGCACACATTGCACATAATACGGTAGCGGGGGCCCTGTGTACGTTATGTTAAAAAATTAAAAACGAAAGTTTCGGCTTAGATAATGAATAAATTTAGATTTAGGAAATCATAATATTACTTACCTATAATCATTGATTATGGACTAACACCTACTATTATTATAATATTAAAGAGTCAAGACTAGAAAGTTCTAAGAAGTACAATTAGTGCCTAATCTAGTCTTGATTAGTGATGATGACTACTAAGTAGTAAGTACTAGGTATAAATACCTACTTTCATGCATCACACGCGCAATATTCATGAAGTTATGACATATGGACCAAAACACAAACCCCCTTACTAATAAACGTTGTATAAGCTTTGAATAGTTATACAGTGTTTTGTTCCTGTCACACAAGTGACATTTGTAATTGGATTGAAGAAGACAAAACACTGAATAACTATTCAAAGCTTATACAGCGTTTATTAGTAAGGGCCTAAGTCTTGCCAAGACCGGAGTACTATTATATATTCTGTGCCAAGACTAATCAATAATCATGTACTCAGTATCATATTTTATTGAGGTTCAATAAAAAATTACTAATCAAAGATCATTTTCGCCTTCCTTGTTTATCTCTGATAAAACAAAGTATAAAACGACAGTTTTTGCATCATTTCACCATACTTTGTGATCAAAGCAAAAACAAATTGTGAGTATTTTAATCGTTTAAAATCATAGTCTCTTTTATTATGAGCTTTTTTAAGAATATTAGTTTCTAGTATAATAAAATACATGTCGATGCATTCGTTATCTATTTAGATTTTAGATGGCCACCTCTCAATAGTAATTTCCTACTAAATATAATCTTCATCTCATCTCTTCCTCTTCATCTTAAATCTTTATCATGTCGTTATTTTCTCTAACCCTGTAGTTTTTGAATGCCCAGTCAGGAATAATCGTTTCTCCTAAATCTTTGGTATTTATTTTCCAGAAATATGAAATTCCTGTTGACCGTAGCAGCCGTGATCGCCGTGGCCGTGGCTAGCCCGGCCCGCAACATCGCCGTTGGCCCCGCCCTGGTTGAGGAATACCAGCCCATAGCCGTTGGCCCCGCCCTCGTTGAGGAATACCAGCCCATAGCCGTTGGCCCCGCTATCGTTGGAGAATACCAGCCTATCGTTGTTGGACCCGCTATCATTGAAGACTTCGAGCAGATCTCCGTCGGCCCCGCCATCATTGAAGACTTCGACCAGATCTCCGTCGGCCCCGCTATCGTCGACGAGTCCGTCGTCGGCCCCGCCGCCGTCGAGGAGGCCCCCACTCCCCTCGTCCAGATCATCATCAACGTCGCCGGCTCCGGCATCTCCGCTAGTCCCGTCGTCGTGGAGGAGAGCCCCGCCTCCATCGACAGGCCAACCCCGGCCCAGACCCCCGAGGTGATCGTCCCGGAGCCCGTCATCGTCGTGCCCGAGGTGATCGTGCCGGAGCCCGTCGTCGTGGCCCCTGAGGTCAAGCCCGAGCCCGTCATCGTGCCCGAGCCCGTCATCGTCGCCCCTGAGCTCCCCGAGGCCGAGATCGTGCCCGAGCCCGTTGTCATCAACCCCATCTTCCCCATCCCCGCTGTTGTTGCCCAGTAAATAGCGTAATAGACATGAGGAACCTTAGTTATAAGAAACTTTAATAAATGTGATAAAAAGCCTATTTTTAAATGATTCTATTTATTACTTTTTTTCTTTATTCTATTAAGTATTGTTTTACATTGGAAGTCGGTTTTAATTTTTTGTTAAAAATAATATATCATGTTCTTAAGAGGATACTCCAAGGTCAAGAGAAATGAAAAAAAGTACTCGTAATATCCACTGATCTCTGTAATATCTATTGCTGTCTCCCTTACCTCAAGCCTATACCGCAGATCGCGATAGAGATAACTGCAGAAAATCAACGATTCGTTGTCCCCTGATTCCTTCTCCAAAACTTAACCGATTTAAGTACTTTTTTCATTATAGATTAAAGAAATGCTTGAGCTGTGTTCTTATGTTTTTTCTGCCAAATCTGTTTTCTGGATGTTTGAACACAGTGGAAAATCTGGCAATTTTTTTGGGTTTTTAAACGTTCATATCTTTTTTAATAACTAAATTATGAAAAAATAAAGAAAACATAGATCTACATCGTATTAATAGTGGCCATAGATATTCAGGAAAAAATTATAACTCTACCGGCATTATTCAGGGAGGAAACAGGGGACAACATATTTTGTGTGGAAAAACGGCTGTGTAGACTCCTCTTAACAATTTTACCGATTTTCAGCTTGATGCGAATTTATGCAACCTCAATTAATGTCTAACTTGACTGGGGTATGAAGGCGGGCTATGTTCAATATCAACCCTAGACGATCAATAACATTTCGCAATACGTGATATTGTTACATATTATTGTAGGTCTTAGCGCCCACTTAGGGAACGATCAAATATTAGTGGGAGAGAGAGAGCGAATCAGAGCAACATGACCAAAATAAAGCAGGTAGACTTTTGCTGCCTGCAGCGCCCTTATTGTTAGTATCAAGCAGTGACCCATAAGACCCTTAATCAAATTAAGCAATTGCCTAGGGCCCTAGGGCTGATGCCCTAAACTAGTCCACAGTCCCCTAGTCCCCAGACGTGATCGTCTGAAGGGGTACCAGAAGAGTAAAAGTTCAAAGATCGATTCTAGCTGACACATGGATAGGGGGCCCACAGGCATCAATGTGGTCTTAATCCGTTTTTGGTATCAAGGGATTTTAAAATGTTGTCAATTATCATCTCATTAATCACAGCGAGTGTAGAACGAAGCTGTTTACTGCAAAACTAAAATTAAGTAAAGCATTAACTTTAGAAAAACTCTGACAAGTTTTGAACCAAATTAATTCAATTTTGTACTTAAAAAAAATCTAAGATCTAGAATTGATACCAGAGGTAAACCTACTTTTAAAATAGATACAGAATTAAAACCGATCAAGGGTGTTTTTATTTACACCTATTGGATGTAACAAAAATAAGTGATAATACTTTAGGGTGTGTACGTGTCCCTCGTATAGAGTTCACTGTGAAAGTAGCAGCGCTGAAAGACCACCTTTTTTTTACTTTTGTATGGGGAAACTCGTGACGCCGCGCCGAGGCGCCTGCCCATACAAAAGTGAAAAAAACTTGGTCTTTCAGCGCTGCTACTTTCACAGTGAACTCTGTACAAGGAACACGTCATACACACCCTAAACTCTAAAGTATTATGACTTAGTTTTGTTAAACCCATGTATATTAATTTTTTTGTGATTGCTTACTCATAAAATGTTTTCAGTAATAATTTAATTATTGTTATAAGTAGTCCTTATGGTGCTCCCACACCGCATTTACTAACAAATGTTGTCAATTGTTACATTTTGTTAGGAACTGTTACATGTTTTATGTGCTCCTACACTAATAGAAAATGTTTACTAATGTTTACTAACATTTTATAACATTTAAATTTGGTATTGGCTCACCGCATACCCCGTCGCCCTTGATAAAAGGTTTACTAACAAAAGTTAACACAACATTTATTTTGTTATAATTTGTTTTGCTATAATTTGTTAACTTACGTTTACTAAACATTTTCTATCATGAAAACATTTTAAACATTTTTTTAACATTTGTGATTAAATGTTTGCTAACAAAATATGTTTACTAACGTTACCAAACATTTTCTAACGGTGGTGTGGGAGCACCAACATAATGTTAAAAATGTTTTAATGTTAGAAAATGTTTAGTAAACGCAAGTTAACAAATTATAGCAAAACAAATATTATGGTGCTCCCACACCGCCGTTAGAAAATGTTTGTAAACATTTTCTAACATAAAAACACTTATGGTGCTCCCACACCGCAGTTAGAAAATGTTTAGTAACGTTAGTAAACATTTGTTAGCAAACATTTAATCACAAATATTAAAAAATATTAAAAATGTTTAATAAACGTAAGTTAACAAATTATAGCAAAATAAAACATAATTATTGTGTACCTTTTGTTTGTAAACCTTTTATAAAGGACGACGGGGTGGGCGGTGAGCCAATACCAGAATTCAATTGTTATAAAGTGTTAGTAAACATGAGTAAACATTTTTTATTAGTGTAGGAGCACTTAAAACATGTAACAGTTCCTAACAAAATGTAACAATTTACAACATTTGTTAGTAAATGTTTTTATGTTAGAAAATGTTTACAAACATTTTGTAACGGCGGTGTGGGAACACCATTACTAACAATTAATGTTGTCAATTGTTAAATTTTGTTAGGAACTGTTACATATTGTTATAAGTGCTCCTACATATAAAATGTTTACTAATGTTTACTAACATTTTATAACATTTAAATCTGGTATTGGCTCACCGCAAGGGGTCGTCGTCCTTTAAGTATAAAAGGGTAACAAACAAAAGGTAACACAATATGTTTTATTTTGTTATAATTTGTTTTGCTATAATTTGTTAAGTTTACTAAACGTTTTTAACCGACTTAAAAAAAGGAGGTTATCAATTCGACGCGTATGTATGTAATATTTCCAGAACTGCCCAGTTTTTGTATATGTTAATCTATAACAGCTTCTGAACAAATGTGCCAAATTTCAAAAGTGTATGTATGTATGTATGTATGTTTTGTATGTTTTTATGTTTGTTCGCGCATATCTCTGAAACCACAAGTCCGATTTAAGTGATTCTTTTCTTATTGTATAGGTATTGTTCAACTTAGGGAATAGTGCAAGTTTCATCAAAATCGGTTCAGTAGTTTTGGAGATAAGGAGTTTTAATTCTCAATTACGTACAATTTTGAAGTCGGTTTTATCTTTTTAAAATACAGTTAACTAACATGAAAACATTTTTAACATTTTTTAACATTGCTAACAAATGTTTACTAACGTTACTAAACATTTTGTAACTGCGGTGTGGGAGCACCAAAAGGACGACGGGGTATGCGGTGAGCCAATACCAGATTTAGACGTTATAAAATGTTAGTGAACATTAGTAAACATTTTCTATTAGTGTAGGAGCACTTATAACATGTAACAGTTCCTAACAAAATTTAACAATAATTGTCAACATTTGTTAGTAGGTAAGTGTTTTTATGTTAGAAAATGTTTGCAAACATTTTCTAACGGCGGTGTGGGAGCACCATTTCAATAAAAAGTAATTTAAAATTTTCAGCTTTCAAGTCATCGACAAGACTTTTTATTGTTTATTTAAAATACATTATTATGTCGTAAGTGTCTCAGACAATGAAAAAAGTTAGTTCTACTTAATATTGTGTTTATTTACACATAATATAAGTATGGCAACGAATGTTACATCTTAGTTGAGTTCTTCGGGAGCGAGGGCGGGTTCGGGGAAGATGGGAGCGACGATGACGGGCTCGGGCACGATGGCGGGTTCGGGCTTGACCTCGGGGACCACGATGACGGGCTCCGGCACGATCACCTCGGGCACGACGATGACGGGCTCGGGGACGATCACCTCGGGGGTCTGGGCCGGGGTGGGCCTGTCGATGGAGGCCGGGCTCTCCTCCACGACGACGGGACTAGCGGAGATGCCGGAGCCGGCGACGTTGATGATGATCTGGACGAGGGGAGTGGGGGCCTCCTCGACGGCGGCGGGGCCGACGACGGACTCGTCGACGATAGCGGGGCCGACGGAGATCTGGTCGAAGTCTTCAATGATGGCGGGGCCGACGGAGATCTGCTCGAAGTCGTCGACGATCGCGGGTGCGACGATGATAGGCTCGTACTGGTCGATGACGGCAGGTCCTACCACGATGGGCTCGAACTCAGGCTTCAGGCTGTCGAGGATGTCCTGCAGCTGCTGCTCCAGCAGAGCGGCGGTGCCGGGGTCGGTGCTGGGGCTCTGGATGGCGGCGATGATGGCCTCCAGCTCGGCGTTGGTGGCGTCGTTGGGCTTGTTGACCGGCCCGGCGGCGGCCAGGGCGCACACGGCGAGGAATGCGATGAAGAATTTCATGGTGACTCTGGAAAATGTTAGTAGAACATGAGTAATGGTTAACGTTAGAAAGCATATTATTTAGGGCCTGTTTCACCACTTCCTGATAAAGTGCCGGAGCCCGGATAGGCTATCCAAAACTTTTTTAACTGATTCTCCATACTCTATCTGTCAAGTTAGGTAAGTGGTAGACAGCCTATTCGGCACTTATCAGGAAGTGGTGAAACAGGCCCTTAGAGTTAGTTCAGAATTTGATAGAAAACTCAAGCTACTAAGTTTGAAACAATCCTTTATAACATGGTTGTGTACACATTTAAAAATTATCACAAAAACAATGTTACCCGCTGATTGTCATTTAGTTTTTTTTTTACATGACTGGGCCTGTTTCACCAACCTGTTTTAAGTTGTGGATAGCCTATCCGGCACTTTATCAGGAAGTGGTGAAACAGGCGCTTAAAACTTAGTTTTTGCTTACAAGCCCTAGCAACAGCTTTTACTTAGTCAGTAGTCACAAATAATAAATTAAAGTACTAAAAGCGATTCAAGTAGTTCTAAAACAATAAATAATAGCAATACTCACTGTTTAGGTTGATCACTTGATGCGGAATAACAGCAATCCAGGGTTTTATACCGATTTGCCTGAGCTTATCTTGTTCGAGCGGCGTTTAATACACACATAATCTGACTATAAAATCGATAATCTTTATAATAGATACTAATTCGGGTGAGATATCGCTCCTTTGTACAATTCTGATGGATTACGTAATGAAGCAGTAGATCATTCCGGTGGCTGGAGCATTTTGATGTGCCGGGAACTCATAAAAACTAGAGCTTCAGCTACTGCCCACATAGCTCCTGAAAATGTAACATATTTAAAAATCTATACGAATCTATATTAATCTACACTACTGTTATAAAGAGGGAAGATTTGATTTTTTGTTTGTTTGTTTGGGACGAATAGGCTCCGAAACTACTGGACCGATTTGAAAAATTCTTTTGCTATTGGAATCCTACATTATTTCTGCTGAACATAGGCTACATTTTATTACCAACTTAGAGCAATCTATACTACTATTATAAAGAGGAAAGATTTGTTTGTTTGTTTGAGTCGAATAGGCTCCGAAACTACTGGACCGATTTGAAAAATTCTTTTGCTATTGGAATCTTACATTATTTCTGCTGAACATAGGCTACATTTTATTTTGGAAAAAAGTAGGGTTCCGTAAGATATTTGAGTTTTTCGGACGCAAGGTGTAAAAAATCAGCTAGAAAAGTTACTTATTTTGCGTACGCTGCCTAAACTATAAAAGATAGAACCATAAAATGTTCTAAGTAATTGTAGATCTTATAATTAATATCTACAAAAAAGTCCGCGACACACTATACCTATCTATGTCGAGTGAGGCACAATAACCATTTATTTATTTAAAAATCCTGATTTTTTTTTGACTAAATTGAAACGGGTATATTTTACTCACGCTATTAATCCTTATCAAAATAAATTATTTTATCACTAAGTACAGTTTATGTAGATAATATTTGGTCTTTGAATGATTAAAATTGGACGTTTGGTTTTGAAATTATGGCGAAATTAAAATATTACGATAGTAGGCGTCACCAAAGCGCGTGCGGGAGGAATACAATATTCTGTTGTAGAAATGAAAATTCTGTACATAAAAGATATGAAATGACACCCGAAATTACACCTTTGTCACTACATCGCTAGAGAAGCCAAAAATGTGGTTAGTTTTATGTCTGTCTGTCTGTCTGTCACTCTTTCTGTCTGTCTGTATGTTTGTTCCAGCATCACACGAAAAATACTGATCCGATTTGAATGTGGTTTTCGCAGATATATTTATCTTCTTCCAACTTAACATTTGGTGTATAAAATTTTTTTCCCCCACCCCTCTAAGGGGACAAAAGAGGGGGTCAGATTTTGTATCAAACTTTTTTCTTTAACACGAAAACTACTGATCCGATTTCCATACGGTTTTCACAGATATATTATGTTTGTCTTCTTCCAACTCAACATCTGGTGTATAAAAATCCTCCCCCCCCTCCCCTCTCAACCCTCTCTGGGGACCAAAGAGGGGTCAGATTTTGTATACAACTTTTTTCTTTAGTGGACTTACTTCATATTAGGTATTAACTGTGTTTTTCAACTTAACATCTGGTGTATGACCTTCCCCCCCACACCCTCTTAGGGGACAAAAGAGGGGGTAAAACATGTATCAACTGATGATGTAGAAAATATACTTTAAATGGCAAAACAACGTTTGCCGGGACAGCTAGTACCCTATACAACAAAAGAAAATTTTTGAAAATTGGTTTACAAACGGAGGAGAAATCGTTGAACATACATAAAAAATATCCACAGCGAAACATATAAGTTATAACCTCTTCCTTTTTGGAAGTCGGTTAAAAACTTTAAGGCCGTCACAGACTTAGCTATAATATATATTAATAATACCGTACTAAACACACTGAGACCAGAAATATATATTATAGCTAAAGGTGTGGTCACGCGAAAATTGTATAGAAAATATATATTAATATACCTAGCTATAAGTATATTAATATATTATATTATAGCTAAGTCTGTGACGGCCTTCATTGTTTGAAGTTTTGTTGTTTGTTCTTTCATATTATAATACCTCAGTTACCAATTATAAGATTGATTGTTAAAGATTCAATAATAAAATATATTAATTTAATTGCTAAAAACTTCTTTTAATTTATTCTAAACTCTATAGTTAATTAAATCGTAAAGCTGCTTAGTCCTCATCCAAAGCAAAATATCATAACGAAAAGTAGCCAAATTATTATTTTCCTTAAAATACAATTTTTTTTATACTAATAAATTACTTTAAAAATACCTAGGAATGATATAGGAAAAACTAGGATTTTCAGTTTTTCTATTGCCTAGGTAATGTAGAAATAATTCAGTTTTTTCTTCCTCCTGAAAAGTTTTCAAAAACGGATTTAGCAGGTTAACGACAGGCCGACGATATTATGTCTTTACGCTATCAGTAATTAATGAAAGAGACGGCATGATATTTTGACAATCAATAAGCATGATGATTGGCAAAGTGAGTTTTTGACACCACGAAGCACAAAGCATCTTGAAGTGAACCCAGGAAATGAACCTTGTACCACGCGACGATTGCCATATTATCTGATCAGTCTCCTGACCCATAGGTCACATTCACGACAGCACGCTATAAATAAACAACAACGATAAACAACATACAAATGCTGTCTGGTCGATGCTTTCGACAATGACTCAGGGTGAGGTGAAAAACATTAGTTATGTGAGTAAGTACTAATAAAGAAAAGAAACATTAAAAATAAAGACAGTAACTTATAGTTAGGTACTACAGATTACTAATAAATAAGTACCTAAAGGTATTTAGTAAGCTGTAGTTTATTTCCGAAGAAAACATCATTACTGTTTATGCTAATTTCACACTCCATTTATTTCTCTAGTAGGTAACTAATATTTTATATTAAAACTTAAGGTTAGTTGGGGTAAGGGGGCCGAAGGGGAAAGGGAAACAGTAGTTTGTAAATCAAAAACTATAGACCGTAGCCCTATTATTTCTTGGTCGATAAAGCAGTAATTTTGTTTTAGTTTCAAAGCAAAAACATAAATGGCGCTATGTCGACTTAGTACGAAAGAGTGACAGAAACAAAAAAATCAGTTGACCACTACAATATCACGAGCTCGCCGCGAAATTTTTGGGTGCTGGTTTGTTGTGTTAAAAGTGCTGCAATAAGGCTGTCATTTTCAGTGAGTATTGTTAAATACCCTTAATTTGATTATTTACATACAAATGTCTATAAACTATGCTATAAATATCAAAATTTAGTATGATTAGAAACACAACCTACAAATTCAAATTCGGGAAAGGGGAACTACCATGGCCAGGGAAAGGGGAACATATGTTTCCCTTTCCCGATCTCAGAGGTCTTGAACATTTTAATAGTTGCTAATTTTAAGAATACGCACTAGAATTCAGGGTGCCTGTACAAGTGGCGATCACATTTACACCCGGTTTCTGAAAGGCTGATCAACGCTAAAATTAACTAATCGCCTGTTAAATCTCTTGTCAAGTACCAATTGGGCTGCTTGAAGCATGGTTAGTTAGTTTAATTTGATCAGCGTGTCAGTTGACACAGCTGTTTTTAACTCGAGAATGATATTATATCAACCGCTATTTTGGGTTTCCGAAACGCTTGTCAAGCCGTGATCATAGATTAAAGGTTTGTCAAAAGCTGTGTCAACTAATCGGTCGTTGTCGGCGAACTAAATTAAGAATTCAATTATTTTTTTATGTGAATCTACATTTTCTCTGTTTTTTAATTCCAATAATATTCAGTCCTTCTAAATATCTCTGCATAGTGTTTAATAGTCAAAGTTGAAAATGTTTTAATTAGTAACTTGTAATGCCAAAGTAAAGTTCCTAGTAGATAGTACTAGTAGATATAGAGATACTAGTAGATAGATTTCAAGTGATTTTACTTTAAGTAGGTAATTTAAATAACACGTTTTTTAATATGACGGAATCTTACTGCAACAAAAATTACTATTGAGACTGATTCATATGAGCTGTATGTTTAGTATGAATAAATATTTAAAAATTTGCATTTCGTTTTTAGTTGACTACCCCTGTTTCGACTCGTATGTTTCCCTTACCCCGAATTCCGATTTTAATCAAAATTTCCTATTTTACTTCGTATTTCAATAAGTATTGAGTTCAAATTTGATAAACGAAATATTAAAAAATGATATCGTGTAGGTGTATAATCTATACTACTATTTATACATAAGATATTCAGACTGTTCCCCTTACCCCAAAAACAGGGAAAGGGGAACAAAAAAAGTAGCCTAACGATTTAGCATTTTCTGGTTAAAAGCATTATAACTAGCTTAAAAAGTCGTTCAATCATGGAAAGCTGACATACATAGATATGTTTTGCGTTAATCAAAATTATTAAAAGACATACGTATTAGTAGCTAGAACTCAAAATAACATTTGAAAAATAAAGTATGTTTCCCTTACCCCAACTAACCTTATTGTTAATTTACGGGGTACAATAATTCTGAAGCCAGATAATGACCTTCAATTATAAATTCTGGCCTCAAATTAAATTATATTATGTGCTTCGCTCAGTAAAATTTTGCTAGCTGTGATTTACATAATATTATAATTTTATTTAGGTATACTAAGACTTATTACTTAGGTAATTATGAAATAATTGAATGTTGTTTTAGTATCATAAAAACGCGTTTATTAAGATTTTCCTTACGTCTTGAACATAATACTTTGTTGCGAAAATTATCACTTACTTACAAGTATTTTTTTCTTGGGTAAATCCTTTGTGGATAAGGAGTGGATTTTTCGAGCTAGCCGCTAGGAAACTTGCCTGGATATGTAGGTACTAGGTACATATTATCCTGGCTAGTTCCCTAGTAACTATCTATGCCAGGACAGAAAAATCATTTTTTTCTATTACAAATAAATGTTATTACTTTTAGTACAGTGTGTTAGTATAAACACCTTTATCCTTGAAACCATCAAAATATTTATGAGCCCGTCAAAATGAACAACTTTTTATATTAGAGCAATGCTGGGAACTCGAAAAAAAATCCGTCTTCATACCCATACATACATCCACCCGGATCGGCAATTTGTATGAAGACAGATTTTTTTGAGTTCCCAGCATTGTTCTCATAGAAAAAGTTGTTCATTTTGACGGGCTCATTTGATGGATGATGGTTTCAAGGATAACGGTGTTTACACTATTAACATCTTCTATAAATATATAAAACAATTTAAAATATTAAAAGCTTATTCAAATCGGACTTCATTGGCTGCAATTGTAACCAGTAATTATCAATGGACTCTTTCCATGGGAAAATTCTTCACTGCCAGTCGTATGGATTGTTTTAGTGACTCTAAATTATCACGGCATTTACAGCAAGCCATACTCTCTAAAACTGACCAAAAATCATAATCCAGCGGATTAAGATCGGGACTAGACGATGGCCTGTCCTCAGCTCTGATGAAGTCCGAAACGTTCGTTTCCAACCAAGACTGCGTGGATCGAGCTTCATGACCCGGCGCCGAGTCTTGTTGGAAGGACCGCATTCTTGGCTATTGAACATGATGTTGCTAAGGGGCTTTACTACCTTCTCAAGAATGGAATCTTCATACACTTGTGCCAATGTTTTGATATCTTTTTCACAAAAGTATGGTTCAGAGACTCTTTCATAGTTTAATAAGTAATACCCCACCGTAGGTACCATTACATGTCGTCGGATAGTGCCCACGTTGCACTCTGTCCACCAATCGGGAAGCTTCCTTAGAACTTCAAGCATAAATAAAAATACCTATTTTGTTTCGTCGTCGAACCGTATTTTTTCGAATTCTTCCACCTTTTTCGTATGAACACTGCATGGATGGATTTTTTTTTCACTTTTGTATGGGGATTCTCTTGACGCTCTGAGGCGCTTACCCATACAAAAGTGAAAAAAAAATTGATCTTTCAGCGCTGCTACTTTCACAGTGAACTCTCTACAGGGAACACATACACACCCTTAAGAGGGAACGCGGGTACGGCAAAATTTGAACGAAGAAACTATTGCCATCACGCTTCACCCTGCGCTGGCACGTGTATTGTGACAGAGACAGATACAGTAAATCGAGGAACGTATTCCTCTGATTCCTCCTTCAAAATAGAGCCTATCTAATTAATTTCTTTCTAAATATCTTGAGAAAGGATGAGTCTATGCTCTACTTTTTTGTTTTATCTTAAAGATCTTTCAAATTTGTTTTATGGTCGGTTGATTGGCCGGGTACGGAACATTCATTTTTTGCGATTTTTGAAGGGTCATATTTTTGAAATTATTAGTAAATTAAAAAATTTCGAACGTAGAGCTTTCAGAGATCCCAATATTGTATCAAAAAATCATTTGTCTAGACGCATTATCCAGGGAGGAAATTGGGGAATACGTTTGTATGGAAAAAAAGTGTTAGCGTATGCTCTTAAGTATTATCACTAAGTTTTGTTACATCTTGTACAGTATACCGTATACGTCATCATCACACTAATTAATAATTATACTACTATTATAAGTGCAATAAAAGTTTATTATTAGCAATATCTACCAGCTTAAAAAGTTATAAATACATACTTAGATAATTCGCATATTTAATTATATTACCGATTAAACATTTTGCGATATTTTTTATTAGGGTTCCGTACCCAAAGGGTAATAAAAAACCGGCCAAGTGCGTGTCGGGCCACGCGCAATGTAGGGTTCCGTAGCACCGCTAGTTTTTGAAAATTTTTGTATGGTCAATGAATGTACATTTATAACATGTTTTACACTACTAACAACATCATCTCAGTTACTTTCAAAGGAATTTGAACGAAAAGTTTCTTTATACTTCGCCGAATACATTTTTTTTAGTTGATCGACTATAATTACTCAATAACTTATGAAGTCAACTTAGTCGTGATAGTTTTCCTTTTAAATTCAGCATATTTTCTACTCCCGTGAATTTTTTCACATTTCCAGAAGCAACCGTTTAGCTGATAGAAGGGGGGGACACTGGACTCTAACGATTTTTTCCACTTTAAAACTTAATATTTCACAAATGGATCCCTAAACCGGAAAATGATCTATGAATACTCATAATATTTTTAAAAAACCTATCCAACGACAGCCCACACGATGGGGTGGGCGCGAAAAAATAAATTCAACCCCGCTTGATGTGTAGGGGAGGTACCTACCATAAAAAAAATATTTTTTAAATATTTTATGTACCATTTTGTAGACATTATTAATATATATATTCATGCCAAATTACAGCTTTGTAGGTCCTATAGTCTCTGAGCAAAACCGCGGACAGACAGACAGACGGACAGACGGACAGACGGACAGACGGACGGACAGACCGAAACTATAAGGGTTCCTTGTTGACTACGGAACCCTAAAAACGGGACCCTATTACTAAGACTTCGTTGTCTGTCCGTCTGTCTGTCTGTCTGTATGTCTTCAGGCTGTAACTCAAGAACGGTAATAGCTATAGAGATTTAAAACTTGGATTTGGAGATTTTTGGCCTTTTTTGCTCTATATATATCAATAATGGCAACAGGTACGTACTTGCATTTTTCACAAAATCCTTAGTAATACTTACGTGTACCTACTTTAATATTTAAAAATAATATTAAATTAAAATAAAAAATTAAGGCGGGCTCCCATTCAAAAAACACAATTTATGGCCTCATTTTGCTCTATAATGGTACGGAACCCTACGTGCGCGAGTCCGACTCGCACTTGGCCGATTTTTAGTTTTGGTCACGTCGTCTAAGGGTCTACAGGCAGTCTTTGGTGTGGAAGTTACTCAGAAATAGTTGGTATTCACTTATTTAGATGCAGATGATATGCGTGCCATTCATAAATAATAAATATATTATGCAGAATACCGAAGAACCGACGCACAGCTAGCCTAGGATTCTCCGCAGCAGTTATTTCGCATTATCAGTGACGGATTAACCCTTAATCAAATTAGGCAGTTGCCTATACCTAGGGCATCACGTCTGAGGAGTCAGAAGAAGATTCATAGACCGATTCTAGTTGACATACGGATAGGGGGCCCACAGACATGGAGTGCTTAGGGCATCAAGTAGTCTTAATCCGTCACTGCGCAATATCATATTTTCCGAATGCTCCAACTTTTTAATTAGCAGGTCGGATGTCTGTCAGTACGAATATCGACGTTAATGACATTAAAATAAGATTCATATTAGCGCGCCTTGTACAGTGGCGGTTACGACTTACGACGCTCGCCGCGTTCTTGATATGGCGAAAATGTATGAAAAAAATTTGAGAAATTTTCTTATTTTTCTTATAACTGGAAAAGTTGTTTATTTTATATAAAATTTTTAGCGGACTTTTGCGATTATTGTGATGGTTAAAACGTATTTTATGTGAAAATTTTGTATGCGGCTATCGAATTTTTATGGTACAGTCGTGGAGATGAATATATTATCTTTCATTTGAAACCAAAATATCCTCGCAGTTTGACTCCTAATTCTTTAATAGGGTACCGGAAAATCGCTGATATTTGTAATAGCGTCCTTAATAGCATAATAATAAATTCTACTGGCTATATGTGGTATGGTTACCATATGCTCAGACTAAATAAAAATTTCCTGGCATATGCTTGCTAAAAGTTTTAAAACTGTTTAATAGAGATCAGTGGGCTTTTCCCACGGGATCACATCAAATTTAATAAACACTGACTACGAATTTCTACTCCCCGTAGATTATATCTAGTGGGTTCTAGAGGACGGACTAGGGTTGATTCAGACTGCAACTAGACGCGTAGATATACAGCATTTCTAATTTTATATGGATTTGACAGATTCGCAAGACGACAATCTGTCATATCCATACAAATTTATGCCGCGCCGCGCCTCACCTCGCCTTGTCGTTGCGGCACGTTGCGGTCTGAATTGACCCTAAGGACATAAAATTATACAAGTAACAAGTTGGTAGCGGACAACAAACGACTTGCAGCGACCCTCAGTGCCATAAGTTTCGATGAAATTATCTCCTTAATTTTATACTACAGAGGTAAAAAACGTCATACGGATAGAACTTATATGTATAATAATATTATGGTCCAAGTATGGGCCTTGTTATTCTCTCGGCTAATTTCTTAAAATAATTAAACATGGTAAGTAGGTGTAACAAGGACCTAAAGCCTTAGTAAACTTTATTACTAGCCATATTATACGTGGTTTGCAAATTGCACCATATAGCTCATCGTCAGCAGTAACGGCGTTAGGGTGAAAAGGGGTGCCGGAGGCACACAAACAGGGGCGCCGCATTTTTAAGCACTACCGTCAACCAGCACCCTGGGCGCAGAAGAAAACTCGCCCAAGGCGCTGATAGTGCTAACACTGATCGTCAGACTTACGCGGCTGCACTCACGAAGGCATTATTCCTGCAGTATTTACGTACAAACTACACAATGAAGTACAAACTACAAGCACGTTAGGAAGTAAGATACCATCTGGGGCTATCTCAGGTTATATCAAGAGGAATGATAATTCCGGCTTTCCGGTGCGTTCTATTTTCACAACAAAGTTGATCATCATCAGCTCAGTTTACTAAACGCGTCCAACTAGCAACTGTTTTATAACAGGGGGCTCCACTGTGGCGCTTTAGTAAATTTTTCAAGTAGAAAGTTGCTGACTGCTGTCAAAAGAAATTGAGTGTATTTCGCTTTGGACTACAGATACTTTGTAGTTTGTAGTACCATAGGCATTAGGCAGGTTGACCGTTAAGGGCATGTATCACTCAAAATGTTTTCGCGACAGTCGGGCGGTGGCCCATACAAAAACACGCGAATTCTCTAGATATCTTGTCACTGGCATCAGTAAATAAATGCTACAATTTCCATTTTTGCGAATACGGATAGATAATCATTTTATCTAATTAAAGCTATAAAAAATAGGTCGCTTAGTTCAGTATTCTTAGCACAGCATTGAAAAAAGATTTTAAAAAGAGGTAACTTTGGCTTTGTTTTCTATCGAGTGAAGTTCTTCTGTTTGTGTCAATTAATGCGAAGCCGAATACGTTATATCCTCAAGTAAAGGTCGTAATATTATTATTTCAAAATTTTTAGATGATAATGTAAGGAATGAAACAGGATCAAAAAACTTGTCCACGCGCTATTTCACTGTTACCTGCCCTTAAGGACCTACGTCATTTGGTCGGGCTATGCCAAAGTCAATGTTTCAAATCATGATCTGCCGGCTGGGTTTCACATAACGCGACCAATTTACGTTGGTCTGACATTTGCCTATGAATCAACTTCTCTGATAGTACACAACATTTCCAAGCCTTACCTTAATTTATATGACCTTGACTCTAACGGCCGTTCCCAATATTTGATCTATCTCTTACTTGAGATAGGAATAGCTCACATTAGAGTTTAGACATTAGCTCCATATATTTTATGTCAATTCTATGTCAGCTGCGATCGGTTGTATGTCAAACTAGAGATATATTGAATATAGGGAACGGCCATTAATCGAGTAGTTATCTTATCAGCCGATAACCACAAGATGCTCAAGTCTGAACTCTGAGGTGACTCAAACCGTATGACTCTGAGGTGACTCAAACCGTATCTTTAAATTTAGGTCTATGAGATAAATCTTGAGACAAAATTATAAAATTGTGTAGGTTCGTTACTGTGTCGTGCCGTGTTTATCCTTAGATCTACGTCGTTCAGAATTATTTTACCTGTAACTACACGAATCGAACCTATAACGGATAACCTATTAGGGTGGGTTGCACCAACTTACTATAACTATAACTTTAACCATAACAAAATGTCAAAAGAACTGTCAAGTCCCTAGTTAAAGTCAATAATGGACGCCATATTTGACGATAACCTTAACCTTAACTACGCTTCTGGTGCAATTCACCCTTAATATCATTTATAAAGATTGAAGAGTCAAGACTCAAGCTATGAGCCAAGCACACCAGTCCACTATTTAAAGCAACTCAAAATGTCAGCAACTTTTATAATTATTATGTATTTTTTCCTAAGCAGGAAAATTGATGCCTTGCAAAATTGCAATAGAAAATAATTTACAACCTGGAACTAAATAATATGGTCATACTGTAGAGTAGGTATGCCTATGACCTATGTAAACTTAAAGGTTATCTAATTATTATTTACGAGATAATCTGTTTAAATAAATAATTAATTCTAAGAATGCAGCTGCTGTATAAATTAGTTCGCTTCATCTTATATGGAATATACACTTATTATGGAATAAAAAAATAATTATCATTTAAATAATAATTATACTTAATTACTAGACCACCGGGGTCGTTCGACGTTCATACATACTTAATAATAGATATTATATTATCGTATTATAAACCAATTATTCCTTTATAATATGCAAACTGCACATAAACTCCCATACTAATAAAAATATTTACATACCATTAATAAACAAGTCTGCTTGTCTTTATATTTTGTTATAGAGCAAAACTAGGCCAAAAATTGTGTTTTTTGTATGGGAGTCCCACTTAAATTTTTATTTTATTTAAATACTAGCTGTCCCGGCAAACGTTGTTTTGCCATTTAAAGTATGTTTTCTACATCATCAGTTGATACATGTTTTACCCCCTCTTTTGTCCCTTAAGAGGGTGTGGGGGGGGGGGGAAGGTCATACACCAGATGTTAAGTTGAAAAACACAGTTAATACCTAATATGAAGTAAGTCCACTAAAGAAAAAAGTTGTATACAAAATCTGACCCCTCTTTGGTCCCCAGAGAGGGTTGAGAGGGGAGGGGGGGGAGGATTTTTATACACCAGATGTTGAGTTGGAAGAAGACAAATATAATATTATATCTGTGAAAACCGTATGCAAATCAGATCAGTAGTTTTCGTGTTAAAGAAAAAAGTTTGATACAAAATCTGACCCCCTCTTTTGTCCCCTTAGAGGGGTGGGGGGAAAAATTTTTATTTTGAGTTGGAAGAAGATAAATATATCTGCGAAAACCACATTCAAATCGGATCAGTCTTTTTCGTGTGATGCTGGAACAAACATACAGGCAGACAGAAAGAGTGACAGACAGACAGACAGACAAAAAACTAACCACATTTTTGGCTTCTATAGCGATGTAGTAACAAAGGTGTAATTTCGGGTGTCATTTCATATCTTTTATGTACAGAATTTTCATTTCTACAACAGAATACTGTCTTCCTCCCGCACGCGCTTTGGTGACGCCCACTATCGTAATTTTTTAATTTCGCCATAATTTCAAAACCAAACGTCCAATTTTAATCATTCAAAGACCAAATATTATCTACATAAACTGTACTTAGTGATAAAATAATTTATTTTGATAAGGATTAATAGCGTGAATAAAATATATCCGTTTAAATGTAGTCCAAAAAAATTTCAGGATTTTTAAATAAATAAATGGTTATTGTGCCTCACTCGACATAGATAGGTATAGTGTATCGCGGACTTTTTTGTAGATATTTATAAGATCTACAATTACTTAGAACATTTTATGGTTCTATCTTTTATAGTTTAGGCAGCGTACGCAAAATAAGTAACTTTTCTAGCTGATTTTTTACACCTTGCGTCCGAAAAACTCAAATATCTTACGGAACCCTACTTTTTTCCAAAAGAAAATGTAGCCTATGTTCAGCAGAAATAATGTAAGATTCCAATAGCAAAAGAATTTTTCAAATCGGTCAAGTAGTTTCGGAGCCTATTCGACTCAAACAAACAAACAAACAAACAAACAAACAAACAAAAAATCAAATCTTTCCTCTTTATAATAGTAGTGTAGATTATTAGGTATTAATTATTAAAGTACACAGAAATATAATGAATTTGTGACAATTTCAAGTGCCTACCTGTTGCCATTAATGATATCGAGCAAAAAAGGCCGAAAAAATCACGTTTGTTGTGTGGCAGCCCCCCTTAAGAGCATACGCTAACCCTTTTTTTCCATACAAACGTATTCCCCAATTTCCTCCCTGGATAACGCGTCTAGACTCTAGACAAAATATGATTGTTTGATACAATATTGGGATCGGTGAAAGCTATGCCTCTACGTTCGATATTTTTTTAATTTACTAATAATTAAAAAATATATAACCCTTCAAAAATCGCAAAAAATGAATGTTCCGTATCCCGCCAATCAACCGACCATAAAACAAATTTGAAAGATCTTTTAGATAAAATGAAAACGTAGAGGCATAGACTCATCCTTTCTGAAGATATTTAAAAAGTAATTAATTTGATAGGCTTTATTTTGAAGGAGGAATCAGAGGAATACGTTACCTCGATTTTCTGTATCTGTCTCTATCACAATGCACGTGCTAGCGCAGGGTGAAGCGTGATGGCAATAGTTTCTTCGTTCAAATTTTACCGTACCCGCGTTCCCTCTTAAATATTAATATTATTTTGTTTTTAGTATTTGTTGTTATAACTTATAGCGGCAACAGATATACATACCTAATCTGTGAAAATTTCAGAAGTCTAGATATAGCGGTTCTTGAGATACAGCCTGGCAACAGACAGACAGACAGTCTTAGTAATAGGGTCCCGTTCTTACCCTTTGGGTACGGAACCTTAAAAATTAAAAATGAATCCATATACGCGTAACGTTTTAAATCCGTTTTGTCCCGGAAATATATTCTGTTACTGCACAATGTACTTTTTTTGCGCGTAAACTTTCAATCGATTTTGATGAATTTTGGTATGAAGATACTTTGATTCTCGGGAAAGGACAAGAGATACTTTTTATCCCGGAAAATGTACAGTTCCCGCACGATAAACTTTTATGATTTTCGCCTAAAGTCTAAACTATTACCTACATCTATTTTGGTGAAATTTGGTATGGAGCTACTTTGAGTCTCGGGAAAGGACAAGGGATACTTTTTGTCCCGGAAAATGTACCAACAGACAGTTCCCGCACAATACCTAAACTTTTATGATTTTCGCCACCAAAACTATTTAATCTATTTTGATGAAATTTGGCATGAAGATACTAATTTTAATCTTTTTTTTTTCTTATTCAAGTTTGTATACCAATTAGAATTAAATAATCATCGTTAAGACAGGACAACGCCTGTCGGGTCAACTACTACCTATATAATTATAATAATTATTATTAGACTTAAATGTCAAAATCCTGATTAAATTAAAGCTTTATAGTACTTAATCCTTAAATCTCTCCGAGTGCGTAAACTGTACGTTACTGGAAGTCAGCTAATAAAACAGATGTAAGGGCATAATTATTAACATTAATATAATATGTTGAACAATATGTTTACCACACTTGGTCAACCAGCCATGGCGAACGTTGTTTATAATTATTATGATCGAAAATCTAGATTTTTAACTGACTGTGCCAGGGGAGTTATGTTTTCCGAGTGCATATTTGTACAATTAATATAGCTGCTGATATTCCAATAGTACTTATAGTAGAGGTACTTATTCGTAGTAATGTATTGGATTGCATATTAATTTAGAATTTTTTTGAATTTTACTTACACTAGTTGTGGGATTTAATCGTAAGATTTTGTACCATAGAATTATAACTAAAATAATAAACATTACATTCAACATTCATCAGTAAAACAAACAAATTATATGCATAAGTGCTTTTTAATAATTTATTTCAATAAATTAAGTCTTATTGAGTCAACACTCAACAGCAGTATATATTTTTTGGTTTAAATGTGCAAATAAAAAAATATAAACATCGGTAAACAAAATACCACATGAAAATTAAAGGAAAGAACAACAAACCTTATTGGCATACCTGTCGATTTTGGTGTACACCTTGTGTACACCTATGAAACATACGCCAATCGAAACAGAAGATAATTTACAAACAATAAAATATAATATTCTTTGACAAAATGTCGTAAATAATATACTTTCTGAGTTATTTCAGTTTGAAAATGTAAAACCAATGTAAAACAATAACATTTTAGAATAATGAACCTGAAATATTTAAAAAAGTATAACATTTACGGCATTTTGTCAAAGAGAATTTGTTGTTTGTAATCTTTAATTATTTTCTCTATCGATTGACGTATGTTTCATAGGTGTACACGAAAAAATAACATTTTAAGTACTTGAAACTAATTAGGTATGCCCCCGCTCCATACAAAAAGGTTCGAACTCTTTTATCTTTTTGTATTATTTTTGTAGTAGTCATGACTCATGAAATCATGACTGTGTAAGACATATTAAACAGTGAATTATATTAAATTAACTTTATTTTTTAAATAAATAACATGTTGCTTCGAGCCATTAACTTTTCACCTTCTTATATTTTTAAATTAAATAATTGTATTGCACCATGGTGTTCATATATTTACCATCAGATAGTCAATTAAATAAATTAAACACCATAAGAAATAAATGCTAATAAACCATTCCTAAGCTACAAGACAACACAAAACCCGTTTTAAGAGCATACATGCAACCTCCTACACCATCGACTAATTAAAAATAAGCCAGGGGCAGTTTTACTATAAAAGGCCCATGGGCGAGACAATTAAAAGCTCTTTTATGTATATTTAACGATATGAACATAAAATGAATACACAAAACAATAAAATTGTCACTTCAAGTGCAAATAATTATGTTGCCTCCTCAGGGCCTCTATAACGTCCGTGCCTCCTGCCCCTTGTACGCTAACAATAAGGACGGAAAACTAAAGTCTCACATTCTTCTTTCATAGAAGCGTCTTCTTTGTTCATCAATTTTGGTAAGGTAGTATGTTCCTGGGAACAACACATCAATTGAGCCACTAGGTGTGTAGGGTGCCGTGTGATAATTCTCCGTCCTCACTTGCATTTGTTGTGAAAAATCTTCAGGCCTAGCGCATTTCCTCTTGTCTAGCATGGCAACACAATTTTTCAATGAGTTGACGAGTTTCACCAATTTTGAACCTGCACTTACATCCTTGGAAACATTTATGGAGTACATGGTTGAAGCTAGGCCAGATCCATAAGAAAATAGACCAAACTTCTTTCCAGCTAATTGGTCCGCTGATTTGCTCACTAGATATGAAACGAGACCCCCATATAATGAAGGGGTGTACATGTTACCAACATTTGTAGCTATAAATAGTGAGGGCTTTGTTTTTTCTTCAAACAAATCTTTACTGTAGGTCATGAATGCTTTCTCCACATCTCTATCAAAGTATGTGTCTTCTCTCTTGTGGTTGTCAAATTGTGATAGCCCTGGGAACTTCTTCTTTTTCTCATCGGAGGAGGAATTTAAAAAGTCATTAAATGTAACTCTAGCTAAAGATTTCTGCACCAGCTTACAGTAGGGCGAGTGGAACAACATTCCATCTAAGCTCAACAGACCCTTAAAGTTGGGATCGATTTTTCTCATTTTCTTACAGAATAAATTGTAGCAATTATCTAATGCACTGAGGTAGCACTGAATAGAGAGCTTCCCATCCACGAATGGAAATTCGGAGGACAAATCTGGCTTGTAAAAGTCATATGCGTGGGTCATATATGATGCCCTAACACCACAATCGAAGACTAGTGGTGCATCTGGGCCGATCAACATTGCCACTGCGCCAGCACCACCCGTCGGTCGGGCTGGTCCCTTTCCATACACAGCAATGTCTCCAGCAACCACAATCGCTTTTCTGCCATCCCAGGATGAGGACTCCACCCAGTTTATGGCATTGAAGAGAGCAGCAGTACCTCCGTAGCATGCATTTGTTGTGTCAATACCTTCTATGTCTGTGGCACCAGCCTTAGCGAATAGAGTCATAAGAAAAGTCTTAACACTTTTACTCTTGTCTATAATAGTTTCTGTTCCAACTTCGAGCCGGCCAATGTCATGGGGGTTAATATTATTCTTCTCCAGGAGCCTGTGGGCGACGGTGAGGCAGAGAGAGTTTATGTCTTCCCGGTCGGAGCAGAAGCCCATTTTCGTCTGACCCAGGCCGATCGTATATTTGCCCGCGCTGACTTCATCGAATTTTTCCAGTTCCGTTTGATCCACATACTGCGACGGGAAATACAATTCCATGGCAAGTATGCCCACATTTTCAGCTTTGTTGACCATCGTTAACTTTCACGATTGACGTGCACACGAATATTCCTTGTTAAACAACTGTACCGGCCAGCGTCTGAATCAAAACTCAGGTCGGTGAGCGCGCGGCGGCTGGCGGCACGATGACTCGACTGCTAATTAGTTGCTCGTCCGAAGGCAACGTCAGACCTTAACGTAACCGGCACGCAACGATCGTACCATTGACCTAAAGCGGAACGAGTAACCTAACTGGTAACTTTCTTTTCTTACGTGGATTGATATCAATAATTACCTACTATTGTATCGGTTTGAATGATAACTGTAATAGAATTCAAGAAAATTAATGAAATATTTTTAAATATAAATACTTATTCGTATTTATATTATTCTGTTATAATTCTCCAAAAAATTAACTAATAAAGATAACAAGATAACCTCAAAAGTTGACACTTCACAAGTTGACACTCGTTTTGACAATTGACTATTGAGTTCAATTGACAGTGACGTATTTGTCTCGTTTTTGCAATTTTAGCAATATTTTCTTTTGCTCACGAATGGATTACATTACAGCCTTGAAAATTTCTAAAAAGTGTTACGTTACCGATTCTCAACCGATTCTATACCTATTAATGCGACAGTTTTTTATAAATTATATTAAGGTTTAATGCATCATACGGATGCACGGATGATATTGTATCGTTGGCCGTTGCGATAAGATGCGCTTTTTTGGATGATTCAAATCGGGTGTTGTTGCAGTTGCGAATTGCGATCTACGCTATCGATCAGTGATTAGTGATTACCTTGCGCATACTCCAAATTCCTAAGTCATAAACTTTCACTAACGGTCAACAAGAACGGTCAACAAGGTCAGAAAGTTGTGCCACTTGTTCTAGTGGACAAACTCGTTTACATTTTTAACCGACTTCCAAAAACGAGGAGGTTATACGTTCGTCTGTGGATATTTTTTTTTTTTTTTTTTTTTTTTTTTTTGTATGTTCAACGATTACTCCGCCGTTTATGAACCGATTTTCAAATTTTTTCTTTTGTTATAATAGGTTTCACTCCAATTTGGTCCCATTTTGACAAAAGTGGTGATCTGATGATGGGATCCATGAGTAATCGAGGGAACTCCTCAAAATTCAAATGGAAACATATGTTTTTTTTGGTTTCATATGAAGTATTCCAGGCATATGTTACCAAAAAGTAAGATTTTGCACCAGGATTTACTATGGTTCGAAGGTGGTGAACAGAACTCCTTACTCCTTATAGATACATGTTTGGGGGTTTCGGCGTTGTCTTAAGAACTGAAAGCATATACTACTATGCAAATTTAATTAATCATCATCATCATCACCACCATTCCACCATACATCCGTGAGTAATCGAGGGAACTCCTCCAAATTTATATGGAAACTTATAATGATTTCGATTTTATGAGAAGTATCCTAAGCATATGCTACCAAAAAGCAATGTTCAGAAAAGTGGTGACCTGATGATGGGATCCATGAGTAATCGAGGGAACTCCTCAAAATTCAAATGGAAACCTATGTTTTTTTGGTTTCATATGAAGTATTCCAGGCATATGTTACCAAAACTAAAAAGTAAGATTTTGCACCAGGATATACCATGGTTCGAAGTTGGTGAACAGAACTCCTTACTCCTTATAGATACATGTTTGGGCGTTTCGGCGTTGTCTTAAGAACTGAAAGCATATACTACTATGCAAATTTAATTTATCATCATCATCATCACCACCATTCCAACATACATCCGTGAGTAATTGAGGGAACTCCTCCAAATTTATATGGATTTCGATTTTATGAGAAGTATCCTAAGCATGTGCTACCAAAAAGCAAGTATGGGGGTTTCGGAGTTGGTTTAAGAACTGAAAGCATATTATGCTACTATGCAAGTTACATTCATCATCATCATCATCACTACTACCGGTCACCACACCATGAATTATCTAATTATGACCCTATTATTGTTACTTTTAATCGTCTTTAAGAACAAAGCCCGAATTTGTCAAACGATTTAAAAAATTATAATGTTGTTTCAATGTAAATGACTCAATCTTGGTGTTTAGGTTACCAAGTTAGCAATTTGATCATAAGATCTATGAGGTAAGTTATTCTTAAAATTTATAAGGACGATTTTAGTTATATTATTTGAGCATCCATACTAATATCATAAATGCCTCCTCTCGCCCGCGGATCGCCGAGGAGATCGGTCGTGTGCAGTGAATGTCCACGCTTCTATTCTAAATAATACACAGTTCAAGTTACGTTGGACGGCAAGCCATATCGTACGCGTGGCTCGATTGCAACCAATTTAACTAGACCCCAGTTCAAGTTACACCGAACCGGTGGTAGGCACCAGTAGTATCGACGTTCTGAAAGCATTTTTTTAAAATCTATTCAGAAATAAAACAATTTTTATTTATTTTATTTTTATTTGACGGAAAGCGATTCAGTACGTATTCCTCGATCTCCACAATTATAAGAAGACCTCTCGGCTCAAGCGATACTGTACTTCACTTGTTTTTATTACTTGGTAATATTTATTTGCTCGGAATTCGCAAAGCTGCCTAATAACAATGTCAGTAGGAAATTCGCCGCCTAAGGACTGCTGTGTCTCGGAGCCGGACTTATCGACTATTGCGGCCTCCATTCAAAGGAATACTACTTACAGACATGATAAACGAAAGCGTGGTGACGTTATTGAAGATGAATTGAAGGGGTTTATGGATCAAATGAAGACTCTGATGTCCCAAAACATAAGAGACCAAGACCAGAAATTCGAAACACTTCACACTACTATGAAAGAAATTCAGCAGCAAAATACTGAGATCTCCAAATCCCTCGCTTTTATGTCCGAGAAATACGAAGAGATGCGACGCGAATTAGAAAAAAGCGAAGCGGCACGAAAAAAGAATTTAGTTTACATAAATGAACTGGAAGCGCGAATTAACAGTTTGGAAAAGACAAGCCGTAATACAAGTATAGAAATACGAAATTTACCCAGAAAAACCCCAGAAACCAAAGAGGATATCTTAAACCTCGTAAAGAATATTGGATCAGCAATAAATGTCTCCATAGAACCAAACGAGATTAAAGACCTCTTTCGATATGAATCCAAATCCTCTGGAACGCCAATCGTCGTCGAATTTACAACAGTAATGAAAAAGGAGGCTATCATTGGGGCGTCCAAAGAATACAGGAAAACTAATAAGGCTAACTTGTCAACAAAGTCAATCAACGTTCATATTAATCCCCCGGTACCAATATTCATATCCGAAAGTCTTTCGCAAACCACCAAAAAACTATACGCAAAATCGCGTAAATTTGCATCAGAAAACGGATACCAATATTGTTGGACCAAACACGGAAACGTTTTCCTACGAAAAGAAAATGGCGCAAAAGTTCTACGTATCAACAAGGAAGAAGATCTTCTCAGCCTAGCTCAGCCAACCACGAAATGACTAGTTTTAATGTTGTATGTTTTCTATTTATATTACCTTAAACTAAACTTAGTATTAATATTATACTTTACAATTCTTATAATACTACTAATACACATATTATGCATGATCTCACATTACACAAATACAGTCATACATCTTTACTCACTGCCCAACATATCTTACCCAATTCAACTCTGCTCTAACATTTTACCACTAGATAATTATAGAATTCCAATGAACCTACCGGATTTGCACGTAATTGATTCCTCAGACAGCAGTGTATCTGCATGGTTAAATTCAATTATTTTAAATAATCCATTAAAACTAAACATTTACGGTGACTGACATTAATGATTTAAATACCGATCTAGATCTCTTTAGCGTATCAAAGTCGGTTCAAATAGAACCCGAGGATTGCGCGATCTTTCTGAAACCTCATGTTAAAACTCTAAATATTATTACACAGAATATAAGAAGCATATATAGAAATCTTGATGACTTTGCGGTATTCCTAAAAAGACTTAAGGTACCTTGCGATATATTGATTTTCACAGAATGCCGTCTCTCAGATACTAAATTACCACCACAATTAGAAAATTACAACATCCACTATACATCTACAACCCGCAATCAAAATGACGGCGTGGTTATTTATATTTCCAATAATATTGCCCATAATGTCGAACAACTGAACATTGATGATGCCAGTGGTCTGTTTGTAGGTATTGACTGTCATTACGGTATTCTCTGCTTATACAGGTCCCCATCACAACACAATACAGATTCTTTTCTCACCTCTCTTGATACACACTTAAAAAAATTCGCCAAATTTAAAACGATAATTGTAATGGGTGACATTAACATCGATATAAAACCTAATAATACTGATAGACGTAGCGAACAATATCTTAATCTGCTAGCAGAAAACGGTCTATTACCTGCACACCTATTTCCGACCAGAGAATCTAATTGCCTTGATCACGTCATGATAAAAACCAAATTAGAGACACAAACATGCATAATCAATACACATATAACAGATCATCTTCCTGTTCTATTAAGCATAAGTAAAACTATCAATCCCACTAAACTGTCGAAAAGTTTAAATGTAACTAACTATGAGAATGCCTCCAAAGATATTAACGATGGAGATTTCTCATACATTCTAAAAATTAGTGATCCTAACATTGCAGCTGAGAGTTTTGTCTCGCATCTCAGAGATTCGCTAAAATTTAATACACGTGTTAAGAAAATCCCTAACAGAAAACAAATTATTAAACCGTGGATAACACCCGGCATCTTACGATGCATAGCACACCGCGACGCACTCCACAAAAAAGCAAATTCTACTCCTAATGACAATATTATCACAACTACGTACCGCAGATACAGGAACTTCTGTAACGATTTACTTCACCGACTCAAATCCGAGCATCATAAGTCTGAAATAGATAACTGCAAAAACACTAAGCAAACCTGGAATACGATTAAGAAAATCACTAACACTACTAAATGTAAAAACCCCGCTTCAGAGCTACTGAAATTAGACCCGGACGGACATCAGCCATCTATTGATAGAGTAAACTCTTTCTTTGCTTCGATTGGCGGCAAACTCGCTGACGACCTGAAAAAGAAAACAGACCCCCGACTATATGTGAATTGTGAAATCGGATCAGCTCAACGATTGATCGGATCAACCTCTAATTCATTCGTTCTATTTCCCACTGATATTAGAGAGGTGGAAAATCTTATAAATTCTCTAAAAAGTAATTCAGCTACTGGATGGGACGGTATACCTACCCACTTCCTTAAAATGATCTCTAAAAAAATCTCCCCCACTATTACGCATATAGTAAATCTTTGTTTTGAACACGGCGTGTTTCCTGATTGCTTTAAGCGAGCTACTGTTCATCCGATCCACAAAAGTGGAAGCAGAGACTGCGTAGATAACTACCGACCAATTTCAGTTCTCTCTGCTTTGTCAAAAATTATGGAAAAGCTATTGAACACACGCTTAATGAATTATTTATTGCGAGAAAAAATCATATCACAGGCTCAATTTGGCTTTCAACCAAAAAAGTCGACGGAAGACGCTGTCATACGCCTTGTTAACCACCTAGCTACAAAAATGGACAATGGTAAAAAATGCATTGGAATATTTCTAGACTTGGCAAAGGCGTTTGACACGGTGTATACCCCTATTCTTGTCCAAAAGCTTGAGAACATAGGCATAAGAGGACACACTCTTAAAATTTTTAAAAGTTTTCTGACAGGCAGGTCCCAACAAGTAAAAATTGACGATCACCTCAGTACTTACCATTCCCTCTCTTACGGAGTCCCTCAGGGTAGCGTCTTGGGCCCGAGTCTCTTCCTGGTATATATTAACGATCTCTGTAATTACAAACCATCGTGCGGAAATATATACTCTTATGCAGATGACACCGCGCTGATATTTACAGGAGACACTTGGGCCGAAACAAGACGAAACGCTGAGGAAGGACTCAAGCACGTCATAGCTTGGCTCCATAAAAACCTGTTGACGATAAACCTCAAGAAGACAAAATATTTAACTTACTCTATTACAAAAAAAACACAACCCGGACCTACCTTTAACATTAAGGCTCACACCTGTGGAAAAAAATCGCCGTCATCACCTTGCGATTGCCTAACACTGGAAAGAGTCAATGAGATCAAATACCTCGGTATCATGTTGGATAACGCTTTGTCATGGAACGCCCACATAACTCTTCTTTCAGCACGTACACGTAAACTAATTTGGATCTTTAAAACCCTGCGTGAAGTCCTTAAACCTAAACTTCTACAAACTGTTTATTATGCGTTAGCCCAATCTGTATTAAGCTATTGTATCACTGCATGGGGAGGAGCATGTAAATCTAAAGTTATCATAGTAGAACGAGCACAAAGATCAGTCCTCAAAGTAATGCTAAAAAAGCCATTTCGATTTCCAACTGACACCCTCTACCTTGACTCGCAAGTACTGTCGGTCAGAAGGCTTTATATCTTACATGCCATTCTATACAAACACTCTGAACTCAATTATGATCCAACAATCCTGCAAAAACGTAGATCAGACAAAGTCTGTAGTGTATTAAAACATAACTCTGTATTCTTCACTCGACACTTATCATTCATCGCACCATACATATATAACAAAATAAATAGAATACTAAACATATACAACAAAACACGGAATAAATGCAAATCTATTCTGCAAAAATGGCTGTTAAACTTAAACTATAACGAAACCGAGTCTCTTATATCAATTACAAGATGATGCCCGAAAATGTAAAGTATAATATACAATATATGTAATATAAACCCTTTAAATAAACATGCACACACTCACACACACACACACACCCACACGCGCACACACACACCCACACGCGAGCACACACACACCCACACGCGCGCACACACACACTCACACACGCGCACACACACACACACACACACACACACACACACACACACACACACACAACATACACTCACACAATTCTTTTTATCTAATATTATGTATCTGAATAAGTTCTCCTCTAATCTGCGGGTGGAACCTGGAGTCCTGAAATACAGGATATTCCTAGTTTAGGCTCCAGTTCACACGTCTAAATGTCATTGTAATTGTAATCTGTACCATTATCTGTAAGTTGTGTGAAAAATAAACCTTTATTATTATTATTATTATTAATGCGAAAGTGTGTCTGTCTGTCTGTCTATCAGTCTGTCTGTTTGTTACCTCTTCACGCTCGAACCGCTGAACCGATTTTGCTGAAATTTGGCATGGAGATACTTTGAGTCCCGAGAAAGGACATAGGATAGTTTTTATCCCGGAAAAATTTAAAGTTTCCGCGCGATAAACGAATTTTGGCGCAACGAAGTTGCGGGCGTCATCTAGTAATGTTGAGTTGTTTTCATGAGTGATGAGTGTAATGATAGAAAGAAAGTCACTGAACAGAACTTTAGAGCCTTTAAAGACAGGCGTATGAACATTAATTTTATCATTGCTTGATTAACGCCAAGCAATAAGCATATACATACATTAGGTACACAGTGGTATATGCTTGGAGTTGCGAAGTAGTGACATCAGACAATGAGTTCTCATAATATCATGAAAGTGTATCCTGGATTCAAAGTCACTAAGCATAACACATTAGTCTGTGCAGAAAACCAGCTTATAAATCACTTAAAAGAGTGAAATTATTATTTTTAACAAAAAATTAAAACCGACTTCCAGGGTAAAAACAATAATAATTTGTAATGAACAAAAAAGTGTTAAATAATTCTTACTCTTTAAAGTGCCTTATGCATAATTCTCCTAAACCTCAACTATTTCTGTACACAATCTACATTATTTTGAAGTCGGTACCAGTCTTAAATATTAAAAATATTTTGTCATAGAACTCAGTATTCTTATCTGGTACCGTCTTCAAAGTAATGAAGATTGTGTACAGAAATAGTTGAGGTTTAGGAGAATTATGCATAAGGCACTTTAAAGAGTAAGAATTATTTAACACTTTTTTGTTCATTACAAATTATTATTGTTTTTACCCTGGAAGTCGGTTTTAATTTTTTGTTAAAAATAATAATTATGAATAGGTATTTAATGCGCGCGAATTTACCGTACCTTTTTTCTCGGTAGATCGTTTAAGAGCGTTTACGTCGAACGCATAATGTCGAGTTTCATGTAATTCAGTGCAACTTTATTCACACAGAAGCAAGTGCGTCTGTGTGCGTGAGTTGGTTCATTAAAGTCAAATCAAAAGATTTTGATCCGTGCGGAATGCGGATGCAATGTCGATGCGAGTCGGTTTATTATTATTGATTTACCATTACATTTTAGCATACTATTACTACTAATCCTAAATCCACTAATGCATTATGTTGAATGTTTTATGTTACTTTATAAAACATAAAATGAGTGATATGAAATTTTGGGCAAAGTTGTAATTTTAAGTAGGTGCAATAAGGTGATTGTCATAGTGAGACACAATTATTATCAAATGTTTATCATTGTATTAAAATAAAAAAATCGGATTTATATTATTTATTCAAGTGTAACCCTATTAATATTATGTACGCAAAAGCTTGTTTGCATGGATATATTTTGTAACTCTTTCACGCAAAAACCACTGAATGGATTTTAATGGAACTTTACAACAATATAGCTTTAAATACATCAGAATAACACGCAACAATTTATAAAACACTGATCTCTACTATACAAGTACGCTGGATAGCTGATATCCTTTGAAATGACAGCTATTTCTTGTGCCTATTTGAAGCTGAATCAGGGCCCCCATTATTCGGGTAGAGAACTAAATCTGACGTAAAAATAACGTTTGTAAGCCGCCATATTGACGCTGATAGCAGTAATGAGAGTACTTGGAACTAATACTAGAGATGACAACTGTTGTTATTGGTTGTGGTTACGTCAAATTTAGTTCTCTACCCGAATAATGGGGGCGCTGATTCCGCTTCAAATAGGCACAAAAAGCAGGTGTGTATCAGCTATCCAGCGCACTTGTATAATAGAGATCAGTGTTATAAACACATCGTGAAAATCCAAGATGGCCGCCGCCGTAGCCGGCCGGTAGTTGTAAGAAAAATTGTAGATTACACATATTTCTTATAACTACCTCAATATGGATATCAAATGAAAGGACTTGATTGGTAGAGAGGTAAAAAGCGGCCAAGTGCGAGTTGGACTCGCCCATGAAGGGTTCCGCAGCAGCAATAAGGTTTATTTTTATGAAATTAATAGGTGTTTGATTTATTTTTATATTTGAGCCGATTTTATGAAATTTATTAGATTAAGGTTTACCATTTATGACGTATAAACAAAAACTACTAGATCTCGTTCAAACCAATTTTCGTTGGTAGTTTTTATAGTAATCTACATCATATATTTTTTTTAGAATTATCATGCCCCTACTTTAGAAATTAGAGGGGGGGGGGGGACACACATTTTACCAATTTGGAAGAGTCTCTCTCGCAAACTATTCAGGTTAGAAAAAAATGATATCAGAATAGATACAGAGATAAGTCTCCAAAAATCTCAATATGATTTTTGGAGACTTATCCATAGATACCCTACACGCATAGGTTAGATGAAAAAATGTTTTTTTGTTTCAGTTGTACCTATGGGGACCCCTAAAATTTTTAATAATTTTTCCATTTTTGCATCAAAATTTTAATGCGGCTCACAGATTACATCTACTTACCAAGTTTCAATAGTATAGCTCTAATAGTTTCGGAGAAAAGTGGCTGTGACATACGGACGGACAGACGGACAAACAGATAGACAGACACATGACGAATCTATAATGGTTCCGTTTTTTGCCATTTTGGCTACGGAACCCTAAAAAAATGATAATATATTTTATTATTTTGCAACATAACTGAACTGAAAGAAATGCAGGCAGAAATGAGTGTAACTGAAGTGGTATAGAATAATAATTTAAAAATCAAAAGCATAACAGCTTTTCAATAGGTAAACTTTTTTATTTATGTTATCAGCTACATATTCCTTTTTTTCTTTTCAATTTTCATCCACTATTACGGAAATCGGAGGTTTGCATGATTTTTACGCTCTAGGCATTCCACTATAAGCCCAATATAGGATTCTGAAAAAAAAGGGAATTTATTTGATATATTTTATTATGATTTATGACGGCATAGTAAAGAAAAAACTGCCATTAAAATTTAAAATACGTTCAATTCAAGGTACCTTTTCTTAGTGTTGGTTTTAAAGCACACATAACACGTTATTTGTAAGTAATTAATTAAAAAAATTAGTTGAAATAAGGATAACAGTGATAATAGCAACCTTTTAGCCTCTCTTGCCTTTTCCAAGCTTTCCAAATTTTCTACATCTTTGCGCTTTCTTTTCTTTCTTAAAAATATATTCGTTTTGTTTCCCATTAGTTCTGTAATGTAATGTGTTTTAATAGTAAAATTATTTTCCGCCATAAAAATACATACATAAAATGTATTATATTACTTACTAACAAAATAAAATATTTACTTACCAAACAATCAAGATTTTTCGATCACGCTATAAATGTTCACTACTTTAGTATGCGCGACAAAGGTCAACAGAGTTCATGCGCAGCAGGGAGCGATACGTCCACCCTCCAGCAAGCCTCGCGGCGGTCTGATTTCAATTGCTTTGCGCGCAACGATTTATAGTAGTTTTAAAATATTTGTAGAAAAAAAATAACAAAGTATTTGTTGATATTTAAAAAGCATACTTTTAAATAAAGTGTTCTTCTATCATATGAAGCTATTATTATATTGAAATAGATAAGATAAATAGGTAAAAATAAGGTTTTAAATCCTTGATATTTCTCATTCTTTGAATTTAAATTACTTATAGTTAAATACCTAAATGAAATATTTTTTTCTGATAACTATTTGCTTAAGGATCTTGTCAATAGGTTATTATTTTTTTCTAATCAGATCTGTCGCTGGTTTCGTAAATTTGAGGCTTCGAAACTGATACTATAACGGAATTTAAGAAAACCTCTGTTATGGTATCGAGATTTAATGTACAAATACTCTATAAATCGTATTTTTTTCTCTGATAACTATTTAGACAGTGAAATTTCCTATAAAAATAAGTTACCAACATTTTTATAAAGATAAGTGGTTGATGATTTTTTCAAGTTTGAAAAGTACAGTTTTAAGCCAAATTGAGCGTGAAAGGTGTAAACGCTCTTAACAGCTGTCCGTGGTTGGTAAAAATAAATAAAGTTAGATAATTATTTAAATGACTTTATTTTCTTCATAAATCCTCATAAAACTTACAATTAAAATTTTACAATGATACCTACCAATTAAAATTAACTACGTCACATATTCCCTTAACAAAAGCGGTCGCATGCGACCGCGATAACAAAAGAAGATCAAAAGATTTCCAAGAATCTGTGATCGATGGTTTACGTAGACGGTATCTAAATCCTATACGTATTAAATATTCCTATAAACTTAAATAAAACAAAAGCTTTGAAAAGTCAAATAATAAGGGCTTGACGAGGGGTCCAATTTCACAGTTTAAAAAACACTGGATTAAACTATTTCAACAGCTCGCAATCTATTGGGGGTAAATTTATAGAACTTTACGCCCGAAGGGTTAATTCTTGTCTCGAATTTCTGCTTAGGTCCAATATATCTATTCTCTTCTTCTTTAAACAGATCCTGAAAAATATAAAAGGTTTAACTATCTATACATAATTACATTATACATACCTACTTACCTAGATGGATAATAATTGTGGTTCAAATTATATTGCCAGATAATATGAAGTTTTACTTATTATTTGATAAGTTCCATTTGCAGATTTTTTGTCATTCAGAAACTTTTATAATTTTTTGAGTTTTAGCTCCTCAAACTGGACCTTTTGCAGGTCGCGTCGCTTATTTCAAGATATTTTATGGCTAAATTGATAGTTTACTACTTTGTCCCAAGTCAACCTTGTAATATCAACAGCAATCACCAATATTAACTTACTTGAACTTTGTAGCCCTGTTTCTTTATTTTCATGTCATCAAACGTTACACTCACTGAATGCGGGGCGCCATCATCCCTTTGATTCACAAATGCGACCGCGTACGACCCATCAAAAAGCTCGCGAGTCCAGATCTATAAAGATTATTTTTTCATTAATAAATAATAATATATATTATGCACCAATTACCAAACATGATCAATTCTCCTTTGACAGGGGTGGCCCCAACTTTATTAGACCTAAGATCTACTTTATCCTGTGCGATCTACCAAGTTCATACTTCTCGAAATCTTAAATGAATCAGCATATTACAAAGTTTATCTTATTGGTCTAGTAGTCTGGTCTAATCATTAATTATATTTTTCGCCTGGCCACGATCGACTGGGTTAACAGTCGCGATCGACCAGTCGATCGCGATCGACCGGTTGGCCACCCGTCCTATGAAAACAAAATATAAATCATGGAGTGAATGAACATCCTAAGAAAATAATTACAATTTTTAGGGTTCCGTACCCAAAGGGTAAAAACGGGACCCTATTACTAAGACTTCGTTGTCTGTCCGTCTGTCCAACAGCTGTCCGTCCGTCTGTCTGTCTGTCTCCAGGCTGTAACTCAAGAACCGCTATAGCTATACATCTGAAATTTTCAAGGATTGTGTATATCTGTTGCCGCTATAACAACAAATACTGAAAATAAAACAAAGCTTTTAAGGGGGGCTCCCATACAAGAAACGTGATTTAATTGTAAGTATGCTTTATTATAACAAGCACAAAGTGTAACATGATATTATTAAAATATAATTAAAAAATAAAACGTTCATATAATATTATAATTTGATTATATTTTTGATGATGTTAAATTATTATTATTATTAGTACGTACTAAAAATATAATATAATTATTAATTACTTAGCTGATTTTGCAGCTAAAATATTTTAACGAATGACGTCTGGGAAATAGTTTTTATGAGAATTGAGATTAACAGCCTTATTCATAAACGTTAATTAAATTTAAGCAACACTTTAAATAATATTTAACAAGAAATTGTATTCATAAACGCTATTTAGAGTTAAACATCTACTAAGGGCGACTTTTACCAAGCGGTTAAACATGTTTAAAAAAGAATATTAATGAGTTTATTTGAGTTTCTTTTTGATGATATTGATGATGACGACGAAGAAATTATTGTCAACTAGGTATATGAACATAACTTGAGACGTCAGGGATATTGAGGCAAGATCAAATTTGTTTGAAACCCTGACGCAGAAAAAGTTCTTTCGAAGATTTCGCCAAAAAGACGACGATGATTTTGCTATCTAGATTATTGTTTAAAACGGAAAAGTTACGGGGGCCACTTTTTATATCACTCATAATTATTTGTCGATTACTCTATTAACAGAACACCTGCGGGCCGCGTCTGACCCATTGATAGAAAACTCGTTTTACGCAAAAAAACAAACCGAATTTCGTCAAGCAACCATGAAATACCATTATTTGTAACGATACTGCTCAAATGTTTATATACTGTATTATCTATGGCTCAAATCGTGAAATGGAACGCACAAGACATAATGCAGCAACACTCCAAAATGCGTTTAGTTAATTTCAAACTTCAACATCGTGGTGCAAGACAAACCTAAACAAGTTTAAATTAAGCGTGTTTACAAATGAAAACATATTTAACTAAATGCGTTTTAACTTATTTTAAATAAGGTTTGGTAAAAGCCGCCCTTAATCTGTTGCTTAAATTGCTGTCACATTAAACAGCCTCACACCCTTGTTTAAGAGCTTAAATAGCAAAATGGCGGCCTATCAAACAGCTGATGTTGTAGCGAGAATGGTCATGAGCATGTACTAACAGTCATTGTAATTTGTACGATTGTGCGTTTTTTTGTTACAAAGAGTCTTTTTGATTTTATTGATTTTACGATGGCCTTTTTATTTGATTTTGGTGAAGATATTATGTGTACTGTGTACATGACTTCGAGCGGGATATGTTGGATGTACATTAATTTAATCGCCGTAGGGTGAAAGTTTATAAAGCAAAGCTTGGGTCCCATGGTTGTATGTGATGATGCAGAATTTAGAAAAGTACAGATTTTTCAAATAAAAATAATATGTAAGTCGGAAATAATCTAAGATCTTGCGAAGGACGAAATTGTTGTTGAATCCAGTTCGAAGATAGGTTTCTTTTAATTATGATGTCCATGTTTAATATAAATTATTTATTTCAACTACTTTTTTACTTTGAAACCTGTGATAAAAGTGAAATCGACGAACGAATTGGAAGTGTCCGATGCCCGCTAAAATACCGTTGTCGGCATAATATAGAGTACTAGGTATTGCCCAACTTAGGGAACAGTGCAAGTTTCATCAAAATCGGTTCAGTAGTTTGGAGATAGGGAGTTTTGATTCTCAATTATTTACAATTTTGAAGTCGGTTTTATCTTTTTAAATTACAGTTATAAAAAGATACTCGTAAAACCTACTTCAAAATTGTAATTGTAATTAAGAATTAAAATTACGTATCCCAAAAAACAACTGAACCGATTTTGAAGAAACTTACAGTATTCCCTATGTTGAACCATACCTTGTACAACAAAAAAAGAACTACTCAAATCGGACTTGTACTTCCGGAGATATGCGAACGCAAACATAAAAACATACAAACATACACTTTTGAAATTTGGCACATTTGTTCAGACGCGTTCTTTACATGGTAGAGCCATGCTTCGGCACGGATGGTCCGGCTCGACCGAAGAAATACCACGGGCTCACAGAAAACCGGCGTGAAACAGCGCTTGCGCTGTGTTTCGGCGAGTGAGTGAGTTTACCGGAGGCCCAATTCCCTACTCTATTCCCTTCCCTACCCACCCTATTCCCTTCCGTACCCTCTTCTACCCTATAAACGACCAATAGCGGCACGCTAGCCACTTCCTTCTAAAATACCACTAGCGGCATACTAGCGATTTCCTCCTTACAGCGCTTTCACACGAGACACGACACGAGACGATTTAGGAACTGCACGACAGACGTCACACAGGCTGTCGTTTCCACGTTTTCACACGAGCGACGATTTCGTGACGACACCGCAGCCACCACAGATTAGAGATTTCTGCTGCGACGACACCACTTATAGCTGACTTACACGTAATATGGCTGGCTTACACGTATTAGTTGATAAGTAGTTGACTAAATTTTAACTTATTTTAAGTTGTTAATTGCATGTAAACACAAAATTTAGTAGCAAGTTAAAATTATAAATTATTAAATAAATAAAACACTTCTTTCTTCCTGACTTTTTATTTCAAAATTTTCAAACTCCGGCTCCAAAATACTGCAGACTAAGCGCCACGCATTTTTCCTCATTATTTTATCTTTATAATATGTTCACTACTTTTGTCCCATAAACACGAATTATTTTCCACTACCTCTATTAAGGTATAAATATAATAATATTTAAACTTCCATTATTAGCAGCACACCGCCATACAAATTTTAAATTTCAAAACAAAATTAAAAGTAAACAAATGACCCACAGATAACTGTCATAATATCTTTGTAAATTTTTTATCTATGCTAAAAAACGTGACGACATAGCGGATTGTCGTCTCAAAAACGTGTGTCGTGCTGTGCCGTGTGAAAACGGTACATAGAAATGTATGGCGCGCTGAATCGTCGTCGTGTCGTGTCGTGTCTCGTGTGAAAACGCTCTTATTATGTCAACAACGATATTTTAGCCTATTTTAGCGGGCATCGCTAAACGACCGCTAGCGGCACGTTAGACATTTCCGAACGAATTACGAAACGAAATCGAAGCGACAAGATTGACAGCACACTGACACTTGACACTGAGAGAACAAAACTTTTTTTTTAAATGGCTTTACTATTTGACGTCGTCATGCATACAGCCAGATTCCTACCATTTCTACCAAAAAATTGCTGTAGTAAAAAAAGTTATGTGATGTTTAGTTAAACAACTTTTAAATAATGTTTATGAATACAAAATTTTTAATCATTTCTTAGGGCTTAATCAACTAATTAGTTAAATCATGCTTAAGTCGCTGATTAACAACTTTTTATGAATAACGCTGTAAGAAATTAATTGAATATAATCATTTTGTTAATTAGTACTTTACGATGGTGAAAATAATTATAATATTAAAGTCGAAAAAATTACCTCAATTTTCTTTTCCTTCCACACCCTGAGGCCTTGTTTACCCATAACGTCTTGGTCGATAGCAATTATCTCTTTGTTCAGTAGGATCTCCTTAAATTCTGGTCTAATGGTGGCCAAATCCACACTAATTAGTAATGGTGCAGCCAAGATGGACCATATAGCCATCTGCACTCTTGCTTGGTCCAGGGACAGACCAAAATTGCCAATGATGAGCTGAAATAATATGATCGACTTTTTCGGTCTTACCACAAAAGATTTAAACATCTGTTGAACAGTTGTTTTGACACCATCTTGTACTGATTTTTTTTCTAATCAACTGTTCAACAGGTGTTTAAATCTTTTGTGGTAAGACCGTTTATTTTTCTATTTTACTTAAGTATCTAAATGTATGTAAGAGTGCCATGCTTCGACTAAAATCGAGCGAAGATTAGATACATGGTCTCGTAGAAAACCAGCATGAAAACCTTACCATATCTGGATCATTCCATCGTCCTGGGCCAGCGTAGTGTGCGAAGTCAGCCTGGTTATCTCCAAACCAGTTCATAATGTTGGTGAGAGATCTCCAAGAGTCCTGAATGTCATCGTAGTTCCGCCAGAGATTGCAGTGCTTGGCGATTGAGGCATAATCGGGCTGAAAGGAGATATTATTATTCTATAGTCTAAAGCTGTGTTTTTCAACCTTTCTGATGATGAAAATTGGTATGAAAAACTATTTCGATTGCGTGAACCCCCAGGGGGTCGCGACTCACAGGTTGAAAAATACTTTCTGTGACTCGGAATTCCATACGTTAATAATTATTGTAGTGTTGTGCTTCATTGTTCGTTTTGATTTTGAGTAACAGTCACATGACAGATAATATAATTTAAAGACTACTATTGTAACCAGGTAAACAGAACTTATTTCTACTACGTTTATTGTTACTTGTAATAAACCATATGAACGTAATTCGCTATTTTGTTTTCTAAACGATAGAAGCTTACTTTTTTCTGGTAAGCAGGCCAACTGCAGGAGTAGACTATAGGCCGTCCAGTCTTGTTCATCAATTTACCGAACTCTGGGTAACCTGAAATCATAATACGGTATTGTATTTAGACTCTAGACTCTAGTCTACTTTCAAATTCTTACATAATATTAAATCGATTTAGAAAACCTTTAAATAATAAGATGCAAGTGTTTCCCTAATAACGTAATGTTAACGCTTAACAACTTAGGAGGATAAAATAATAATAATATGAAGAATTTTATTACAATAAAATTTATATATTTTATATTGTGAGAATGGGGTTTAAGTTACTTCAAAGTTCAAACTCTTCAAAGTAAAATATGTCATTGACCTCGTGAGATTCTTAAAGTATTTTAGTTCAAGTCCTTTTGCATTAAAAACCATTCAAAGGGCAATCACTTATTTTTTAAATAGCATCCAATGTTATAATTAATTCGTTACCATGCTTACACCATACCATTCTGGTACCTACTACCAAACTATTATGCCCAGTATAAAAACACTAGTGACTAGACAGTAAATAATAGTTCTACGGACCGCAGTCCACACTGACATCCGAATCATAAAATTATAATTATTCTGACTAAATTGCCGCTCTAACATTGCAGTTATTCGCTAAAATAAAATAAATAATATAAAATCACTAAAAAATAAATTGATATAATATCCATATTCCATGTGCAGATATTATACATTCTCTAAAATAAGATAATTATGTAGATATTATAAAACTTAGTTTTTAAGAGCTATTGCTATAAACAGCATTATACGTAACGTTTTTTACAGGCGCGCATTGTCATTTATTTAACTTTTAAGTTTTACCGATAGGTACTATTATTTATTCTGTGGTTTTACACTTGAATTTTAACGCCAGTTTCAAATTGAATAAAATTAGTGTACCTACATCACTTCCTTTTAACCATCTATTGAACAACCTTACGCTAGTTTTATTAAACAAACATTAACAAACATCATCGCAATTTACCTGTGTCCATCTTCTCCGTTTCCACATTACAGCCGTCTAGCTTGACATAGTCCACATCCCAGTTGGCGAAGGTCTCCACGTCTACTTCCTCATGGCCAAGCACGCCAGGGTAGCCCGCGCAGGTCAGGTTTCCGTAGTCTTCGTACAGCGCGAACTTCATGCCTTTGTTGTGGAGCTGGAATAAAACTGAATGCAGCTAACTTCTGACAATTGTATTTTGTTGGAAGTTGGAAAAATGAGGATTGGTTATTGTTAAAAGTCGTGTCATTGTTAAAGAGGGTAAAATAGGTACCATATAGTAGGCAACATCTTGCCTACATTGTTTGTTGCGTTTATGGCGCAAGATATCCTTTTCCGCAAATCAAAGTATCTATACTTACCAAATTTCATCTAAATCAGTTCAGTGGTTTAAGTGTTAAGAGCTATAAACGAGCGGACTGACAAACAGTAGTTACACCAAACGAACCAACACGTTTTTTAGTTAAGTATAGTATGTATGGATTTTTATGTAGACAAATTATACTGTAAGTCCATGTCATATTATTGTACACACATAATCAGCAATCGCTTTCATGCCATTCGGGAATCTCTCCTTGTTTGGCACCAGACGGCCATGTTCGTCTCTCTCCCTCTCGAGCCAGCAGTCGTCGATGCCCACGTAGTTGTAGCCAGCTTGGAGATAACCGTCCTTCACCATGATGTCAGCTGTACGAGTTATTAGGCCTTCACTGGAAAATAAACATAACATATTATAATATTCGATATTTTTAAATGACCCATGATGTCAAAATACTTCAATAAAAAAAATTAAGGCTCTTAGTAACCACCATAGCCATAGCCACCGTCATACACACAGACACGTCAAATTTTCTGTTTGAAATAAGACCCCCAGGGGGTCATGAACCACAGTTTGAAAAGCGCTGTCTTATAAAATTAAAACGTAAATATTATAACTATAAATAATTATTATTATTGAAAATCGAACACACACGCCATTAAGTATTAGGGTTCCTTACCCAAAGCGTAAAAACGGGATCCTATTACTGACTTCGTTGTCTGTGCGTCTGTCTGTATGTCAGTCTCCAGGCTGTATCTCTCTCTGAAAAAAAATATCGCACTTGGCCGATATTTTTTTAATTCCGGATAATATTGTCCTCTGCTTACCTTATACATTCATTTGGATACTTCTGGCAATCGATGATACACCGGAATCTCTGCCAGGTAAGCCAGCCCATGGGCGGAGTCAGAGCCAACCCGTTGTCCAGGGCTAATACTGGAAAATAGCTGCATGCGAACACACTCAGAATTACCTAGAAGAAAAACCAGAAATAATGCTTACCTACTTAGTACTTACTTACTATTAATAATTATTAAATAATCTTACTCAAGTTATGAAAATGTAACTATGTCTTTAATTTTAAAACCATGTTGTTAGGCTTATTCTTTCTAATAATATTTTGTTTCGAATGAAATAATAACGACTTTTATTTACTATTAAAATACCTTTAAATCCATATTGAGAGTAGCGCTGGCCTGGCTTACTCTAATTTACTTATTAGGTACTTAATTATTATTATTTACTCTAACTCTAATTATATTTACTTAAACATGTCTTCAGCTCCAAGTTAGTTCAATAATTAAGCGACGTCAATCGATAGCAGACAATATTATTTAAGTATGATGTTGTTATCACAACAATGTGAGATAAGTATAACGGACTCGTTAAAGTATAACGCCGACTGTACACTATCCGCAAAATATTCTGGGAATTATGATACTTGCTTGTATTTAATATTTTTCCTTGCATTAGAAAAGTGATAACAAAACGTAGGCGAATAGCGAAACTACGTCATTAGTCGATTTATGGGAGTTACGACGAGTCGACGACGACGTGTCAAGCCATAATAAGGGTTAGCCGTTAGTGCAAGTTTTTTTCGATCATACGCTGCATCGAGCGCGTAAACGCGAATTTATATGGGATCAAAGCAACGCCATCTACTGGCGCTATATTGAAAATAACGTCCTTTTTAGGGTTCCGTAGCCATAAAATGGCAAAAAAGGAACCCTTATAGATTCGTCATGTCTGTCTGTCTGTCTGTCTGTCCGTCCGTCCGTCCGTCCGTCACAGCCACTTTTCTCCGAAACTATTAGAGCTATACTATTGAAACTTGGTAAGTAGATGTAGTCTGTGAACCGCATTAAGATTTTGATGCAAAAATGGAAAAATTATTAAAAATTTTAGGGGTCCCCATAGGTACAACTGAAACAAAAAAATTTTTTTTCATCTAACCTATGCGTGTGGGGTATCTATGGATAAGTCTCCAAAAATCTTATTGAGGTTTCTCATATCATTTTTTTCTAACCTGAATAGTTTGCGCTCTTGTCCGTCCGTCCGTCCGTCCGTCCGTCCGTCCGTCCGTCCGTCCGTCCGTCCGTCCGTCCGTCCGTCCGTCCGTCCGTCCGTCCGTCCGTCCGTCCGTATGTCACAGCCACTTTTCTCCGAAACTATTAGAGCTATACTATCGAAACTTGGTAAGTAGATGTAGTCTGTGAACCGCATTAAGATTTTGATGCAAAAATGGAAAAAATATTAAAAATTTTAGGGGTTCCCATAGGTACAACTGAAACAAAAAAATTTTTTTTCATCTAACCTATGCGTGTGTGGTATCTATGGATAAGTCTCCAAAAATCTGAATGAGGTTTCTCATATCATTTTTTTCTAACCTGACTTGGTTGGCTGTCAAAATTTGGACCAATCACAGAGCCGAACCGCGTCTTGAGACCGGGTCGCATCTTAAGTACTGACTATTTATATACGGGCCTTAGTAGTCAGCTTTATGGACGTTTTTAACTTTAACTTGATGTAACCCGACCAAATAATATGAGGTCCACCATCTATTAATTGATTTCTCTGTATATTGTGCAGTCTACAGTGTAGCCATACATACATACGCGTAGCTATCTTAATTTAATGTAATTTGCACGCAAACAATGCGTTTTCGTAATAAACGGAATGTGCAAGAATTTGGTGCATCCTTGGGCCCACATAGTACTGCAGATAAGCAAATGCACAGAGTTCCGTAATAAGTAAAAAATACTTTACGAGTTCCTCTTTGCACTTAAAACTTATAACTGGTACAAAAAAAATATTACTAACTAGATATAAACTACGTACGTAACCTACGTTACAGTACTTCTCTTTATGTATCATAATTTAATGTTACATATTATTTTAATCTACATCTACACTAATATTAAAAAGAGGAAAGATTTGATTTTTTGTTTGTTTGAATTGAATAGGCTCCGAAACTACTGGACCGATTTTAAAAATTCTTTTACTATTGGAATCCTACATTATTTCTGCTGAACATATTCTAAATTTTATTTTGGAAAAAAATAGGGTTCCGTAAGATATTTGGGTTTTTCGGACGCAAGGTGTAAAAAATCAACTAGAAAAGTCACTTATTTTGCGTATAGGTACGCTGCCTAAACTATAAAAGATAGAACCATAAAATTATAGTCCAGTTATTACGTCGGAAAAAATAGGGTTAGAAATGCATGTGAACCAAGACAGCCAAATTTTGGATATTATGTGGGAGATAGCTAGAAAAGCTTAAGTTCAAATTGTCGACCAAAATTACCTTGTGGGTTTTCCGCCATCTTGAAAAAAGGGTTAAATTCAGTTTTTTCATCATAACTCAATTCCCCGTCGAGATAAGAAAATTTTATGAAGTACTTTTTTGTTGCTCTATGTACGATCTACAAATAAGATCTCATACATTTTTCACGTATCGATCATCGTTGTCGAGATATTGATATCGAAACCACAAGTTTTGGGAGAAAAAATTGTTTTTCGCTATTTTCTTTTTTCTCGTGAAAGATATCGAAAAATGTCTGGTATAAAACTTGTAGACCGTGTTTATACCTACAAATTCATTTTTTTATTATTAATTTCCAATAAACATTAAGACCTCTAGCGCGTCGCAAAGTCAGTAAGACTGTGCCCGGTTTCGATTTAGCCGCTCGCACGGTTGTATCTACACTTAAATAAATAAACAAGTGCGAGTTGGACTCGCCCATGGAGGGTTCCGCAGCAGCAATAAGGTTAATTTTTATGAAATTATATTATTTTTGATTTATTTTTATATTTCAGTCGATTTAATGAAATTTAGATTAAGGTTTACTATTTATGACGTATAAAAAAAACTACTAGCTAGATCTCGTTCAAACCAATTTTCGTTGGTAGTTTTTATAGTAATATACATCATATATTTTTTTTAGAATTATCATGCCTCTACTTTAGAAATTAGAGGGGGGGGGGACACAAATTTTTCCACTTTGGAAGAGTCTCTCTCGCAAACTATTCAGGTTAGAAAAAAATGATATGAGAAACCTCAATATGATTTTTGGAGACCTATCCATAGATACCACACACGCATAGGTTAGATGAAAAAAAATTTTTTTTGTTTCATTAAGGTTTACTATTTATGACGTATAAAAAAAACTACTGGCTAGATCTCGTTCAAACCAATTTTCGTTGGTAGTTTTTATAGTAATATACATCATATATTTTTTTTAGAATTATCATGCCTCTACTTTAGAAATTAGAGGGGGGGGGACACAAATTTTTCCACTTTGGAAGAGTCTCTCTCGCAAACTATTCAGGTTAGAAAAAAATGATTTGAGAAACCTCAATATGATTTTTGGAGACCTATCCATAGATACCACACACGCATAGGTTAGATGAAAAAAAAATTTTTTTGTTTCATTAAGGTTTACTATTTATGACGTATAAAAAAAACTACTGGCTAGATCTCGTTCAAACCAATTTTCGTTGGTAGTTTTTATAATAATATATATCATATATGTTTTTTAGAATTATCATGCCTCTACTTTAGAAATTAGAGGGGGGGGGACACACATTTTTCCACTTTGGAAGAGTCTCTCTCGCAAACTATTCAGGTTAGAAAAAAATGATATGAGAAACCTCAATATGATTTTTGGAGACCTATCCATAGATACCACACACGCATAGGTTAGATGAAAAAATTTTTTTTTTGTTTCAGTTGTACCTATGGGGACCCCTAAAATTTTTAATATTTTTTCCATTTTTGCATCAAAATCTTAATGCGGTTCACAGACTACATCTACTTACCAAGTTTCAATAGTATAGCTCTAATAGTTTCGGAGAAAAGTGGCTGTGACATACGGACGGACGGACAGACAGACAGACAGACAGACAGACAGACAGACAGACAGACAGACAGACATGACGAATCTATAAGGGTTCCTTTTTTGCCATTTTGGCTACGGAACCCTAAAAACCGGCCAAGTGCGTGTCGGGTCACGCGCAATATAGGCTTCCGTAGTATCGCTAGTTTTTGAAAATTTTTGTATGGGCAATGAATGTACATATTTTATAACATGTTTTACACTACTAAGAATATCATCTCAGTTACTTTCAAAGGAATTTGAACGAAAAGTTCCTTTATACTTAGCCGAATAAATTTTTTTTAGTTGATCGACTATTACTCAATAACTTATGAAGTCTTCTTAGCCGTGAAAGTTTTCCCTTTAAATTCAGCATATTTCCTACTCCCGTGAATTTTTTCACATTTCTGGACTCTAAGGATTTTTTCCACTTTAAAACTTAATATTTCACAAATGGATCCCTAAATCGGAAAATAATTTATGAACAGTCATAATATTTTTAAAAAACCTATCCAACGACATCCCACACGATGAGGTGGGCGCGAAAAAAAATTCAACCCCGCTTGATGTGTAGGGGAGGTACCATAAAAATATATTTTTTAAATGTTTTATGTACCATTTTGTCGGCATTATTAATATTATGTGTATTCATGCCAAGTTACAGCTTTATAGGTCATATAGTCTCTGAGCAAAACCGCGGACAGACAGACAGACAGACGGACAGACGGACAGACGGATAGACGGACAGACGGACAGACGGACGGACAGACCGAAACTATAAGGTCTCCAGGCTGTAACTCAAGAACGTAATATCTAGAGAGTTGAAATTTTCACAGATTATGTATTTCTGTTGCCGCTATAATAACAAATACTAAAAACAAAATAAATTAAATATTTAAGGGGGGCTACCATACAATAAACTTGATTTTTTAAACATTTTTTGCTCGGTATCAATGATGACAACAGGTAGCTACTTGAAATGTACATAAAATACTCAGCTGTATTTAAACTTTAATAATTAATAATAAAATTTAAATAAAATAAATAATTAAGGGGGGCTCCCATTCAAAAAACACATTTTTTTAAATATTTTTGCTCTATATTGGTACGGAACCCTTCGTGCGCGAGTCCAACTCGCACTTGGCCGATTTATTTTCGTACGGCATAGTGTCGCAACTCGATTATCTCGACGCAGAACCCAGTTAAGATGAAAAAACTGAATTTAACCCTTTTTTCAAGATGGCGGAAAACCCACAAGGTTATTTTGGTCGACAATTTGAACTTAAGCTTTTCTAGCCATCTTCCACATAATAATAATAATAGCTCCCACACCGGTTTCGGTGACGGTGGCCGGTTTCATTGAAACCATGCCAGCTACGCAGGAGTAATTTTATAGTGCCCAAGTGTGTGCGCAGTACACAAGAGCACTCTCTATTCCTTTACTCTCATAACCCAGTGGGACGGCAAACCGACACGACCGGCGAGAGATCAGGCGCAGAACCGACTTTTTACATGCCCATCCGACGCATGGATCATCTTACTTGTCAGACAATCAGGTGATCAGCCTGCATTGTCCTAACCAAACTTGGAAATAAGTAATAACATGTTTCCAACGCGGGAATCGAACCCACGACCTCCGAGTCAAGAGCCGCGCTCTATACCACTAGACCACGGAGGCGTTGTCCTCCCACATAATATCCAAAATTTGGCTGTCTTGGTTCACATGCATTTCCAAATGTATATAATGATTGGAGTATTAAGTAATTGTAGATCTTATGAATATCTACAAAAAAGTCCGCGACACACTATACCTATCTATGTCGAGTGAGGCACAAGAACCATTTTTAGGGTACGGAACCCTATTACTCAAACTTCGATGTCTGTCCGTCTGTCTGTCTGTCTCCAGGCTGTAACTCAAGAACCGCTATAGTTAAGACTTCTGAAATTTTCACAGATTATGTATTTCTGGTGCCGCTACAACAACAAATACTAAAAACAAAATAAAGATAATATTTAAGGGGGGCTCCCAATTCCCATACAACAAACGTTATTTTTTTAGTCTTTTTGGCTCGTAATCCATAATGGCAGCATATATAGGCACTTGAAATTTTCACTAAATCCTTAATTATATGTGTACTTTAATATTAAATAATAAAATTAAAATAAAATAAATAATTAAGGGGGGCTCCCATACAAAAAACACAATTTTTCCCTATTTTCACTCTATAATGGTATGGAACCCTTCGTGCGCGAGTCCGACTCGCACTTGGCCCATTATTTAATTTAAAAATCTTGAAATTCTTTTTGGACTACATTTAAACTTGTTTATTTTACTCATGCTATTAATCCTTATCAAAAAAAAATTCATCACTAAGTACAGTAGTAGATAAAATTTGGTCTTTGAATGATTGGGCGACATTAAAATATTACGATGGGCGTCACCAGGCGGGGGTGCGCGTGCGGGAGGAAGACAATCTGTGCAGTGTGCAGCCTGCGTATAATGACTGCGTCATCGATGTTAGTGTCGGAGTCTGTGAATTGACCTGGGAATCATTCTGCTGACCGAGTCTCTCCTGGGTAGGCTTTTGGCAGCGGCTGACATCCACGCGGGCAGAGCCGCGGGCGACCGCTAGTTATTTAATAAATACATTTAAATTAGAATAGTTTGTCTTTGTACCTAAGCTATGTCACGAATCATATTAAGGGTGAATTGCACCAGAAGCGTAGTTAAAATTAAGGTTATGGTTATCGTCAAATATGGCGACTTGCTAGGGATTTGGCAGTTCATTTCACATTTTGTTATGTTAAAGTTAAAGTTAAGTATAGTTAAAGTAGGTTTATGCAACTCACTCTAAAATAGGGAGTGTTAACTGTTAGGTATTTGTTCTGTTTTAATGTAATTAAGATTTAAATCAATAAACCACGTTGCTACTTTAAAACTGCAGGCAACTATAATAAATTACTATTGAGTAAACCAATACATTCTGACTTATAAATCTTATAACACCATTATCCCTGCGTTCCATTTGATATTAATATTTAAAAACGATGAAAACGCTCAAAAAGCCTCCTATTTTGAGCGTTTTGATCGTTTTTAACGTCAAATGGAACGCGGGGTATTTATTAAAATCTCAGAACAGGAAAATAAAAAATAAACAGTAAAAAATCGGGTTAGGTGTATATTTTGGTTATTACAAATACAAAAAAATATCTACAGCCGAACATAATATTATAACCTCCTCCTTTTTGGAATCTGTTAAAATAACAAGTAGTTCATTTAACTGCTTATGAAAAATATTTAGAACTTTCGCGAAGGTTGGTGTTAAGTACGGCTGTTTAAGCGTAGCGTAGCGATTACGAGATATTTCAGAGATGACACCGCGGACCCCCATACATAATATACTCGCGAACCCCCAGAGGTCCGCGGACCACAGGTTGAGAAACACTACGGTGTATAAACTTATTAAGGGCCCGGGTTACCCTCGAAATTTTTTTTAAAAAATAAAAAATATTTTTTAAAGTTTAAATATTTTGTAGTAAATTTACTATTTATTTATATATTTTTTAGTGTTTTTGTCTATTTTTTGGTGTTTAAATATTTAGTAGTAAATTTACTAAAAAATATTTAAACACAAAAATTTTTTTTTTAGTATTTAAATATTTTGTAAAAAAAATTTGTTCAGGACCCTAGGTAATTACTATCTTAAGCTGAAAAATAACTCAAACATGTTAAATATTTTCGCATGAGAAAATGATTTTGGTATTAAGAATGTATGAAAATTTCGAGGGTAACCCGGGCCCTTAATGCTTTGTTGTATTGTGAAATCCCAACCAAATTGATTTTCTACCATAAATATCTAAGTATAAAAAATATGGCAACACTCTACCGTCCAGGGCTACCAGCCTAAGGTTTTCCCCCTAAATTTAGGGCGTTTTACATTTTTAGTTGTAAGTAGGTACTTGAAAAGATTTTTCAACCATTTTTCACTTAAGACTTCAATAAATAAAGATTTAAGAATAATCAAATCCACCCAATCATTTACAATGTCCACAATAGAAATTTGCTTTGAATTGCTTAACCTTAAAATGGTTTGTTTGCTTACCAATTCTAAAGTCAATAAATAACAATAAAATAATTTTACAAGCGACTGCGAATTACGTTCTAATTTCTAAGATTTTTTCCATTATTGGGATGAATTTAGTAGAATTTAAATTACATTTTGGGTTAAATATTTCAGGAATTGGTAACACTGCAACCGTCACCGCTACCAAACATAAACAAAGCAAACTCCATTGAGGTAATAATCAGGGGTGGTCAGCTCCCTACTATAGCCAATCATGAAACGGGGGCCAGACCTGGGATGCCAATGTAAAAATATTTTAAAAATCATAATTTTTTCAACTGGGCACCCCAATGAGTACGTAGTATAGTAGAATATTCTGTGTAATTTTGTCACAAGGAAAATGTCTGCCATTGACTTTGCTTTTTGTTGTAATTCCGTTCTTTTGTAATTATTCCAATAACTAAACTGTGCTTGCCAATTTACATTGAGTTAGGATTCGGTTCCTCCGTGTTTTGTGCTTCTCTCCGTGCTTTAGTGCTGTGAAAATTGTGTGATAGTGACTTTGCATTTGATGTGAACATTTAAGTTATAAATTCGTGTAAATAAGGTTTTAATACTGAAAGGGGTAAGACCAATAATTTGGTATGGAGGTGCTTTTGAGTCCCGGGAAAGGACATAGCATAATATTCAGGATTCCGAATCCATAAATTTATAACCTATTTTTCTTCTTCTCCTTCTTTAATCTTCTTCTCCTTCTTTTTTTAAAACTGGCTACTTAGTGAATCGCCAATGTCTTAACCCTAATCACTGTTAGAACTTTATAAGCTTAAATTCACCTTGAGTCTACAGGTACATATTAAGAAATAAGAACAAAATATTAACCTCTCAATCCCCAAGCGGCCGGATCCGGCCGCTGTCACGTGGTTGTTACTGTCAACGCCCATTCCGTCAAGACCCAAGCGGCCGGATGTGGCCGCGCTCTTTCATTCGATTAAATTACGTATTTCGTCGATTTAGAGTCTACTTTTGTATGAAGAAGTTTGGTTAGTTACGATCTGTGGTAAATTTGCCACATTCTGAATGCAAAATATTATACAATCTGTGGTCGACGACATATTTTCAGTCATTTGAAAGTCGTGATTTTTTCGTGTGTGTTCTGCCATGTTGTGTAACAATTGTGTAATTTGTTTTAATTATGTGCTGATTTCATCAAATGTAAGTAGTAAAATAGTTTAATTTACTAATTATATATAGTTTTAGATAATAATTTGAAAGAAATACATCGTATTAATTTTTAGGTTACACTCGAAAAGTTGGTTTCTTTTTTGGTGATTTTTACGCGATTTGCGTAATATGTTTGTAAATTACTCACGTGAAACGTTAAAAAGAAGTAATTACAGCTAGTTAGAATGTCTACACAACTATTTATCGCAATTATTTTTGTATGAAATATGAGTGAAATTGAGTGAAATATGAGACGGTATAACGGTTTTCGGCGGCCGCGGGCCACTTTGAACTTTGTTTGTGTAGCACTAAGGACGAAATTTGCTTGTGGGTAATACGAAACGTTTTTTGCTATCCAATTTTTAAGTGCTTACACAAAGCATGTGGAGATTGTTATTGTTTATTGTTTTTATGTATATAGTTTGTGTAGCCCTGTGTTATTGAAATAAGAACAATGTATTCATTACTTGTGGCGAAAAAAAAGTCACATAAATAGATTTCAAAGTTTATAGTAGTGAGATGAAAATCACATCGGGCTAAATACTATAATTATGATGCTTATTAGATAGAAAATTTAACATAACTGTTTAATGCTTTTCACAGAAACATAAAAAATACCAATTTTTGTAAAAATATTATAATAATTGTACAAAGAGGGTAGGCCGGGCGCCATCTTTTTCTGACGCACGTCAGCCTAGATTTTTGCCTAGATTTTTTCCCCAGATCAAAGGGTTAAAGAAACTGTGTATATAGGTATTTTATATTTGAAAATAAATGACTTTCATTTTATATTATGTTGTTTTTATTGTAACTTAGTTTTACATTAGTAAGAAACTTAATTTGCTACAAGTTTCTTGCTAGTGTAAAACTAAACCCAATTTTAGTTATAAATAAAATCCTTATAAGAACCCTATGAATTGACATACGTTCAAAATTCGCGGGTTCGTGAAGTTGATGGGGGCTAGCCAATAGATGGCGTTGAAGTATTCGCGAGAATTTTTTGTACTAAGTCAATGTTCTTCTCCGCTAGGAGTAAATCTGTTCTGTGGTAATAATACTGCAAACTCCGTGAGATATTGACGTTATTTCAAATTATTTTGAAAAGTTGAGGGCAGGTGTTACTGAATATGGATACTTTAGATCGATTTTGTGTGTAAAATAAACTTATTTTTAAGTTTAGTGACCGTGTGCGCGTGCAAGTGATTTATTTAAATGTTCCACAATACGTTTTGATATGAAAATCTATAAATATACGTGATAATATAGTAGGCAGGAAATCCCGCAGGAAACTAAGCCATATAAGTCGCGAATCCGATGTTTCTATTCATTTGCGATTTGCAATCGACATGGGTTCGACATATAAAGAGCTCTTTAAGCTTTATGACTTAATACAAAGTGGTAAACTAAGGTAAAAAACGAGACAAAGTTTATACCACCTGTATTTTAAATTTTTACATTACTCTCATCTAAAAATATTTGTTTTAGATATGTAGAACGTTACCTGGAGGAAAATAAACTAGAATTAAATTCAATATTACCATGCAAAGGCATAGGAGTCCTACATTTAGCAGTAGGAATAGACCCGTTGGAGAAATCTAAGGATTGTACAAAATTGATATTGAACCATGGCGGAGACCCTAACTTATGGTAAGGTTTGAACTATGTTAAATTATTTCTTTCTTTCCATATATTTTTAAAACATACATAAAAAATTAGGGCCAATAGTCATACATTTTACCGTGATACACGCTATGTTATTGTATTTTCCCAGAACTTAATGCATTGTCAGTTAAATTGGTGCATTCTATTTCTATTATTAATGTTATAGTGTGTCTGTTTTTTACCTCTTTATGCTTAAACTGCAGAACCAATTAAAATAAATTTTCTTAGACTGTCTCCCAGGGGAGGATATAAATAGCTGTTTATAAATGTTACATCATAATTCATATTTCATATAACTAGATCTTAATAACTGGTCCAGACTGAATACTCTTTAATTATTATGATGTTTTGTGTGATGCTGGAAATAAAAGTATTCTTATTCTTATTATTTCGTACTACTAGAACTTTGCTGCAAGACAAACGCAGACAATATATTCTAATTTATACAAGTTACTAGAAATTGATTTAAATAAAATTATAAAATTAACTAGATGATGCCTGCAACTCCGTTGCGCCAAAATTAGTTTATCGCGCGGGAACCGTACATTTTTCCGGGATAAAAAGTATCCTATGTCCTTTCCCAGGACTCAAAGTATACAAAATTTCATCAAAATCGGTTCAGCAGTTTGAGCGTGAGGAGGTAACAGACAGACAGACATACTTTCACATTTATAATATTAGTATGGATTTTAATTTATTGTGTGTATGAAAGCAACATAATATTGCGCAATGTAACAATAATTGCATAACATTTTAGCAATGACGATGGTGTAACCCCTGTGCACATTGCTGCAATATGGGGTCGGCTGGAGAACCTGAAGATGCTAATTGGCTGTGGCGGAGATCCTTTCAAGCATGACTTTGACGGCTACTCCTGTTTTGACTACGCTGCAAGGGAACAACAGTGGGAGGTGTATGACTATCTTCATAATGTTATTGACGAAAAGGAGGATTCAACGGGACCAGAACGTGCATATACATTGGACTTAGGTATGTACTTGAGTTAAGATTTACTTGAGTCTTTATTATAGCTTAAACTTTAAGTATAGAAGTAACCGTATTTTAGACTAGATGACGTCCGCAACTCTGGTCTCCGTTGCGTTAAAATTTGTTTATCGCGCGGGAACCATATATTTTTTCCGGGATAAAAACTAAAAAGTATCCTATGTCCTTTCCCGGGTATCAAAGTATCTCTGTGCCAAATTTCAGCAATATCAGTTCAGTGGTTTGGGCGTGAAGAGGTAACAGACAGACAGTCACACATTCGCATTTTTATAATATTAGTATGGATCAAGAATCTTATAATATATTACATCAATGGATATTACATTTTTTTTGTTTTGAGAATGCACAATTTTATACACAATTTTTTTCATTACCGCATGTTTATATAATAGCAGATTATCACTGTAGCCATATAGAAGTGGAAGCATCTAGGGGAGACCTATGTGTCATCAGGACACGCTGATACCTAAAACCAACAAAAGTGCAATGATAACAAACACTAGCGCACCTATATTACCACTTACCAAAAGCACTTGAATGTCATACCTACCCAACTATAATAGTATCAGCAAATGGGTTAATAAATAAATAAATAAATAATCACTGTAGCCATAACATACATAATATTCAATATTCATATTTATTTTTAATCTGTTGTTATTAATTATTATTATTTTTAACCGTGCTGTATTGAGTTGAGTGGGATCAACTTTAGAATATCGTAAAGAGTCTTTGGAGGTATTACATAATATTTAAATAGGAGTGTTTAAAAATGAGTCATCTTAAGACAATTTCACAACTTCCAGTCCTTAACTTTAAGCTTAGCTCAATCTAGATTCTGGTCTAGACAGTTTCCTGTGCTGTGCCATTTTACAATTCGCTTTATTAGGAGTTCATGGCCAATTTGAAAACAGTCTTAGAATAGCTTGTTTTTTTTAGTAAAATATCTCAATCTTAATTTGTATGGAAAATCCATTCACAGAAAAGTATCGTGCCTTGGTGGGGCCCCATTTAAAAAAAATTGGGGGCCTTCAGGAAGAGTAAATTACGCACGTTGGGGCCCCTGTGGCCCCCAACGTGCGTACAGACATACGCACATATTATTTTATATAAATTATATTAAGTACAGGATTTTTTCAAATCATCAAACTGCGTGATTTAGATCTGTATGAAGAAAAACATTATTTTTCTTTTAATTTCTTTGAGGTCTTACACAGAACGAACCCGAACGAAAACTTTGGTACCTAATACCAACTAGGTCAGGCATTCTCAAAGCTTGCTCCGTAAAGCTCTGGGGCTCCCCAAATTCTTTGTAGAGGCGGAGTACTATTATATATTCTGTGGTAGAGGCACCAAGAGATCAGTCAATTTTTATGCGTTTTATTACATAAAAAAACACGTTATTATGAATGTTTGTTTAATATTGAGTAATTGGGTATATATTATCACATTTTAAAGAATCCACAAACTTTTTTGGGGTTCCGTCAAAAATTTCGCTTTTCAAAGGGATTCCAACCAAAGTTTGAGAACCGCTGTAGTAAGCTATACTTAATATTACGTACACCCTAGTAAGTACCTACATTATTATATATCTACTCGAGTGCATCGGGCCGCTAGTCGTGACTTGTGGTGGTTATTTTCTACTTTGACTGACACTGCATTTGTTACGGATACTTGGATGCTCGAGTTTTTTTTTCATAAGTGCATCGCCCTCGGGTCTCGCTGTTCGATTTTGGACTTACCTCCTTGGAATTTAAAGTATATTTTACTATATTATCACTGACAATGACTTAGAAGATAGAATCATAACAAAAGATATAAGTGTAGCTATACCTTATGATCCCATTTCGAAGGCTTCAAAGTTAATCATACGAGAAAATTGATTTTGTATTACCTATCTATAGGTAATTTAGGTAATGGGCATCGATATGTAAGTTATGGAGTAAACCACGAGACGAGGTTCATACTAAATATCAGCATTAATTATTCAAAGTTAGATCATAAATATTTAACTGTCATAAGGGCCTAAAATGCTGCATGCAATCGCTGCATACGTATGCTTTGCCTATAGCTATACCTGTATAATGCTACCAATTTTAATATCACAAATGAACTGCACAAATGTGCATTTAAATAAATGTGGCTTTCCGAACGCAATGACGGTCCGCGACCGACAAAATTTTAAGTCAAAGTGCCACTCGATGGTCGCGGACCGCGGTCCCTCGCGGCAAAGATCGGAACGCCACCTTATTTCGGTAAGTTACAATATTTTGCACACTGGAAAATAGCGTACGTAATCAAAACAATCTCTCTAACACTAAAATAGCAACGGTATTTACAAATATGGCTCCCGCCAGCATTCCTTGCTCGCAACGATTTGCAGAATGATACCAATTTAGTTTCACTAATCAATCTCACGCTTTTACTACAAGTCCAGGGCGTTACTAATTGGAAATATAGCCTAAGTGCCCCAACGACTTTGTATGGCCAAAAAGACAAAGCGACAGATTGGTATACATAATCAAATCAAATCAAATCAAATCATTTATTTCGGGCATCAGAGGCCCATAAAACAAATACCTTAAACCTAACATACATATTGATTATATTAATAAATACCTTAAAACTAACATACATATTATTTTATATTATATACTTAAAAACTAACACTGTCACTTGTTGCCGGCGACGTGACTCGTGAATAATATTATTAATATTGCGATAGGATGTAATCAGTAATCCTGAGTTTTTATTTAAATCTAGATGAGGCCCGCAGGCCGCAACCCGCGCGTGAACTTTCATTTTTTCGGGATAAAAAGTATCCTATGTCCTTTCCCGGGACTCAAAGTATCTCTATACCAAATTTGAGCAAAATCTGTTCAGCGGTTTGGGCGTGAAGAGCTAGCAGACGTCAGATAGACAGACACACTTTCACATGTATAATATTAAAGTGTGGATAGTATGGATTTGTACACTGTATTTCTGTTTAATATTTTGCAGATATAAGTTCTTTTAATTTCAAGAAGAACTTCATATTATATCTTAGAGATGAGATACGTTTTTTGTTTTCCATCATTCGCTACAAAATTCTTTCACGTATCTACTGAGTCACGTAAACTATAAAAACTCCAACTTACCAGATGGTAGAGTCGTCAAGGAGGGGCCTCAGACCAATAAAGGGGCTATGTTTTGTGAGTGAAATAGATAGGAGGAAAAATATAGATTGTAAAAAGGATATGTATAAATTATAATATACAGGATTTTGTCAATAGCTCTCGTTAATTTATAATTTCTTACTAGAAATGCTCTTACAACATCGACAATTTCTCGTCTAGAGTATATAAAAAATCGAAGATTACCGAAACATATTTTGGTTCTATTGTACGCTTAACGAAATACAACCAACAATCAACATTACTATCATCAAGTCATCAGTCCGGTCCCTTTTGAGGTAGACCGGCCGGTCGTGGAGGAAGTCCTGTGTTAGACAGATCCAGGACATCCCTCCGTAGACGGCTGAAGGCAAACCGCAGGTGGAGTCCCACATACCCGCGAGGTGCTTCAGCTTAGCTTCCCCCCAAGACTAGACAACAAAAACAAACTTGTTGCTCTGCCGAAGAAATTCAAGAGCCAAAACCACTGGACCACGGAAGCGCGTAATCATTATAACAATAGATTAGTAGCCCTGCCTTCTATCCACTTACAGTAATAACAGATAATTTCTAAGCTATGCTCAATTCAGATCTATTCTACCTATAACAGGCCTTTATATGCATGACGTAGGGTTCACTTTAAAAAAAGGAGGTAAAACCATGTAAAACGAACGATCCTTAGCTTGAGGCAGCCTTATAGAAATTACGTTCCCGCCCACACAGCAACTACAGAGTATAAATCCCTTTGAATACCGTATATTAAGGTTGAAAGCGTCTATAAAGTCATATTGTATCATGTGGGCTTAAGCATCGTTACTACACCTTACACGAATCAAGATAAGGCTGAACACCTACTCACATGTTTAGCCTCCATGGTTCGTTAGAATTGAAATGTTTGATAGTAAAAGTGACCCAAAATTCTAACGTTAAGAGCGTTTAGGTACACCTTATTTCAAGTTTCCATACAAACCTGCGGTGGACTATCGGAATTGCTTTGCGCGCAGCGATTTATAGTAGTTTTAAAATATTTGTAGAAAAAAATAACAAAAGATTTGTTGATATTTAAGAACAATTTTTTTAATTTAAGTGTTCTTCTATTATATGAAGCTATTATTATATTCAATTAAGTTAAATAAATAGATAATATAAAAGTTTTAATTCCTTGATATTTCTTTGATATTTCTCATTCTTTGAATTTAAATTACATAAAGTTAAATATCTAAACGAAATATTTTTTTCTGCTAACTATTTGCTTAAGGATCTTGTCAATAGGTTATTATTATTTTATAATAAGATCTGTCGCCGGTTTCGTAAATTAAAAGCTTCGAAACTGATACTAAAACGGAATTTAAGAAAACCTCTGTTAAGGTATCGAGATTTAATGTACAAATGCTCTATAAATCCTATTTTTTTCTCTGCTAACTATTTAAACAGTGAAATTCTCTATAAAAATGAGTTATCAACATTTTTATAAAGATAAGTGGTTGATGATTTTTTCAAGTTGGAAAAGTACAGTTTTAAGCCAAATTGAGCGTGAAAGGTGTAAACGCTCTTAAACTAAACCGACAAATGATCCTGTCACTCGGGGCATTATTCCTTCACATCCGCTATGAATTTATGATTCTTTAGGCGCTACGATGAAGCAAATATGCCTGTTACATACTTAGAATGGCAAAATCATTGATTACTCTTGCTTTAAAGATCCTTGTAGAATGTAGTCAGTGTAGTCGCATAACAAGCATCAAGATCACCAATGAAGAACGTTCGAAGTTTGTCTTGAAATTTTAACTCCTCGCACTTTCATAATGTATGGATTTCCATACTAATATTATATTATGAATTCGAAAGTGCGTCTGTCTATCTGTTACTTCTTCACGCCCAAACTGCTAAACTGATTTTGCTGGGTATGGAAATACTTTGAGTCCCGGGAAAGGACATAATATGATAAATGTACGGTTCCCGCCTGATGAACAAATTTTGGTGCAACGGAGTTGCAGGCGTTATGTAGTAGTTAGTACTGAATATTATAAGGAGATATGACTCTACATCAGCTGATCTTTTAATCTACTTACATCTTTTAAATCAAAGGTACTTTGTAACATAGCGGTTTAAGCCCACGTATTGTTTAGGAAACACTTTAGAAATTAAATTGAAATAAAATGACCTCCACCTACACGGCGCCAAACCACCCACATGTTTTATAACACTTTAGACGCCAATACGCCCGAAACTACTTATTGAACTTCATTCATTCATTTCAGCCGTTTGGCTGGTTTAACCCTCAAAAATCTAAGGCCACAGCCTAGTCACGCCCATGTCTTTGCACAAGTTCTTGGTGACACAGCTGAAATGGCCCTTTTTAGTCCAAGCGTTTTGTCTTGACATGACATCGGCCATGTTTCCAGTATTTGATAGGCAATTACACACCAGATTGATTATGTCATGTCATCCACACATACTGGAAAGGTTTTGCTTGTCTTCCGGTGCCGTAAGTGTCAGAATGCTGTGTACACACTGTACAGTTGTTTCATGATTATTTTGCCTCTGTTATAACCTTTATACGAATGACTTACAGACTGTACTCGACGATACACTGGGGTGTTATTATGCGCTGTGGTCTCTTCAGAGATTTATTTACATTAAACCAGCAAAATGAACCTTATGTCCTCCACGTAGGGATCAGAGCTTAGCGCCAACAATCAATACAGTTGTGCACAGAATCGATTCACAGTTTACTCAAAAGACAAACATTTGCGTACAGCTCTCAGCGCCTATTAACACAAGAGCTTTGTACAGTCGAGAGGAAAAGCTCAAGGTTCATTTTCCAACTTCCAAGCTATTTATTGCCTTAGTCCACTTGCAACAAAGGAAATAATGTTCTCTGTGTAGATTTAATGGCCTGGTGACGAGACCTTTAAGCCAATCTCTGTGTTAAAACATCATTTTGTAAGCCACAATATTATAAGTTATAACACAATACACAGTATGTTGACTCAATTCATCCCTACATTCAAATTATAAATTAATGCGAAAGTGTGTCTGTCTGTCTGTCCGTTACCTCTTCACGCACAAACCGCTAAACTAATTAAGCTGAAAGGTATGGAAAGGACTTAGGAAACTTTACGGAAAATGTACGGTTCCTACGCGATATACGAGATTTGTCGCAACTGACTTGCGGGCGTCATGTAGCTTTAAATAAAGCCCGCAACGAAAAAGTTTTGTTCTTCTCAAGAAAACTTCTGAAAAAAAAACTTCTGAAAAACACTTCTGTGTTCGCGACTACACTTGAACTATAATTCCCGTCTGTGGCATCACACGTGCATATGAAACACATTTGATGCACACGTGGAAACGGCAGCTGGAGATAAAGTAGTCCTTGTGGTGCACTCCAGTGCTTCCCAAACTTATGTAGCAATGCTATTTTAGTCGAAAAACTGCACGACCTTAAAGGCCCGTTTCACCACTTCCTGATAAAGTGCCGGATAGGCTACCCACAACTTTTTTGACAGATTGTCCATACTCTATCTGTCAAGTTAAGTGGTGAATAGCCTATCCAGCACTTATCAGGAAGTGGTGAAACAGGCCCTAAGAGACCTTAAAAAACTTGGATAGTAGCTTAATAAGGTACATAATATTTGTAATGGGCCTGTGATACCGAAGTAAATGAATACATAAAAAAAATCGCTACCTAACATATTTTACTTAAAATAATTGCTACTACTATCAACTATGTACCTCTTTCTCTAATTAATCAAATTATAGCGCCTCTGAATTAGGCATAGATAGAGCAATGAGCATAGAAACCTATGTAATCAATTTCATAACACAATTTTTATAGAAACAAAAACATTTATGGAATTTATGTTTAGTGTTATAAAAACAGCTAACTGATTTGATTGCATGAACCCATCTCTCATTAAAAGCAGAAAAACTATACCGAATCATTTAAAATTTTTACCTGCTACTTTTTTGAGATGGGTGTGTTTTGTTAGCGTAAAACGAGAATTTTCAACAATTTATCTTTCTATCTAAGATATTTTTGTCTACACTGCCTTGCGAATCCTCTGGATTTGGCAGCAGCCCGCGTTGCTTCAAGGTGTTGCGACTCCGCCGACACACAGTTTGGGAAGCGCTGCCAATAATAATATGTCATCTATTTTACAGTATTTATAAACGCCAAATATCTCCGCTATCCGGATATATAGATATCCGCAAACTTTTGTATATTACCCAACATTTAAAACAAACTATTTAAAGCTATTTCCAATGAACATCATTGGCTATTTCTCCCAAAACTTACTGCATTTAAAAGAAAATTTCTTCTCGACTATCAAAGATACAAAAAAAAGGATTTTATAACAAAGAACATTAGAAGGTAATTCGTCCGTGAACCTCTCTGACCGATGTGGTCTGTAGAGCGCCCACGAACAAAGGAACGAGCTTTTGTTACAGATTCTACTTATTACATAACGGTGAGCTTTCTGAATCATCTTTACATATTTTGTAAAGTATTCAAAGTTTTAAAAGCTCTAATTTAAACATTGCATGGCTATATTATGGTTTTATAATGTTATACGTAAAACTGCAATCTACAAAAGAAACAAAATATAATATTTATTATTTACAGCTAAAGATTAATTATCAACTGTTTTATTCGCGCAGAAGTCTGTCACTCCCGAAGTAACCAGTGCCTGGATTTAGCGGTTATCGTTCATCGTTGGACTGACAGATAGACAACTGACATTCGAGCAGACAGACATAATATAATAAGTATATTATAATTTATAAGTAATATTAGTAAGGGCACTATAATGGATGCTAAATAATATTATAGTTTTTACCCAAATGAGGTCATAGTTTAAGCAGAGTCTGAGTGTCTGACATTATTTGTTTTTATTTTGATTTAACCCTAAATAAAGAACTCGAACATTTATTACAAAAAAGCAGAAAAAAAATTCAATACGGTCAATTTGAGAAACCTTTGTGAAGCCAGTTAACATAACACATCCTAAAAAAAGTCTTCCGACGCGGTGACCGTACATTTTTTCCAGATAAAAAGTATCCTATGCCCTTTCCCGGGACTCAAAATATCCCCATGCCAAATTTCAGCAAAACCGGTTCAGCAGTTTAAGTGTGGAGAGGTAACAGACGGCACACTATCCCATTTATAATAATGAGTATAGATTGAGGAACCTCATACCTTTTTGAAGCAATATTATCTATAATATAATATATAAAAATGGATTTTCAAATGTGTTAGTCGCGCTAAAACTCAAAAACGGCTGAACGGATTGGGCTATATTCGTAGAAGTCCAGTGAAGGTTTTAAAGTGACACGAAGTTCACCGGGACAGCTAGGTGGTAGATACAATAAGATTACTAACAACATCGGAATTTGCTCTCCGTTGTTGCCAAACATTCAATACGCGAAACCCAACAAAGGACCTTTAGAAATAATTCTTGGAATATGCTCTGAGCCAGTTGCCACCTGCGCGCATCGCAGGTGCGTTGTATGTGCCACCTGTCACGCTATATTTGGACCAAATATGTTCATCTGCTTAATACTTGTTAACTTATGAATCTAATAAGAACACAAAACATCTTATACAACTGCTGCTGCTTATTTATGGTTATAATAAGCATTAATTAATAAAGCTTCGATAAGTAATTTTAATAACAATCATGCCTGGTTATAACAGTACCGCACGGGAGTACTTTTTAGGGTTCCCGTACCCAAAGGGTAAAAATGGGACCCAATAGTTGGGACCTTTTTACCCTTTGGTTAACTAAGACTTCGTTGTCTGTCCGTCTGTCTGTCTCCAGGCTGTAACTCAAGAATGGTAATAGCTAGAGAGTTGAAATTTTCACAGATTATGTATTTCTGTTGCTGCTATAAGAACAAATACTAAAAACAAAATAAAATTAATATTTAAGGGGGGCTCCCATTCAACAAACGTGATTTTTTGGCCTTTTGTGCTCTATATCAATAATGGCAACAGGTAGGCACTTGAATTTTACACAAAGTCCTTAGTTATATGTGTACTTTAATATTTAATAATAATATTAAATAAAATAAAAAAATAAGGGGGGCTCCCATACAAAAAACACAATTTTTGGCCTAATTTTGCTCTATAGACTAGTATGGTTTATAGTCCGAGTTTACGAGTCCGACTCGCACTTGGCCGATTATTGCATCATCATAATATTATCATGCTAAAGAGTGTGTAATGTCAAAATAATGTGTATGCTTGTAACTTATTCACGGATCTCTATACTTTCAAGATCCATCTAAATCGGTCCACCGGTTTAGGAGTATAGAGTCAACTGACAGACACTTATAACATTAGTATGGATTGTATAAACATTGAAATATGTAGCTACTAGCTAGGTGTTGCAAAAGCCGTGTTCCGGTCTAGTGAACTTTCCCACGAGTTCCTTTCCGCTCGTGGTTTCAAATGCCCCAGACTTTATAATGTTTTGTAAAGTTCTAAGGCACTAAGGCTTCATATTGTAGTTAAAGTTGTTATTAAAAATTCTTTTTAGTGTTCCTATCCAAAGGGAAATTGTTAATAAAACCTCAATGTCTGTCTGTCCGTCCGGCTGTATGATGTATCTCGAGAACCGCGATAGCTGGCATACTTTCAATAATGGCGTGGAACGATGAACAGTATTTTATCGATGTCATAATATCTACAACCTGTCCCGCAAAGCCTTAACAATATTTGTATGTCCCACTTTTACTCGAGTGCAGAAGGGTGTGCACTTCCCGTCACGGGCGGGACGCGTGCGGCGTGACACGACGGACGTGAGACCACAGATACTAGTGATACTGGTTAGCAAGGAAATTGATATTGCACCTTAAGATGACGCCATGTTAAAGTAAAAAACCGTGTTGGATGTGTTTTAGATTGCTTGTTTTCTATGCGAGGCTGGCCCGGCCTCTCATAGAAAACAAGCAATGGAACAGCAAAAAAAAAGCGGCCAAGTGCGAGTTGGACTCGCCCATGGAGGGTTCCGCAGCAGCAATAAGGTTTATTTTTATGAAATTAAAATGTTTTTGATTTATTTTTATATTTCAGTCGATTTAATGAAATTTAGATTAAGGCTTACTATTTATGACGTATAAAAAAAACTACTGGCTAGATCTCGTTCAAACCAATTTTCGTTGGTAGTTTTTATAGGAATCTACATCATATATTTTTTTTAGAACTATCATGCCCCTACTTAAGAAATAAGAGGGGGGGGACACACATTTTACCACTTTGGAAGAGTCTCTCTCGCAAACTATTCAGGTTAGAAAAATATGATATGAGAAACCTCAATATGATTTTTGAAGACCTATCCATAGATACCCCACACGCATAGGTTAGATGAAAAAAAAAATATTTTGTTTCAGTTGTACCTATGGGGACCCCTAAAATTTTTAATAATTTTTCCATTTTTGCATCAAAATCTTAATGCGGTTCACAGACTACATCTACTTACCAAGTTTCAATAGTATAGCTCTAATAGTTTCGGAGAAAAGTGGCTGTGACATACGGACGGACGGACAGACAGACAGACAGACAGACAGACATGACGAATCTATAAGGATTCCTTTTTGCCATTTTGGCTACGGAACCCTAAAAATGGAAAGGGCGTAGCGACAAAATGGTTTTTGACGCGTAATTTAAAAACCATAAATACATTTCATATAAGCTGTGGACAAATTAAAGTGTATACTAGAGCCAATTTATGTACAAATTTTGGAAGCTTATATCACTCTCCTCTGTTGGCAAAATAGGAATCCCTTTTTTTACAGAGGTCTTTTTGATTGATTATTCTGTGTTATAAAAGTTGACCGATCGTGTTATGCTATGGGTAATTCAAAGACAAAGACATGATGAATACTGACAGTGAACTTTAATTTCTTAGCTTTAGTCATTGCTGAGAAAAATGGACATCGCTGCAGCCAAATTATCAAAGCGTCACCTTAATGCATTTATCTGGCTATAGAGCCAGCTTATAGAAGCTTAAGCAATCTCTGAGCAGTGCTTTACTGGAAAGGTTAAGCTCTAGTTACGATATGTACATCTCCGTTGCACCACAATTCGTTTATTGCACGGGAACCGTACATTTTTCTGGGAAAAAAAGTTTCGTATGTACTTACGTAAGTTACGTACTGTATTACAGGACTCAAAGTAACTCAATACTCAGCAAAATTTCGCATTTAAATGATTAATTATGGAAGTGTGGATACTAAAATTGAAAATAAATAGCAATAACATAAAAGTTATCGACAATCTGACTTTATAATAATCTCGACCACCTCTACAAAACATAGTGTTACGTAGATTTGAATAAGATAGAGCACAATATTTGCTTTTGACTTGAGTAATAATCATACAGGCAACATATTTATTACAGTTAAGAAACTATGTATTTAATACATTATATTTTACATAGTTTCTTATTTTTTTTTAGTAGTTTAGATTCAATCAATCCAAAAACAGTCTACGGAAGTGCTATCAGCTCAAACGATGGGAATTTCTCTACATCGGCCAATTTACCTTACACTATAATAATAATTTTTTAATTCATGTTTATTAATTAGTTCCCACGGAAGCTGCAATCAATACTAATATCATAAGTGCGAAAGTGTTTCCTTTCCACGCTAAAATGTTGAACCGAAATGTACATAATTCCCGGAAAAGCACATAGGATTGTTTTTAATGGAAAATGTACGGTTCCCACGCTTAACTAATTTCTCTGCTTGATGTTATGAATTATGATGAATATCTAGTAGGTTATAATCATTCCAGAGATCTTAAAATAACAAGGTCATTGACCTCAAACACGTTTGTAAACAAAAGTCCTTATTAGATCATATCTTAGGATTTTATAAGCTTTCATTCATATTCTGAGAACGATTTACGCAACAATAACGTCCTTAGAGATTTTCAACTCTATACTTGTTTAAATAAAGTTGAGTTTAACTGAACCTTTTACCTTAAATATGCTTTAATCTTGCCTCTTCAAAGATAAGATTGAGAAAATAGGTCACAGTTCTCTGTGTTCTGGGAAACTGCTAAAGTAATCTTATAAAAGGTGATTTTAATGGTGTCCAAACTAAATTAAAACCGTGGAGAGGTGGGAGTCGGGAGCTTGGCTGCAGGCACACCATCCAAAAACACAGGAACATTGCTGGACCGAAATACTTTCCGCCTTGCCACTGCCCTGCGTCTTGGTGCTCCCCATGTCGTCCCCCGTCAATGTGTTTGCGGCGCACACGTAGACAGTTATGGTCATCACGGGTTGTGCTGCTCGCGAAGCGCTGGACGCTTCTCTCGACATCACAGCCTGAATGACCTCATTCGTCGGGCTCTTGTCACTGCCGGCGTGCCGGCGATACTAGAGCCCTCCGGTTTGGTGCGCGACGATGGCAAGATTAAAACGCTATAAAGTTAAATATGTATTAAGATAATACTTAATTTTTATTATATTTAAATTGGATTAAAAAAGTTAAAACTATATCTATCTAGAACGAAACTTTTAAAAACTTTAATGAGATCAATAAAACAGAACCATAACCATATTATTAATAAACAGAAATTGCCTACTATTATTCCGATCCAGTGATCCAATGCAGCGCTGAATTACTATTGGAATAATGTGAACCGGCCATTATATTAGAAAAGAATATTTAACAGAAACTCAGATTACCTACTACCCCTTACCTTAGAATTACTTTATTGATATAATTATTTGTAATTTGTATTACAGAACGAGTTCTGGTGAGTACGGAGCAAATGGTGGCGGAATACGAACCGGTCCCCGATGAGAAAGAGGCCAGGAAATCCGACATGATCAGAGAATGGTGCGAAAACAATAGTCTCGTCATCAACAAGCTGTATCCCACGATACTGAGCGAGACCTTCGACGTAGAAACTAGAATCGACGAGAGGAAATATTGTAGATTCGACGAGAGCAAGGATTGTAGATTTGACGAGAGCAAAGATATTTGTAGATCCGACGAGAGGAAAAATAGCTGTAGATATGACGAGATGAAAGACAGTTGGAGATTCGACGATAGGAAAGGTAGTTGGAGATTCGACGAGAGCAAACATAGTTGTAGATCTGACGAGAGGAAAGTAAATAAACTCTATCCCACGCTGCTTAATGAAACAATTGACTTGGAAACATCTAGATTCGACGAAAGGAATGAAAGTTGTAGGCACGACAGAAGCGAAGACTCTAGGGAAATATCAGAAAGGTCCAAAATCGACGAAACTTCTAGAATAGAAGACAGAATAGAATGTTCCAGATTAGACGACACATTCAAAACATGCACGTCCAGAAGAGAAGTAGAAATCAGTGGGATACTACCATTAGAAATAACTTCAGACCAATCACAAAGAAGGTTTACGGTTTACGAAAATTTTTCATTACCAGGCTCTCCAAACTGCATAACACATAAGAATTATAATACAAAGACCAGTTTAAAGAAATCTAAGAGCAGAAACGACGATTTAATATCAGAATTGAAGACCAAACTAAGTTTAAGAGAGTCAATAATGACGGATGACTCCCAGGACTTAGATAAAGCGTTAATCGTCGCTCAGAATAAGACTAACGAGTGGTTATCTTTAAGTAGCGAGGATAACAGAGCTTGTAATACCAGGAGGTCATCGGCTAGTAGTGGTGTCAGTAGCAACTTCTCCGGGAGTATTGTGCTGGCTAATATTGAAGAGGAATACAAGTATGAAGATAAAAAAGAAGATGTGGTGCTTATTGAGAAGAGGATAAGAGTCACTCCTGTTGTGTAAGTATAATTGCATACAGACATTAATCATTATACAGTGTGAAATTTTAATGGTTGTTTATAAACTCCTTGTAACGCCAATTTTCTAACATTATATAAGACGAGGACAAAAAATAGTATAACTAATTAAAACTGTAAATCAATTATAAAGCTTAAGCCTACGCGACCAAAGAGACTGCGAAACGGGAGCGTCTACAATGCGGGACGTTCGCGTCGGCAGAGCGGGAATTTAATCTATAGTTTCGCACCGTAGTCGCAGAGCAGTCGCACAGCCTCGCGTTGCAGACGCTCCCGTCCCGCGTCCCGTGTTACTGACGCGTACGAACTCCGAAACCCCCTTACAATAACCTCTAATACAAAAAGAGTAATGCTATATTCGCATATTACTTGTAACATTTTTGTCAGTTATACATTTTAAGTTGTAGAATCATAGCTTAGGAACATGCAAAATTATATACTGCACACTTATCTATATAGAATTTATATTATATCTAGATAATACCCGATAACTAACAATTATCAATTCCAGTCTGCCCGTGGATGACAGAGATAGTGCTGACATAACTATCGCGTCCATAGCGAGTTCCCTCCCGGCGTCCATGGATTACGATAACAACGCCCTAAGGGCCGAACTTGTGGCCCTAGGGTTCAACCCGGGCCCTATACTGGACAGCACGAGATCCCTTTACCTGAAGAAGTTGCATGCGCTGAAGAAAAACCCGATTGTCGTCAAGGAGCAGGGGAAAAGTAAGTAATCTGTGTTTTGAACTATGTTTAAGTGCCTGATAGACGTATGAACTTAAAGTACGCGAGTTTTAAGTTCCCAAACTTACTCGGCTCGCGTCGTTGACACACGAGAATCGCTCACACTGGATTACCATGCCCCCAGGCTCGCGGCTCGCGGCTCTTTGCTGACACACAGGCGATTAAGATCGTCGAGCCATAAGTCCGCGTACTTACTCGCGTGTCCGTTGCGCCAAAACCCCGTACATTTACTCGGAATAAAAAGTGTCCTATGTCCTTTCCTGGGACCCAAAGTATCCCCATATCAAATTTCAGCAAAATCGTTTCAGCGGTTTGGGCGTGAAGAGACAGACAGACAGACACACTTTCCAATTTATAATATTAGTATGGATCTGTGTTTTGTGGTTTTTCACGTTTTTGGTTGTTGCCTGTTGGGTTACCCCTACCTTATCAGCTTCGTAAAAGTTAAAAAAATAAAAATATTACCCTGTCGCCTGTGTTTACAGCTATTCCCCATTTTTATTTTAAGGCTTACAATAAATTATTTTTAATCAGCGATAAACTTAAATTCAAAGTTGAGTTATTTAACAGAGCTAAAAAAATATATTGAGCTAAAAATTAAACAATGTCATTTTAGACATTTTCAAATTGTATTTTTTAGTTTGTTTACACTAGTTTTATAATTAATATTATATTAACAATGACATTGAATATAAAAATCTTTCGTATTATTATCAGAAGAATACATACACGCAAAGTTACAAGTAATTTTAATAAAGTAGTAAACATTTTGAGACATTTGCTATTTTCACACTGTGATGTTATTTTACCGTTTATATGATGTTTATTATATAAGTACCTAGTATATTTTAACTACAATATGAAATACATGCTCATACATGATAATCATAAGTATTATTATATTATAACAAGGAAATAATTTGCAGATACTGATACGATAGAATTAGATTAGATCATAGTACTATATCATCATTATTATCAATGGCCTTGCTAATAAAAAAAACTTAAACAATCATGAATTAGGCAATAACCTAAACAATGGCCTGTCTTTGTTTGTTACTTTGAAAAAGGCTCTTCATAGAATAGAAAACATAATATCAATTCTGTACTTAAATATTTCGATTAGTAAGGGAGTTAATATAAAATAAGCTTAAAACAGCTCAGGCTAGTAAATAAACTCTAATTTCCAGCATACAGCGTCGAACTGCAAAAATCTCTTCGGTCCAGCGACTGGATGCAGGATTTAGCTCATTTCATCGAGCTAGAAGCCAAGGCTAAGGCGGACTTCGCTTGCCCCAACAAGAAGTGGAGGGAGGGCAGCGCGAAGACGTCATTTACCTACCTATTGTTAGACCCCCGCATGACTGATAACCTACCAGCTAAGTCTGGCAAGCAAAGCCCGCTAGAGTCTTGGACTACGTTTGTCAACTCGATATTTTATGTTGGAAAAGGTGATTTTTTTTTTAGCTTTCATACACCACGTTGTTAACGGCTTTCGGCGATAATTTTAATGAAACATCCAATAATTTTCATGGCTAATCATTAATAGCGAGCGTGGTTGCAATTAAAATATAAACTTAAAAATCTAATATATTATATTAACTGGGTTTAACAGTTATTTATATACTAATAAAATAAATGCGAAAGTATATCTGTCAGTGTCTTTATTACCTTGGCGTTTAAACGTTGCATAAGTTTATTGAGAAAAAATGTATGGTTCCCATAACCGGATGTCAGGGCAACATAATCGCGGATATCAATTTATAATATAAGATTGTTTACTTGTCGCAATTCAAAATAAAAATTATTCGTAATGCAATAATCACTTATTTATTTTCAGGAAAACGCTCTCGACCATATTCTCATCTGTACCAGGCGCTAACTCTCTGGAAGCAAAACTTCACCAAATCCAACGACAAGAAAGTCCAACACATCCTCGATATTTGGTCGAGCAAGGTCGGCGTTTTGGTCCTACACGTTTTCCAAAATGTCATTCCGGCTGAAGCATATACACACGAAGCGGCCATGATTGATGTACTAGGGATACAGAATTTAAAGAATCTTAAAACAGGAAACTACTATGGCGTGGTGGCCTCCTGGCCTCTGAAGGAAAGAAAAATGTTTGGTCTCTACCTCCTGTATAGAGCTATGAATATTTTCTTCAGCGAAGGCGAAAGGCAGTTGAGACCTGAAGATATTGATTGACTGAACAGTATTAAATAAGGTTAGTTATCCATGACAAATTTGTGATATGACAAAATTTTGACCCAAAAGTCGGGAATACACTTGGCTATACATAGCTAATATGGCAAAGTTGAAAGTAGATTTTAAACTGACAATGTTGCCACTTGCCAAACATTGTTTCATGTTTCTTTACAACTTCTTAGCTGCTATACTTTGCTCTCCAAATGTTGCCTAGTGTACGCGCCTAGGCAAATTGCGCCAATCTGACTATTGATAGCCAATCCGATAGGAATGAGAAAGCATGATAGCCTAACGGCTAGCAATCGTATTTTTTTAGCTTTTAGGGATTATATTTTTGCAACGTGCAGTAATTGAATGAATTTAAAATGTGTACAAAATTGTATTAAAATATGAATTCATGTCTAGTTTTAAGCAAACTAAGTATTAAATATTAATCATAATTGTTAAATGAAATGGTTCATTACCAATGAAAAAAATTAAAAAATATTAAGTATTATCAATTTTTACACATAATAAGAGCGAGTGCTTATGGACACATCTTAAAACAATATAGGCTCAAATAGACAAAATATCTTTTTTGTATCTTTTACGATTAAAACTCTGTACAGTTTTAAGAAATACGCATGCGTCGCATGTCCAAATTAAGACATATAAGACGTTTTGTTTCAAGCCAAACTAATTATATTTTCTATTGCAAAAGACTTTGAGAGCACTTTACATATTGAGCTATATTTTACCAGAAAGTATACCTAATTATAAGAATAAGTATACAGAATAAGTATACCTTATATACTATAAATAGTATACCTTTTACTGAAATGATATTTTGACATTACGAATTAATATAATTTATTATTTAAATTATTTAATAGGTCAGCTTTAAATAATGTAGAAATCGAAGTACTTTTGGTGTAATTGCTCTATGATTTTAAGTTAGATTAACAATTATAAATTAATAATATTAATCTTTCGAACACTATAAAAATTGCACTTTCTCGTGATATAGAATGTTTTTATATGATGCGTTTCTATAATATATTAAGTGAAGCTTTACAAATAAGATTACAGAAGACTTGTACTGAGACAGCAAACTTTTATAATTTTGAAATTTTTATTGGTTTGCCAAAATCATTAATAACATTTCATCTATTTGATGAATTTAATTAATTTTACCTAGCAACTTAAATGTACCTTACTCAACCGCCAAAGACAATGTTTTACACTTTGATCTTGCACCCTTTATAATTAAGCTTTAACTTATTGCAATCTTTAATTTTAGGTTACCATGTAATGTTTTAATATTTTTGCATAATAATAATTTAATGTTGTAACTTATTACGAAATATTAGCTTTTGGTCTCATTTTAGTGTAATATTAGCGATGTTATATCAACAACATTTTTGGTGTTCCAACACTTGATATAAAATTATTAGCATAATTAAAGAATTAGTGAGAAATTAAAATAATAATTATTATTATTTAAGAATCATAATGAATTTAGTTACTCAGAAACTTTTATAATTAAATTGATAATGTAGAACGGTGTGCAATACGGTGTAAAACCTATTCAAAATATTTTTAGCTATGGGGCACCAGTTATATTCGTTGATAGAACTTTTCTTCCTGTTACCTCTTAACCAATTAAATTAACCAATTTTTATTCTATTACCATTTTATATTGTAAACTAAGTGTAGATTTAAAACCTCTGCCTAACTAACTTGACTGCATTTGGGTGTTTACATAAATATAGAATTAAGTAATTTTTTTACAAATAATATATTTGTAAAGTACTCCGTACTAGTCATGTTAGATGTAAGAAAAATAAAACGCATATGGTTAAGAAATAATTTATTTTTATTCCTTTTTTTCAACGTCTCGAATTCTTTTCTAAGAAAATCAAACTTGGCTTTAGTTACATCGAAAAAATACACATTTAATATTATGTTACAACGAATGTTGTATACCAACACTGGTATCATATAAAATAATCGAAGCGTAGACTTCGCCGTGATCGGCTGATCGAGATTAATCGACGGTTAAACCGGTTTAAACTATTTTAAACGAGGTTAACGTTAATCAAGTTTAAAACGGTTCAATCGCGGACTAACCGAGTCTAAAAATAAAACATCAGTCTGTTCGTCATCGACGCTGCGTTTCGCGACATTCATACTCAAATAATGGCTACAATACACACGAACACTTTTGTAACGAGACAAATTTCAGTCTACTTTTTTAAAAGGTTACATAAAAGTCATGCTATATTTATTATTTTCCAGTAGAGCAATGATAAAATTGAAGAGAGCTTTTATTATCCTACAAATATTGTTCGATCTTACAAGAACACTGTCAAAACAGTTTTTAACCCGTCGATCGTGGAAAACGAGACACAATAGCTTATCTATTGTTCTCGCGGCTGCATGCGACCGCTTGGGGCTTGATAAATTAATTGGCAAAATAATTATTTCAAAATAATAATTATTATCATTTCTCATCGTTACAAAAGCGTTCATACAAAATATGATCCCAGGATTTCTCGCTTATAAAGGTCAAAATCTGGACAAATGGCAAAATAAAATCCCAAAAGAAATTTAGGCCCCTACATTACAACTGTGGAACAGGTACACTCGTACAATACCTATAAGTCGTTAAAAGATCAAATGCTACATATTATATTCAAGTAATAATCTCTAATATGATCTACACATTGTGTGCCATCTCACTATGGCGGTCTCTTTCATGAGACCTTTTTTTTATTCAAATCGCAGTTTATTTTCAGTGTCAACTCATGTTGTCTCACTCACACTAATTGAGTGATTACACACACTTAGGGTCAAATCAGACCGCAACGCGACGCGCAGATGCATTTCTAATTTTGTACTGAATTGACAGTTTTCAATTGCGTGGGACGTCTTGCAAATCTGTCTAATCCATAGAAGAAATGCATCTACGCGTCGCGATGCGGTCTAAATTGTCCCTTACGCTGTAACAAACTGTGAATTGAACAAAAATGTAAATTTGACTTTAGTTATGAGACCAGCCATAGATAAAAGTTGGTCTCATATCGACGGTCCACTTCTCTATCAATTCTCATTGTATACAACAATAATAACTGCAGAGATTGGTCTCTTGAAATTGAACCGTATAGCTCTACCCACACAAGCGCATTTTATTCCGTAATACAAATAATAATAAGCGGACATTCACAAGACTCGTGCAAATCTGTATTTGCAAGTGAACGCGCTTGTGTGAACAGAGTAATGCCGAATGCGTCTTACATTAAAATGTGCCATCACTAGAACATTGTTTTATTTGTAGGAAATATCGAAATGCAAATCAGGATAAGCCGCTTCCGAACCCGACTGGAAGACTATTCGGTCAAGCTGCAACTACACTAATTCGATTAGCAGATTACCACGTGTCATGGCGTTAATAGAAAACTAAATTACTCTAATCTCAATCTGAAAATCGAATGAGTGCAATCGAGCTCTAAATCTGCATAGGAATCGCAAACTCAGTGAACAATAAAATGCGATTTACACATAGTGCAGTACAATAAGTACACAAATGCTAGTCCCTTGTATTTAAAGTATGTCTATGAGATTGTTTTAACATTAAAAAGCCATACACATACGCACAGCGATTCAAACATTCCACACCGAGCACAAGTAAATACCCAAACAGAGTTTATTAGCCGATATTCCCATAAAAAATCTGTTGGCATTCACATTAACCACTAAAACTGGATAAGATCAGATTTTATAACAAAAACTAGTTTAAACTAGATTTAACAAAACTAGTTTAAACACAGCTGAAAACTAGTTTAAACCAGATTTCTCCACAAGTAACCAGTTTCATAAAATGTTCGTTTCTGTTTAGCTAAATACTGTCATGCCTTGTCGCTGCCTACATAAATAGTATTCCTCGAACGAGGCAGGGTACTTTGTGCACGCTACTCCTATGTTATGATCACATTGACGCCTTACAATACTTACTACTACTTAAACTAGATTAAAACTAGATCGATTCTGCCGTGGAATGCTTTATAAATAAAGGTCCTAGGAATCCGAAATCTGTGGGGCCGCTATCATCAGTACAATGCCCGAGGTTCGATGTCTATGTTACATGCTAGGGGGTAATATGATACACTAATATTTACACTTCTTCTAGTTCTACTTCACATCGAGTCTACACATCACTGTTCACAAAGTTTTTCACAGTTCACGAGTTCACAAAACACAGTTTTCACAGTTATTTTCACTTGTCACATCCGGGTGTGTTGTCAAATCCGTTTTTACCAATACTCTGACGTCACGAGGGAGATTCTCATATTTTATCCCCCTGCTTTCATTTTGGCGGCGTCGGGAATGAATTGACGACTGCCTGCGTACTCGCGAGAACCGCCGCCGCTGTAACATACATCCATTAGTTACTGTCTCTCTCTCTCTCTCTCTCCCGAAACATCTTTCTATTTACACTTGTGCGGGGTTCGGCCGCTTTTCAGCCGAATGCTATCGAGCCCCTGCAACCAAACATTACAGAAAGATGTACTCGAGAAAAGAATTTGGGGACAAATAATAAATAAAAGGTAAAATAACATACTTAGGTAAAGAGGAAATTATACCAAATTGCTAGTACACAGTAGCAATGTAAGCATTTCTATGCTCAAATATTGAGCAAAAAATTGTCTCTCTGTTGTATTTCTAGCTGCACTCAATTCTGAATTTTAATCTTTTTTATAATTTTACACAATATTTCTTTCGACAACGAATACGAAGCTATCTTTCACTAACTACATCATTTTCTATCACCAACACCAGTAAAAAACTTACCAGGATAAGGCGGTGGGTAGAGCGGGTAGCCAAGCCCGACGTGTGTATGATGGTGCGTGTGCACGTGGCGCTGCGGGGGCGGGGAGCGGGGGGCCTCCTTCGGGGGTTCCGGTCGGGGGGGCTTGCCCTGCGGCGACTTAGCATGCTCCTGCAGCTCATGGATTTTATGCTGGCCGTAGGAGTACTGGCCGTGGCCGGGGGGTAATAGCTCGAGCTTGGTCGGAGCCCCGGGTCGCGATAGGTCTTCCGGGGCGTGGTATCGAGGCACCGTCCAGCCGCCACCGAAGCCCCCGACTAGCATGGGGCTGAGCGGCGCCCGGTACACGGGGTCAAAGGGCAGGGCCCCGTAGTGAGGCGGCTGCATGTAGGGCGGTAAATAGTACTGGGAGGTGGGAGGTGGTGGCGGCCCTTGGGTTTCCGTGGTCGGCTTCTGCCCTTCTTGCTTCACCTGGAAATTATAATATGTTTAAGTTATAGTTTGATATTAAACATGGAAGATATAGAACGAGGTTTTGCTAGAAAATAAACATTATTTTTTTAGATTATTATCTTTAGGTCCAATTTCACCAACGTAATAGTGTTTTAAAATGTCATATTATTGTTTTCTCTTTCATTCATACGAAAAACTAAAGACGTAAAGTGATACTAATTCGAGCGTTAACTTTGACAGTTGTTGGTGAAATTGGGGCTAAACTAGAAATTAATAACAAAGAAACGACTTCATAATAAATAAACATAACATTTTAGCTACTACCAGTACACTGGTCAATTTGTATTTTTTTTCAAACTGTTATGATTATTATATTTTTAGGTTTTAAAAGTTCAAGGTCTCATTACTATTGTCTCAAGAAACTATTTAGTTATTCACAGATAGCCTACAAAACTATATCTTTAGCTTTTGTGTGATGCAGTTCCATATTTACTACAAGAAAAGAAAGTTACCTTTACTTCCTCTTTGGGCTTGTCATCCTTGTCTTTGGGCTTGTGGGGCGGCGGCGGGCGAGGCCCCCCCGGGGGCACACCGGGGCCCCCGGGCACCGGCGCGGGGCCTCCGGGGACTTTTTCGCCCTCCTTACGCCGCGCCTCCAGGCTCATGTAATATCTGTAAAGCAATATTTAAGGATATTATATTTCGTCATAATTTCTTAAGTTTATGCTATCTTAGTATTTCTTTAAGAATGACCCAATATGAGATTATCGTTCAGACGAAATCATATTGTGTTAATAAATAAACTATTATAGCTGTGCTAAAACTATGAACTATGAAGGCATGAGGATAGGACTAATCCTATGTTAATAATCTTTTCAGTTTGGATTTAAGTTTTCTATGCAGTCTCTGTAAAACTGCCAATATCATTTATCAAAGCAACGATTAGTGATAACTAATTAGCCAAGACTCTGTTGCTTCTATTTTTCTGTTTAATAGGACCTGGGCCCTGACAACAATGCGTAGTTCGACTCTGACTCGGAAACTTCACCGCGCGACATCCAATGAACGCTCACCGCGCTAGGCGTTGACCAGTAACCGCACGGTAAAATTTCCGAATCCGTGTCGAACGGCAATCGTACGGAGCAGATCCACACAGCCGTTTATCCATACAAACGTTGTCCTCTGTTTCCTCCCTGGATAATGCCGGTAGAGTTATGATTTATTTCATGAATATCTATGGCCACTATTAGCATGTCCCTATGTTTTTTTTTCATAATTTTATTATTAAAAAAGATAAGAACGTCAAAAAAAACAAAAAATGGCCAGATTTTCCTCTGTGTTCAAACACCCAGAAAACAAAACTGACTATACAAAAAAAATAAAACATAGGAACACAACTCAAGCCTTGCATTAATTCTTAATGAAAAAAGTACTTAAATCGGTTAAGTTTTGTAGAAGGAATCAGAGGACAACGAATAGATGATTTTCTGTTCTTTTATTAGAACTTTTTGTCGTGCTATCTCTATCGCGCTCTGCGGTGGGAGACTTGAGATTGGTGAGACAGCAATACATTTTCTCTCGCCCTTGGTGTGTCCTCTTAAGCTGTATTTTTTTAAAGAGCAAAATCCCTCACCTTCTCAATTCATCTTCTCTCGCATGCGGCGGCCTTTGGAACGCGTACGAGCCCATTTGGGCCTTCATCTCGATGCTCTCTTTTAGTATCTGGTGGTTGTCGTTGGGCCTGGCCTCCTTGCCGTCGGGGGGCCGCTTGGCCTTGTCGAGCGGGCTCGGTACGGCTTTGGCCCGCTCCGAGTCCTTGGCCTTGTCATCTAGGGGGGGCCCAGGGGGAGGCCCAGACTCCACGTTGTAGGGAAAATTCGGAACGTAGTTGTACGGGTAGAAGTGTTGGGGCAGGACTTTCTGCGGCCCGCTTTCGGGTTTGCCATCCTGAAAAAATACAAATAAAATATTAGATGTGAATTTCGTTCGTCTAAAAATCGTTAATTTTCATCGAGGAAATTGATTCCTAGGCAGACCAACGTTAGTGGTTATGTCTATTGTGAGCGTTATTTGGTCGGATCATGTCAATGTTGCTGTCGGCTGGGTTGGACATAACGCGACCAAACTACGTAGGTCCCCCATCTGCCTAGGAATCAACTTCTCTGATAGTACTTAGGTATAATCATAATCAAAATAAAGAGGCACAGAATTTCATTCAATTTGTTAAACTTTACTTTTATGCTACTTATGTCATTTGCAGATTTACGCGGGAATCGCGTGATATGAAATATTCTATGTTTATTGCCGAGACATGCCGAGGCTCAAGTAAATCTTGTACATAATATCCACATTCCACACCAAACTTTGCGCTACATAAACAAAAGTTACACGCACGCACGTCGTGAGACCGCATTGTTTTGTTCTCTAAAGTCATCACAAAACAAGCGTTTGTACCCAATTGGAGCGGTCTTGTAGAAGACTTATACTTAGCTTTTAAACTACAGTATTTTCAGTAAAGGTCGTCATACCTTGAGGTCCGCCTTTGGGTCGCCCTTCGTGAGGTCCTCCTTCCCCTTGTCGGCGGGGTTGGGCGGCTGGGCGGGCGGATGCGTGGGCGGCAGGTAGGGCGGCTGCCCGTAGTACTGAAAATGTAGGGCATAAATTAACACAAGCAATTTAGCTTTGAGCATTTTATAAAAACATCAAATGTATTGTTCTTGCGATGCATTTCATTTGACATTCAAATCCATCCCAGTTTAGCTTAAATCCAGTGCAAATTCTCTCTTACAGGCTTCATCTAGTGTATATACTATATGCATAAACAAAACAACCTTACTGGTAGTAGTAACCTTACAAGTCACAGGTAAGCTTTTACAGAAACCTTAGGGTCTTAACATACTAGCGGTTGGCGAGCAGTTCCGGGGCAGGACGGGCACGCAGCGAATACGTCGCAGATGTTCTGTGCTTTGTAAACTCGCTGCAAATTGCAAACTCCGCTCTAAAGTCACTCGCCAACGTTAGTTTGCTAACGTTAGTTTTATGATTTACCTAGTGGTAAACCGGGAAGGGGCGGTGGCCATCGTCGGGCGCGCCCGGGAGGGGAGGGGGGGCGGCGTCGTCGGATATGTCGGACTAGGCCGGCAACCGCACGCCCGGGGTGGGGGGTACTCTAATAATATAATGTAGCGCTTAATACCAGGACCGCAGAACTCACCTGGTGGTATACAGGGAAGGGACGGTGGCTGTCCTCGGGCGCGCCCTCTGGGGGGGCGGCGTCGTCGGATATGTCGGAGTAGGCCGGGGACCGCACGCCCGGGGTGGGGGAGCGCCGCGCGCGCCGCTTGCCCGGCGACTCCGCCGGCGGCGATTCTGTCGACTTCCGCTCCTCTGACGGCATCAACGCTGAGCGGGGCTTCACCTGGAATTCATGAATAAGAAACTAATCCCAAAGGAAGATCTTCCGACCGAGCGAGGTGTAAATATTTCTTTTCTCCTAAGGGACCATCCATAAAGTACACACGATTTTCATTATTTTTAGAATCCTCTTGTCACATACTAAAATGCTCGAAAATCTTAGCCCTAAGGCTAAGGGTTCCACTTTCAACTTCCATCTACTGACCTTGAACTGCGTGGGCTGCTGAGCGGGCGGCTGCTCGGGGGGCGGCGTGGCGGGCGCGGGGGGCGTGGCCGGACGCTCCGGCGTCGGCTCTGGCGTCCCCGCGAATTCCCGTGCCTCCTCCTCCGGTTTTTCCGGAGATTTCTCGGGAGACTTCTCGCTCTTCTCCTCCGGGGATTTCTCGGGGGATTTGACGGGGGTCGCGGGGGTGGCGGGCTCGGAGGGAGGACACGCGGGGGACGCGGGCTCCGCCGGCGGTTCCTCCTGCTCGGAACTGGAGCCGTCCTTATCGTCCTCGTCCGTGCCGTGCGCGTGCGACCTGTGGTAAAATAAAGATAGATACAACTTTATTGCTCACAAATATTGCTAAATACTACTAAGTAGTTCGACTAACTTATCAATAAACTATCAATGAACCGGTGGTAGGCACCAGTAGCTACGATGTTCTGAAAGTATTTGATTCAAATCAAAAATGTGAACCGGCCTTGTTGCCTGCGATATCCATGCAACATTAGAAGATCTGCAGGTGCGTTGCCTGCAGCTCTTCAAATGTTGCGAGTGTCCATGGGCGACGGTAGTTGCTTTCCATCTGGTACCCGTTTGCTCCCTTATTTTATTTAAAAAAAAACACTGTCACAATGGAGAGGTTACTTAAAAAATAAGCTGGGCAATGCAAAAAAGTCGACAGCTAAATGAAAATTACTATGTTAAAGTAAAGCAGAAATCAATAGGCGTGATAGTTTTTCCTGTGGTTTTTCCGTAATGTGTACCACAAAATGTTCAGGTTGTGGGATATACTAGGGCTCGCTTCGCTCACCCTGATAAGCACCTATTATTCACATGCTACAGCTATTAGCTACTATGTTCAGAAGAGTATACCTGTGGTACTTCAATCCATTCGCGTGCTTGTACTTCTTGGAGCAATTCGGCTCGGGGCACTCGAGGAGGACCGGATCTGGGGGCGGAGAGGCGGTGGGCGGGGGCGGGCGCTTGGCTTTCGGCGTGGGGGGGCGTTCCTCGGCCTCAGACGTCCTCTTCCTCTTTGAGTCCGGTCGAGGGGGAGTGAAGGGTGTTGGAGAGGGGAGTGCTCTGCGGCCCTTGGCGCCTCCGTTCCGCAGTTTGCTGTGCACGGAGGAGCGGGTTTCGGTGAAGTTGGTCATGTCAGTCGGCGCGGCCCCTCGACCTCTCTTCGCGCGGCCCTTCGGAGTCCGCGAGTCCAGCTCCTCAGTAGGCGAGTCGCAAAACCTGGAATGTATGATCGTTTTATTAGTATGTGTCAGTAGGTACAGTAACCGCCTCACTCAGAGACAAACTTCTATTTAATTAAGAGTTTAGAGATAATGTAAAAAATTTCATTTATTAATTATTCTTTCATTATTAAATTTAAAATTATTAATCCCATATTATTATGAATTAAACATCAATATAGCTTTGGTTCTTTCGCGCGTATACAACGTGAAATTTTAGTGGTTGTTTTCCCGCAGCAGGACGATTTACCTATAGTAGTACTATCGAATCATGAAAGTTATTTTTTGAAAATTACAAAATATTTTGTATAACGTACTATGGCAACTTTATGCCGATAGACGCGAGCGGCTATGGACCCCGCCGAATTTTTTTTATGATTTGAACAAAAAAAACTTCACAAATCTATTGTACTACTAAGATAGAATCATTTTACTGCGGGAAAACAACCATTAAAATTTCACGCAGTATACTCGAATCGTAGTAAGTAATTGCCTAGCGTGGGTGGAACAAAAGCAAATATTTATGTATTCAATAATTTCACCAGAAATAACCAAATAAACTTTGTATCTCAACATAATATTATTGTAAATTATTCATATTATGGCCAGGGGCCAGACAGATGGGAAATGGGAATGCATATTTTGGCGATTACCAACTCTATTCAAATTAACCAGACATATTGAAACCAAGATTTGAGACGTAGATTAAAATTTGTCCGTGAATTTAGACTGAAGGCTGATGTTGCAAAATGTTATGAATAAATTATAAAGGTCTGAAGTATCTCTTCTCTTAAAGGAAATCGGATTGAAGCATTATTGTAGAGTGTAGACTCTACAATAATTATCTTAAAATGTCATTGATTCTCTCTCATTGTCTTCATTTTCAACATTAAGAGGCATTTAATGATTATTAACTTTAATATCATGAAGAGTTTAACATAAAAAATATCCACAGCCGAACATATAACCTCCTCCTTTTTGGAAGTCGGTTAAAAATGTATGTAGTTTAAAGTTCTGTTTAAAATATTCACAAAAATTATGTAAATTAATTATTAAATATCACTAAACGTGCCTCAGTTGATGCTATATATATAAAGGTTTACTTCTAGGCGAGGTTTTTTTTGGCTCAAGAGTCAAGACCAATTCACAAACCCCGCATTTTGTAGTCTTAGTTTTCCCTCATAAGTCATATTATAATTTTTTTAAAACAGTAATTTTATAGTGTCCAAGTGTGTGCGCAGTACACAAGAGCACTCTCTATTCCTTTACTCTCATAACTCAGTGGGACGGAAGACCGACACGACTGGCGAGAGATCAGGCGCAGGACCGACTTTTTACATGCCCATCCGACGCATGGATCATCTTACTTGTCAGACAATCAGGTGATCAGCCTGCATTGTCCTAACCAAACTTGGAAATAACATGCTTCCAACGCGGGAATCGAACCCACGACCTGCGAATCTAGAGCCAAGCTCTTAACCACAAGGAGGCGTTTTAAAACATATACTAACCGTGGCGGTGCCCAGTCGTGCCTCGTGCAATCCAGAAGTGTCCCGACATACGTCTTCCCTCGCCACGTCACGTTCACTACCAGCACGCCTGCAACAAAATATAAACATATTCTTCAGAATCCGATCAGTAGTTTAGGCGCTCTTCCTTCAGCGTCGTTTTACTTGTTTTACCCGCAACTTCAAAATTCGTTTCTCGCATGGGATTTGGGAATTATACCTCTATATTTTTCCATAATGAAAAATGAAAATCAAAGTGCCAGGGAGTCCAAGCATTTATTATACCCATCGAAATCTGACATCTGTTCAGCGTTTTAAGCGTAAAGAGGTAACAGACATGTCTGTCACACACACACACACATAATCATAATACAAGTCCCATTATCCACTAGCTACTGCGCAAAAAACATTTATTGTCAAGCAGCACTCGCTAATATTTTCTCTTTATATCAGTAATAGACACCAGGCGCGCAGAACTTCAGAGGAGGTGCATGCAATATTAGACGCGATACAATTTGTCAGACTCATTTGCATAGCCCCCAGCCACCTAAAAACGTGACTTTCAAAGCATATTTAGACCCACCCTCGCTTATCATACCCTCTAAATTGCGCCTTTATAAAGATTATACGTATATTTATTTTATGCTTTTTAAACGAACGGGGGGTTTTATTAACGAAGATTTATATCACTTTCACGAGACGGAATTAGAGATAAGTTTTTTAATAAACTTTTTAACGGTCATGTTATCCCAGTACTTTTTAATTAACGCCGGTTATAACGAGAGCGATTTCTAAGCACGAGCTGTTTTGTTTCTTTTAGTCGCCTGTCAACGAAGTTGTTTCTTTTTAATTTTAACAGAGAAGTATGTTTTAATATTTTATGAGTACATTTTTTGTACAAGGCAAACGGGTAAAATAATGTACAGTTTACCATTTCTGCGCGCTGCGCTTTTTTTAATTTGTATTTATCATCTGTCATTTTAATTTTTTTACATAATTATATCTTTGAGTTTCCTTTATTTTACCACTGTTACAATTACGTTACAATATATGACCGCATTTAGAGGCGAATATTAACTGTAACTGTAATTAAATGAAGATTATGACATAAGCCCCGCCCTCATATATTCTCTGTTAAATTCTTTTAATCATTATTAAAATAATATGTCTAAAATAATGAGGGCGGCAGTTAGACCATAAGGTACTAATTATATATTCTGTGGTTAGACACGTAAAAAAGTCAAGTAGTTAAAAGCGCAAGCATACAAAACACACAAATACTATTTAAATACACTTAAACAGCTAATTACAAATTACGGTTAAAGCCTTAAAAGGTAACATGCAAACATATTTATAACACGACAGTAAAACTACAATACATTACAAATTACCGGTGATAAATAAATGATTTTATGAATGGACTGTAAAATTCATTTATTGTTTCACAGGACAATAGACAATGAATCTAAAAGCTCAACATAAAATTAAATTCATGAGAATGAATGTGAAAACAAATTAAAATTATTCGCTTTGTGTTACCTATTGCTATTATTTATCCCGTGGACCGTGGAATCCGTGGTTCTGTTTATTTCGTTCAGGGATTTTGTTACAAACTTTGTCACGTTTTTTTTAACTGCTGCAGTCAGAGATATTTAATGATGATTAAACTTCAGTTTAATAAAGAGTTTGGCAGATAACGTATGAGACTTATACCAAAATCTTTAAGACGTAATTGATATTTGTAAGTTGTCATAGTTATTCGCTGTGTAAATACTAACGGTCGTATGAATAAAAACTTAGCGAAGGTTTACAACAGCTTTATGAGCCTGTTGTGAAATTTAATATGAATAAACGTTCTCTAACAGTGCTCTAACACCTTTTTAAGGTGACAGCTGTCAAAAATTAGCGCATGTATAACAAGCCTGATATAAACCTATTTTAAGCATAATCGTTATGAATAAACGTTTGCTACCAGTTGTTTAGGCTCGAAACGTCAAATAGGAGTTCGCTAACTTTAGTGAAGCCTCGGACCTACTTTAAGACCATTTTAAGAGATTGAAATGGACGAAATATCGAGTATTATCGCGATTTCTGACATTATTGCAATTTTTGAAGGAATTTCTAGCCGCCCTCGTCGACAAAAAGTATACATATAATAAGATAATAATAAATCCATTTGACGACTTAAAAATATTTTTATTAGTACCTGCATGTTAGGGGCAGAGGGCGCTGCGCGTTGATAGTATTCCTGTTTGTCAATAGATGGTGTTTTTTTAATATTTTTTTTGAGTAGATTTTTTTAACTCATGAAATAACTCTATTCCTTTCGGGTGTCCTCTGACACCTCTCAAGTTTTTTTTACTACAAAATACTCATTGAATTTCATTGAATTTGACACAATATTGATGATTGAACACAATAAATTGGCACACTACCAACATTACCAAAAAAAGAATACTATAAAACGTCATCTAACAGTATTCAAGCTAGCGAAGGCTTAGCGAGCGTTTATTCATATGGAGTGTTTTATGACGGTTTTTAGCTTTAGCGAACATTTTAGTTTGAAAACTGTTAAAACCTTCACTAAGATTTTTTTATTCATACCACCGTAAGAGTGAGTTGCATCAACCTACTTTAACTATAACTTTAACTTTAACCATAACAAAATGTGAAATGAACTGTCAAATCCCTAGCAAAAGTCGCCATATTTGACGATAACCTTAACCTTAACTTTAACTAAGAATAAGAATAAGAACAGATTTATTTTTAGCATCACACAATACATCATAATATAAACTGACAGTGATACAGGGACTATGACATTAAAAACAAATTGCTATAATGCTGTGTGACGCCAAAAATTGGCCCCAGCTCAGCAAACGCAGCAAGCAAGCCCGCTGCACTGATATTCTGCAGAGGCCAATGAGTGGATTCACAACGCTACTAAACTAAACACAATATTTACAAAAAAAAAACAAATAAAAATAGTGTAATTACCTACTAATTAATACAATAAGTTACAAATTAATTAATACAAACTAAAATAATATAAGCAATCTAAAGGTGTTGTTGTCTTTAGATTTGATACTACGCTTCTGGTGCAATTCACCCTAAATAGTTATGAGTTTAGAGTACAGGTTTAAAACGAAAGACAACCCTGAAATAACGCCCATTTTCATTAACCGATTCCTACCTAGTGCCCGTCGGATATTTCACCAGAGCTTTTACAACACCTTTATGAAGTTTATGGACTTTATGAAGTCTGGTAAGTACGGTGAAAAGATCAGGTACCATAAAAAAGCCTTGATTTTTTTTTAATCGTTTAAAGGAAGTAGGAACACCTGAATCGTCCTTACGGACGCTAGGGATAAGTTTAATTAACGAAAACAGAAATAACCAACAATTTCTTACAACATTACTAAAGTTAGCTAAATTTAAATAACGTCGCAACTTATCTCAATTCTTATCCAATATTAAATATAACTTGAAAGCAAATAACCGTACAAAACAAAATCGAAGGAAAAGTTGTTCTTTGAAGATACCCTCTTTGTGTTACTTAAAAGAGAGACTTTAAAGAGCTAAGCCAAGCACCAGGGCAGGGCAGGAATATTAAAAATGGCGGGATAAAACTTCGCAACTCCGGAAAATCGTCGGACGCACGTCTCCTTTATTATTTAAGGGTGAATTTCCCTTGTTCATAATTGATGGGGGTCGCTCTCGCTGGCGAAAACTTACGTAGGCGTAGCTTGGTACTTTTTTCTTTCATCTGAGATTATCAAATGTTAGGTTTACAAACTGTAAGTTCTTTATAAACAAAGAGGTGTCTAATGTCTTAAGCTATATTATTCTCTATATCACAGAGAAGCTCTAGTTTTCAGTATTTGAAAATAGAGAATAGACTCCCATTATAGAATGTAGATTCCCAATTTTCGAATGCTACTTTTACGTTTTCCTTTCTCTATTCGATAGAGAAGGACGTAATCAAATTATGTTTGTTTGAAAAATGCTCTACATCTGAGATATAATAGAGATCTGTAAAAAATAATAATAGTAAATAATAAATACTCTTTATTGTGCACACATAAAATTGAGAAATCAAGAACATTAATTATAAATAAGACAAGTATAACACAATGGCGGCCTTATTACTAATTAGTAATTTCTTCCAGGCAACCATGGGTAGAGGAAACATAATATTATATATTATACATCAGGTGAATGTGCCATGATATACAAGAAAAATAAAATAATATTATATAATATATTGCTTATCAGACAAAATAATATATCATTAATAATACATATTATACTTAATAAATACACAGATACATACATATCTACCTAGACTAAATTACATAATATATACAATACACACATATGTTTTAATATATATATATACTACATATTTATATATACATACATACAAACAAACAAAAAAATATATATAATATATAAAATATATTATAATATTAAATTTAAAAATACCAACTTATCAGACAAAGAGTGCTTTAATATCAGCTTCTAATAATAAAGGGGTAGTCTATTCAATGTCTACCTGTAATTACATTAGCAAGACTGATTGGGTTATAAATAATGTATGAAGTTGGGTGTATAATACAAGGATCAATAAGCATTTCATAGATCACTTAGCGAACAGCAATATTGGCTGAAAGCGCTTTATTGGGCTTTCAGACGATCCAAGCCACGTCAATATTAGTTGAAACTAGAGTAGAGGCTAGAGACTAGATACCAATATCTTGATATTATGCAAAGATTCTTCAAAATGACATTAGATTACTCTCAGTTGTAAAAGAACCGAAATTAACAAAATCTCATTTTGCAAAGTTTGCCTTTTGAACCTTTTTTGGGTTGGTCTGTCTTCACTCTTGTAAATAGTTGTAAATGTGCGTACATCTTTATCGTGATTTGCAAATTGTAACTGACAACCAAGGTAAGCTGCTTGTCAATATTACAAAAATACACAAAAATAGCACAATAGTAACAGCCACTCAGCCAGTTTTGGATAGAAATGCCGAATAACACCTTATACCGATTATCAAATAGTTACAAAATAACTTCAATGGTTAATGTTTCAAAATAAATGTTTATTTGAGATAGACGTGACAAACCATATTTTAATTTTTAACGCTTAATTTACCTTTATAAATGTACACTTTAAATCCGCGCTACCAGGCGAACAGCTGAGTGGAGGAGGTTCGGGCTAATTAGGAATTACGCTTCGCTTCGCTGTAATCGCGAGACTAATTACAACACGTTCAGACTTATTTTGCCTCTGACAGGATCTTTAATTTCAACGACATAAAGACAGATATCACAGGAAATATCTGTATTCTGTGGTATTCGCACCATGTCGCTTGTTTCGCTTCCTTACCACTTCATAATCATTATAAGAGTATTATTTGAGGCTTTCGTTTTCCCATAATATCATGATTCATGACTGTATATTATTATGTGAAATTCTGTGGACTGTGGGAATGCTTTTATTGCTTTTATGTTTATAGTACGAGAGCCCTAGAACAAATTCTTTTGTAATTACTAAAAAGCAATTTTTTTTGTGAGTAGCTACATTTTGATAAGACGAACAACATTTTTATTTTCGAAAAATTTCAAAAATGGTAGCTAACAGAGATAGAAAGGATTTCATACTTTGACTTGATGGTCCTAAAATATTATTATATATTATATATTAAGTTCCAAAATACTACAACTCGCAATAAGGTATGGGGGGCTAAAAGACATCTCAAGGACTCCGGTGTCACTTTATCGGAGTTCCTGACTAGGAGAAGACACAGCATCTTTATGGCAGCTCGTCAGCGGCATGGTGTAACGAAGTGTTGGACCCGAGATGGGGCTATCGTTGTGATCGGACCGGATGGGTCTATCAGCCGTGTATCCACCATGGAGGACTTGGATGCTATCCCACATTCATCCCAGAAGGCCGTGACTGCTGGTGTTCCTGTTCCTGTGAAGACACAGGCCAAGGTACCTACAACAAGAGCGAAAAAGCCAATTAAAAAGTAATTCTACAGCTGTTATAACCTTATCAATACGATTTACATATTATGATTTCTTCTAATATACTTACTTTCTCATTATTTATTAACTTATAGGTCATTGTTTTTTGGTTTTGATATTTTGTAACTTTTTAGATTTGATGGTATCCTTATAATTTTTCAAAATTTTACAAATAAAACGTTAAACTTATGATTTTGCAAAAATGCAATTATTTTGATAATTTCAAGTTGACTTGTGACAGCTGCCAGCTGTCTGCAGTTTGATAACCATCGACAACTATTTCAGTTGACAGTGACACTTTGTTTCTTTTTTTTTTTTTTTTTTTTTTTCTCGCAGTTTGTGTTGTAGCATGCATCTTGTGCCATGTAAGTTACGTACTGTACGGTGTACCTACCTCCTATGCCAAATGATTGTCATAAAATTAAAACTTATGTTTGGAACTTTAATAAATAATTATTTTCCTTGCAATTGTATGTAAAAGTTCATGAATTTTAGCACGATGTTTTGTATTTTCTAAGTGAAAGAATAATTATTGATCTGGATTTTTTTTTATTTTATTTTATTTTGTGTTTAAAATAATTGTAAAGGCACTGATGGGTATAGGTGATTATAATAATTATTAGTTTATCTATAAAAATACATTTAAAATATATATTAGGTATAGTCTTATTGTAGTATTTAATTATTATTATTTATTTAATTTATATACTTTTTACATGGATATTTTTAATGATTCGGACAACGCAAGTGATGCACCAGACTTCCTTTCTTTATCCTCTGACGACAGCGAGGACAGTTTTCTAAGCGCAACTTTCGTTCCTCTTAACGAAAACCTTAATACTTTGTTTGCTAATAACTCGAAACACTTTAACGTTGTGCACATTAATGCTCAGAGCATTCCGGCACACTATCCCGACTTACTGGCCTCCTTTGGTGGAACTTGTCATGTTGATGCCATTCTTGTATCGGAGTCGTGGCTCAAACCATGTCTTCCGTCTACTAGCTACAGTTTGCCTGGGTTTAAATTGATCCGTAATGATCGCGTGGACAGGGGGGGTGGTGGCGTTGCGATATATCTCAGATCAGATTTAACATACACAGTTCTTATTTCGTCAGCTCAACCTCCGCCTCCTGATTCACCGGAGTATTTATTTGTTGAGGTACAGTTGAGTCTTACTAACAAAATTCTCCTTGGCGTTTGTTACTGTCCCTCATCACAAATGGATTATTTTAAAGTTCTCGAACAGACTTTAGAATTGCATACACCAAGCTACCAACACAGTATCATCATGGGGGACTTTAATACCTGCATGGCAAAAGACGACTCTAGGTCTAAAAAACTTAATTCTGTTTTGGATGGCTGTAACTTACATTTGCTCCCCCTTAATCCTACTCATACCTTTCCTGGTTGCTCACCATCCCTCCTCGATCTTATTGTTGTGTCGTCCCCTAACCTAGTTAGTAAGTATGGCCAGTGTTCTGCTGAGATATTTTCATATCACGACCTTATCTATGTATCGTATAGCTTGCGACCACCTAAGCCAAAAAAAAAAGTTCTATTACAGAGGAACTTTTCAGATTTAAACGTCGATAATTTAAAAACTGATGCTAATAACATTGACTGGGCACCTGTCTTTGATGCTGACCATATTGATAATAAATTGAATGTCTTTAATACCCTACTAACACAATTATTTGACAAACATGCTCCAATCAGACCAGTTAAATTAAAGCAGTTACCTGCTCCTTGGCTCACAGACGATCTGAAAGATTTGATTCGGCAGAAACACTCTGCAAAAGCAAAATTTAAACGGACCAATTGTACTGTTCAACAGGAAAAATATATAAAAATAAGGAATCGCTGTAATAAAATGTGCAGGGATGCCCAGCGTCGGTACATCCATTCCTCCGTTGAAAATGGGGATCCATGTAAAGTCTGGAAGTTTTTAAGAACACTTGGGGTAGGCAAAAGTGCTGTCGACAAGACTTGCTCAATTGACGCCAATGTATTAAATAAACAATTTACTGGAGCCACTTGTTCACTCGATCCTGCTCAGAAGGCCCGTACACTCGATCATCTTGCCAATTTACCTATCCCCGGTTCCTCACCCTTTGTCCTAAGTCCTGTGACTGCGGTAGATGTTAAAAAACACTTGGCATCAATTTCTTCGAATGCAGTAGGCGATGATGGTATTAGTCGTAAGATGATTATCCCTATTCTTGACTCTATCACTCCTGTACTGGTTCATATTTTCAATCATTGTTTTGACACTTGTGTTTTCCCCAGTGCTTGGAAGGATGCCTATGTAATCCCATTACCAAAGACCTCTAAGCCAAAGTTGGTGTCTGACTTCCGTCCCATCTCAGTCTTACCTTTCCTCTCTAAAGTTCTGGAACGGTTAATCAGCCATCAGCTTACCAACTTTGTAAATGAGAATAATATTCTAAGCACCTTTCAATCAGGTTTTCGTCGGGGGCACAGTACCACTACGGCATTAATAAAAGTCTCTGATGACATTCGTTATGGTATGGACAATAAACTACTAACTATGTTGGCGTTATTAGACTTTAGCAATGCATTTAACTCAGTCGACCATGACATTTTGCTGAGTTTGCTAAGGTCTATCAATCTATCACCCGCCGTAGTTTGCTTAATCCGTAGCTACCTCACTGGTCGTCGTCAGAGAGTAAGGTTGGACGATTCTTTTTCTGACTGGGACTTTATCTCTGCTGGTGTGCCACAGGGAGGGGTCTTGTCCCCACTTCTTTTTGCTATTTTTATAAATTCAATTACAGCTTCCACTTCTTTACTATCTCATTTGTATGCTGATGATTTTCAAGTTTATACCCATACCTCACTGCTCAATTTACGTGGTACGATCGGGACTTTTAACAGGGAATTAGAGTTAATATACGACTGGAGCAAGCGCCATGGCTTGGTAGTTAATCCTTTGAAAACTCAGTTAATTATTATTGGCAGCCCTGGCCTTGTGTCTAGGATTGACTGGAGCAGCTTGCCTCCCGTTTGTTTAAATAATGTAGTGATTCCTTTTAGCAAGTGCGTAAAAAATTTAGGTGTTTATTTTGACAACACATTATCTTGGTCTCATCACTTAAAAGAAATTAGCAAAAAGATTTATGCAACCTGGTTCTCTGTCTGTCGCCTGCGTTACCTCTTACCTATCCCAACCAAGATAAAGATTGCCGAATCTCTATTCCTATCAATTCTGGATTACGCTGATGCTTGTTTGACTAATATCACCGAGGATCAATTAAACAAGCTCGAGCGACTTCAGAATCTCGCAATCAGATTTATCTTCGGGTTAAAGAAATTTGATCACGTGTCAGAATTTCGAACACGTCTGAAATGGTTGCCCATACGTTTTCGGCGGGATGCCCGTATTCTATCACTTGTTTACTGTATAATATATGACCCTAATTTACCTTTATATCTCAAAGAAAAATTTTTATTTCGCCAAGCCACTGTAAAGGAGTTAAGATCTGCGTCAAATTTGCATTTGGAAATGCCCGCGCATCAAACCAAATATTATAGTTCCTCGTTTGTCGTAACCGGTGTTAAGCTCTGGAATTCCTTACCTAAGCATGTAAAACTTGCAAAAACGTTAAATGCATTTAAAAGTCTAGTCAAGTTACACTACTTAAATATTTGTAAATGAATATGTTTTGAGTTACTAACACTTAAAATTAATAGGATGTCCGTGTTGTTCTATGTTGTTATCCTTTATTTATAATATAAAAATATAGTATTATTTTATTATATATTTAGTATTTATGTATAGTATTATTGCTGAGTATTGTATATATTATTTAGGTACTTATATTTATATTATATTAATTCATGTTATCGTAACCATTGTCTTTGTATTCTTTTGCTTGCACATGCTCAATTACCTCTACTGCAATTTCACCTTCGCTCATGGTTGCCTGGAAGAGATTGCTACCTAGTAATAAGGCCGCCATTGTGACACCTATGTATTATTTGTTTGTATATTTTTGTGTATTCTCCCTGTATTGTGTGCACAATAAAGAATATTTGAATTGAATTGAATTGAATATGTATTGTTTTATTTGTAGGACAAGGTTACATTTAAATTATATAACTATTAACCTACCAATATACAAAAAATCAGCTGGTTAGGGTTCCGTTTTAGAGTTCTGCAATCAACAAAACTTGATTGACTACTGTACCCTAAAACGGAACCCTAACCAGCAGATTTTTTGTATATTGGTAGGTTAATAGTTACATAATTTAGGAGTAACCTTGTCCTACAAATAAAACAGTCCATATTTTAGGACCATCAAGTCAAAGTATAAAATCCTTTCTATCTCTGTTAGCTACCACTTTCGAGATTTTTCGAAAATAAAAATGTTGTTCGTCTTAACAAAATGTAGCTACTCACAAAAAATTAGCTTGTTAGTAATCACAAAAAAATTTGTTCTAGGGCTCCCTGACTATTATAATGTTTTACTAAAACTTCTGAATAATTGGACATGGATAATTTTAAAATCTAATAAAACATTAATAACATTATAATATTCTTTGTATTGTTTTATTACAATTTACATTATTGCCAGTCTTATCGCCATACTCAGCTAGACATATTTTAATTATGATTAACCTACGAATGATTAACCTTCAATTTAATGAAGTTTGACAGATAATGTACGCGGCTTATGTTAAAATTTTTAAATTAATTACATTTAAGTAATTAATGTTCCACTCTGAGTGCGGCAGTTAGTCGGGTCGCCAGAAAGTGAGAAAAGATCCCAAACGCTAATAATATTATTTCACTTTTTAAACGCACCACTGTAATATTTCCTGTGTCGCCACTCGCCAGGATCGATAGCGATATCCAACCACGAAAACCCTCTTACAATTATTTAAAATACTATTTCACCTGGTCATTTAACGCTACTGTTTTTGAATGTAGTCTACACGGGCAGTGTAAACTAAAGCCTTATTCCAATTTCCAGTAACGACTATAACAAACAGGGCTTTGACTAAGTAAAGGAAAAGTAAACGCTCCACTAGTTTTCAAAAGGAAAATACACAAAAACGTATGGAATATGGGACCAATATTTCATAACGTTTCTATAGTTTTTGGGACAAAATTCAGACGTAGTATTTCATTTCAGATGAGACATAATCATAATATGTTTTATTTAATTACTGTGAACTGTCCCATCATAGGACATAACTTTCGATGGGACGGGATTCCCATCCCTTAATAATTTATAACATCAACTGTCGAAATATTTTTCGTCATATTATTATACATGCTCGAATAAACACTTGAGTTGCGATATTGCGAAACGCTCCAAGCGAAGTTTAAATTTAGAACGTGCTAACAGAACCGATGGGAGATAATACATTAACCCGCTTGCAGTTAATTACCTCTATACATATTTTAACTGACGAAAATTAATTACCAAAGAAGGAAAGAAAAGTTAGTTACTTTTATTTCTAAATTCTATGCGAAAAAAGTGACAGTTTGATTTTAAATATTCTTTTTCATTATAAAATATAAATTTTAACCGTGATTGTTATTAATTTTAAATCGTAATAATAATAATAGCTCCCACACCGGTTTCGGTGACGGTGGCCGGTTTCATTGAAACCAGGCCAGCTACGCAGGAGTAATTTTATAGTGCCTAAGTGTATGCGCAGTACACAAGAGCACTCTCTATTCCTTTACTCTCATAACCCAGTGGGACGGCAGACCGACACGACCGGCGAGAGATCAGGCGCAGGACCGACTTTTTACATGTCCATCCGACGCATGGATCATCTTACTTGTCAGACAATCAGGTGATCAGCCTGTATTGTCCTAACCAAACTTGGAAATAACACGTTTCCAACGCGGGAATCGAACCCACGACCTCCGAGTCAAGAGCCGCGCTATATACCACTAGACCACGGAGGCGTTTTTAAATCGTAGAGTTACTGAGTCAAAAGATTTCCGCGAAATGTGTATTGCGTAGAACTTTTTTGACAATTAAAATTTTTTGAATTGTCCTAACTCCTAGCACCTGTTTGTTAGTTTGATTGCCAGGCTAGACATCGAAATGCCGAGATTGGAGGTACTAAAATAGGAAAATTAATATCACGCATAAAAGCCGCAACACCATTAAGGGAACCACAATTTAATATTGAATACGTAAGCCCGGGTACGGAAACACTATATGAATAAATACCGCATGATTTTCGATCCAATTTATTTATAACTTATGAATGCCTGGTATTCGGATCCCTTTGCGGACGAATTAAAACGTCCATTTTAATAAATTATTATCAGAATTAATTATTGTTTTAATCTTGTTAACAACGTCCTCGACAGAAGTACTATTAATTACTATAGTCTAACGGCCGCTCCCAATATTTGATCTATCTCTTACTTGAGATAGGAATAGCGCACATTAGACATTAGGTCCATATATTTTATGTCAATTCTATGTCAGCTGCGATCGGTTGTATGTCAAACTAGAGATAGATTGAATATAGGGAACGGCCATATAAGTATACGAGTATTATTTTGATCGTTTTGTGACAAATCGAGTGTCAAAATAATGTTATTGAATTTCGACAAACGACCAAGTCGTCGTGTCTATTTATCTTATTTAAATGGCATGGCTTGCATCTCGGACATCCTTCACAAAAAAACTTGTATTTTAAATTGTTAAAGATTTTTTGACTTTTGTGTGATTTGATTGTTATTTATTCTGTTTAATTTAAATTTTACATCGATCACAGTTTTATTTTTCTCGAACTATGTATTTATTTCTCTTAACATGGTATAGTTTTGAGATACAATCTCTTTTCTTTTTATCTTAAGACTTTTCCTTCGTCTACTTGAAATAATTTTAAACTACACGTAATATGCTAATGGAGTTGGTCCCAATAAGTTCCCATGATCCTTTTGTATAATAATTATTGATAAGGCTTTTTGCTTGCTTGTAATTATTTATACAGTTGTCCGCATAGGGCGGAAATTATGCATTTTTAAGCTAATAACGACATCTTATGTCCTTTCTCTTACGTCGCGGCCGCATATGCGTGGTGCTTCGCGCTAAATCCGATACTATTGGACGATCTACGTGTATCGTCCAATAGCATCGTCTCATTGCACGAAGCTCGGACGATAGACGCAGATGCGGCCGGGACGTTATCGTGGAAAAACGAGACACAATAGCTTATCTTTTGTTATCGCGGTTGCATGCGACCGCTTGGGGCTTGATGAATTAAGTATGTATCTCATAAAGTCATAACTGATAATTAAAATTAATCTACTTAAATGATTTCGGCAAACAATATAATATCAGACAAACAGCTCTTTAATGTTAGTAAAATACCTTCGTTGCCTTTAAATGGATTGTAAAAATGTCTTCGTTTCAGTCAACCAGTAAATTGGTCAGTAACGGCCGTCGATTTGTTCCGTAATCGATCATCATTCATCGCTGTTCCCGGTTCCGTCAACACTCAACAGTCAACTGCCTTCCGCCATATCGAGCATGACCAATGTAAACTGACCGCAACGATATTTTTGCACCACAGTTAATATTAGTATAGAGTATAGACTATTGAGTTGATGAGTTGACCAGTCATGGTACTCAACCTTTTTTATATGGGCCAAAAACATGTTTTGGTCTTGGTGTCGCGGGCCGCAGCAAAAAATTTTTAGGGTTAAAAAAATATAGGTAACGTTCTTCAAAATTAATATTTAAAAGCTTAGAAAATTTTCACGACTTCCACAACGACTACATTATTTTGCCGCCTGCCAGTGGGCGTAACTTTCAATATTATGGTTTAACATCACGCGGGCCACTAATAAAGTCGGGCCGCGGGTTGAGGATAGCTTGCGTGCTAGAAGTTAGAAGTTAGAACTGAACGAAATGTTGCCTAGAAATCGCGTTTTATGTATAAATGTACCGCATAAGTCGGGCATCCTAACATTTAGTATGTTTCTACCTTGTGAAAGTCTGAGAGCAGCTATAACTAATCCATAACACACAGAAATTAACTTGGCACCTGCGATCATAGAGTTTCCTTGCAACGACGTGCTTTTAACATATGCGTGTAATATTCAAATGAATTCAAATAATTTTCCGTTTGGAAAAATAACTGTATTTTAAAAAGATAAAACCGACTTCAAAATTGTACGTAATTGAGAATGAAAATTTCCTATCTCCAAAACTACTAAACCGATTTTGATGAAACTTGCACTATTCCCTAAGTTGAACAATACCTAGTACAATAAAAAAAGAATCACTCAAATCGGACTGGTAGTTCCGGAGATATGCGCGAACAAACATAAAAACATACATACATACATACATATTGCATACATACATACACTTTTGAAATTTGGCACATTTGTTCAGAAGCTGTTACAGATTAACATCTGCAAAAACTGGGCAGTCGTCGAATACGCGTCGAATATCATAACCTCCTTTTTTTTAAGTCGGTTAATGAATGAAATGGATCGCGTTGCAAACAAAATGATACCAAGCGTGCATAAGCGTGCGGTGATGGCGCTACGGTGCTCGCGTGCGCTAGTAACAACTCACCACCTTCCGTTTCGTGCCACACGATGCCCTCCAGCGTGACCGAGGTACCCGGCTCGCAGGGACCCAAGCAGTCCGGCTCGGTGATCGTCCCCACAGATGTGCCAACGCACACTTCTGCAGTTTCCTGGAAAGATGAGAAAGGTTTATTAGTTGGGAAAATTCAAAGCATGTAATTACTTACAGATAGGTCCTTCTCCACCTTGAGCATTGAATAATGAATAATGATAGATTATTGTCGATGACGAATATGGCGCTCTACAGGTTCGTATTAGCTTGTTGGTTCAGCATTGGCCAACATGGAGATTGCCGCAAAATACATTTAGCGTACTGTAAGTTGTAACTTGTAAGTGTAACCCATCAAATCAGCTAGTATTCTTCTATTTCGCTTCAAACCGACAATAATTTGACGAGCTACACAATACAGCCAGGATTATAGTAAACGCAAAATACATTTACTAACAACATAACATCAAATGAAGCCATTTACATTCAGCAAAAGCGAGACAGGAATAGGGATAGTTATCTCGCTCCCGCACGTCGGTAATGGCGGAGCAAATTATGAACAGCAATATCCACTATCCATTGAAATCGTGATAATATCATTTGCACGGCGCAAATGTACAATTTTGCTCCTCGTAATATAAAAAAGATTAAAATGTAAATTTTCGACATGAACAAATGAATAATTTAAGCGCATTAGCGTACCAAACGGAGGTCTAGCAGCTACTATTCTAGTATTTATAAGGTCTAGAGTCTAGACTAGTAAATGTTGCTCCGGCGATTTGACAACTGAATACGACGCGATATTATCATATTATCCCTATTTACGGCTGAGCGAACGCTTTTTATATTTCCCTCGGGGAGATTAATATCCCACGAAATTCCGAGACATAATAAATGATGATCGAACGAAGCGTTTGCCAAAATTTTGCAATAATACTTTTGGCACCACCTGGCTTCACCATTAAACATTTATAATTAAATCAATCTCAAACGTAATGGCTTTATCGCTGAAAATAGCGGTAATTCTTCTGTTATCTTGGTAGTAAATAATCGATTAGTCAGCCCACGCGGCAACATTGTTAAACGAATGACAAATGCACAATAGAATACGCCCACCTCGGCAAATACTAAGCCCGGCCGCAAATTGTACGACATATTTTCTGATCAGAAACAGTTGAACATGGTTGAACGTCCGCGCTGAGTGCTGTCTCTTACATGTTGTACTGAGCCGAGTGAGCTCGAACTCGCCGGAAGGATATTTCGGATAATGTGCGGGGTGGCGATCCGGCGGAATTCAAATGTTTCTGATCAGAATTCGGACAATGTGCGGCCGGGCTAAATAGACAGTACCGGTACCGGTACAGTTAGCGACGTTTTGACGGCATTAAAACCAGAGTGTGACATTTTTGGCATACATAAATGGATGATAAATGACAATAAATGGATAGAAAAACAATAATTGTAAAGAAAAATACTGCCTACTCAATGAAAAAAATATTAAGAAGCATTTGGATCAGTGGTTTTTTAAAAGAATTATTAGCGATGTATCTTTGCCATGGTTTAAACAATTAATCTATTTTCGCCCAAAAATACACGTTGTGCCTAAAATGTCACTTAGATCACCCCGGTTTTGGATAATTTGGGACACGCCATGAGCGCCATTGTTACCAGGGGAGCAGCTGCTCTCGAAGGGGCGAAAAAAGGCATTAACATTTCAATAAAACTCGAAGGATCGCAAATAAGATCGGCGTCAGGAGACAATGAGCAGTAAATCAATTCGAGGAAGACGGAACAAAGCGCGCGGCTCTTTAATGATCGCGTTTAAGTACCCACGGTTCGAGATCTTTGTGCTCAGTTTAAAACTTTATAAATCGTTGGCTATAACACCTATGATTATGTGCCAGTCTTTTTTGCCCATAACGATGCTGAAGTCACTATAAGAAATAACATAAGTAATACAATTATAATATGACCATTAGACGACGTCTTTGCCTAAAACGATGCTACTGCCTTTATTCATAGGCCAAGTAAATGCGAAAGAATTAGGAATGTGAAAATAATGAAAATAACGGCTTTTCCATGCGACTAGAAGTTAGAAGTTAGAACCCAGGGTATATACCATATACAATGGGTCTCTCTATTTCAATGTGCTCTATATAGAGCACATTGAAATAGAGAGATACGTATTATAAACGTAAGGATGTCATCGGCAGAAAGCTTGTCATTATCAAAATAAGAAATTTTCTTATTATAGGACACAAAAACAACAATAAAAATGTTTCCGAACATACACAGCAACAAAACGGCCATTTTTGGCACAGGGCATTCTCCAGAGACGGCAAAGTGTAAAACTAACATAACAATATAACTGCTCAATGCACATGTTACCGCGAAATAATAAGGGAAGATAGCGGATTTTAGCAGTGCTATTCTCTAAGAGCAAATATCAAAACAGCCGAATCGCATTGGCTGTTACAGCCGCGGCCGTGAGAGCGAGATCGGTATTCACTTGTTTATGTTTTCTGAGTGCCGAGTGCTAGATTCATATGAAAAGACCGAATGACTTTACTTCGGCGTAATCGAATAAACTCCTAAGTCCTAACTCGTCGACTGTCAAGATTGCGCGAGTGTGAGTTACGAAATATATTCCGTGGTTACGAATTACGATCGCGCCAAACCACTCGAGCCATTAGCCACCACACAAAGGAGTTGTGTCGTGGCTTGGTGCATACTGCGGGGGTCCCCCTGTAACAAATCTCATGCAAATTCCTGGTAAACGCCAAACGCGCTCACGATCGAATGCGAATATAAAAACTCACACACAATCGTTGTCCGTCTTCATGCAGTCTGTTGCGGATCGTTTGGTCGCTTACCAGCGTACCAGTGGCTTGCCTGAGTCGATTTGGTAGAGCACGGGCGGTGACAATGCGCTCTCGACGGGCAAACAAACGAAGGTTGAAAACTTATATTTTTTCCACTATTTAACAATTAGGAGTTGAAATGAAAAGCCAACATGATCTCACCACAATATATTAAATTATATATATTATCTACACATTAAAGTACATTAATTAAATTGTATAAATTGTTTGCTTAATTAAATTTCAACCTTTATCTTAAATAATTCTTATTGGAGACTGAGAATTAATGTCTCAGGGTCGCGTTACTAGTTCGCGTGTCTTGATCAAATTTACTTTACCCATTTATTTTTTTTAAGTGAACATTAAGTTATAATCTAAGATGACTATATTATGATCTAATCACAACGAGTCCTGGTGTTGTTTCGGTCGACCATCTGCGCTGTGGCGGCTCCGAGGGAAACCAGTAGATGACAGGTAGCGATCGGAACGTCCACAGGACAAATGCCTAGCTCTAGAGTCTAGACCTTGAGACACTGACCTGGACTGATGTGGAGTGAAGATACTGAGGATTGTACCTTATATCCTTCCATACAACATTTACCCGAACCTCGGTATGAGTTTCATCGAACAATACTGTGACTTCTAAATCTGTCAAAGAAGCTTCTTCATTAGGAAATGCTTGAATCTTGTTGTTACAATATATTCAAAAGTAGAAGAAAAGGAATATAGTAAGACCCACCTGAAAAATACATATTCTAACAACTACAATACCGAATAAATGGAAATTATGGTTTGTATTGTACATACCACGGCGGCTGCTACAACATAATTATTTGAGTTTTAAAAGACTAAACCATTGCCATCGTGATATTCCCACCTCTGCCTGTAACAACGAATGCAATGAATCCATGTGCTAAGCCCTAGGGCTTCAGATTTGAAAAAATATGTTATCAGCATCATAAGACACTTACCTTTCTGTCACAATATGTTACTGAAAAAGTGGCAGTAACATATTATTATGTATGACAGAAACGTAGACTCCGTGTAATGGATCGGTTGTAGGTATTCTATGGAAGAAATAATCAAAATTGTTAAAGAATATTCAACTAAAAGAATTTCACTGTAGTTCAGATTGAAAGTTGATGTTTTAAATTTCAAAGATTGGTGGTGCCTACTACAAAATATAATATAATAATATTATGAGTCACATGGGAAAAAGGTAAAAAAGCGGCCAAGTGCGAGTTGGACTCGCCCATGAAGGGTTCCGCAGCAGCAATAAGGTTTATTTTTATGAAATTAAAAGGTTTTTTATTTATTTTTATATTTCAGTCGATTTAATGAAATTTAGATTAAGGTTTACCATTTATGACGTACAAAAAAAACTACTGGCTAGATCTCGTTCAAACCAATTTTCGTTGGTAGTTTTTATAGTAATCTACATCATATATTTTTTTAGAATTATCATGCAACTACTTTAGAAATTAGAAGGGGGGGGACACACATTTTACCACTTTGGAAGAGGTATAAGAAACCTCAATATGATTTTTAGAGACCTATCCATAGATACCCCACACGCATAGGTTAGATGAAAAAAAAAATTTTCTGTTTCAGTTGTACCTATGGGGACCCCTAAAATTTTTAATAATCTTTCCATTTTTGCATCAAAATCTTAATGCGGTTCACAGACTACATCTACTTACCAAGTTTCAAAAGTATAGCTCTAACAGTTTCGGAGAAAAGTGGCTGTGACATACGGACGGACGGACGGACAGACGGACAGACAGACAGACAGACAGACAGACAGACAGACAGACAGACAGACAGACAGACAGACAGACAGACATGACGAATCTATAAGGGTTCCTTTTTTGCCATTTTGGCTACGGAACCCTAAAAATCACCTTGTACGAGCGATATAATTGAAGTAATGACAGTCTCATGTACGTGATGGCCGCCGGCGCTACTTGTTTTTTATTGACCACTTCATATTTATAAGCTCCTGGTAGGTAATAAAAATAAAAATATTTTACCGTTCGAAAAGGTGTTCATATAAAAGATACTAAAGTATAAAAACTAAAATGATAAAAAGATGAATAATTAAATTCACGAACTTTTAAAAACAAATAAAAAACGCATACATATTTATTTTAATAGCATATTTAAGTAAGTCATAAAATGGAGACGAGAAAAACAATAAATTATTTAAAGATAGTCTTTACAATTTTGATGAAATTCGACATGAATTATTTATTATGATTAGGGCCCGGCCCGGATTTATATAATATGTAAATTACACTAATTTGATATAATTATTCCATTTTTCAATTTGTATGTTTGTATGTTTGTTTGTAACCGACTTCTTTGGGCCCGATTTTGACCCACTTTAAACGGCCAGTTTAGTTTGGTTTTATATAAAAAGCGTGTTTCTAGTTTTTTTAACTATTAATATTTTTTATAAAAAATTCTTTGTGCTTGCTCTTTGTTACAAACATAATATTGCAATTGTAACAAAGAGCAAGCACTCATTAAAAGTTTGAATTAAAAACTCACCAAATGAAAAATTAAAATTTCATTACAAAATAAATAATAATAATAGCAAAAAATTCGCTTCACGGTTTAAGTATCAGCCATCAGGGGATCAGAATTCAGATAAGCCGTAGAGATGTTTATCTCGGCTTAATACCCGCCACGCGGACTTGATCCAACGACAGCTCAATGTCTGCCATCAGCACACACTAAATTAAAAACTACCCGACGAATTAGCAGCGGGGGTCCTTAGGGTCTATTGTCGAACTAATATGACAGATGTGATAGTGACTCGATGTTCATATTCATAACCTTTATTTCCAAGAAATTGATTACGATGATGTTCAGATTACGTCTGTGCGTTGTGTTGTTCCCTACGACTTAGGAATGGAATTCATTGTTTGCTATTGGCGGAGTACTATTATACTGCGTGACTGGTGAGACATGTTCAATACTCGAGGACGTGATATTTGGCTATTATATTAGTTGGATTTTTTTTTTTTATTATTATTATATTAGCCTATAGTGTCCCACTGCTGGGCAAAGGCCTCCCTGTCTGGAAAAAAATAATATAAAAAAATAATATCAATTGATCACTGAGTAAATATAGCTTAAAGTTAAATAATTATTTACCCAACGCATGGACACCGCGAGCGAGAGGGGTAGTTGTGTGGTGTTTCTTTGGTAGCGCTGAGCGCACGCCTCTGCACCGGCCGCATAGTATGCCTACTTGCCTAGCCGCGTAATTTACTTAGTATCCTTAGTATAGTAGGAAAAAAATTAAGAACCTAATTTTATTACATAATTATAATGAGAATCGAGTACAGAGTACTCCATAAGTATCGGTAATGTCTCACCAGTCATGTTGTATATTCTGTGCTATTGGATTGCTATTTGTGTTTTTGATTATTCTTTATATGTGAAAACTTCTAATTGACCTTCTTGTGTTATGGTAAAACTATATTTATATTATATTAATCTAGCTGTAAGTTTTCGTAAATAAATACTACATACGTTTTGGATGAAAAGTGGACAAAAGTCTACAACTCTACACTGATTATATTATACATCAACCTTTTCAACTAAATTATTCCTGTAGAGTAGCCAGTTGTTGTAGTGAAATATATAATGTAACAGTAAGTATATTAATATTTTTTCTTAAAGAAAGAAAGTTAAAACCAGCTATGTATTTCCAAATTAATACCAGGGTAAATGAGTCGAAAGGAACCATAAAACTGAAAACAATCGCACCCTCCCTACAGAGTACAGGCTCGTACAATATTAATTAAAAAACCTCCTTCCACCTCCGTCGGCCCTGGTAATTAAAACGGAAATAACTGTAACGAAATTGAAGTTTCAATTAAAATTTAACTCAAAAGATGAAAATGCTGACGTGTTTAATTAATCAGTTGTTATTTGTAACTTTAAACGCGCCGTTGAATTCAAATTACAAACATTAATATATTAATCTGCGTCCAAGAGAGTAGAATAATAAAGCTATTCTATTTATTATCTGCTGAAAATAACTTTAAGAGTACGTATGCTTGCAAGAAATCTACTTGACTGTTACCGTTGCTCGTAAGTTTGTTGGGAGAATATAATTGCTTAGTAAAAATTTTTCCGAGATAAAGACTTGTATAATTTTTACATTATCCTTTCATTATTAAATATTGTCCTTCCCCGTGACCGTTATAATATCAAAATTTGAGATGAATTGAGGAGAGAATGAGATTCTTCTCAGAGTAGACTGTAGAGCTGAGCTGTGGAGTCTGTGAAGCAAAGTGTTTAATTTGTCACTTATAATTTAATATTAGTAGGTACGGAGTACGGACTTTAATAAACCTCTTCAACTTTGACCTAAATTAACTCAGTAAAGTGAATTAATAAATTATATTCAGAGTCACTTTTAAAACAAAAGTTTTCCAACTAACATCACAGAATAGTACGAGCTAACATCTTCACAACTTAAACAGGTTATTTTAAATAGCATGCCGAGTTATTTTTAATATAAATGAAGCCTTTGTAAAGCGTATTGCAGGTATTGTGAGGAAATTCAAATACCAGGCGAGCATAATAAGGTGGAGATAGCCAAGAATAGCTCGGAAAGCTATATTATGAAATTATGGCAGTTAAATTTTAAAAATGCCCCATTTTATTACCCCTAATTGGGCTAGTTAATTTATTTTAATGATTTAACTGAAAACAACTACGCGAGCGAATTATCTATCATTTTAAGTAATTTATGTAGAGTCGAAAACACTTTTCGACTTTACTTCGGGAAATTAGGTTCAAAAAAAGAGGTTTAAACTGAATGTCGTCGACTGTACATTACATAATTCAGGCTAGTAAAAATTTTCAGACGTTTTTTTAAGTTTTTATATCTTTTACAATAACATTTTCAAAAATAAAAGAAGTAATTTCTTTCGAGTCGTGATTATACAACAATAACTTACAAATGATAATTTTGATACTTAGTAAATTGTAATTATAATAAGCAATTTGGGTAGTGCATGTTGAGCAAGTAACAATTTGTAAAAATGTTGTAAATTATTTAATCACAAAAATAAAGAGTCGTTATAAGTGTAAATACAACGCTAAAAAATTAGGACGCACCTTTAGTCCGAGCTAGTGAACCATTTGAGTAACAAGTACAGGACAAAGTTTATTTTACCTCATCAACTGTGCTTTTTTTAATTGTCCTGTCATACTTCTGCTCATTGTAATCGCCTGTCAACTTACAGAAACAAGTTTTGAAACTCAATTTAGTTAACAGTTAAAAAAATATAGGGGCTGATGACGTGCAGGGCTGAGGCCTGCCAGGTCATGGCCATTGCTCTTAACATGCAGTGATATGTTATTAGTACATAATACCTCTCTGTTAGCATGCCATAAATCGTAAGTATACTTTCTAACCTTACAGCAGAGAGGTATTATGTACTAGGGTATAACATATCACTGTCTTACAGAGAGACCGTTACTCAAAGGGTTCACTACACAGAAATAAATCAAGATAGAACGGCGACGCCCGTGCGTTGCTATTAGGAATCGCTCGTGTCAATTTTTGATTTGCTTTTAGTTGGAACAACTAGCTTACCCGTGGAAAGAAATACCTCCTTTTGATCGATTCACTTTCGTACTTCTGTTTTTACAATTAGACACTGCACAATGAGGCATTTTTGCACAACCGCTCCGGCGTAATCAAGTCGAGACGTGCGCGCTGACTGAATGAACGTTCAACGAATCTTGCACACTTGTGCAAGATTGAAACACGCGTACTCCACCCGCTTAGCCGTTCTATCTCGATTTATTTCTGTGGTTCACTAGCTCTCCAGCTACTTTGCATTACGCACCTTTGCATTATAAATGTCTTCTGGAATACCCTTCGCATAATATAGGCCACTTTTGCATCACCCATTCGTCTACAGCACCTTTATCTACCCTGGCAGCTTCACCACTCTTTTTCCCGCCGCCAATGCCATGTCGAGCCCGGAAACGTTGAATCGAACTAGACGAACAAACAAAATCTTCACCAAAACGTTGAGCAAAATCGTTTGCTTTTTGTTGGAGAATTGGTCCATTTATTGGCACATTATTTGTCCTTTGATATTTAAACCATTTAAACAAAGCCTTCTCAATCTGCGTATGTCGCGTTGTTCTGGCTTGTTTCATTTTCAAACAATTCTTGTCATGAAGGATTTGAATTTTCTCCCTTTCTTTCCAAATGGTTGAAATTGTCGAGTGTGATACACCATATTCCTTTGCCAGGTATTTGTTTGGAATTCCTTTCTCTAGCTTTGAAATAATACGCGATTTTTCTTCGACATTGATATGGATTTTGACGCATTCAATTATTGAATATGCCAAACGAAAGTTGAATAAAATTGTATAATGTGGACATAGCTATTGTGCTTTGTTTCTAAGAATTACAAAACACCCTAAACTTTGTTACAATAGCTTTGGCCATTACATTACTGTGCTGTGCTACATGTGGATACTGTTACCTATTCAAATTGTTTACAAATTACAATACAGCTGAGCCGGTCGTTCTACAGATATAATTCTCCGAAAACATTAACTAAATGTGGTCGCTTAATGCGGTATGTCGTCTATCGACATTGTTTACAATATCGTAAAAAGTAAACCAATGTTTTTGATAAGGCGGTCATAATAATATATTATCATTCAGCCAGGACTGCCCAGGACCTTTTTTTTTTTTTTTTTCGCAGGGGAAACCCATCATGGGTCCCCCGGGTTGGGTATGTGCCCAGCACCCCGGGGGTATGTGAGACTCCTACTCACTAAAACCCGGACTGCCCAGGACCTTTGATTTTGGTCAATTTAACCGGTATGTTGTCGCCATAAACGGTTTTGACTGTATTTTTAACGGACAGAAGTGGAAACATGGCAAGAATTTACGACAAGAAGTTGTAAAAAAAATTGGGGCTGAGTATGATTTGTCATAAAAACTCTTTTTGACTTAAAACATAATGTTTTCTTTAATAATAATCAAAGCGTAAGTTTCTCATATAAGTAATATAAGAAACATGTGTACATTTTTCAACTGCAATACCTTGCGCATTACAATTTACAAGTTTGATATTTTATAGAAAATCACAATTCCTATGTCCGTTTTTACGTGATTTTTACAAGCATTTCGGCAAAAACAACCAAGTTAATTACAGTACAATAAAACAGCCCGAGTCTAATACAAATATAAAACCTTTTTGCATTAACAATTCCATAGAAAATGGACCGTGAAAATAACAATGGCAAATGAAATCTCTTTTTAGGGTTCCGTAGTCAACAAGGAACCCTTACAGTTTCGGTCTGTCCGTCCGTCTGTCCGTCTGTCCGTCTGTCCGTCTGTCCGTCTGTCCGTCTATCCGTCTGTCCGTCTATCCGTCTGTCCATCTATCCGTCTGTCCGTCCGCGGTTTTGCTCAGAGACTATAGGACCTACAAAGCTGTAATTTGGCATGAATATACATATTAATAATGCCGACAAAATGGTACATAAAATATTTAAAAAATATTTTTTTGTGGTACCTCCCCTACACATCAAGCGGGGTTGAATTTTTTTTTCGCGCCCACCCCATCGTGTGGGGTGTCATTGGATAGGTTTTTTAAAAATATTATGAGTATTCATAGATCATTTTCCGGCTTAGGGATCCATTTGTGAAATATTAAGTTTTAAAGTGGAAAAAATCATTAGAGTCCAGTGTCCCCCCCTTCTACCAGCTAAACGGTTGCTTCTGGAAATGTGAAAAAATTCACGGGAGTAGGAAATATGCTGAATTTAAAAGGAAAACTATCACGGCTAAGTTGACTTCATAAGTTATTGAGTAATAGTCAATCAACTAAAAAAATGTATTCGGCGAAGTATAAAGGAACTTTTCGTTCAAATTCCTTTGAGATGATGTTGTTAGTAGTGTAAAACATGTTATAAATGTACAATCATTGACCATACAGAATTTTTCAAAAACTAGCGGTGCTACGGAACCCTACATTGCGCGTGGCCCGACACGCACTTGGCCGGTTTCTTTATGTTCGCTCAAGCAATTGTAGCCTCATTGAAATGTTTCGTTCTGTACAAAGAGGGTTCTGTCAGTTGTGAATTGTGATTAGGGTTACGTCAATATCCCCTTCTCTTCCTCTCTGATTTATTAACGTAAAAGCAATTAGAGATAATTTGCGGCGACTAGGAGCACAGAAAGTTTGTTTTCTTTGTGTAATTCTGTCAGACTGACATTGAGCCTACTTAATCGTAGCTATTTTCAAGAAACTTCTTGTGAATCCTTTTTTTAATGATTTTCGCGGAAATCGTACATTTTCCCGCTATAAGAAGTAGGCTATGATTTATGAAGTATGTCCTTTGAATGTCTACACTCTACTCCAGAGTCCAGACCTATAATGTTACATATTATTGCCGCTCCATTTTTTTGCTCCAAATCCAAAAACGTTTTGCCAACGCTACCCTAATCTTGAGACTCACAGAACAACTAACTACACTATACATGAGTACACATTACAGTAACATAAAGGTTTATTACCCAAATGTAATCACATCTAGATCATTAAAGTTGGGTTTGTGTTAAACGCTACCATATATACTGAAACAGTAATAATTATAATATATCTTAATGCTGGAAAAATGTACGGTTCCCGATAAACGAATTTTGGCGCAACGGCGGCGTTGCCGGCGTCACTCTTACTTGTAGTTTGTACATACATAATAAAATAATATATCATTATATTTTATTTTCAAGAATTTGCTATAGCAGCCGCCAGCTGATGATTAATGATCCTCGATATCCTGCGATCCTATTACCCGATTCCCTGACCCAATTAGACACATGGTAATCAACTATAAATCGATTATTATAGTTTGACGGGGTCGTGAAACCTTTACGATGGAATAAAATCATAATGGATTAAGTTGATCGGTTCAGTTGACGCTTAACGAGCGGCCTGAGCCAACTTCCTCAATAAACTACCCTGGTACCTACGGGCAAATGGCAATAAACATTCAAAAATATTAATGATCCTGATACACGCACCGAAATTGAGTGGGCGAGCCCACACTTATAATACGTATTATTTATTCTTATTAAGCTCTTGCCTCTTAAGGCGATATAATGAAAATAAATTATAACGCAAGGGGCGGGGCCTATGCTCGTAGGGCGGAGAGCACCCCCGCGCAAAAACATCGCGCGCTTGCAGCTAGCGCGACCGTAATTTTCATTTTTAGAACAAGGGTCATTGACCTATGGAGTCGCAGTTTTATTAATAATTATTAGTAATTATTTTATATAAGGAATTACAATAATTGTAGAATATGATTGACGTAGTTAATTTATTAGCATACGTATTCTAAGTTTTCTACATAATTGTTTTACTCAGCTCCTAATATCAACTTTTGACCGTTGGAAGAGTGTGTATGGAATTGCAGGCGGTATTTTGGTCTGCGGGGCTAAAATGGTCGCTTTGTTGAATCATGATATGAATCATATTAATATGATTCATTTTTTTAAAAATCGCATAATATGCAAGTCTGTCTGCAATTATTGCAGGCAGAGTTGCTTATGAATTATTAATTTCTGTATTTTTGTACTGATTTGACATTTGTCAGTTTAACAGTTTTTACAATTCATTTGCTGAATTGATTGAGAGGAATTGCTAAATGTGACCATTTTAGCCCCGCTGGTCTTGTTGCTTGCCAGGCTGTTGAGTGATGAAGAAAACCATAAAACTCCCTAAGAGGCCGGGTGCCATCGAAATTCTCATACATACGTAATAGCAAAATCATTTTCTCATACGAAAATATTTAACATAAGTATTTGATTTATTTTTCAGCTTAAAATAGTAATTACAGGTTCCTGCACAAAAATTTACTACAAAATATTTAAACACTAAAAAATTGAGTAAAACACCAAAAAATGTAATATAATTAAATCAAAGCGCACGGCCGTGCGTGGCCAAGTTCCAGCAGGCCGCGCGCTCGCCGTGCACTATTTACACGAACCGCTTCGACGCACTTTTGACCCCCTTGTAGCTCAGTGCCTATTGCGAGTGCAAAGATAAAATTATACCTACGTAATTATATACTAGTACTTAAGCAGTATACCAAATTTCATCGAAATAGGTTCAGTAGATCTAGAAATATGTCTCTGTAAAAATAGCTAATTTTGGCACTCACTCATTCACTCACTCACTCACTCACTCACTCACTCACTCTCTCACTCACTCTCTCACTCACTCACTCACTGACCGGTAATCAAAACCTCTAGGCCACTTCCGTTATGAAATTTGGCACACAGGTCGTGTGTTATATGTAGATTAACAAAAAATTAGGAAATTTTAGAAATCGGTCAAGCGTGAGTTGGTTCATCTATGAACTTTAGAGGCTACTTCCAAATATCCTAGCGTTATGAAATTTGGCACACAGGTCAAATTCAAATTCATTTATTTCATACCATATTACATGATCAGATTAGTTTCTACTTTGGGTCCTATATAATGTAGATTTAAAACAAAAAAATAATAAATTTTAGAAATCGGTCAAGCGTGAGTCGGCACCTCTACGAACTTTAGAGGCCACTTCCAATTATTGTCCTAGAGTTATGAAATTTGGCACACAGGTCATGTCTTATATGAATTTTAAAAATCTGTCAAGCGTGAGTCGGCTCATCTATGAACTTTAGAGGCCACTTCCAATTGTCCTAGAGTTACGAAATTTGGCACACAGGTCATGTCTTATATTATGTCATGTAGATTAACAAAATATTAAGAAATTTAAAAAATCTGTCAAGCGTGAGTCGGCTCATCTATGAACTTTAGAGGCCACTTCCAATTGTCCTAGAGTTACGAAATTTGGCACACAGGTCATGTCTTATATGTCATGTAGATTAACAAAATATTAAGAAATTTTAAAAATCTGTCAAGCGTGAGTCGGCTCATATACGAACTTTAGAGGCCACTTCCAATTGTCCTAGAGTTATGAAATTTGGCACACAGGTCGTGTGTTATAATATATAGAGTAACAAAAAAATTAAGAAATTTAAGAAATCGGTCAAGCGTGAGTCGGCTTATCAACGAACTTTAGAGGCTACTTGCAAAATATGCCTTAGCGTTATGAAATTTGGCACACAGGTCGTGTGTTATATGTATAATATTAAGAAATTTAAGAAATCAGTTAAGCGTGAGTCGGCTCGTCTACGAACTTTACTCTTTACTTAAAAATTTGTCTTCTATTGATAGTTTAACAAATACCACTAGTGGCATCTATCGAAAGTATTGTTTATATCGGGCGTAGCACAAAAAGAAAACATAGGTATGATTTCTTGAAAAAAAGTATTGAAATCCCACCAAAAACATACCTGTTAAAATAGGGCCTAGTTCCTATAGGCTAACTTTTGGTCTAAAAAAAGAGTTGAAATCTAAACCAATGCCCAGTTCAGATGCACTTCATCAACAGCCTGATCCATAATACTTCTAAATTTGAACTTGGCAGGTTTTTGTGATAGACGTAACACTGAAGGTAACACTTGATTAATTATGTAATTAGATAATATTTATAAAATTTAATTAACCTGCCAAGTTCAAATTAGAAGTATTATGGATCAGACTGTTGATGAAGATGATTATGATCGATGAAGTGCATCTGAACTGGGCATTGGTTTAGATTTATACCCTCTTACTAATAAAAACTTCTTAAACATGCGTTCAACGTGTGAATAGTTAAACAGGAGTTTTTAAGTTATACACACGTTACACAGAGTCTATACATGGTCTATACAGAGAATTTTGTATGGAAATGACAGCATCGTTATACAGGCCTTATGTCAAAAAATGATTATTAGTAGAAAAAATCTTATGCACCCTCTATACACGCTGTGTAACTTTTTATTAGTAAGAGGGATAATGTATAGACGTTATAATATACTAAATGTAAAATGTATAGACGTGATATAATATATATCTAAAAACTAGCTGTTGCCCGCGACTTCACTGACCGGTAATCGAAACCTCTAGGCCACTTCCGTTATGAAATTTGGCACACAGGTCGTGTGTTATAATATGTAGATTAACAAAAAATTAGGAAATTTTAGAAATCGGTCAAGCGTGAGTCGGTTCATCTACGAACTTTAGAGGCTACTTCCAAATATCCTAGCGTTATGAAATTTGGCACACAGGTCGTGTGTTATAATATATGTCGCAGTCATCTGGTTCAATCTGTGATTCGATTGAATGACTAGCGTATTCATTGAATGACACCGTTCTATTGAATGACTGAAGGACAACTAGTCAAGACGCTGACTGTAACGTTTAACGTCTTGACTAAACGTCATCATAGTGAAGGTTTTGGAATTGGTTTAGATTTTATAATGTATAGACGTTATAATTTATTAATGTAAAATGTATAGACGTGATATAATATATATCTAAAAACTAGCTGTTGCCCGCGACTTCGTCCGCGTTAGAATAGTTAGATCACGTCCCAAATATTATTTTTCAAAAATATTAACAGAATTTACTTTCCTACGATTTTATTCAGTAACCCAAATCCTATTAAAGCGAACACCTTCATCATAGAAGCTCAAATCTTTAATAATTTGAGTTCAATCAGTCGAAAATCTAAGAAAATTTCTAAAAACTTTCATCCCGTATTTCATCCCCTTAGGGGTAGAATTTATTAAATTCCTTTCTGAGGGGATGCCTACGTCATAGTATCTTTATGCATACACAGTCTCAGCCCGATCGGTTTAAAATTGAGAAAGTTTCATACAAACTGTCAACCCCAATTTCACCCTCTTGGGGGTAGAATTTCCAAAGACGCCTAAATATATATCCATTCAATTTTAATTAGTAACCCAAAAATAAAGTTTCATGTTTCTAACTCAAGAAATGACGGACTTTCAACCCCAATTTCACCCCCTTGGGGGTAGAATTTCCAAAAACGCTTAAATACGAATTCATTCGTTTTTATTCAGTAACCCAAAAATAAAGTTTCATGTTTCTAACTTCAGAAATAACGGACTTTCATACAAACTTTCAACTCCTATTTCACCCCCTTCGGGTTAAAATTTCCTAAATTCCTTCCTTAGTGGGTGTCTACTAATTAGCACAACCCTGCTCATCAAATTTCGTGGCTGTAACTTTAACAGTTTTTGCTCTGCGATGATGAATCAGTCAATCAGTCAGTCAGTCAGGACTTGTAATTTTATATGTATAGATTTGAGAAATCAATCAACGACTCGACATTGAAAATAACAGCATTTTGATTTGATGGTTGTGTTTAATTTTACAATTCTTATGTAAACAGTATTTATTTAATAAGCTATACGGTGTGCATTACACATGACAATATTTTATACCCCCCCCCTCTCCTCCTCCCACCCTCCTCATCGTATTCTCATTGTATCACTAGTACATAAGAATTTTTATCTATAATTCGTAGATGAGCCGACTCCCGCTTGACCGATTTCTTAAATTTTTAAAAATTTTTTTAAATCTACATATACCACACGACCTGTGTGCCAAATTTCATAACGCTAGGATAAGGACAATTGGAAGTGGCATCTTAAGTTTGTAGATGAATCGACTCACGCTTGACCAATTTCTTAAATTTCGCAATTTTTTGTTAATCCACACATAATACTCGACCTGCGGGCCAAATTTCATAACGCTAGGACAATTGGAAGTTTCTTCTATAGTTCGTAGATGAGCCGACTCACGCTTCACCGATTTCTTAAATTTCTTAATTTTTGTTAATCTACTTATAACACACGACCTGTGTGCCAAATTTCATAACGCTAGGACAATTGAAAGTGGCCTTTTAATTTCGTAGATGAACCGACTCACGCTTGACCAATTTCTTAAATTTCTAAAATTTCTGAATATTTTGGTAATCTAAATATAACACCCGACCTGTGTGCCAAATTTCATAACGCTAGGACAGTTGGAAGTGGCCTAGAGGTTTTGATTACCGGTCAGTGAGTGAGTGAGTGAGTGAGTGAGTGAATGAGTGAGTGAGTGAGTGAGTCAGTGCCAAAATTAGCTATTTTTACAGGCAGATATCTCAGGATCTACCGAAGCTATATCTATGACATTTGGTATACTGCTTATGTGCCTGTATATAATTACGTAGGTATAATTTTATCTTTACACTCGCAATAGGCACTGAGCTACAAGGGGGTCAAAAGTGCGTCGAAACGGTTCGTGTAAATAGTGCACGGCAAGCGTGCGGCCTGCTGGAACTTGGCCGCGCACGGCCGTGCGCTTTGATATTCACATTTATTGCATTTGCATTAGTAGGAAATAATGTAGCGTAGATTGTATTATGAGAATAATAATTTCTGAGAATAAAAATATGAGAATAAAAATTCTTACGTGTCCGCAACACCTAAAGAAATATTATTATCAAGATCCAAGTCAAATACCGACTCCACTGGTGGTCCCTTGGATATTATGGTGGTGGTTCCTTGGATATTATGTCGGCGACAGTCGTAGATTTATGTTTTATCTTATAAAAGCGATAAAATAAATATAAATATGTGTATGAATATTGAATATATAATTATCTTATATTCACATTCATTGCATTAGTAGAACACAAAGTAACGTAGATTGTATAATGATAATAATAATAGATAGGTTCTCACGTGTCCGCATGATCTATATAATACTACTATAGAATTATCCAGATCTAAGTCAAGTAGCGACTCCACAGGTCTCTGTTCTTTGGATGTGTGGTCAGTAGTAAATTTATATTTTCCACAAAAATAATAAAATAATCATAATAAAGCCATTTTACAAATAATAAAATAACCTCCCTTATCAACGTATGTGAAGCTAGCATGACAAAGTTAGCAAAATCACTCGGGATTGTGTTATTAATTAGGTGCTAATTGAGTGCTATTTTGGTGCAAAAACCGCGAATTTAGTGCTCTTCAAAATAAGGAATAAATGCTAATACTGCTGGCTTCACGTGAAGCTAGCAGTGTACATAACCAAAAACCTTTAAAATGATGATATAGCTTCGTAATTAATACTTAGCTAATTAGTGCTCATTAAGTGCTCTTTCAGTGCACAAATTGCGAATTTAGTGCTCTTCAAAATTTGCGATAAATGCGAATACTGCTACCTTCACGTGAAGCTAGCAGTGTACAAAACCAAAAACCGTAATAATGATTATCTGGCTCCTTGATAAGTACTTTACTAATAAGTGCTCATTAAGTGCTACCGATAAACGTGAAAAAAATTTTAAAATATGCATTTTTTTACTTTTTATACCGTATACTGCTAGCTTCACGGCACCAGTGAGATGCTCCTCTTGATTTGAGTACTTTGACGAATTCCACACTCATAAATGTTACATAGGAATAAAGTGCTCATTAAGTGCTAGCGATAGGCAGCGAAAAAAAAAAGAAAATATGCATTTTTTACTTTTTATACCGTATACTGCTAGCTTCACGGCACCAGTGAGATGCTCCTCTTGATTTGAGTACTTTGACGAATTCCACACTCATAAATGTTACATAGGAATTAAGTGCTCATTAAGTGCTAGCGATAGGCAGCGAAAAAAAAAGAAAGTATGCATTTTTTTACTTTTTATACCGTATACTGCTAACTTCACGGTACCAGTGAGATGCTCCTCTTGATTTGAGTACTTTGACGAATTCCACACTCATAAATGTTACATAGGAATTAAGTGCTCATTAAGTGCTAGCGATAGGCAGCGAAAAAAAATATGCATTTTTTTACCTTTATACCGTATACTGCTAACTTCACGGTACCAGTGAGATGCTCCTCTTGATTTGAGTACTTTGACGAATTCCACACTCATAAATATTACATAGGAATTAAGTGCTCATTAAGTGCTAGCGATAGGCAGTGAAAAAAAAAAGAAAATATGCATATTTTACTTTTTATACCGTATACTGCTAGCTTCACGGTACCAGTGAGATGCTCCTCTTGATTTGAGTACTTTGACGAATTCCACACTCATAAATGTTACATAGGAATTAAGTGCTCATTAAGTGCTAGCGATAGGCGGAGAAAAGAAATTAAAATATGCATTTTTTAAATTCTTTATACCGTATACTGCTAACTTCACGGTACCAGTGAGATGCTCCTCTTGATTTGAGTACTTTGACGAATTCCACACTCATAAATGTTACATAGGAATTAAGTGCTCATTAAGTGCTAGCGATAAGCGGAGAAAAGAAATTAAAATATGCATTTTTTTACTTTTTATACCGTATACTGCTAACTTCACGGTACCAGTGAGATGCTCCTCTTGATTTGAGTACTTTGACGAATTCCACACTCATAAATGTTACATAGGAATTAAGTGCTCATTAAGTGCTAGCGATATGCAGCGAAAAAAAAGAAAATATGCATTTTTTTACTTTTTATACCGTATACTGCTAGCTTCACGGTACCAGTGAGATGCTCCTCTTGATTTGAGTACTTTGACGAATTCCACACTCATAAATGTTACATAGGAATTAAGTGCTCATTAAGTGCTAGCGATAGGCGGAGAAAAGAAATTAAAATATGCATTTTTTTACTTTTTATACCGTATACTGCTAGCTTCACGGTACCAGTGAGATGCTCCTCTTGATTTGAGTACTTTGACGAATTCCACACTCATAAATGTTACATAGGAATTAAGTGCTCATTAAGTGCTAGCGATATGCAGCGAAAAAAAAAGAAAATATGCATTTTTTTACTTTTTATACCGTATACTGCTAGCTTCACGGTACCAGTGAGATGCTCCTCTTGATTTGAGTACTTTGACGAATTCCACACTCATAAATGTTACATAGGAATTAAGTGCTCATTAAGTGCTAGCGATAGGCGGAGAAAAGAAATTAAAATATGCATTTTTTACTTTTTATACCGTATACTGCTAGCTTCACGGCACCAGAGAGATGCTCCTCTTGATTTGAGTTCTTTGACGAATTCCACACTCATAAATGTTACATAGGAATTAAGTGCTCATTAAGTGCTAGCAATAGGCAGCGAAAAAAAAAGAAAATATGCATTTTTTTTCGCTGCCTATCGCTAGCACTTAATTCCTATGTAACATTTATGAGTGTGGAATTCGTCAAAGTACTCAAATCAAGAGGAGCATCTCACTGGTACTGTGAAGCTAGCAGTATACGGTATAAAAAGTTAAAAAATGCATATTTTAATTTCTTTTCTCCGCTTATCGCTAGCACTTAATGAGCACTTAATTCCTATGTAACATTTATGAGTGTGGCATTCGTCGAAGTACTCAAATCAAGAGGAGCATCTCACTGGTACCGTGAAGTTAGCAGTATACGGTATAAAAAGTTAAAAAATGCATATTTTAATTTCTTTTCTCCGCTTATCGCTAGCACTTAATGAGCACTTAATTCCTATGTAACATTTATGAGTGCGGAATTCGTCAAAGTACTCAAATCAAGAGGAGCATCTCACTGGTACCGTGAAGCTACCAGTATACGGTATAAAAAGTAAAAATGCATATTGCCTATCGCTAGCACTTAATGAGCACTTAATTCCTATGTAACATTTATGAGTGTGGAATTCGTCAAAGTACTCAAATCAAGAGGAGCATCTCACTGGTACCGTGAAGCTAGCAGTATACGGTATAAAAAGTAAAAAATGCATATTGCCTATCGCTAGCACTTAATGAGCACTTAATTCCTATGTAACATTTATGAGTGCGGAATTCGTCAAAGTACTCAAATCAAGAGGAGCATCTCACTGGTACCGTGAAGCTACCAGTATACGGTATAAAAAGTAAAAATGCATATTGCCTATCGCTAGCACTTAATGAGCACTTAATTCCTATGTAACATTTATGAGTGTGGAATTCGTCAAAGTACTCAAATCAAGAGGAGCATCTCACTGGTGCCGTGAAGCTAGCAGTATACGGTATAAAAAGTAAAAAATGCATATTTTAATTTCTTTTCTCCGCCTATCGCTAGCACTTAATGAGCACTTAATTCCTATGTAACATTTATGAGTGTGGAATTCGTCAAAGTACTCAAATCAAGAGGAGCATCTCACTGGTACCGTGAAGCTAGCAGTATACGGTATAAAAAGTAAAAAAATGCATACTTTCTTTTTTTTTTCGCTGCCTATCGCTAGCACTTAATAAGCACTTAATTCCTATGTAACATTTATGAGTGTGGAATTCGTCAAAGTACTCAAATCAAGAGGAGCATCTCACTGGTGCCGTGAAGCTAGCAGTATACGGTATAAAAAGTAAAAAATGCATATTTTCTTTTTTTTTTTTCGCTGCCTATCGCTAGCACTTAATGAGCACTTAATTCCTATGTAACATTTATGAGTGTGGAATTCGTCAAAGTACTCAAATCAAGAGGAGCATCTCACTGGTGCCGTGAAGCTAGCAGTATACGGTATAAAAAGTAAAAAAATGCATATTTTAAAATTTTTTTCACGTTTATCGGTAGCACTTAATGAGCACTTATTAGTAAAGTACTTATCAAGGAGCCAGATAATCATTATTACGGTTTTTGGTTTTGTACACTGCTAGCTTCACGTGAAGGTAGCAGTATTCGCATTTATCGCAAATTTTGAAGAGCACTAAATTCGCAATTTGTGCACTGAAAGAGCACTTAATGAGCACTAATTAGCTAAGTATTAATTACGAAGCTATATCATCATTTTAAAGGTTTTTGGTTATGTACACTGCTAGCTTCACGTGAAGCCAGCAGTATTAGCATTTATTCCTTATTTTGAAGAGCACTAAATTCGCGGTTTTTGCACCAAAATAGCACTCAATTAGCACCTAATTAATAACACAATCCCGAGTGATTTTGCTAACTTTGTCATGCTAGCTTCACATACGTCCCTTATCAATCAATAGAATGGTTAAGTACACACGCCCCCCGAAGGTTGCTCGCCTTGTCGTGGCGGTGGGGCTCAGTAACCGCGGCTTGGACAACCGCGGTGAAGCGAAGAGGCAACCAGGGCCGGCCGGTGTCGCCGCCTGGCCCGAGGAGGGCGCTCCCAGCGGACTGGAGGAGTCCGCTGCGGATGCGCACCGAGGTGGGGCCGCAGAGGAAGAGGCAAGTAGGTATTACGGTGCGCCGCTTGCCCTATCCTCTGCGGCCGAGGACGGATCGCGGGGGGGAGAGGCATTGGTAGGTTGCCGCTTTCCCTACCCCCCCTGCGAGCTGGCCGTTCCGTTTGAACGGCATTGGTGGGGCCGCAGAGGAAGAGGCAAGTAGGTATTGCGGTGCGCCGCTTGCCCTATCCTCTGCGGCCGAGGTGTGGTCGGTGGCAGAGCCACAGACCTGATCTGCCACATGGCCTCCAAGTAGCAGACTCGGGGGGCGTCTGCTACAGCCCTGGTGGGGGCCGAGGAGGAGGGCGCACGTGTCGTGCGCCCATCGTGGAGTCTTCGGACCGCTGGCGGGGTCGCGGATGTGTGTATCGTTCCCGTGGCCCCGTCAAAAGGCGGCGTGGCGGAAAATGGGGGGGGGGTTTTAGTGGGTATACCGTGGTCTCATCAGCTACGGGAGTCCCACATCACCGCTCGGGTCGCCCCCTGCGCCTGGGTGGTATGCGTAATGCATTTCCCCCTCCGGAAAAAAAAAAATGGTAGGTAAGTACACACGACGGCACATCAGACTAATCACGAACTAACTCTTCATAGCGTTCTTTCTTTTCCAGTTTAGATAATACTGGTGTTTTCTTTTTCCCCATGATCAAAAAAAAACCATACAGCTGAACGTATAAGTAACCTCCTCGTTTTTGGAAGTCGGTTAAAATGATAATAAAAAGCCTTCACTCTAATACTAACTACTAATTAGTAATAATGCACTATTTATGATTAACTTAAAATAATTAATTAATTATACACACTCATTAAAAGTATTATTATTTACAACTATAACATACAAATTATCGCGGTAACGCCTGGCTAAAACTGACATAGGTCTATCCTCGATGAAAGCTGTATTAGCACTGAGTCTGCAAGAGAGCGGCTTCGCAATTAAACTTAATTTGTATGACTATAGAGTCGTGATTACGCTGCGGCCAGAAGCTATCGGCTCGCTCGGAAATTTCGACGTAAGCGACAAAACGTAAATGATCTATAATAAAATAACTAGGAGCATTTAAGCAAAACTGCTTTTGTACGAATTTGAGTTGCAAAGTTGTCTATTAATTAGACTAATTTCCAACAATACATCTATTTTCGTTTAAAAGTAATCTTCAAATTTCGTATTTTTAAGAGGTAATTTCGAAAATTAAATGTATCGAGGCAAAATACATTAATCGTGTTTCTAGGTCTGATCAAACCTAGATAAAGCTATGAAGATATGTATATATCTCATTACCAGATTTGTAACATTTCTGAGGGTCCTATAGTATTACGTCAAAAAGGACAGTTTTTACCATTATATCGCCTTAATTGGCCTCGGACTATGGAAGGCTTAATTACATAAATTATGCTTAAATTAGGAGTTTTTGTTAACGTTATTATGTTATTAGATTTAAGAGTTACAATAAAAACAGATTAATGTGAGAACAAAGGAGCGAGTGATTGAGCGAGTGAAGCAAAAGTAATTTAGAAAGAACTCGAATTCCGAATTGAAAAGGATGAGAAATTATATCGAAAAAAGGATTCGATTTTCGATATCTATTTATTTATTTATTTGGGACCAAAACAGTGTCTTCAAAACGTGTCTTGTATGGCCTATCTATTATCTAAGCTTATTAACAAAGTCATAACCACAAAATTGGACTTTACACCACAAACTCAAAAAACATTTGCACAAAGAAGTGACATTATTAAAATTAATTGATTAATAATTATTAATTACGAATGAGCAAGCGCGTAATTAATTAAAAGTCCATTTTGAGACGAGCTCTTAAATTCCCTCCCGCCTGCTCAAAGCGAAATAATTAAAGCAAGATACCAGGGTATAAGAAAATGTAGGAGCTGAGATCAAAGGAGTTCCCCTTGCGTAAATAACGCCACGGATTTCTGCATGTAACGCCATGTTGATTTTAGACAGCAGATTTCGGAAGTTTCACGTCTAAATTCTAATGATCTCAATAGAAACTATAGCACAGAATAGATAATATTATGTAGTACAAGTAACTATAGTATTATATACATAATATTCATGCAAAATATACATAAAAGTTTGTTCGACTGTCTTTCTCTCTGTCAGACTTAAACTTCTTCGTCTTCACACTTTAGCCGCTGATGCGATTTTTATGAAAACTATTGAATTATTTTGAACTAGGAAAGGACATAGAACTCCTAATCCCGGAAAAACGTACGATTCCCGCATGAGAAACGAATCTCGACTCGACGTAACAAAGTATTTCTATCTCTATGTAGTCTAGTTTTATACTATTTAAATGTTAGCGCCACTAAAAATTACCACTTTTGAAGCATTTTCAATGTCATAAGCTGCCATTATTATTGTTAAAATGAATTCATAATTTTAAGTTAATACTTCGAGAATCAAATAACCTATTAATTCATCATTACCATTAATCACTGTAATTCAATATGATGTAAATTAGTTCTACAGCTGCAGGTGTATCATTAAAAAATCATTATCACACTCAACAGTCAATACTGTAGATGTGTACTGTACAACGAATTCTTTGTGAATGTGATGCATTGTAAAAAGAAATATTTTTGTAACCTTAAAAACCATTTAAGTATTTACTACACACTACACAGTCAACTTGAAATAGACATAGAAAGCCAGCATATAAAGGCCGTCACAGACTTAGCTATAATATATATTAATATACCGTACTAAATACACTGAGACCAGAAATATATATTATAGCTGAGTGTGTGGTCACGCGAAAATTGTTACATAGAAAATATATAGTAATATGCCTAGCTATAAACATATTAATATAATATATTATAGCTAAGTCTGTGACGGCCCTAATAATTAATAACTCTATGCAGAGAGCATAATATAAAATATTGTATATTGTCAGATGTCACATTACATTTTTAGGGTTCCGTACCCAAAGGGTGAAAACGGGACCCTATTCATGAGACTTTGATGTCTGTCCGTCTGTCTGTCTCCAGAGTCCAGGCTGTATCTCATGAACCGTTATAGCTAGAGTTCTGAAATTTTTACAGATTGTGTATAATTCCGTTGCCGCTATTTATAATAACAAAATTACTGAAATAAAAATAAAATTTATATTTAAGGGGGGCTCCCAATTACAACAAACGTGGCAACAACTAGACGCTTTAAATTTTTACAAAATACTCAATTTTATTTGTAATTTATTTTATTAATTAATAATAAAATTGAACTAAAATAAATATCCCATACAAAAAACACAATTTTTGCCTATTTTTGCTCTATAACGGTACGGAACCCTTCGTGCGCGAGTCCGACTCGCACTTAGCCGATTATTCATATTTTAATATTTCTAACTTCGATGTCGAAATTATCGAATGCATGTTGGAACTTGGATTAAATATTTAAGTAGTTAATTTTGAGTACGTCATATTTAAAATGAATAAATAGCTGGACATCGAAACTTATGTAATGGAATATCTGTCAGTCTGACTCCTCAGCTGACTCTAACAAACCTGTTTCTCCACATTTGAATATCTTAAGTTTTTTATCACTACTTAAATGCTACACCAATTAAACGAGACTAAATTAATTGGTATTAAGTTATAAAAGTGATTGATAAATTATTTACCTAATCTATTATTATAAATTTATGATCGAATATTATCTGTCGATAGCTGTTAATGTAAATTATGATATTAAATTATTCAACTACATAGTAGTTAGTAATGTACTAGATGTACTAGATTCTAGTACATTACTAACTACTACTAGTAACTAGAATATCACAGGTTATGTATATTTACCTAATGTTGATTTTAAATTCTACTAGAAGTACTAGGATATCAGAGGTAAAGCAAGTCAGCATTAGGGATTAGGATAACAGCAGTAATACAGTGATAAGATGCGACTCGGAAAAATTCAGTAATAATCAATCTGTATTCTGTAGGTACTGTAAATTAATAAGGAACCGAGATAAATTAATTTTATAGCGACATTAAATCTGTATCCGAAGTCGAACATTCATTTCTTAAAATATAAACGTACGTATTTATTATCTTCGTCACATTTATAGCACTCATTTCAACGCCATTAGGGGCAAATTGTTAAAAATTAGCATTGAAATTAAGGGAAAGCTGTTAGCAGAAATACTATCGCCCATAAATCGTATACCGAGGGTGTCGAGTATACCCCCCCCAACCTCCCCCACGTCCCTCTAATAAATGAACCAGAAAACTTCCAAGAGCATGTAGAGCGCTTCAACGAGATATCGAACCCCGCAACCCGAAACTGCATCTATTTCCAGCGCCGTAAAGTCAAAATTACCTCGAACTCTATTTTTATGGGCTCCCAGTAACATCCTTCCTGCTTCCGCGTGTACGAAACGAAAAAGACGCGATATGCTCCACGTTTAGCGGAGCAAAATTAAATTATGAGAGCCGGGGCAAAGAAAGCGCATGACAGCTCAAATTTAAAGAAGCAGCGTCCAAACGATAAAGTTTCGCAACGTTACGCGGGGAAGCATAACAAATTAAGCTGCAGGCGCTTCGAAAATTGTGTCAAGTTTATTATTTGACTAAAAATCTTTTACGTTATTATTCGTCGCAAAATTAAAAAGTTTATCGCTCCTATGACAGTTTAATTAAAAGTTTAAACATTGAATATTTGGTATGCGGATATTATGCTGGTCCAATATCTGTAATTAGTGTATTGAAAGCACGCTTAACTTTGATGTCTCCTATAGATGTAGATTAATCTCGATTAACTGAAACGGAATCTATAATAACGCTCCACGTCCATGTTAACCTGGTAGCTGCATTAATTATTCATGATCATCTTATAATTAAAATTTAATAGGCATTATGGACAACACTGTCGTCATGAATATTCAATCTTATGACGTACTTAAGCATTAAGAATAAATAAAAATCATGAACAAAGAAATAAACTTAAGTGGTAAGTAGATAATAAAATAAAGCTATGAAAACTGTATAGTTGGAGTCTTTTTAAAATAAAGACAGTCGAATAATATTTAACAATGAGTGCATGAAGTTTTATATTCCAATATAATATATCTTTCTAATGTCAGGTTTCTCAATTTTTATCTATTGACATCAATGATGTTGATTGACATTTCAAAACATAGCAAATAACAATCAACAACGTCGTTGAATAAACCCCGGTCAAAGAATCCTATAAACCGGGCACAAATTCCTTAAATATTGAACATGGAACAAAAAATTATTATAAACCTAATCTAAACACATTTAAGTCACGACATTTCAATGTCAAAATAATTGAGGTTGAAACCGAATTTGAATAAATTAAACCTTAATCACTCATTATACTCACAAAAGAAACATAGAGCCTCATTAATTCTGTTATTTAAGGTAAAATTTTAACGAACAAACGCTTTCAAAGAGATATTAAAAGAAATTATAACATCAAAGTCTACCTTTGCCACGCTGCCAAAAATTAAAAAGTAAATCGTGATTCTTATAACAGATTCGGCTTCCAGAAAGTTGCCGCTTTGTAATTCGCGTTCCATTTGTGAAATTCATCAAATTATATTTTTATTAACAAAGCGGGAATTCAAATTAAATGGAATATAAGTTTGATCTTTTCTATTTTCTTCCGTTCTTTTTTTAATATCTTTTGCTTTTTACAATTTTTGAAAAAGTGTATAAAATTAATTGTTGAGTTTCAGGACTATCTACTAATCTAGCTATTTTCTTTAGGGATTAAGAGGTAACAGACACTATTTTAGAATTTTAAATAATGTTGAATTAACTTACTAAAATATAGACATAATTTACCAGTGGCAAAGAATATAATTATACACTATGCTAGTGGTGAAGAAGCTTTTGACTATTTCATTAATTTTCTATGTTTTATTCATTTCTACACCAATAAAGGCATAAAGGAATTTATGACAATAGACACCGGTCTAGTAATCAGGCTACGTGAAGTTAAAACCCTAGTCACAGAATATAATATTATATTAGCAGTACCAACCCTAGTTGAAACATAATGTTATGTATTAATTTGAAACAAATCTGCATAATATTATTACAAATATGTTACTAATACAATGGTTGTTAACATTTATAATTAAATTTTGAAATCGAACTCGAATGGGCAAAATAAACTGTTTCATTTCAATATTGAATTTCAATTATAATAATTTTACAATGGCATTGTTGGGAATCTAATAAATTATTTCGAAATTTAATATCTCTTCGCATTGTTGAATACCCAATAACTTTTTATGAAAGTAATTTTTGTGAATTTTTCTTTTTTCACGCAGTAACAAAAATCATATTTTTCTGTCTTTCTTGTCACGTACCTAACGATTCCAACATGATAATATCAATCTTGTACAGTTATTCATTTTATTGGTAAAAAGGTACAGTCGATAATGTAATATTCTGAAGAACAAGGCAGAATCTTTTTTGGACAGGAATTGTAGGATAGAAGAAAATAGTTACAAAACTATGTGATAATAATTTAGGGTGTGTAATGTGTATGTACATATACACATTACACACCCTTATTATAGTTGTAGAGTTCGCTGTGAAAGTAGCAGCGCTAAAAGAGTAACTTTTTTTATTACTCTTGTATGAAAAAATTAATGATGCTGGGCGCTTGCCAATATAAATCACAAAAAAATTAAAAATACTCTATAGTAGGGACACATACACACCCTAAAGTATTACCACTTAGTTTTGTTACACCATGTACATAATACATAATATAAATTATTATAACATTGCCTTCGAAAACAAAAAAAAGCGGCCAAGTGCGAGTTGGACTCGCCCATGAAGGGTTCCGCAGCAGCAATAAGGTTTATTTTTATGAAATTAAAAGGTTTTTGATTTATTTTTATATTTAGGTCGATTTAATGAAGTTTAGATTAAGGTTTACCATTTATGACGTATAAAAAAAACTACTGGCTAGATCTCGTTCAAACCAATTTTCGTTGGTAGTTTTTATAGTAATCTACATCATATATATTTTTTTAAATTATCATGCCCCTACTTTAGAAATTAGAGGGGGGGGGGGACACACATTTTACCACTTTCTCGCAAACTATTCAGGTTAGAAAAAAATGATATGAGAAACCTCAATATGATTTTTGGAGACTTATCCATAGATACCCCACATGCATAGGTTAGATGAAAAAAATTTTTTTTTGTTTCAGTTATACCTATGGGAACCCCTAAAATTTTTAATAATTTTTCAATTTTTGCATCAAAATCTTAATGCGGTTTACAGACTACATCTACTTACCAAGTTTCAGTAGTGTAGCTCTAATAGTTTCGGAGAAAAGTGGCTGTGACATACGGACGGACGGACAGACAGACAGACATGACGAATCTATAAGGGTTCCTTTTTTGCCATTTTGGCTACGGAACCCTAAAAAGTCATCCAAATACGCGTAAAGAAGCATTTCATAATTGGTGATGTTTGTCTATGACACTTTGGTATTTGATCTATAATAAATAATAATAAAAATAAAAAGCCTTTTATTTCACGTTTGACTACAATCTGCAATAATTTAAACAGTTCCAGCATACATAATATTAAAATTGAAATTGTTAAACATTGATTATAATATTATATTTATCAGTTAAATTATATTAATTGACAAAATTTAATTCAAAATTGATTAGTGAGTATAAGAATTAATTAAATTGAATTAATATTAGCCTAAGGATTTTTGCTCCAAGTACAATATTTATTTTCGCATTGATTGTCAATTATTGTTAGAATTATCTACGTGAACCCCTCTTATTTGAGGGTGAAGGCCTCCTCGAGAGATGTCCAATAGTCTCTATCTGTAGCTTTTGTCTTCCATGAACTACCAGCGGTTTCTATGATCTCATCTGCCCACCTTGCTCTAGGTCTACCTCTTTTTCTGGTTCCTTTGGGTCCTGTCCATGAAGTTAGCCGAATTGTCCATCTGTCGTCGCTCATTCTCGCCACGTGGCCCGCCCAGCGCCATTTCAATTTTTTTGAATAAGATAGTGCATCTGTTACCTTTGATATCTCTCGTATTTTTGAGTGACGTATTCTTTGTACTCTTTTTATGTTCAGCATGCTACGCTCCATGCCCCTTTGGCAAGTCGTTATTTTGTTTTTAACCCGGTTTGTAAATTTCCATGTTTGACAGGCGTATGTGAGCGATGGTATGATACAGCTGTCCATGACATTTTTCTTTATTTTTACTGGCATACTGCTTTTAAAAATTTCCTTGAGCCCCCAATACTTCTTCCAAGTGCTTTTTACTCTTCTATCTATTTCTAATTCATTTTGGTTTTGTGACAAGGAAATTTGTTTCCCGAGATATATATATGAGTCGACATACTCTACAATTTTATTATCGATCTTAATTTCGTTTTTGGCTGCGTTAGTCATCGCTTTGGTTTTGTTGAAGTTGATCTCTAGTCCTGATTGTCTACTCAATGTCAGTAGTTCAGTTATCATATTTTCCAGTTCCTTGCTGTTTTCTGACAGAAGGACTAGATCATCTGCAAATCTTAGGTGGCTGATATATTTTCCGTTGATATTAAGACCGGTTTTACTCCAATTTGCTTTTCTTATTATATGTTCTAGTACTGCTATAAATATTTTCGGGGAGACCGGGTCCCCCTGTCTCACGCCTCTTTTGATAGGAAATGGATGTCCTGTAGTCTCCAGTCTGACTCTACTAATATTGTTTTTATACAAGTATTTTAGCACTCTGATATATTTAGTCTCTACATTTTGTGATTCTAAGGCTTCCCATATTGATTGGTGCAGTACACTATCAAACGCTTTTTGGTAGTCTATGAAGGCGACATAGAGTGGTCTTTGAAATTCTTGGTATTTCTCGAAGATGATTTCTAATGAATAGATGTGATCTACACATTAACAAACATTATCTAAAAGGTACCGTGGGCAAACCTGGCCTACGCGTGCATTTCCTAATTCATTAAAAAAATAAAGAATTAGCAAATATACCCACGAAGTCTCTAATAAAATATTGTGTTACATTATAATTATTATCTTTTAGTGATGGCAATATCGTTTTACGTTAACTACGCTTTCCGGATCAGTACCACCTGCAAACCTCCAAGGAGAGAGCGTACAGACCTATTAAATATTTAAGAGGTTAAATGGCCAGAAATGCACCTGCTGCTCTTCAGTCTTCTAATGTTGTGTGTGTCCATGGGCGACGGTAGTTGCTTACCATCTGATCACCCATTTGCTCGTTAATGTAAAATAGGAGTACATATTTTATTTAAAAAAAGACTGTGACAATCCAATCCAAAGTGCTGAGTAGACAAACAGTCAAAAATCCTTGAAAACCGGTAAAAAATGGTCAATTATATAACAAAAGACATGTTTTATAATATAAATTGGCTTTTGGTATTATTAAGTCGTTTGTAATAAAGCAAGAAGACGTTTGCATAAGAACGACACGGAAATTTGCATATGTAAATTACTTTTCCTCTATTTGGACCGAGAACTCCTGCAAATTGGAGAGTCGCTGCGATCGTGGCATTTAAACGATTATTATATTATTCTCGAATGAATAATGACACAAGTTTCATTCATTATTTATTCTTGATTGTCTCATCTCTATTCTTAACTAATAATGAAAATGAAAGTTACATCTTTTTATATTCTCACTTCCTTCATTCACTATAATATTTTAACAGTAAATAGATTTAATTAATTAATTTATTAGTAAGTCAACTAGGTACGCGTTGAGTTGAAAAGATTTTTGCTCTACCTAATTTAATTTATTAGCTTAAAACAACGCGAACGCAATCAACATTATAATTATTAATATATTTTTTTATTAAATAAGGGGGAAAACGAGCAAACGGGTCACTTGATGGTAAGCAACTACCGTCGCCCATGGACACTCGCAACATCAGAAGAGCTGCAGGTGCGTTGCTGGCCTTTTAAGAGGGAATACGCTAAAATTTATTAATTTATCTGGCAATTCTAAAACAGTGATTCTTATTTCGTTATCATAAAGGTCTGAGAAGCAAAAAAACTTAACAGTCTTCGACCGCACATTTTATAGAAAAACGCGCACGCAAACTCGAAAAATGGCGAACGCGTACTGCGCGAGCCACCAGGCGAGCATAACATGTGCGTGGGTGTCCGTACCTCGGATAGTGACTCTTATGTCGTTGCAATAGGGGTCTCCAATAACGGCCGAGTGCTTACGAGCGCAGCGGCTTAGTACGTCCAGAATTATTAACCTCGGAATTAGATAAAATCAACCTTACGTGGTCGCGTTAAGGTGGTATCGAAAATAACGAGTACTTGGCGAGGTATCAGCGCGTGAAGTGTACACACCAATACTTGTATCCATTACGCGGCGGAAAAAGCGCGGGCCAGCGACGTGTGTAATTGATTAGCAGTTGAAGAACCCGTCGACCGGAGCCGACTCTGCTTTAAATCTTAATAATGGAACAATATTTCTGATTGAAATAATATCTCTTTGCGGTTACGTTTGCCGAATTGACCTCAATGTAGAGAATAATTGTACATTCGATAATAATCATGAAACAAATAACATAAAAAAAATTGCAGATCCAGAGAGCCAGCTGCCAGAGCTGGGCCCAGAGGCAATCTTTTTCAATTAAGAAAGTCTAAAACACTGACAAACAACACGACTGATCAAAATATTATTAAGCAAATAATAAACTCAAGATACAGTAATTTTGTTATAATGAAAAAGCTGAGGAAAATAAAATTTCGCAGCGGAAAAATTGTGCCTTCGGCGCGCGTTCTCGGCAGCCTTTTCAATAATTCATGACGAGTCGCGCCATTGAGAAAGTGCTTTGTGATCGTCATACTAATTATTTAAATGCTCCGTCGCTAATAATATATTCGTTCGTACATACATCTTGTAACGAAATGTCGACTAAATTTCATTAAGTTGTTTAATCAGCTGAATGCGTTCGGAATTTAAAATATGGTTTCTTCATGTAGAAAGTCAGTCTGTAGTCTGTACTCCCAAATTCGTGAGACGAGAAATAAATAGCTTACTTATTTCTTTCTTAGCAAGTTATTTCTCTCTTAGCAAGAAAAGTTAATGCTCTATCCAAGCTCTATCACTGTTTTAGTTTTTTTTTATGATTGTTTTGAAGGAACCGGCGAACCGCATAAGAGAAGTTTTGTCATTTTTGAGAAGGCCGCCAGTTTGTCATTTTTTAACACTTTCAGCATTTTAATGTGCAAATAAAACTTACATTACATAAGATTCAGACTAACAATGTTGCATCCCAAAACCACGGCTGAACATAAATTAAAATGAACATAAAATAAATCTAGCCGCAGCGTTCCTTCAAATAGAAGTGTGCACACAAACTAACATTACCGTTATGTTCGAACATTGAACTGCTATCAAACAGAGAATAGACAATTTGAGGCGAATAAGTCTACAATAAAGTACATACCCCATAATTCATAATAATATTATGGTTTAAAGTTAATTCCAATATTAATAAAGCTTTAAGGTTTTATACAATCTTAGTTTAATAAACGTCAAATCTTAAAAGCCCACGTTAAAACTACAAAAATCTGTTTATGACGCATGAGAACGCTATTTTGTTACTTGATACAATTCGAACAGTATCAAAACTGCATTATGTTCGTAATTGTAGTATGATCAGTAGATAAAGAAAACAACAAGAAAATAAACAAAAAGTTACTGGAACGCTGCTTGGACAAGATTACATTGTTGTTTCTTTCTATTTTCTCTATTTCTCTAACATCTGTTTTTACTTTTTCCTACTTTAAATAGACAAATTATTGTCTATGAAATACACTGAATAGCAATTTAGCATAGAAATAGACTATAATATGAATAAATTAATAAGAAAATTGCTGTAGAACATGCAAGAGATTAAAATATCTTTATATTCTGTTGTTTCTTCTTAACTTTCTTAGTCTTTCGACTTTCTATCCCTTCTCCCTAACTGTATCTAATAATAGGTATGTAGAACTTGTTTATTTAAAATACACAAGACATAGTTTTATCAAAAAGGCATAATTATAATTAAAAAATAATTATTCATACAGAAAGAACCCGAAGGAACACAATACTCCCGCGGGAAGCGTACCTTCGTGTAATTTGAGCTCCGATACCAGGAGAATATAAAGCTGAGCAGGTATTCAGGAGCGCAGACGGGCGGACTTTATTCAACGCATTATAATTTTTTTTCTCGTAATTGCCAAAGACGAAGCAAATTAATGTAAGAAAAAGTCTAGCTATCGCGGTTTTTGAATTACAGTCTAATGATAGAACGGACAGACTGATAGCGAAATTAGTAACAGGATTCCGAATCCCGAAACCTTAAAAAGTGTCCACTGTGCGAGTCCGAAAAACTACATTTAAAATAAATATATAATTATTTCCGAATTAATAACCATCTGCCAAGATACAATAGTATCTGTCAATGTTAATCTCGCTAATAAAATAAGGGTCTAGAATGTTTCCAGAGACTGAATTGATAGCACGAAAAGGTCCGTGGGGATATTCTTTGCGTTTGCCGCTCGTCTACACAATTTAGGGTGGGAGGGTGACGGGAGATAGCTGCCAGTGGGTGCGAGCGAGAGGGGGAACACCAAGATGGCAGACATTTGCGGTTGATAGTTTATAGTTATTGCGAGGAGCGTTGCGCGGTTTTATCACATTGTTAGCGTGGTTATACGTCCAAGATTAAGTGTAGATCCGACTTTATTCCCCGTTCGGACACTTTAAAGTTTAAACCGACTACTTGATAAGTGTTAACTATATCGAAGTTTTGCTTGTGTTGGGTTTGTTTTTATTTTGCTGATAATACAATAGGGGTTTTATTATGTAAATAATCGGCCAAGTGCGAGTCGGACCCGCGCACGAACGGTTTCGTATCACAATAGAGTAAAAATAGGCTGAAAAATGGTGTTTTAAACCCCCTTTATTTCATTTATTTACATTTTATTATAAATTATTAAACTACAAATAAAACCGAGTATTTCGTGAATATTTCAAGTGCCTATGTTTTGCCGTTATTGATATCGAGCAAAAATAGCAAAAAATCACGTTTGTTGTATGGGATATATCCCATACAGAATTACAGACAGACAGACAGACAGACAGACGAACAGACAGACGGACAGACATCGAAGTCTCAGTAATAGGGTCCCGTTTTTACCCTTTGGGTACGGAACCTTAAAAAGGCACTGACATGTTTCTTCTTCATTACGTATCAAGTGGCTTTTCAAATACATCAGGACAAAACTATGTATAAACAGTGTAAATCTTTTTATTACTGAAGGCCAAAGGGGATGATATTATATTATCATGTTATGCTAGTCTCTTATTAAATAAAATTAGTTTACTTGTTTATTTCAAAAGAGAATAGTAAATGCAATATTCTCAGAGAGTCCCTTTTCATGCTGCGAGTGAGTGAATGAGGGCGAGTGCTCGCTCTTTGTCAAGCAGCTATTGCTTTGTTGAATTTTTGATATACAATTCTTGTTTACTTACTACTTAAGTAAGTGGCTAGGTCGAGAATTATAATTGTTAAATATTAATAAATAATAATGATTAGAATACACATACGACATGTGTATTCTGCCCATCCTAACCTACGGTGCTCAGACCTGGTCATTGACTGAGTCGCAAAGGTCCCAGCTCGGGGTTTGTCAAAGAGCAATGGAGCGCAGCATGTTAGGTGTAGGACTAGCTGACCGAATAAAAAATAGCACGCTGCGCTCCAAAACAGGTGTCAAAGACGTCGGCATGAAAGCTGCAAAATTAAAGTGGGACTGGGCGGGTCATACTAGCCGCATGCATCCGGACCGTTGGGCAAAGGTCACCACAGAGTGGGTACCAAGTAGACGAACGACGCCGCCGTAAACGGCCTCCAAAAAGATGGCGAGATGAACTGGATGCCTACAAGCCAGGCTGGCCTGCGGTGGCGTTGGAGCGAGACAGATGGAAGACCTTGGGGGAGGCTTTTGCCCAGCAGTGGGATAGTATAGGCTCATAAAAAAAAAAAGATTAATAATAAATCCATACAGATAAAAAAGCTAAATAGTTTGTGCGCTCTAATCTCAATTCTCATGAACTGCTAAACCGATTGTTATGTAATTTGTCACTGATGCAGAGTAGTCAATAGACCACTGGAGGACTTAGGTAACTTTTTTTGTTGAAAAAATGTACGATTCTTGCAGAATTTTTGGAAACGAGGGCGGAGTCGCGCGAAATGTCTAGTTAATTAGAAGTTACAATTCATTAGTAAGACAAGAATAAAAGGAAAAGTTAGTACATACAGAATATAGTACTTACTTACTAGTTATTGGGTTGAGTAATGAGTTGGGTTGGTTGTGAAAAATATTTTAGACAAAAAGCACATGTAAAAAAGAATACACAAATACAGTAAAAATATAGTCACAGACCACAGTACGTTACCAGGAAAACATAACACGTATTAAATTACACAATTTCGTTGCGAACCGTGAACATAAAAGGAAATTGTCGTACATGAGAATAATAGTCGGTTGCACCAAAATTGCTGTGTATTTACAAATTCAGTTATACGTTTTACTTATACTATTCCGTTACTATTACGAATTCGTAAATGTATGTTGCACCAAAAAAACAGGAGTAAAAGTAACCGTATAATTGATTGCTAGACGTATGATGCGCTATTTCTACCATTTTCCCTTAGTAGTTTTTTACTACCATGGTAGTTTTTAATTTATATGTGGTAAGACATACTATTCTTGTGTCAGCGTCAGTAGCTTTGAAGAAGAAGAAGAAGAGTGTTTTTCAGTTCGTGGTGATTTTTATATTTTGATCTTAATATTTTGATACATAAATACTTTTACTTGTATTTATAAATAATGGAAAATATTGTTTTTGAAGATAATATTCTGCAAGAAAAGTAAGTAAATTTTTAACGGAATTATTTGTCTAATATTCTCAAAGAAAATTAACTAATGATAATATTATGGTATTGTTTCAGACAACGCAGTGCAAAATTTAATGACAACGAGTTAATTTTATTAAATACTCTAATGAAAAAATACAAGCATGTTGTATTAAATAAGCAAACAGGTTAGACGTAGTACTTATATTATGTCAGTGGTTACTGGTTAGATACATTTTATTACAGTTTATTACTTGAGTTTATAGTGTTAAAACATGTGTTATTTATGTTTAGGCAAAGTTACACCAAAACAAAGAGACGAGGCATGGCAGTCACTAACTGTGGAATTTAATAATGATCCTGCATGCTCAGTAAGCAGAAGTACTACCCAATTAAAGAATAAGTGGGACTACATGAAAAGGAATGCCAAAAAGGTAATAAAATTGTCTGAGGTTGTGTAACTTTTAGGTGTATGAAATACACATGTGTTCATTTTCTTTATTAATTTACAGGATGTAGCTGCTTATAAAAGAGCACATCGGCAGACTGGTGGTGGAAAAGGTCCTACTCCACTTGATGACACAACTGCCATATTAATAGACACAGTCCGTGAATCTATAGAAGGAGCACCATCAAAATTTGATTCGGATAGTAAGTGATAAGTTATGATAACATTAAACACACAATATGTATTATGTATGTTCCTGACTAGTGGGTATGAAATTTAACTAGGTAGTAGTAGAAAGTTAAAAGCTTCATAAGAATACTTATCAGAATATCGGACAATACTTTTTGATCCCACCGCAGATTCAATTACTTTACTGTTTTAATGCAGATTAGTAGATTCCATAATCTTATTTGCCAGTGATTTTAAAACATTGTAATATTTCAGAGACCGTCTCAAGTAACATAATAGTGATGGGTAATGATACCATCGACTTTGTGTCGCCACCAGCCACTGTCACCTTACCAGAAGAAGGTACTTAAATTCTATTTTTATTTTACTATTCTAATAAATTTCTTTCTATGATTCACGTATTTAAAATTTTTATTACAGAATCTTTCGAGAACACCACCAACACGATTTATATGCAGCCAATTTTGTGTACTACACCGAAAACAAATGATAAAATTGATACTACATCAATCAAAGGTAAAGTAAATTTTCGTGCATTGCTGGATATTAAACAATACACTGTTTGATTAGTTTCTATAATCACTTCTACACACTGTCATGTTATTAAATAAAATTATTTCTTGTTTCCAGATCAAAGTGATTTATGTAAGAGTTCTTCACTTATCAAGAGACGGAAGATGAATGGTAAGATATATAATAATCTTCACTGCATATGGACGACCTCGAAGGTAGTAGAGTAGAGTAGCTTTAGTTGAGTGCCTGATAATCTATAGGTCCCGGGTTTGATTCTCATCGGAGCAAGTCTTACTTGTTTCGGTCCGGTCGTGCTTCGGAAGGCATATTAAGTCGTTGGTCCTGGTTTCTAATGAAGGCCTGTGCCCAGCAGTGGTACGTCTATAAGCTGATGTTAGTCTATTTAGCTGCATAGGGTTGTAAAATGTAAATAGTTATTTTAGAGCTCTCATTCCCAGGGTTTATAAGTGTACCTAACAGTAATTATAATTTACAGACACTCCAATGGTGCAATCAACGCCTCAGTACACGAGGTCAAAGTTTGTGGAGGTAGCAGAAAAAAAAATACAATGGCTGAATAAGAAGGAAGATATAAATAAGAAAAAAACATCATTAGAAGTAGAGATTTTAGAGAAAAAGTCAGAAAATGCCTCTTTAGAGAAAAAAAAATTATTGCTAGAGTGTGATGCACAAAATTTAGAAATCGACATAAAACAATTAATGAAGAAAAAATTGGAATTAGAGATAGTTTTACTAGAAAAACATTGTAATCGTTATTAAGAATTAAATAAAAGATTTATATAATTTTTTATATTTTATTTACAACACATTTAAAACACAAATCTGCCCCCCTGCCATGACCTAAGAGGTCAAATCATTTAAATGGTAAAAAAGTCCCTCACAAGGTTGTTCCGTGCAGTCACTCCACTTATTGTGGATGCTTCATGGATTGGTACAGTTGGTTCTTCAGTGGGTAAATCAGAGTCTTCATAGTTCCATGTTTCATTTTGGTCTCTACAGATATTATGTAGAACAGCGGTAGCAACTATTACTGCTTCCATATTCTTTCTATGCACCCGTAGTTTTAAACCCACACATGGAAAACTTCTTTTCCATACTCCATATGATCTTTCCACCTATAAAATGAAAAAATTTCTGCTTAGCTATTTATGTTAAAAACTAATTGTTAATATATTAACATTTCTCCCATTGTATGCATAGGCAGCAGCATTCTTACAATCGAACTACACTGTTATAAAGTATACTGTGCACTTTGTGCAGTTAATTATGCACCAACTTACTGTGTTCCGAGTTTTGATGTGACTTTTATTGTAGTTCTCCTGTGCTATATTCGATGGTGTGCGAAATGGTATCATTAAGTATGACCTTTGTGGATAACCTCCATCTCCTAACAAATGCCTTAAAAAGATATTTATATGTAATACAACTATTATAATAACATTACAACTATTATACCTATAATTATAATTCAAAAACTATGTTAAGTAATATGTATATACCTCTTTCCAAATTCTCCATTTTCTAGTCTCTCTTTTATATATGAGTTATCAAATATTGTGCTGTCATGAACACTGCCAGGCCATCTGCATACAATATCCATTATTCTGAGTTTTGCATCAACAATTGTTTGTACATTTAGGGAAAAGAAATCTTTTCGGCACCTGTACAGCTCAGCATGTTCTGTACCTGATGAATTAAGATTATCTATAGATATACTGATAACAGTTTCATGTAATTTTCATTACAGTAATCAAGCATTTACCAACCTGGTGACTGTATGGGTATATGTGTACAGTCTATAGCACCTATCACCCTTGGGAATTTGGCAATTCTGTAAAAGTCATTAGTGACCGCAGAGATTTCATCCATGTTACGAGGCATGTATATGTATCTTGGTGCCAATGCTGCTATAGCCCGGGACACTCTGTGTATTGCACGACAAACACTTGCTTTGTGCACTATGCCGATGTCACCAACAACTTGCTGCATAGAGCAGGTGGCATAAAACCGCAATGCAATTAGAAGTTGATCAGACACTGACAATGCATTGTTTCTGAAAAAATTAAACAGTGGGTTAGTAGAGATAATTTAAAAACAGTGCTTATGTAAGTATAATACATAGGTACTTTGTGTAATAAATATCGCCGCGGTGCTAGTTTTTACGAGAGCAAAGTAGGTAGGTAGTTATATAAAATTTTGACAATTTGAAACTGACCTTGGAGTATTAGATCGAACTTCATGTTCAATACATCTGCAAAGGTAATGTGCCGTGGTCTTGCTGATTCGAAAGCGGCACATAAAATCACTGTCTTCAATGAGCATTTGGTCTACTCTAATATTTGTTCTTCGACGACGGCGACTGATATATTGGATTATTTCACTATCACTGTCGGAACTACTTGTAGAAGACATTATTGCTGTCGCTATGATATTTTATTCTTAAAATATTTTTAAAGTAGGCAGGTAGGTACCTACCTAGTACAAAATCTCGCACTATACCTAACAAAAAACCACCTAAAACACGAATTAAAATGCAAAATACTACGAACGAACTGTCAAAATGTCATTACTTTTACGTTATGAGAAGGGTCTGAGCTCCGTAAAAAGTAACCGTATAATGTAACGGTAAAACGTATCGCAAAAGCGTGGTGCAATAACTTTTTACAATTTACGTTTACTTTTTACGTTACTTTTTACGAATTCGTAAAATGAAGATTTGGTGCAACCGGCTGTTAATCTCGCACGATGGGGATCCGACAACCCTCGTAAGTGACACATCCGTCATTGTGCGTGATACAAAACTAAGTTATCTATCTCAATAGACCAATAATTCCAAGGCTGGATTTGTATGCGTTTGCTCGAACGCGCATTTTGGCCGGTACACCGCAAATTACAAGCAAATGTATGTACTAGTTTACGCATAATATGTAACGCATATACATCGAGCGCAAATATGTCCGCAGCCGAACACAACACCTCCTTTCTGGAAGCCGGTTAAAAAACCTCTAAACAAATAAACGTAACAATTTGTAATTACGCCATTAAATTACGTTGTCACTACAAAAAAGGTAACAAGCAAAAAACCGTAACGCAAAAACATAGTGTATTAAGTCCGAAGCAAATCGTTGCTCAAATTGTTAAGGATTGAATCTTTTACGTGATTTATACCTAATACGATCTTTAGATTAAAGCCATGAATCATGACCCAAATAAGTACTTACATAAATTATACCTTAATCCCGATAAATCACAGACGAATGATGACAGCACCGGATGACAGAAAACAACTTCTGTAACGTCGAAAAATAAACCCCGCAAAACACACAAAACGTGTCGATTGAACAAGATGCTTTGATAACAACCGAAATTGTAAATAAAAGGCAATCGAAGTGATGGGGAAACGTCGGAACGCGTGGGGAAACATGGGGAAGTGTGGGGAAACGTGGGGAAGCGTGGGCTTCCACAAAAAGGGAACCCGAGAGCCCGGCCATAAATCCGGCGACGCTAAGAAAGCTTTAAATACTGATTTATGAGTCCTACTCTGAATTGAAGTGGACTGTTGGTGCGTGTAAAATACTTCTGAAGTTATACTCCGGCCAGTTAACTCTTAAAATTATGACTAGCTATAATATTTTTATTGACTACCTTGTTTTTGCTCAAGTTTTATGTTTAATACCTAATAAAAGCCAAGGTTTAGTTCGAAGTAATTTTAAAACCGTTAGAAAATGATAATCTACCTACATTGCCTAGTGCTCATGTAAATGATCTAAGCATCTATTAATATTCATCCAGCTAGAGTGCACTAGAGGCTCGAAATACGAGGCAGCGAGGCATTTTGAGCTGCCAATACTGATTTTGTTGTATCTTTTGCATTGAGATGTATACCTTAAAAGAACTTTTTTTAAACATTAAAGCTGTGAAGCTTTGAAACTATTTATTTTATTGACTTTCACATGGTGCTACATTATTACAAGCCATCATTACAATTACTCATCATGAGTGTAAGATACTGATCTTGTTCAAAAGCAAAGAGGTAACCTAATTCTACGAACAGATTTGTTATTTATTAGATAACAAATCTGAATATCTCTTCTGTACACTTTATTGACTTGACGTTATGTAAAGTCGCAAGCTGAAAATGTACTAAACGATTAAAATTTAAAACCGTCTCGATTTTCAGATACCGTAAAAATATCGTAAGTCTAATTACGATATTTTTCTTGGCTTAAAATAATCTGCGTAATGTTGAAGTCACATATTATTTGGATTAATTTACACGTCTTTGTTTTGCAGATATACGATTTTATGTACATAATCCTAAAGTACCAAAACGTAACTGCTTCACTTTTTAGACTAAAAGTTTTAGTCTCATCTTAGAGAATAAACTCAGTTTTTTATTCTTCAAAATCCGAAGTTTAATTTTATTTAATATATTTTGAGTAACATTCAACAAAGAAATAATATCGGAACTGATATAGCAAGAAATCTAACCGCCATCGGAGACTGAGCGAGTTCTCGATATGAACAAAGAACTGGCTGGAAACTACCAATTTGTTCTCGAAGGGTTAAATTGCTTTTTGAATTCAGAATATTATGTTTTACTTTTTATTGCAATTATGAAAATTCATTTAAAACAAGTAACGGTTTAATGTTAACTTATGAAGTTGCTTTTAAACGAAGACCTTTACATACAGAAAATATAATATTATTTCAAAATTACGGTCCAAGACCTTCGTCCTTCACATTAGTCATTACAGCCGTGATCAGAGACTAATTATTATAATAATCATTTTAAATACTAAACTTAAATAATATAATGACGAATTTTACAATCAAAATGTTCATATTATTTTCATTAAAGTTAAGTAGTCATTCAAGTGTCTTGTGTGCGGCCTTATATAAGTTAAACTTCTTCAGTATAATATTTACAATTATGTATATTAAAATGTCTCTGAGTACGTTTGAAAGTATGACATAAAAAACATTCAATAGCTATGTCCACATTATGCACTTTCATCTTCAATTTTCATAATCTTTTGACATTCGAAATGTCAAAAGATTATGAAAATTGAAGATGAAAGGGCACAATGTGGACATAGCTTATAAGTTCTACAATGCAATTCATATTCTTGACATAAAACATAATACATAAAAGGACAAATGTATTTTGAACGAACAAATTTTTCAGTTACGAGAGTGTTCCTCAGAATTCAATTAAAAGTTATATTAATTAGACAAGGAAAGGCAAAGTTTAAGCGGTCTTAGGAGATAGGAGAATTTTCGAAACGATTATAATTAATCTTCATTCCTAGGCCCCAACTCCTGTTTATTATTTTACGAAATTTCATTAATTTTCTGTTTTAAACTTTTTTAAAACGAAACGATAAACTGCGGGGCTAAAATGGTCGCTTTGTGGAATCATGAGATGAATCATAATATGATTAAATTTTTTTTAATCGCAAAATGCAAATCTGCTTGCAATTCATTTCTGTATTTTTGTACTGATTTGACATTAATAGGCTACTTGACCTATATTCAATTTCATTGAACAAATGCATATTTCTAGTAGAACTTGGCCTAGGAAACCGTATTTCACCCTTATCATCAAATAAAAGCTTATGATTGATAAATAAAGTCGATTTGAAAATATGATTTTATGAAAATATGATTTGTACTGACTAAAACGCTTTTGCAGTACTTCCGATTTGGATGTGACGTCATCATGTTCGTAATTTAATATCTTTTATTTATCGCGCTCGTTATGTGTAAGTTTATTTGTACATAAATAATAAGAATAATCCTAGAAAGATTTGCAAAATATATTTTCTTGAGTAATTCAAATAAAACACCAGTTTTATATATTATCTCCATTTATTGTAGACGGGAAATGAAATGGCCAAAACTTTTCTCCAAAAGTTTTCAACATTACAAATGATTTCTAATTTCTTATTTAATTCTTTTATAATTTTTGGACACCTTAAGACTCGTACATTTAGCACATAAAAAAAATGTTAAATAAAGAGACTCTAAAATACAAACAGTATGACGTCACACTATGGCGGACAGTGTTTTCGGCGCCATTTATAAGTCGTATTTTTCAATCAACATTTTTATGGGTTTTTACTGTGTAAAATAATAAAATATTAGTTTATTTCGTGAAAATTAATGATTAAGAAGCGATTAGCATGAAGAAAAAAATTAGGTCAAGTAGCCTATTGTCAGTTTGACAGTTTTGACAATTCATTTGCTGAATTGATTGAGAGATATTGCTTAAATGTGACCATTTTAGCCTCGCTGTACTCTGAACACTTTGGCATTTAAAATAATATTATTTTAAAATTAATGCCAGTGTTCAAGTCTGTCTATTACTTCTTCGCGCTCAAATATTTATTTTTACTGATGTTTACGTATTTTGATGAAATTTGGTTTGGAGATAATTTCGGTTGGTAAGCTGATGATTCAGGAAAAATGTACAGTTTTGGCGTGATAAACTTATTTCAGTGCAAATAAATTATTATAATAGAGATAATTATTTAATAATAATCAATACAATATATTATTAAAATATTGTTTGTACCTCGTGTATAGAAATTAGAATGCTACAAAAATAAACATAAACAATATAATGTTAATTGTGTTAATTAAAACACATTTTGTAATAATTATTTTACTAAAAAGCTAAATAAATCAGTGTTACCATAAGGCCATAATTATGATTTTTCCTTTAAAATCTAATTTATGGTTACCACGTGTTCAACTCTTTCCTTGTTTGTTTAACAGTTTCATTTGTAAAAGCCTAACCGCTGAACCGATTTTGCTGAAATTTGAAGATACTTTGAGTCCGGAGAAAGGACATAGGACACTTTTTCTCTCGGAATAACGTAAGTTTCCCGCGCGATAGACTATGTTCTTTCTAATACATAATATTATATATTTAATATATCAAAATATATTTGTTCATTTCTTATTTTTGATATAATATCAAAGAATATTATACAGTGAAGATCCTAGATGCTGCAGAAATTCTTAAATAAATAAATCTTATTATTTTTAAATTAAACAAAAATTATTTGCAAGTGGTAGCACTACTGTAACATTTTACATTACTGATATCATGGACCAATTGCTGATATGTTACATACTAATTATATTACAATAATTAAACATCAAAAAACATACTTAGGTAAAATAACACATTGTTGACTAAATTAACGTAATAAAAACTTTGAAATCAATAAATTCATTAATAGCTCGACCACCAACAGAAGCAATAAAACAAAAAAATAATTACAGTCAGTGGTCCCTGTAGACTGTAGATCCGACCTTAGATTACTGCCTACCAATAAATCATGTACAGCATCAGATTTATACAATAACTAGCTGTTGCCCGCGACTTCGTCCGCGTTAACATAGTATTTAAATAATAAAGATGGACAGTTTTCCCCTTTTTCTGGTCCCTTAAAGAAAGGGAACAGAACCCTATTTAAGCAAATGTCAAACTCAAACGTCAATAAACTTTCATGTTGAAATGATGGACTTTCATTCAAACTTTCAACCCTAATTTCACCCCCTTGGGCGTAGAATTTCCAGAAACGCTTAAATATATATCCATACAATTTTAATTAGTAACCAAATAATAAAGTTTCATGTTTCTAACTTAAGAAATGACGGACTTTCATTCAAACTTTCAACCCCAATTTCACCCCCTTGGGGGTAGAATTTCCAAAAACGCTTAAATACGTATTCATTCATTTTTAATTAGTAACCCAAAAATAAAGTTTCATGTTTCTATCTTAAGAAATGACGGACTTTCATTCAAACTTTCAACCCCAATTTCACCCCCTTGGGGGTAGAATTTCCAAAAACGCTTAAACACATATCTATTAATTTTTAATCAGTAGCCCAAAAATAAAGTTTCATGGTTCTAACTTAAGAAATGACGGACTTTCATACAAACTTTCAACCCCTATTTCACCCCCTTCGGGTTAAAATTTCCAAAATTCCTTCCTTAGTGGGTGTCTACTTAATAAAACAACCCTGCTCACCAAATTTCGTGGCTGTAACTTTAACAGTTTTTGCTCTGCGATGATGAATCAGTCAGTCAGTCAGTCAGTCAATCAGTCAGGACTTGTAATTTTATATGTATAGATTGACTTTGGTTGGTACTTCCATTTTATGCGATCCTATAAGTATTATTATCTATTTAGAATTTAGATTGAGATTTCGAATACCTTTTTGAACTTGACTTATTTATTTTAAAGCGCAATAGCTATATGTCCACATTGTGCCCTATCATCTTCAATTTTCATAATCTTTTGACATTTCGAATGTCAAAAGATTATAAGAGAAAGGGCACAATGTGGACATAGCTTTTGACCATATAAACGATATTCTTTTGTTTTATTTCTGAATTGAATGAAGACTGAATTAATTTATAAAGTTTTATAATAAAACTTTTATGATACTATAATTTATAATAATTATGCAGATTTCATTGCATGGTTGCTCTGAGTAAAGTAGTAAATTAAATCATAAAATTATTTTTATATTTTACTGATTTGTTTTTACTTTTTATTAGAAGAATTGTTATTTGCTATACTTTTTACGACATTTTTAAAATATATTTTATTGTGAATTTATTGCCAGTGTTAAGACAAAGTATTTTGAACTATTTTGTATGGTATTAAATTAAAATACGGCTATTTTAATTGAATACAATACAAAATAGTTCAAAATACTAACATTGTTACAAACATAATATTATTAAATAAATAACTAGTTACTACTTACTACCGCGTTCTATCCATAATTATAGCTGTTGAGGTAAATTATATCTGTGAAATTCCCACAAGCAAGCACTAAGCCTCCTTTTACTATGACTAATGACTAAGCAGACTATTTAAATAATAGTTGGCATCGCGTGCACACTGCACAGACAACTCTTAGTGGCTAGGGCCAACCCACACCACAGAATATCTACACTACTATTATAAAGAGGAAAGATTTGATTTTTTGTTTGTTTGTTTGTTTGTTTGTTTGAGTCGAATAGGCTCTGAAACTACTGGACCGATTTGAAAAATTCTTTTGCTATTGGAATCTTACATTATTTCTGCTGAACATAGGCTACATTTTATTTTGGAAAATAATAGGGTTCCGTAAGATATTTGAGTTTTTCGGACGCAAGGTGTAAAAAATCAGCTAGAAAAGTTACTTATTTTGCGTACGCCGCTGCCTAAACTATAAAAGATAGAACCATAAAATGTTCTAAGTAATTGTAGATCTTATAAATATCTACAAAAAAGTCCGCGACACACTATACCTATCTATGTCGAGTGAGGCACAATAACCATTTATTTATTTAAAAATCCAGAATTTTTTTTGGACTACATTTAAACGGATATATTTTACTCACGCTATTAATCCTTATCAAAATAAACTATTTTATCACTAAGTACAGTTCATGTAGATAATATTTGGTCTTTGAATGATTAAAATTGGACGTTTGGTTTTGAAATTATGGCGAAATTAAAATATTACGATAGTGGGCGTCACCAAAGCGCGTGCGGGAGGAAGACAATATTCTGTTGTAGAAATGAAAATTCTGTACATAAAAGATATGAAATGACACCCGAAATTACACCTTTGTCACTACATCGCTATAGAAGCCAAAAATGTGGTTAGTTTTTTGTCTGTCTGTCTGTCTGTCACTCTTTCTGTCTGTCTGTATGTTTGTTCCAGCATCACACGAAAAATACTGATCCGATTTGAATGTGGTTTTCGCAGATATATTTATCTTCTTCCAACTTAACATCTGGTGTATAAAATTTTTTCCCCCCACCCCTCTAAGGGGACAAAAGAGGGGGTCAGATTTTGTATCAAACTTTTTTCTTTAACACGAAAACTACTGATCCGATTTGCATACGGTTTTCACAGATTTGCATACGGTTTTCACAGATATATTATATTTGTCTTCTTCCAACTCAACATCTGGTGTATAAAAATCCTCCCCGGGGCCCTCCCCTCTCAACCCTCTCTGGGGACCAAAGAGGGGTCAGATTTTGTATACAAGTGGACTTACTTCATATTATTAGGTATTAACTGTGTTTTTCAACTTAACATCTGGTGTATGACCTTCCCCCCCCCCACACCCTCTTAGGGGACAAAAGAGGGGGTAAAACATGTATCAACTGATGATGTAGAAAATATACTTTAAATGGCAAAACAACGTTTGCCGGGACAGCTAGTAATATTATAATTATAGCCATTATCCCACACGTACCTACCACAACCACACGACATCGCAACGACAAAATGTCGTCGAGCGGTGGTTACGTGTGAATGGTGTCGCTGCATAATATAATATCTATGGAGTAGGGACCCATCACACCACGTCAGTCTGGCCCCGTGGTAATGTACCTGAAGGCGAAAGACTTGTGTTACGGCACAGAATATATAATAGTACCTACTCGTTACGGGTACCAGACAACGGAAATATATTTAATACTTTTATGTACTTTAAATAATATTATTATATTTAAGATTTTTATTATATTATGATACACATAATTAACACACATGATCCATGACCCAGGAACTTAGAAAAACTTTTTGTTCCGTCGGCGGGATTTAAACCCGAAACCCCCGGCTTGAGCTACCAACAGGCAACAGCCCACCAACTGAGCCACAGAGGTAAAGTATAATAGGATCAAGGATGTGTATTGTGTATATAATATTATGATGATCGAGACTAATTATGGCTTCCCAATCTAATTAAGTTATGTTTATCCACAATGAGCGATCGTGGAGGGGAATTAACATTATAATTCATCATTATTATAACATTAAAATATTTTCAAAATAAATAATATTATTCCATGTTTAAATATTTAAATATTAGGCTGTACGGTGTTGCCGTGCGAGAATTCACTCGAGAACGGCTTCCGTACTTGGGGTGGTCGTAAATGAAACACTTCGTCGCTATGTACACTATATAGCGGGGGTCGAGGTAAAACGCGAATTCCGGCCAGCCTTTCTTCTATAAACTATTCCCGGTTCTTCTTGTTTTCGATGTTGGCGGGAGGCTGGCTCGGAGCGATCTGGCTTCCGAGTTTGCCCAAGCCTCTTTTATACGATAAGACAATGGCTGGCCAGCGATCCCGTTGTTACCCCGCCCCCGGCGAACTTTATTTTCTATTTTAACTATTTCACACTATTTCTAAAACACACTATTAAAATAAATATTTCTCTCGTAACAATAAACTAAGCATCTGTTAGCTTTCTAAAATTCTATTCTCATGCTAGTTTCTTAGATATTGCCGAACATCTGTTTATATCCTCGGCCTTGTTCTGACAATGTATAATAATCTTAAAACAATACTTTATTGCTTTTAAGATGAACGGCTCAATACAAAATATTTTAAGGAACACAAAAATAACTTATTTTAACTAATAAACATAATAGTCAAAAGGACCGCGTGTACATGTGGCGATTTCACTACAAGTTATTGCTATGAGTTACGAACATTTTAAGCCTATTGCTATTACGAATAAACTGAATATATTTTATAAAGTTAATCTATCACTACTACGAACAAACTAAACTATAAATGTAAACCAAACCATAACTATGTACATTTCCGTCGTCTCGTACAATTCTCCCGCCGTGCAGCGACGTAGCCTCGACGCTGCAGTCCGATGTGCTGGGAGAGACGACGCACTATGTCGACAGGATCACCAGCCGCTTCGTCGGTCGCCGAAGTACTCCTCCTTTGGTCCGCACGTCCACCACTCGAACCGCTCCATCTTGCCCCGGGTAGGTAGCGATGACTATACCCCGGGGCCAGGTGTTCCTCGGGAGGTTGCTGTCCACTATCAGCACGACATCGCCCTCCTTGATGGTCCTCCCGCTTCCGCGAGGCTCCCGCCGGTGTTGGTAAACTGCCTCTGGTGATGGGCCAGTCGGGAGGGAGGATGGTCTCCCGTGGCCGGCGATGGAGGGGCCTCCCGCCGGATTCGGCAGGGCAGGCAGCCTTTTACGATGGTGCGCACAGAGGGGCGCAGCCGGAGTACCCAGTAGTACTGTCTGCACTCGTCGACTGTGGTCTCGACCCCGGCGTGCTGCAGGCGGCGATGCGTGTATTCTATCCAGAGCCGCGCCGCCGGGTGGTCACCGTCTATTATAGCTGGGGACTTCTGGTCTTCCGTTACCCCGTCGACCGCGTTGATGCGACTTCTTATTCGAATTATTCCGTCTTCTATTCGAACCGACATCTGTCGAAGGCGGCTATTATTTGGCACGGGCTTTCCATTATTTAACATTTTGATTTCTTCCCCGAATGCCTTTTGTTGTATCGAACGAACTATTAACTTTTCGGCCTCCCAGATTAAGTCGGCCTCTATGGGGACGAATCTTCGCTTCTCTATTTCGATTTTTGTTTTCTGTTTTGGCGTTTTCTTTGGTTTTCTCCAGTCGGGGTCGCTATCGTTTTTCCTCTTGCCTCTTCTATAATTTAGTATTTCCCTTTTCGGCTTGATTTTTTCTATAAACTGTAGTACTCGAGCTGTGGCACGTAAGTACTTTTCCCAACTGGAAAAACGTGTGGCGTCCGGTATCACTTGGTCGATTGACGGCGGCTTCGATGTGATGTGATGAGTTCTCTCTTCGCCCGTTTCCTTTTCTTCGATGATGCGTTCCGCCGGCCACGTAGAGCTGTCCTCGTACAGGAATTCTGGACCTCTGTACCACCGATGTTCTGTACCGAAGTCAGGCGGGGCGCTCCTCGTTGCGTCGTCGTAATTGTTCGGCATCACACAGTCCTCTTTCTTCCAGAGCATTCCTGTTTCGAATCGGCCCCCGACCTTTTGCGTGCTTCTATTTAGGATGTCGAGGGCTTTTTGCTCTGGGTTGGACTGCGGCTTCTTCTGTTCTATTCCCATGGGCTCGATTGAGAAATGAAGCTTTAGCATGTCGTCCATTCTGTCGTCTACCAGGTGATTTACGAAGTGAAACTGGTGTCCGAGGGTGCGCGAGTCGGTGCCGTGGAGCACCCAGCCCAGAGGTGTCTTCGATGCTGCGGGTTGACGACGTTCGCCTCTTCTAATCTCGGATGCCACTAGGATGTGCCAGTTGTCTTGGCCTATGAGGATGGTCGGCTGCATTTCTTGATAGCTGAAGTGCTCTCCCAAGTCTTTGAGGTGGTCACAGGCCCACACCGTGTCTTCCCGAATGACCTGCGGCGATAGTTTGAGGTCATCGATAGTTCGGGCCTCTATATTGTGAGTCTCTCCGCTGCCCCTTAGCTGGATGTTCACCCGACGAGATGACTCGGACTTGAGGTTATTCGGCGCCAGGGTTTCTATTTCCAGGGGATCGATGCGTCCCTTGGCGCCGATTTTCCTCGCTATGTCGGAGTCCAGCAAGGTGACGGTTGACCCGTCGTCCAGGAGGGCGAAGGTGTCGGTGGAGCTCTTCGAACCGGTGACCCGAACTGGCACTATCTTTAGATAGGTGTGGGCTCTTCTGTTCTCGCACGTCGATGTGACCTTTTCCTTTTCGACCTCCTTCGGTTTGTCGAAGTGCAGCAGCGGGTGATGGCTCCTACTGCACCCTTCTGTCTTGCAGGTCCGGAAATCACACTTGTGGGACATCCCTTTGTAGCGCAGGCATCGGAAACAGAGTTTGTTTTCCTTTGCTATGACCCATCTGTCTTCCGTCGACGCACGCAGCATTTTTTCACACTTGACCGCTGAATGACCGAGTTGTTTGCAGAGGAGACACGGCCTTTCTTCTGTTTTCTTCTTGCCTTCCGTTCGTGCGTGGTGCGCACGCTGTTTTCGGTAAGGCGGCGTGTTGTCCTCTGCTATCGGTTCCGGAGCTGCATATCTTGCGCATCTTCTTGCTTCCTTTTCTATAAATTCGCAGAATTGCAGCAGCTCCGGCTCGTTTTTCTTCGCGATTTCTATCGTCTCGGCGTAGTCGAACCAGCGGTATTTGGTGGTCGAAGGAAGCTTCTCCACTATGTTCTTGATGATTTCCGGACTGTATAAGTATCTATCCTTTCCCAGGAGCCGGAGTGTGGCGACGCTGTTTGCAATTTTGTTAGCGAACAGGCAGATGTCTCTCGGGGCGTCGCTTGTCCTGGGAAGGTTGCGCAGCTTATCTAGCTCTGCGATCGCTATTGTGTCCGGTCGGCCGAATCGATCTTCTAGGGTCTTCATGATGACGTCTGACGGAGCGTTTGCTATGAGGAGGCTGATCACGGCTTCCTTGGCTTTCCCTTTCAGGGCTCTTCGTAGCCTTGCTGCGTTTTCCGCCGTGGTCAGGTGGCGCTCCGTCTCCATGTAGGCCGAACGAAACGAGAGCCACTCATTGTAGGCCCCGTTAAAGAAAGGCAGCTCCCCCAGGTACTTCGAGCTTCTATTGGACGCGGCGCTATTCACTGCCGCGGTAATGGCTGAGGTGAGCTGCGCTATCTCGCTATTCATTGGCTGCGATGTTGCGTGCGATGCTATGTGCCCCGGCGTCGGTGGTGCTACTGTCTTCGATGTATCGACGCGGGGCAACGGGGAATCTTTCGGCGGCTTGGGGCCCGCCGACGACGAACATTGAACTATATTCCCCGACGGTTGCTCGATGACTTCTATGTTGTCTTCGGGTGCTGTGTTACGTGGTGGCGGCGGGGCTTGCGAAGCTATGTGAGGAGCTCCCGCCGGTAACGAAGGCGGCAGAAGAGGCTGGTTATCTATGTGGCCCTCTTCCGCACGCTGATTATCTAACCACGACGTAACTCTGTCTTGTGCACCCTCAGACTCGTTGTCCGTGTCCTCTTCCTCCGATTCCGCTTCGATGACCTTCATCCGTGCGATGGCGAGCTCCAATTTGCGCTTTGCTATTTCTTCGGCGGCGCGTGCGAGTTTCTTCGCCTTTTCCGCCCTACTCGATGCGCTCTTGGATTTCGCTCTCGTCGGTGCGGCTTGTGTGGTCACCGGCACCGACGGAGACTTCGGCGGGTCTTCATGTTGTAGTGGAAACGACGGACGTGACGTAGGTACTTCACGAACTGTGAGATCTTCGCTCTCCTCGACGAGCGGCCGGTCCTCTTCACGGGCGGCCGATGCAGCTATTCCGCTTTGCGATCGTGTGACGGGCATGTTGACGAAGTGTTGACGATGTTGTATCCGGCTCGAAGGACCAAAATGTACGATGTTGAATCCGGCTCGAAGGACCAAAATGTACGGTGTTGCCGTGCGAGAATTCACTCGAGAACGGCTTCCGTACTTGGGGTGGTCGTAAATGAAACACTTCGTCGCTATGTACACTATATAGCGGGGGTCGAGGTAAAACGCGAATTCCGGCCAGCCTTTCTTCTATAAACTATTCCCGGTTCTTCTTGTTTTCGATGTTGGCGGGAGGCTGGCTCGGAGCGATCTGGCTTCCGAGTTTGCCCAAGCCTCTTTTATACGATAAGACAATGGCTGGCCAGCGATCCCGTTGTTACCCCGCCCCCGGCGAACTTTATTTTCTATTTTAACTATTTCACACTATTTCTAAAACACACTATTAAAATAAATATTTCTCTCGTAACAATAAACTAAGCATCTGTTAGCTTTCTAAAATTCTATTCTCATGCTAGTTTCTTAGATATTGCCGAACATCTGTTTATATCCTCGGCCTTGTTCTGACAATGTATAATAATCTTAAAACAATACTTTATTGCTTTTAAGATGAACGGCTCAATACAAAATATTTTAAGGAACACAAAAATAACTTATTTTAACTAATAAACATAATAGTCAAAAGGACCGCGCGTACATGTGGCGATTTCACTACAAGTTATTGCTATGAGTTACGAACATTTTAAGCCTATTGCTATTACGAATAAACTGAATATATTTTATAAAGTTAATCTATCACTACTACGAACAAACTAAACTATAAATGTAAACCAAACCATAACTATGTACATTTCCGTCGTCTCGTACAAGGCCTTTCCACATTTATATAATAATATACATAACAGTGTTATATTGAAACAAGCATTAATCCCACAATACACAATAAAATGGGAATTCTGGCATAATCCACATAAAGCCGAGGTCGGATTAAATCGCCGATAACATTATTGCTCGATACAATTCATATACCGATGATATACTGCCTTATTACGTTAAGATTTATTGGCTAAAAATGTTTAGAGGTTTTAGCATTTGGCAGTATCGGTCTCACTCAAAGGGAAGTTTCTATACAGAATCCATACTAATATTATAATGCGAAAGTGTGTCTGTCTTTCTGTTACCTACTCACGCCCAAACAGCTAAACCGATTTTGCTAAAATTTGGTGTGGGACATTTTGAGTCCCAGGAAAGAAAAATAGGATGCTTTTTATCCCGGTAAAATGTACGCTTTCCGCGCGATAAACGAATTTTGGCGCATCGGAGTTGAGGACGTCATCTGGTAATTGTTATGATATTCTTATTTTTTACCAAAGAGGTATTAATTATTAATTATGTACTAGGGTACTACACTACTACAGACTGAAAACATAACTTACTGTTTTTTACCCACAAAATATTTACGCAAATTTTATTACTACTGTGAAGTACTGTGTAAGGTGTAACATATTAATTATTACATACATATTATGCGCAACAGAAAAATGATATTATGTAAATACTATTATTTTGATACAAAAAATCTAAATTCGAACTGAGTTACAGAACAAAGCAATGGCTCGGATTACACGCATCATCGCATCAATATTATCACGATTCCGTGATAATATTGATGGTGTAATAGGCCGAATCGCAGTATCGCAGTAGTACTTGTGATACGCGTGATACTAGAATCGAAATAATCGAATTACACCGTCAATATAATCAATATTGACGGTGTAATTCGATTATTTCGAGCCAATGTCGTAAGTCGTAACTCACAAATCACAACCGCTATTTCTCACGCATCATTCAACACAGAGTACCTATTCGCTGTGTGCTGTCAGCTGTGATAAGCCACGCAAATAATGTTGGCATTATACATAAGACATAATCTGTTAAAATAAACATTGCTTTTCATCGAACCGAGTATTCAAAATCGCATTCGCTAGAGTTAACAGTAAAGATAGAAGGAATATCAAGAATATATAATATAATATGTAGAAAAGTATTACGTAAAGCTCGGCTGAGGGCGCTACTAGCACATACAGTAAATAATCTTAAAGTAATCCGACATATTCCTCACGTTATATCAGAATATTGACAGAACGTTGTCAGACGTCGAACAAAACTTTTGTTTACTGTCTGTGCTGGTGCTGCCTCTAGCGTGAAAACATTGCAGTAATACAATATCACAATAATTATTATAATAATAATAATCTACACACCACAAGCGCCATGTCACTTAGATACAGTAAAATACCTTGATCTTTCGATAAATTAACCAATTAACAACGCGACCGGCGATATACTCAATAGAATTCTGTCAAAACTATATAAACATAAAGACACACGGCCTACAGAAAATATAGGGTGAAAATCTGTGAAAATCGTAAAATAATTCTTACCTGGAAAAATTACCATCCGAATTTCAATATTATAGTGAGCAAATTGTAGAATATCGTAGCAAAAACGTCAGCAATGTTTGATGCTTACCTGCAAAAAAGAAAAACAAAATTACACAAAACAATAATTCCTCTTTTTAAAATACTAAATTTAAGACCCTTCTACACGTAGCGACATAATAAATAGCCATGATTGTTGAGAAGTTGTGTAGGTACCATCTACGATTATGGGCAATCAATAATCATAGACGAATACTTATTTATAATACGCGTTCGCAAAAGACTCAAACTCAAATTAAAATGCCGATTCATAAACCTTTATAAAGCTACAAATGAAATATCTGGGAGCACGCGATTCGAATTCGACTACAAACCGACAGCTAAAATCGATTTTGAAACGAACTCTGTATTCGTTTGCTCAACCGTGAACAATCTAAAACGTTCGCCAACAAACCGGGTGAAGAATTTTAAGCTTTATTGCTGTAGTAATAAGGTTGTAATGCACACTGGGTGAAGTATGGGACTTCATTAGTTTGCAGTAGACATCGCTTTGGCGATTCAAAATCGAGATATGCTAATCGAGTTTCTTGTTTATAAGTTTGGATTACAAGCTTATGGATTCATGCTGCCCTTGTATTTAAAGATGTTGCCGTTCGTACGATATTTTTCATGGGAACCGTACATATTTCTATGATTAAAATATAATCCTTTCACCTTTCTTTATCTAGGACTTGAAATCGAAGTGTTTCCATAATCTATATGAATCATAAATTATCGATTCCGCAGATAAGCGAGGTATAACAGACAGACACACTTTAGTATTTAGAATGTTATGATACCATACCGTACAAGAATAGTATTTATTTCTCATTAGTTTTAGCAGCCTAATATATTAGCTTCATCACAAAATTGTTTTTTGCTGAGTATAAGCACAGAATATAATATAATAGTACGTATAAGTAAAAACAAGATATATTATTATGATAGCTTGCAATTAATTATATGCCAAAGAAGTAAAAAGTACATAAAGTATAAACAAAATACGTTTTTGTATATTTCTAAATCTATCATTAGCTGAACTTATAATATAATAATATGTTTTTGAAACATAATATCACGAAACAAAACTCGTGTATCGTTCCCTAACCACTTACATCTGTACGAATGCTCTCAAGAATCATGATACAATAATAAGTTTCGAAGAATGTTTTGTTCAAGTGGCTAATAATACTCAAGTCGCACATATACATACAAATAAGAAATATTTTGTTAACATCTTTGAATAAATCGAGTTATGACAAATAACACTTCAAAGTTTTTAAAGCACAGGTACATATTTGGACATCAGCAACAAGACACGATTAAGATATTATAATATTATTACTAGATGTTCTGCGCGGCTTCGCCCACATACGAATTTTACGGAAACCGTACATGGTCAGGGTACTTACAAGAAATTGCGAGAGGAGTTAATTCGTATTTAATTTTTTCCCATGTTCGACGATAATTCGTCTGTCCATGATGGTCAAACAGCATGTGCCTACGTTAAGAGTGGCCTTTAGATTGTAAAATATTTACATGATCATATTGTTACGAACAAAAACTAAAAGTCATCGAAATGTTTCCAGAAATAAGATAACCTCTACAGAAGTTATCAGATTATTATTGGTTCATCGAATCTACTAGTTTATTCTTATTTATAGAGTCAAGACCAATGACCATTTAAATATAAGCAGCTTATTTCATTGTCTGAATCGTAATTAACAGTTATTCGTTGATTCTGTTTACATGTAGAGTTATTTTAATATTTGCTGTTGTATTTTAAAATTTAATTATCGCTAGTAATTTTTAAACTGTTTTACTGTTTTGATCATTATGAATTAATGTATTACTTCTATTCGTATGATTAAGATAATACTTAATTATTATAGTTAAGCTAATATTAAAAGGACTTTTTTTAAACAAGAATAATGTTAGAAATGTGGTTTGTAAACTCAAATAAAAGTAAATTCGAATCACGATAATAATATAGGTCTATTTCATGTCTATTTTTATTTTTTAACCGTGATTCAAGTTGTTAAAATATATTATTAAAGACCATAGACGTATTCATTAGCTTCACCTCGAAAAAACTTTAATCACACGTCAATTTATCATCTAAATTGGTCCATGCAGTGACGAAGCTGGGTACCAACTACCAGGGTAGCATGAGCAGGCGGGAGGCGCGCGGTCAGCCAATTACTCTGGCGTCAACATTGATTTACGGCATAATGGCTCGCCTACATTGTTTGAATGCTTCGGACGAAATCTGTTAACTTTGGGGCTTTGGACATGACCATGTACATCAGTGGTGAAATCATCGATTAATATATAAGTCTATGGGTGAAATAAGATAATGCGCAATTATTCTGCTTTTTATAAACGAAAATAATGCGATGTCTACAAATTTAATTCAACAATATTATCAGTTTTTCACGTTAATGGCAACCATTACCAACAAAAAGTATTGCAAACGAACATTAGTCTGACAAGAAAATGGCTGGCATAAATAGAAAGCGCTTTTTATTTTCTTACATAAAATTAAGAAACGCTTTTGTCGTTCTCTTTTCAAACCGCAAGCGAGTACCATGCATTGTTTGAAATGTGAAACTCGATTTCTAAAAGAAAAGCGTAATATTTTGTTTTATTTATTAAATAATAATTAATATTGCTTTGTGAGATAACATACTGTAACTACATATTAGACAAAATTCCCCGTTTCGGACAAGTTCGACAAAAAACACCGTGACAGTAGAATTTCAATTAAACTTACAAATTAAGGATGCACGACATGTACTAACATTATACATAAATAAAAAAAGAATTTTATTTTTGTACCTTTACGTGTTTTTTATTACATTCGGAAGTTTCTGTTTTATTATACTAAGTGAATCATTTGTACCACTTTCGTGGTTGTAAAAGTTTAAAGTCGTTATTTCGTGTTTCATTTTCTTTATTCTTAGCCCTCAAAAGTTTATTACTGCATACAATTGTAACACACTTTGTTTTTATTATTCAAAAAACATAATAATAATTATTATTTCAGATGAATGTCCCCAGTCCCCACCCAGAGACATTAGAACTTCCTTCACATTCATTAAATTAAGTGCCTGTTTCACCACTTCCTGATAATTAATGCCTTATAGGCTATGGACCACTACTTAACTTGACAGATAGAATATGGAGAATCTGTCAAAAAAAGTTGCGGATAGCCTATTCGGCACATTATCAGGAAGTGGTGAAACAGGCCCATAGAGTTTGAAAGAGTTATGGAGTTTATACTTTATGTTAAAATCTTATTATGAAGTGAAGTAAGACGTTTCGTTTCAGAAGTTTCGTTAGACATTTTGCTGTCTCCTTTAATGAAACAGCATAAAAAGAGCATAAAAATTACATTATACATTAGAAAGCAGTAAAATATTTCATAAATAAAATAATATAGAATTAGTGAAGCGAAAATAATAGAATGGTATGTCTCGGTCTGCTAGTTAACTCTGTAACTAATAATTAATTATTATTACATTAAGTACCTACTTGTTATTAAGATGAAGTGGTAGGGTGCGCATCGCGTTTCTGAGGGGGTGAGGTATGAAGCGTGGCGGGAGCATGCGCGGGGCAACCATCTTCCGCCCCGCGCTTTCTATGCGCACGCCTGGTAGTAGGTGCGTAGCGTAGACATAGTATCCTTTTACTATGGCGTAGAGGCAGCGGCGACCGGGCATGCGAGTTCAATATTTTACCCTCTTATTATCTTCTTTTAGACAAATTTTTTCCTTAGTAGGCATAAATGAGAATAAGGGTCGCCGCACACTTGACCGGGTATAGTTATATTTGGTATTATATTGTTTTTGAAAAATTTTTTCTTAGTTGGTATTGTATGAATAGAAATAAGGGTCACCGTACACTTGACCGGGTATCGGTATCGGTATTATCTTGTTTGAAACACTTTTTAACCTCAGTAGGTATGAATGAGTAAAAATGAGAATAAGGTTTACCGTACACTTGATGTACACACTTATCGGTTGATTGTACAAGAGAATACCGATACTTACCTCATTAGTTACCGATTCCGAAAAATTCGTAGTATCTTCTGGCAAACTCGTCGCAATAAAATCCCATATGGCTTACCAAATAATTCGTTTTTGTTTGTTTGTGCCCCAATTCACATATTATGTCCTGAGGTGCTGCCCTCTATGGGAGTACCCCAACCTTCTTTCCCATTTAGACACTATTTTAAAAGACACAATAATGATGAAAATTTCGACGACCTCTGTGGCTCAGTGGATAGCACGTTGGTAGCTTAAGCCGGAGGTCGCGGGTTCGAATCCCGCCGACGGAACAAAAAGTTTTCAAAGTTCCTGGGTCATGGATGTGTATTAAATATATTTATCATATAATAAAAATCTTAAATATATGTATAGTATAAAAGTATTAAATATATTTCCGTTGTCTGGTACCTGTAACACAAGTCCTTCAGGTACTTAGCATGGGGCCAGACTGACGTGGTGTGAAGCGTCCATAGATATTATTATATTATTATTATTATTTTCAACTGCCAAATCTCTGACACCTCTTGGGCCCAAGCTACTCTCCCCATTCGTTTCGGTGGCTTGGGTCTTAGAAGCGTGTCCAGTGTGTCCCTTCCTGCCTTCCTTTCTTCAGCTCACAGCATTCATCCTCTTTTCATCAAAATCATCACCAATTCTTCTGGAAACGTAGGCATTGAGTCACTAGCTGAGGCGATCAACGCTTGGAAACGTGTTTGTCCTAGTGACGTTTCAGTTAACCCCAATATCCAAAAGAATTGGGATGAACCACTATGGCACAATCAGAAATTCTAAATTCCTCGTCCACCACAGATCGGGCACGTCTTCTAGCGTCCGCCGAGCCGGAATCAGGCTACTGGCTCCAGGCTAACCCATCATCCAATACCGGAACACTTTTAGATAACCACACATTCAATCTTTCACTCAGTTTGCGACTAGGAGCCAATATCACCGAACCCCACCGCTGCCCCTGCGGCGCCGCAGTAGACCGCCAGGGTCACCACGGTCTATCTTGTCGACGCAGCGCCGGCCGCCAGTCCCGCCATGCTTCCTTGAATGACGTTATCCGCAGGGCCCTTGTCTCCGTCAACGTGCCGGCTACTCTAGAGCCGAACGGTATCGCATGTGACGACGGCAAAAGGCCCGACGGAATGACGCTCGTTCCGTGGAGCCGCGGGAGGCCTCTTGTCTGGGACGCCACCTGCGTGGATACGCTAGCGGCGTCGCACGTGACGGCCACAACGAGAGAGACGGGAGCTGCGGCGGCACAAGCAGAGACAAACAAAAAAAAAGAAATATGAGGCACTGGGGAACGACTACTTTTTTTTACCCTTCGGTGTCGAAACCCTGGGTCCGTGGGGCCCTGGTGCCAAGCTACTTTTCAGAGAATTGTCCCAAAGACTGGTTCAGAAAACTAACGATCCCAGAGCTGGCGCTTACCTCGGCCAACGTATCAGCCTTGCGATACAGCGAGGTAATGCTGCCAGCCTCTTGGGTACATTGCCCGCAGCCTCCGACTTAGATTTAGTTTTTTATATATAGTGTTTCTTTATTATTTTTATTATTATTATTATTATTATCCCCTTTGTTTTATATGTAACTAATTAGCTGTAATTATATTCTATTTGTAATAAAAAAAAATTAATAATTATTATTATTTATTTATACACTATTTTTATTTGAATACTACGAATATTTATTCGCCGTCGACACCTATATTAATGCATAATAAATTATGTGTAAGTCTCACCCTTCTAAAACTTGAACAGAATTATCTGAACATTTTTTTTATATTTGGTTGCACAACCATAGCTCGATATCTGTAAGAAACATAATAACATTCTTCTTCATTCTATCTCTTCGGTCTTCAAAAGCAAAAGACAAATCAAAATACACATTACCATCCTATTTGTTAGGAGTCCCTAAATGTGTAGTTCTAGTAACTGTTCAATATTGTTATTGATACTGGACAATACCCTTACTCTCATTTCTACTCATTCATACCTACTAAGGAAACAATTGTGTCAAAAAAATATTATAAGTATCGAGACCCAGTCACGTGTACGGTGACCCTTATTTCTACTCATTCATACCTACTGAAGAAAAAAAAATTTAAAACAAGATAATACCGATACCGATACCAGATCAAGTGTGCGGTGACGCTTATTCTTATTTCTACTAATTCATGCCTACAGAGGAAAAGAATAGTCAAAACAAGATACCAATACCCATATCGGTACCCGGTCAAATATGCGGTGAACCTTATTCTAATGCCTACTGAGGAAAAAAATAACGTCAAAAAAAAGATAATACCGATACTCAGTCAAGTGTACGGTGACCCTTATTTCTTTTTTTTCCCTTAACTCTTCTTTTTTTTTTGAATTATTCTTCTTTTCCGCAAAAGGGATATTTTTTTTCCTCTGCAGTTTTTATTTCCCATTTTCACATCAAATTCTCGTAAAGAGCGGGCCGACGAGTAGTACGTGTCTGCTTGCGACGAGGCTCCGCGGCCGACTGAATCGCCACCCCGCATCCCCGCCGCCCTCATACAGTGCGAGCATTATAGGTATTATTTTATTTAACTATCATTTTAGTGAAAACCATAAATACTACCTTATGGGATTTGATGAAAGGTTTATGAAAACATAAATTTTTTACTAGAATTGTATCTAAATTCGCCGTAAAATCGAAAAATTGCAATAAAATGGCAATTTATGATGATTTTCACGATTTTTTTCTATCGAGGCAAATTACTATAATCGTGTTTCGAAGAATATAACGTTATTAGGCATATCTTCACCCTTACGCCGGTATGAATAACATTGTATTAATTTTAGCGGTTGATATCTAAAAACAGGTTCAAAGATACCCTAGATCGCGATATTATACGCTTCTGGCCCTACCACTTCATCTTAAAACAACATTGATATATTTTATACCTTGTCCTATACTAAATTACGTAGATGAAATATCAAACACGGTTGATATTAAGTACTTAATAAAAATTTTAAAGACCAACAATTTATTTATTAACCCCCGACCAAAAAGAGGGGTGTTATAAGTTTGACGTGTCTGTCTGTCTGTCTGTCTGTCTGTGGCATCGTAGCATCCAAACGGGTGGACCGATTTTGATCTAGTTTTTTTTGTTTGAAAGCTGACATGACGGTGAGTGTTCTTAGCTATAGTTCATCATCATCAGCTCATTGCTGAAATATCACGGTATATCTGGTTCGTGATAGGACGATTAGCAACTTGCAGTCGTTTGATGGGTTTTATATTTTGCATCCTGGTTCGAGACACTTATGAATATATACACATTATTGGAAAGTTGACCTGGTGGTGCAGCATCACCTGGTAATCAATATTACAGATGCCCAACTCCTCACCAACTTAGAGCAGAGGTTTCGTGTTTCGGCTCATTTTAATTGCGACAACCAGTAAGACGTAGATAAATAGTAAATATTTGCATGCTGCTGCTGCAGCATCACCTGGATTTTATAGGAAAGTGGAGGTTTCATGTTTGGGCTCATATTGATGGCCTCATCCAAGAGGACATATTTTATAGATGGTATTCATTGGGATATGATCCAGTTGATAGGAATTATTCTGCACAAGTTTAAAAAGCATAAAATAAAATTAAATTAAGAAATTTAAAAAAACCCCCGCCAAAAAACTTTAAAAAGTAATGAAATAACATTTCCTGACTTTAAGTTTAAATCATTCCTAAGAGTAAAGTAATATTTTAGTCCATAATTGTTGTCAAGGTGTGTCGGGGGACCGCTAATGTAGATGTTTGATTTCACATAACAATATAAATTAAGGGTCTGTTCACAGCGACCCGAATCGAGAGAATCAGCGACTATTATGGCGAAACAAAATGCAAAAGTCGCTGTTGTGGTGGTTTACTTAGCGGTCCCCCGACACACCTTGACAACAATTATGGACTAAAATATTACTTTACTCTTAGGAATGATTTAAACTTAAAGTCAGGAAATGTTATTTCATTACTTTTTAAAGTTTTTTGGCGGGGGTTTTTTTAAATTTCTTAATTTAATTTTTTCTAATTGAATATAGGCTTCAAAAGTAATCGACCGATTTTGATAGGCACAAAGTACATAGAGGCAACAGTCTGTACATACTTCATTTCTGGTACTTAGCAAGGTTTTAGACTTAGTATAATATATTAGTATAATTGGTATAATTAAGAATAAGAATAATAAGAATAAGAACAAGAAAGGTTTATTTTGCACATCACACAACACAATATTTACGCAGTAGGAAATAAAAAAAGGACATAAAACAATTAAATTAATGCATTATGTTACGTGACGCCAAAAATGGACCCATTAGCATTTAGCAGCTAGTTGCTGCACTGATTTTCTGCTGGGACCACGATGTGACATCACAATAATGTAGTGGACAATACAAAAAGAAACAAGGGGCATACTAATTACTAAGTTAACACATTAAATAAATTAAAGAAAATAAGTAGCTAAAATATACTTTGTGCCTAATTACTAATTAGTATTTCGTCTTTAAAGTATATTATTAGTATAATTACATAGTATAATAATAGTACTTAAAATATACATGATACATGATATTATATACATAGTATAATTATTATTAGCGGACTTCTGACGATTGAAAGGGGCAAAATGATCGGTTTCCCGGGATTTCCTCATGTCTAAATACGTGAACACTACCAAAGTTGAAACCATCATCATCAAGACAATAACATGTCATCAGCAGGCGTATCATGGTCATTGGTCACCATAGAAACGGTTTCCTTCTACGGAAGATTAGACAAAGTGACAGTTAGACAATGGAAATCCGCCATTTTGTCGATAAAATCTGTCAGCGTATCGATTTTTTCCCATTTCTACTGTTGTTTGCTAAGCTTGGTACAATTTATCTCAAAGCGGGCGTAGGAGTTGAACTTACAAAATACAATTTATTCAAAACACGAAAACTTGTTGGCTCTGTCATTACGAGATTGTTAAGATATGAATAATGATATACCATTTACGAACCGAATATAATTAATTTTAATAACGATTTTATGCGGAAAATATTATGAGCTAAAGGAAAAAAAAAGAAATAAAAACGGATGTAAATTTATAAAATTAAAAAGCTAAATAAAAAACTGAGGTATAAAATTAAAAAGTACTTAATTAATTGAAATCTAAAGCAGGGTCTCTACAGTTCTAGTCTCTACAAAAATATTATGACAGTGAGCTCTAAAATAGAGACTAGGAACACAATGCTTTCTACCAGGGTACCATAACAACTATTACTAAAGTGACTAAATCTTTATTAGGATTACATAAACGGACATCGGTAAATACTAATCGCGAAACTGGCGAAACGTTCGAAAATAATAGAGACTGCGATGCATTAAGTTTTTATTACTCATACATGGCATAATAAACTGAAGAACGCACTCAATGATGTTCTCGCTACACTGATTTTACTGCCCACATAAAGATAAAAGTCGTTACGTACAGACTTTATTTACCTCTGTAGAGTTTTTACGCTGACCACATAAAGGTCACTTTAAAATTATCAAGGTAAAATATTTCTGAACTGACTAGAACTACTTTCAGAAATAGGTACTGTATTTTATCAGTCTACCTATGCTATGAAATAAAACCTTAAAAGTGCTTTTAATTTTACTGTAAATATTTTTGCCGTAATTGGTTCCTGAAATAACGCAAAATAATATTATGTAAAATGTTAATTTGCTTTACTACAACTTACAACATACAACAATAAGATAAACATTTTTTTATTTTGTAAAGCTTACTAATTACTACATAGTAATGTACAATTACTTACTTCTGTAACCGTATAAAGGTAACAAACCGGAAACTTCAAAACGCCTTGTAAGAAATATAATTAAACGCTATATCAATTAACCGTGAGGTGACGACTATCATTAATAAAATTAATTACCAGTAACCACTTGGCACTCGCCGGGTATAAAATCATCCGCCATTTTGTTCTCACAACTCTTTTTTTAACATCCGACTTCACGCGAGGTGACGTGCAAAATATCAATTGCACCAGGGATTAGGGAATCATGAATTAATTTGTTTTTTCTCTAAATAGGAGATACTTTTTTTTAAATTGAACTTCCAAACACCAGCACCACTAGCATGGCCAGTGGCCACAGTAGGGTTGCTGAAGACTTAGCATGTCCACAGAAGATAGAATAGAAACATTGACAGATTTTTGGGGAGAATCTTACAGCTGATATTTTCATTATTGTATTCTGATTTCTGTCATTTTGTCTTAAAAACGTTAATAAGTCGCCAGTTGCTACAAATAATTACAAAATGGAGATTGATTTGTTGATCTAAATTGTGTACATAGTACATACAAAGATTACAAAGTACAAACAACACAGATACACTCAACTCTTAACCGTATCGAATTCACGTCAAAACCTAAACAGAAACCAAATGATTACAGAAATCCAGACAGACTCACCGATTAAATATCAACTTGTACAATCCATTCAGATATATTATACCTCGGATTGCCAATGATAGCGATCTCTATTCCGCGGGTATAAAGGTGTTGTTGAGGTGAAATAACTGTGAACGGCGAAGCACGCCCTCGGAATTTTCATTAAAGAAGCCGGTCTCATTATAGACGGCTCGCTCGTCGGGTCTGGTAATTAGCGTCGAAACTTTATCCGTTGTCGCTTCGCCCGACCGAATACGCCACGAATTGAGCTCCTCCCCCCTTCTGCGTCCCTAGTACTCTGGTTATTATTTTGTATCTTAATTAAAATAATTATGTAAAATTAAGCAACTATAATATTTAAGTTTGTAACACAAAATCTTAAAAGTTTGAGCCTGAGAGCGAGTTGAAAAGAAATTTAAAATACCGCACCGACGAGTCATACAAAATGAAAGAGTTCGGGAAAAATATACTTGCATTTTATGTCGGAAAATGCAACGAACTCACTGTTCTTTTGTTACTCGACGCTCTCCTTTGTATTTTATATTTTAACTGCGTGTGTGCTCGGATTCATCTGTTTCATTCTTGCAAAATCAACACATTTCTAAAAACATTTTTACTTTTTGTCAAACGTGTCGGGACAATTCTTCAAACGTGCATCCAGAAGGGTCGTTTTGTTGGGCGATTACTATTATAAAATGCGAACACGTTACGAATAAAGTTAACACTATTTCCATATACGTTTTAATTACACGCATTTAATTAATGTCAGCGATACTAGGGGTTATATAAATAAGCAATTATGGCTCGGAGTCGGACGTACATAGTTTTATTTTAGTCATTAATTATTATTATCAGATAGCTTCACACACAGTGTTGACTGTACGCGAATAAAAATACATACATATACAAACATATAAAACATAACTTACTCCTATTTGGAAGTCGGTTAGCGACAAAATAGTTATTTATAAAAGAAAACGGAAACCTGTTTTTGTGTAATTTTTAAAGAAAAATCCGTTTTCTTTTTTGTATTTGGAGATAATTTTCTATCCAAACACTTACGAATCTAACGAAACCCCTTCAAGCTAAAATCTATCAAGCTGTTCAAGGTGCAGAGCGTGCCAAAATTGTTCGTACTATCATAGATTAAATTGTATGTACCATCAAAGAAATTGATTCATGAGAATCGAGCAGATGACGGCCCAATGCGCAATGTTATTTGGTTGGTTTATTTCAAGCACAATGACTAGAGTCTAGACACAAGTTATAACTCGACAAAATAAAGTAGGTCCACCATCAGCTATCTATGAATTGTTTTCTCTGATTCGTCGGTTAGAAAATAACAGAATTTATTTTCTCACCGAAGACGTTTCGATCCGCCATAAAACAACATTGAATTTCATTGCTAGTCGCACTACAAGGAAACAATACAATGTTTCACAATAGTTTAACTATCCGCTACCAGTTTTACTATCGCAATAAAACTTATATAGAAGTAATGAGGCCGCTCTCGAAATATTTCTCGCTGTTCAGTATCCAGATTCACCAGATTGTACTATCTTAATGCATCAATAATATTATAGCTTCGTTATTTGTTCGATCCAGTCCGTACTCCGTAGCTCCTATCGCCAGGAACAAAAATTCGTTTATCGCGCGGGACCGCACTGTAATTTTCAGGGACAAAAAGTATGCTATGCCCTTTCCCCGGAAAGTATCTCCATACCAAATTTCAGCACAATCTGTTCAGCAGCTTGGGCGTGAAGGGGTGACAGACAGACAAGCACACTTTCGTATAATTTAAGTAAGTACCTAATACCTATGGACAGAATATTTATAGAGTAATCCCAGCTTCTGATGATTTTTGACAGAAGAGTGAAGACTCATCTATTTATTAGCTTTGTTGACTGTTTTGACGTCTGTAGATAAACTTTGGTCATTGAAGAAGTAACGAAGTTGCTCTAATAGAATCAGGGTATTATTTTATCAGCGTTGTCAGCGCCGAAATAAAACGATATTGTCGCAGTGTTACCTAATAGGCAATAGCACACTAATAGCAACATTTACAGAGTGCGCCAAACATATTTTTAGTAGCTGAAATGTTTTGAAATTGTTTGAGCACGACTGACAGATGGGTCATGGAAATGACGGATTTAGAAATGCATGTGCTGTATGTTATACAATATCAAGCAATGAAACCTTTGCCAACAAACAACGCGACAAAATGTAAGGTTTCTGCAGGATTTTTTAAATCGTAGGCCATCAAGAATTTATAGAGAGAAGAGCCTGATGGTTTCTAAGGTTTTCTGACCGCAGTTAAATTGAAACAAAACTTCTATTGATATAATGAAATAGCAAATAGGAGCACATAAGTTAGTAGGAGATTATCGCAATGCAATTCATCACGGGAATCTCGGCCGGGATTAGTTTGTAAATGTCACTTGGACCTTCAACTTTATTAGGTAGAGCTTAAAACTTAAAATGATGCGCAAATTAATTTACAGTACAAAATTTACATTTTTATTAACTATTGGGTTAGTGGAGCGCTGCATTTCAAGTTTAAATACAACTCTCTATCATAATCTAATTAAAATAAGATTATTATGAAAATAAGATTATTATGTTACTAACAATTTATAAGTAAGCCTCTACTAACAAGTGAGTCTATGTTACTTGGCAAAATAAAATATTTCATTTCATTTCATTTCATAATCACCTAAACTAAAAGTTTTCGAAAGTGCAGTCAAAACAACGAGGACGCAAAAAACAAGAATTCTATAAAAAGTAATAAATAACTTACCTTCTATAATGAAAGATATATAGAGAACAGAATTAGGAAAGCATAAGGTTATGGTAGAGTAATAAGGTGGTGGTAGAGTTTGAAATCTGTACGTGTACCGTAAGTATTCAAAGTACCAGGCAAGTAGAGCTGAACATAACTGTATTTTAAAAAGATAAAACCGACTTCAAAATTGTACGTAATTGAGAATTAAAACTTCCTATCCCAAAACTACTGAACCGATTTTGATGAAACTTGCACTGTTCCCTAAGTTGAACAATACCTAGTGCAACAAAAAAAGAATCACTTAAATCGGACTTGTAGTTCCGGAGATATGCGTGAACAAACATGCATACATACATACACTTTTGAAATTTGGCACATTAATTTGTTCAGAAGCTGTTATAGATTAATATATACAAAAACTGGGCAGTTCTGGAAATATTACATACATACGCGTCGAATTGATAACCTCATTTTTTTTAAGTCGGTTAAAAATATCATAAGGTACCGTACATATTTTTTTACATTCAGTCCAAGTGAATTCAAACTCTACGGCACAATTGAATCGCTTGAAGAAAAAATAATAAAGGACTCGAAGCGTTAACGGTCCCCCACTGATAAGTATGCGATAATTGTCCCCACAAAGTTAACAACCCCATCTGTTGCTGTCCCCCTGGTGCTCAACATTTAAAATTATTATCTTTTACTAGTTTGTGCCCGCGGGCTGTCATTAAATATTGTTTTTTTTTCTTTGGACCCCGTTTCATCTCATTAAGGGGGGTTGCTGAAAAACTCTTTATTGCTTGGCAAAATTATACAAATTTATGTACGGCCCGTGGGTGACTCTTCGACGTAAATTGTAATTTATGTTACAGTAATCTGTAATTAGTACTATGACAATAATTTTTTGGCAAAACGTCTTTTTTTATCGTTTCGTGCTCGTGTAGACAGAGTATATATGTAGTTATGTACGGTATAGAGTATAGACAAATAAAGTAGAGCTCGATTCGGTGAGTTTAAAAGAGTTCGAACTTTTTTGTATTGAGCGTGGCATACCTAAAGTTTCAAATACTTAAAATGGCATATTTTCGTGTACACCTATGAAGCATGTGTCAATCGACAGAGAAAATAATTATTACAAACAACAAATACTCTTTAACAAAATGTCGTAAATTATATGTATACTTTTTGAAATATTTCAGGTTGTATACCTAAAATGTTCGTTTGAAATATCATTTACCGTTTACGACATTTTGTCAAAGAGTATTTATTGTTTGTAAACATCTTCTCTGTCGTTTGGCGTATGTTTCATAGGTGTACACGTGGTGTACACCAAAATACGACATTTTATAATATTATGTACTTGTAACGTTTCTGATTTTAGTAATGACATTTAATAATGCGACGTCTATAAAAACGATATAATAAATTCACCAATTTTCATTATCGTACGAATAAAATAAACATTTTGGACAAATGCTCATAAATCATTTTGTGAAAATGTTCACGTTATTCGGCTGAATGTTGTGCAATTAATTATGTGTTAATAGTACTAGGATATCATAATGTATATTATTAATTTTAGTACGCGTGTAAAATATTGACACCCGGTTTCTGAAAGGCTGATCAACGCTAAAATTAACTAATCGGCTGTTAAATCTCTTGTCAAGTACCAATTGGGTTGCTAGAAGCATGATTAGTTAGTTTAATTTGATCAGAGTGTCAGTTGACATAGCTGTTAAATATTACTCGAGACTACCGCCATTTTGGGTTTCCGAAACGCTTGTCAAGCCGTGATCATAGATTAATGGTTTGTCAAACGCTGTGTCAACTAATCGGTAGTTGTCGGCGAATTAACTTGTGAATTCAATTGATTTTTTAACTGAATCTACATTTTCCTTTTGAATCTACGTTACTATAAGGTTTGTTAACATATTTATTATGAAGTTTTAATAAAACTTTGTAATAAATATGTTGATAGTGCAAAGAAACTGTTTTATTTACATCACTTGTTTTTTTTGCAAAAAATGTATATCATAGTCAATATCATTTCTATAATGAAGAATAATTTAAAAATCGATACCGTCTGAAAAAATTAAACACGAAATTCTGACAAATGAACGAAAACAAACAAATCGCATGTTAAATCAAAATGATCACAGGTTAGTTAATTTTCGTTTGATCAATGTTTTTGAAAGCATCAGATTTCACAATCCCAGAACATTTTTTAAAGCAATGACAGTCCGCAATCCCTTCTTTTGACATTTCATTGGCATTTTTGATAGATAATAATGAACTAATGAACGAAAATAAACAAATCGCTGTTCAAATTAAAAATGATCATAGATTAGTCAAATTTTGGCTGATCAATGTTTCAGAAACTCAAATTGATTTGACATCCATGTTAAATTAACAGCAGTGTTAGTTGATCATTGATTTGACAGACCTTTCAGAAACCGGGCGTAAATGAGTTGACATCAGCGTCAGTTTTATGAGTGACCGATGACAAAGTTGCGAACAAAAAGTACCAAACTCTACGACTGTGTACTGTGAACATTAGTTTACGTACCATTGAGGAAATTGATTCCTAGGCAATCCTAGGCTGTTGACGAATCAACGTCATTTGGTCGCCTTATGTCCAATCAATGTCAGCTGTGATCGGTCGGATGGGTTTGACGTAACGCGACCAAATTACTTAGGTCCTCCATTTGCCTAGGAATCAACTTCTCTGACAGTACAAACAAGTGAGTAGTATGTGTGCGTACTGCGTAGGCCCGACTTATGCTGCAACTTTTGCAACAGTTGCCTCTTATACTCAATAGAAAAGAAGCAAAAAACAAAGCAAGAAACTAAAACACCACAAAAAGGTTGATCCACGGTTGATCAAAATCTTTAATTTCTCATTAACTTTTCGATTATAACTCAATTTACTATTAAAGAATTCCCAAAATAACCATGTTGACAGGTGTTGGCAGCTCCGCTCAAAACGAGCAACATTGGAATTGAAAGATTTAGGAGAATTGAGCTTGGCAACGGCCAACGTCGCAACATGTCCATCGACACCTAGTATTCATAATATTATTAATACAAAAAGTGCACAAAGCGATCTAAAATAAGATATGAATGACTAAAACAAAACAACATCTTTTAATTTGCATTTTTCACAAAATCATTCACACAAACGGTAGGTTGTAGGAAGCAAAAAGCCATGGCAAAATGTCGTCCGTTCAATAGGAATCAGGAAAACAGCAAACACATTGCATAGAGCAACCAATCTACTAGGACAACATAACCTCGTCGACATTAGAGGAAAATGTGTTACAGTGTTACACATCAAAAACTAAAAACCTAATAACGATATCCATTTCAAAAATATCAGGACCGCAGACAATCAGACATAAATAAACATCTGTCCTACGCGGAGATGGGGATAATAAACATCGAGGATTAGTCTCGGTTTAGGGGATTTGTCCAATAATTGATAGACGTAAACGGTTGAAACATTCTTTTGTTGAGTTTATAGCATAGGGGAGAAATGAGAGTACGGTACTCTACATCCTAAATATAATATTAAATAAGAGACCTTTTTGAAACAAATTACAAAATATATTTTTAGAATATTTTTTTCTGGAATACTCATGTAATTTAGAAGATATAACTTAGACTAAAATATAAAAATACAGTAGTATACAAAGCGACAAGATATCGCAAAGGGAACAGCCATGAATCATACTAAGTCTCGGCTAAACCATGTACATAGGATCATAGTAAACACGGTATCAAATAAACCGAGTTACTCTGTTCATGTTTCAAGATATTTATTGCTTTTGAAAATATTATTAACGAGCTTTTACCCGCGGCTTCGCTCGCGTTAAGACTTGTATTATTATATACAAACTTTCATCCCCTATTTGAAACCCTTGGGGCGAGAATTCATCAAAATCCTTTCTTAGCGGATGCCTGCGTCAGAACATCTACCTGCATGCCAAATTTCAGCCCGATCCGTCCAGTGGCTGTGCGTTGATAGATTACCATGTCAGTCAGTCACCTTTGAGTTTTATATACAGTGTGAAATTTTAATGGTTGTTTTCCCGCAGTAAAATGATTCTATCTTAGTAGTACAATAGATTTGTGAAGTTTTTTTTGTTCAAATCAAAAAAAAATCGGTCGGGTCCATAGTAACTCGCACCTATCGGCATAAAGTTTCCATAGTACGTCATAAGGAGTAATTGTTGAACATACATAAAAAAAAAAATATCCACAGACGAACGTATAACCTCCTCGTTTTTGGAAGTCGGTTAAAAAATATTTTGCATTTTCAAAAAATAACATGCATGGTTCGATAGTACTACTATAGGTAAATCGTTCTGCTGCGGGAAAACAACCACTAAAATTTCACGTTGTATATAGATTATTATTATGAACTTTAGTAGCAACTAGAGTCTGACCACATAGAAATTCGACTTCTAGCCTGCTCCTCTTTCACTCGCACACGAAAGTACATATTTTTTTCTCGTTTCCATGCACACTGTGAGCCTCATACCAATATTTTCGTGCACATCATCACAATATTATGTTAAAACGAGATGCCCCTCTCTATCCGATGATCAGGGTTAAATACTAGATTCCGGACGACCTTTCATCCATCCACCATCATGTCTAGTACCTTAAAATACAGCTCGACCTTTATAAAATAGCGTGTTTAAAATGCAATTATTGCAATATGTATTCAATTTGCATTATAAAGCATCTGTGATGATATTATGAATAAAACATGAGCCCGTTTTTATATTACACGCCCGACGAACGTGGGTATAGCTTTGTCCATTGACTTTATTATTTCTTTTTTTGTCTTTTAAAATTCTTCGGCGGCATACTCATTGGTTACAATTTACAAACATAGATAAAAACTATTTGGCCCACTCATTTATCTACAGTTTTTTCTTTTTTTTTCACTCACTTTTTTTTATTAATAATTCAATTTATTAAATATCAGTAAAGTTTGTTGAAATTACTGTTGTACCTATTTAATTGCGAGTAGGACCCGTCAAGTTGTTGAGCAGGTTTTGTGGCGAGGTAACTCTGTACCAGGGGCGCAGAGCGTCTAAAGCGCCTGTAACATGAACAACACACACACCGCACACAGACGCACACCGAATCGATCCGGGGGAGTCGCCTCCCCAACGAGGGGATGAATTTAAATTATTCACAGCGGGTATAACTGCGAACCGTCTTTAACAAACAAATTACGTATGCACACCTAATAACGCGATATACCCGGCTTCTGCCTGAGATGTCCGGCTTTCAATTATAAGGGATAATCTGCGTACCGTAATACCTCTTTAGCATATCTGCGAGCCGCGGCCCCATTCTGCTAATTACATTTACCTCCTAAATCCTAATCGCATTAACTGGCTTGACACGTTTTTTTACGTTAAAATTATAAAGTTGTTCTGAATAGGAAAGGAGAACAGGAACTTTACGTTAGAACTACAATGTTTTCAGATCTATTTCAGATTTATTTTTCGCCACGTGACATTTGTATGCTGACGAGTGACGACATTTTGATCAAACTCAGAAGTGAAATATAAATCTGAATACTTACGCAATATTCAGCGAAACAATGCGACATGGACTTTGTTCTATTGATTCTGCTCGTCATAACAATTCAAGTCTACGATCATTTAAATTAATCGCTCCATACAACATGACATGTCACAATAATATTATGTTGTAAACAAGTTACACATAAAACATAGTAACTTGTAAGTATTTAGAACGTTTACATAATAATATTTTTATAATTTATGTTATGTTAGTAGGCTGCTACGGCCGGTTTCTAAATATGTAATTGTTTATTTTATTAGGCATCAAACTGTTGAATATTTATTTAGTTTTATACGATTAAATAAATTTAACATAAAACCAGTTTAGAATGATTCACGATGCGATTAAAGTAGATATGAAATAGATAAGAATTAAGAATAGATGAAGATTAATAATATCTCTTATAATAAAAGCTGCAAGAGGGATATAAAAGAATTTCTCAAAAAGTAATCTTATCCCACCCTAAACGGCGTCACAAAGGCAAAGTGAGAAAAGTTGGGTACCGGGAGAGCAGAGCGTCAAAGAGATTGAATATCGATTGTAGAGTCGACAATCTTCGCAGGGGTGAAAGATATCAGAATGGGGATATTCTTGCCATATTTTATCGTTACAATCCTGGACACGGACCCTTCGTAATCCTCTATGGCCAGTAATATTAGGGATTAATGCGTGATTGATTTAGCGCTCTTTACGTAATGATAGTGTCGGCGGAACGTGCTTTGAAATTCAACCCTGATAGATGTTATACCCCTTTTGGCGAGCTGCCACGTGCCAGCTGTGAAAGTTAAATTATCGGAAAAATATGGATATTATGGTGAATAAAAAAATTGTAGGTTAGGCTTTTGTAAACATTTGAATAGTGATCTCATCGGAATTGCAAAGAAATGCAAAAGTACCTTTTTATGAGGTTTATAAAAACTTAAACAAACTGAATATCATGCGCTAAATTATAAACGCTCTGAACAAATAAACGCTTCAAGTGATAAACAGTTAAAAAAACTCAATACAATTAGAATAAAATATACAGAAAGCAGGGATGTTTATAATACGAATAAAACGCAAACATTTAGTTCGGAGCAATAAAAATAAGCAAACGCCGTTCGAAAGGTCAACAAATATATTTTAATCCGACCAAAGCCGTTTCCGGACAAAAACTCGACACATGGGCGAGAAAAAAACCCGAGTTATCTTAAGTCGAACCCAACGGAACCCATTAGTAAACAACACGAGCACAAAGAGGGCAAAATAGCTGTTTATAAAAAAGGTTAACAAAAAATCGCCTTTTGATCCCATCTCCCGAATCTCCCCTTTGCATCTGTTAGTTTTATTAGTGTGCCGACTAGTCGGCCGATTGTTGATTTTGTGCAACCGTCTATTCAATTTGTCTTCTCGCGATCGTATTATTTTGTGATTTATCCTCAAAAGGACGTCTTTTTGCGTGAATGTTAGCATGTACTATGTAGAGTGTAGCGCCTATTTGTAATGTGTGCTGAATGCTGTGTACATGTATGATACCCTTTGAAATGACAGCTATTTCTAGAGCCTATTTGAAGCGGAATCAGCGCCCCCATTATTCGGGTAGAGAACTAAATCTGACGTTTGAAAGCCGCCATATTGGCGCTGATAGCAGTAGTGAGAGTATTTGGAACTAATACTAGTGATGAAAACTGTTGTTATTGGTTGTGGTTACGTCAAATTTAGTTCTCTACCCGAATAATGGTGGCGCTGATTCCGCTCAAATAGGCACAAAATGCAGGTGTGTATCAGCTATCCAGCGTACTTTTATAACAGAGATCAGTGAGGTAATGGGAAAAAACCGCGACATAAAATTTATTTTAATGAGCAGTCAAAAGATAATTTGGGAAGACAAGGTCAAAGATTAATTATTATACACATTACTGATTACACACACACGAATCATAATGAGTCTGCCACGTGTTAACTTCTATTCTATGTGGACGATCTTTTGCAAAAATAATCTAAATACATTAAGAAAACCTCATGATTCTCTTTATAAAATTCTAAAGTGTTCGATCACCCCTGCGAAACTTCGGAGCTGACCAGAAATAGCATTCGTATTTCGTGTTCGTATGACCTATTTGGTAAACGTTCATCGCAACAAATTCGTTCCGGGTAAAACTTTCCACTCGAACAAAGAGACCTAGACGGCCAGGTACACGCCGGCTTGGATTACGACGACCGACGAATCCGACGAGCGGTCGGGCGACTCGTCGACGCGCACAAAGCCAACGCGACGAGCAGCACGACTCTGTCGACAGAAACTCCGGCCAACTTAAATGGGTTTATGACAACTAAGACTGGAATTTATCGTCGAGAACCCTATGAATCGCGTCGTCCGACGACAGATTCTAAAGGCTTAATTTAAATAAACGTCGGATCGTTTAAGTTAAACACTCGTTGAAAATTAATGAGAGCGCTGAATAAATTATGTTGTCGATGGTCTAACATCGGACGTAATTAATTTCGAATCAATTCGGCCTGGATTTACGAGCGTTACAATTGTTCCTGACATAATAAACGGCTAACCGCACAGATATATAACACGAAACGGAAATAATAATGGCGATTGATGGCGCGAGTGGTGCCCGCTGCCCCCACATCCTAATTAGCTGGTAATTACGCGCGCGGTAGCAGCTGCCACTTGCCAGTTGAAAGACATCTCTTTCAAAATGCTGATGTCTTGGTAAGTTTTAGACTAAATTAAATGATTAAAATTATATAGATAAGTATGTTCAAATGGTTATAGTTGTAGCTAAAACAATGCATGTGAGCGAGGGATTTGGACAAACAACGCTACTTTATTTAAATCACTTTTTAAATGCAATCTGACTTAAAAGGGCTTGTAATTGGTCACAAACTTTAGGAGTTGCAATTAGTATTACGACAAGCAAGTTACGTACATAACCAAATGAAGCCATTTTAGATTTCCAGGTAATAAGGTATGGTATGGCGTACTACAGGAACTAATTTAGTACGAGTTACAAGCGAGCATCGAGTTGGAACTTGGAGCACTGATAAAGTGGTAATCAACATGCTAATTTATTCAAGCTATGATCCGATGAAGAGGTATCGGAGCTTAGCTTAACATAGATTGTATCTCGAATAATATTATATCAATAGATTTTCTTAATTAGAGATAAAAGTGTTAGGGCCTGTTTCACCACTTCCTGATAAAGTGCCGAATAGGCTATCCACAACTTTTTTGACAGATTCTCCATATATCGTTAGCATAGCGTATAGCCGTAATACTCTATCTGTCAAGTTAAGTGGTGGATAGCCTATTCGGTACTTATCAGGAAATGGCGAAACGTGCCCTTATTAAAATAATGTAGAGGCTGTCAATACGTCTTATAAAGAATATCGGGACGTAAAATGTTCGCTGTCGACGAAATAAAATACAATTAAGTATGTTCTTCACATTTTAGACAACCCTCGAAGTAAAATTATTTGTTTGTTTAGTTGTTTAGTTTAGTTTTAAGTTTGTTTAGTTTATGTTAAGCTACCAAATTAGTAAAGCAATACTTATTCAAGTTTATTGTATTTGTTTAAATAACAAAAAAGCGGCCAAGTGCGAGTTGGACTCGCCCATGAAGGGTTCCGCGGCAGTAATGAGGTTTATTTTTATGAAATTAAAAGGTTTTTGATTTATTTTTATATTTCAGTCGATTTAATGAAATTTAGATTAAGGTTTACCATTTATGACGTATAAAAAAAACTACTGGCTAGATCTCGTTCAAACCAATAATTTTCGTTGGTAGTTTTTGTAGTAACCTACATTATATATTTTTTTTAATTATCATGCCCCTACTTTGGAAATTAGAGGGGGGGGGGACACACATCTTACCACTTTGGAAGAGTCTCTCTTGCAAACTATTCAGGTTAGAAAAAAAAGATATGAGAAACCTCAATATGATTTTTGGAGACTTATCCATAGATATACCCCACACGCATAGATTAGATGAAAAAATTTTTTTTTTGTTTCAGTTGTACCTATGGGGACCCCTAAAATTTTTAATAATTTTTCCATTTTTGCATCACAATCTTAATGCGGTTCACAGACTACATCTACTTACCAAGTTTCAATGGTATAGCTCTAATAGTTTCGGAGAAAAGTGGCTGTGACATACGGACGGACAGACAGACAGACATGACGAATCTATAAGGGTTCCGTTATTTGCCATTTTGGCTACGGAACCCTAAAAACAAGACGATGTTTTACAAAGGGGTTTAACGAAATGTGGCGTGACAAAACAGATTAGGTGCTGTGATGAAACCGCTTTTATGAAACAAGCTTTAAACGATTTATTCAAAATTTAGTTTTCTCATAATTCCAAACAACAAAGAAACTAAAAGGGAATTGGAATAACTTTAAAAACTACCTTTGAAAATATTGAATTAAATGATTTGATAGTTTGTTAATCTAATCATGTTTAAATCCGATGAATTTTAAAAATTATTAATTCTGACTTTTTAAATTAACTATAATCATAAAATATGATACAAAAAATATTTAAAAATTGAGCCATGAACCCGTGACAGATAACTTTACTTGAATCCACATTTATTTATTGATCTTCTTAAATCTCAATCTTAATTTGACCCACTTCTCGGTCTTCGATTAGGATGAAATTTTGCACACGCTCAGTTCTGATGACAATATAAATGACTAGCTAAGATATTATAAATGTGGCGGAAACATGCAATATGGCGGCCTCCCCAAGATGGCGGGCAGGCTATTTGAACATTTTTTGCACCCCCATGACATGGGTATAAAAATGTCAAATGAAAGGGTTTGTTGTCAGGAATACGAATAAAATAGTCACGTGACTTAAATCTAACATGGCTGACATCCAAGATGGCGAATTGGCTTAGTGCGTGCTAAAAGCGTGTTTGTTATAACTTATAATAATATGTATCTGTCTGACTGTCCACGTATTTGGATTTTGGTGTAGCATTCAAAATTCAAATACATGGTCCAACATTGATCTAGTTTTGTTTGTTTGGAAGCTCATAAGTAATACATAATATGAATTTATGATCGAGTCTTATGTGTTCTTTAAACCTGTTTAATTAATTTAATCATTAGCTCGCTCATTGTTGAACATTTTTATTTTAATTTTTCTTTTATTACGTCTTTTATTAGTTTTTTTTATTATAAATTGTTCAAAATGAGTACCCATCTATTACATTACAGTCCGTACATAAAAAAGGCACGAAGCAATAAAATGTCGTAACTGCGGTATTTTTACTACAATTTTATGATAATAGTAAGCCATAGAAATCTGTAATTACACATTCGCGCTTTGCCTACAACGTTATAACGCAACGATCACAAAAAGACATTGACACCATTAGATAACGATTTATGTAAAGTACAATGTCACAGTCAGAATCTCAATGTTGTGTAGTCAGAATTACGGGGTAGGTTCCGAAATTTAACCCAGTGTACTAGCCAGTAAAGAAAACGTCAAATCTCAATGTTGTGTAGTCAGTATTATGGGGTAGGTTCCGAAATTTAACCCAGTATACTAGCTAGTAATGTAGACGCCAAGAATCGAAGCCATACTGTTGATTCCGAAATATTCTTGTCAATGCATTGACGTACACGGTACAATGTTTGAATGTTGTGTTACAGTGTGGTAGTGAAAATGCAGAAAAAGCATGACGTATTAGAAGTATATTATGTCAACTACTAATACGTCACACTTCACACTTGTCTCATCAGTGCCATTGGCATATCAGCAAGTACAAGATGGCGTCGAATTCAAGACGTCATGAGTACTGGCATACTGGGTTTTATTTCGGAATGGAACATTTTGTCTCCAGGCAGTTAGTTTCAATATGTCTGAAGTCAGAGTTGTCTCTAATTGTAAACTTTTGAAGAGGGTGAATGCAAAATTGATTTCGCGGGCGGAAATTTTTAGAGCTCACATGCCGACGCCTCCTTCGCAATTTAACTTTGTCATATTATAAAATACTTGACGCCAGCAACTCCGTTTCGCCCTTATTTAATTCATCGTACACTTTTCTGCAACGCAAACTATCATGCCGCGGCCGCATATGCGTGGTGCTTCGCGCTAAAGCCGATACTATTGGACGATCTGCGTGTACATATCATCCAATAGTATCGTCTCATCGCACGAAGCTTCGGACGATACACGCAGATGCGGCCGGGACGTCAGGTTATGTATGTCCTTTCCCGTCTTTTTAGAGTGAAGAAGTAACAGACAGTAGACTAACTCTTCCGTATTTCATCAGTAGTATCTTGCTCAACTAATTCGATGTGGTTAAACGTGATGAGTTTGAAAGTACCAACTACCAGGGTAGCAGTAATTGTGAGGAGCTGTAATACTGTCACGTCTAGATTAATGGCGCGATAGACGAGAGCAGGTGCTAGTTCCACATCTTGAGACATAATTGTGTGTGTGATGAAATAAAGATATAAAACTCGTATATTATGCCAGAGCGGTTAAGGATCTATATTCTACACTAATTTATATATCTAAGATTAAATCTTCAATATCCATTAGGGATTATTAAGTTGAAGATTAAAATAGCTTTTAAATAACAAAGGACATCAATTTTAATAGGATACTTGTGACTTCAAGTGAATATTATAAAAGATGTAAATTCTGAGTTTCTATTATATTATTCCTCCCATTCGGCGTAGGCAATAAAAATTCTGAATTCTGAACTAATATCCACTAAAAGATAATAACGCATGACTGACAACATTGAGACAAATAGCCTCTATACACGTTGGAATGCTTCCAAATTCTTTCAATAGGTATGTTACGGCAAAAACGGAACGGAAAATCCAAGAACTATGTAGCGTTAAATTTTATTTGAAAGTGATGAACCGATAGCATCAATTTCCGATTTGGAGTTAAATTCAGCGCCCGGCCACAATCGCATTAATTTGTTGAGTGCCGGGTATTGTAATGCGGGCGGTACCAGGAGGGCAGACGGGGGTGGTGATTTAATGAACCGCTGCAGCGCCGGATAACACCCCGGCGTTTGCACTCAATCAACCTCGCAAACAGCTCTAAGCCCCAACAATTAAATCCGAAACAGTCGCCAACATGGCCGATAAGAGCTATCGGACAATTAGCGATTATTACTTTATTGATACAAGTGGATCAAGGATTTGCGCGTAACCTTATACGTGTCACCGGTGTAGATTTAGATTGTCCGCTAACGATATATCATTACGTCGAGCGGTGACATTCATCAAAATTCTAGCATGATCGAGCTCTAGTAATGGAGATTTATTATTATCAACATTAACATTTGGACTTGGACTTAGTACAACTTGCTTCGTTTCAGTTTGACAGTTGACTACAGAATACATACTGAAACGGCAATAAGTTTAGAAAGAATATCCACAGCCGAACGTATAACCTCCTCGTTTTTGGAAAACGGTTAAAAAGTGAATTCGCAACTCTACCCATGTGTACGGATTGTTGCCAACCGTACATAAAATGAGTATGCTTGCATTGTCGCGGATCATATATTATAATATGTGAATGGTGAATTAATAAAGTCAGTTATCATATTTTATCCATCAAAGGGAGCGGTTTTATTTTATCATCCTTAATCGGTCTCCCTTAATTATCATTCTCTATCATACATCTTTTTATAATATTAGTGTAAGGCAGGCTGCAGCAGTAGCCCCTACACCTATATTTTTTTTGGTCCTTCGAGCCGGATTTGGACCTTCGAGCCGTTTTATTTTCTATTGTTTTAATGAGCATTAGCCATTGCCAATGGCTGTTTATATGAAAGAGTAAACATACCTTAGGTTCAGTTTTGGGTTTCTTGGCAGGCGGTTGCGTGCTGTGGTCCTGCCGTGAGTCGTCGGGGTCGGGTTTGATGGTCTGCGCGGGAGGCTGCGCGGGCGGCAGCGCGGGGGGCGGCGGCGGCGGCGGCGCGGGCGCGGGGGGCGGCGGCGCGGGCGCAGGCGGCGGCGCGGGCTTGGCGTCGAGGCGCGGCGCGGGCGCGGGCGCGGGCGCGAGCGGCGGCGGAGGCGCAGGCGCGGGTGCGGGCGGCGGGCCGGGCGCGTTGGGCGGCGGCGGGACGCGCGCGCCGCCGTTGACGTCGTGCGGCGGGTGGGGGTGGTGGTGCTTGTCGCGCGCCTTGTCGCGCCGGTGGCCGCCGGAGCCGCGCTTGGCGGCGGCCGGCGGGACGCCCGCGGCCGGCTTGGGCTCGCCGTTCATCTCGTTCGACTTGACGATCTCGTGCTTGGCTTCGGAGCTCTTGGTGCCGGGCTTGGTCCGCTTGATCTTCATCTTGAGCGCGGTGCGCTGCGCGTCGGGTTCGGCGCGCGCCGCCATGCCGCCCGCCTCGTCCGTCTTCTCTATGTCGGCATCGAGGTCTATGATGAGGTCGCCGATGCCGATGTCCCACTCATTGTCATCGTACTCGAAGTTGGCGGGGTGGTGGTGGGGCGCGGGGCGAGGTCCGCCGACCGGCGCGCCCTCCCTCATTGGCGCCGCCATGCGCGCCGGCTCGCGCCCCGCCCCCTCACCGCACGCGCACACACCATTGTAGCCCTGCAACACATGACAACATCAGACACCGCACCACTAATCACTATAATCATGCAGCTCATCCCAGAAGGAGATCACCAATCACTATTTCCCCATGCCCAAGACAGGCCAAGACTCGAGCATAATATCGGTCTCACTATTAGAAGGGATTATGACAGTTCACAGTATCGCTCAAGGCCCTGTTGTCATAGGCAAATCAGCAACGAAGACCGAAGAGCGTCATCACGAACCACGAGAGAGCTACTCTACCAGTTGTAGAACATTTTAATGACAGAAGAATAAGGCAGTTGTGCCACCAAATATAGTAGAAATAAACGCCCTTAGCCCGGATTATTGACTGAAGTTTTTGTATCGAACAGCGTTGTTATTGCTGGTAAATATTTTGAAGTAACCTAAAAAAAATTAAATAGAAAAATCACCTAAACGGGATATCATTAACCTGGAACGACTTATTCACAAAGTAGAGCTTACATAATACATTGTAACTACAAGTTTTTATTTAAATATCATAATGATAGTGCCTTAAAAGTAGTTTTGATAATCTGATTATAATAAAAATTGTCTACAATTTGCCACTTCTATACTATATTATAATAATTATAAGTCCAAGGAATAAAGGTACGGGGGAATTTTCATACCAATTCAGGCTCGCCATAATCGTAAAACAGCCGTAAACCGCGGATGCCACATGCCTCTTAGCGGGATAGACTGAAGCTCGGCGCTTATTTATTCTTATTTACGAGTTACGACTGTCTTCACTATAAAGTCTTTACGTTTTAATAATATGGGAACGCTGTTTTAATTCCCGCTCACTAACGAAGAGATTTCTCATGGATGGACAAACAATTTGAGGTCGGTATGCACTCCAAAAACTTTAGATATTCCTAGCTGACGTGTTAAAATGTTGACGTCTCAAGCTCAGATCTCAAGTCTCAACATAAAAGAATGTAAGTGAAAAGAAGATTTTTATAAATTGTGATTATATTGCATAATACTAAAAACCTAATATATTATAGTCTGTAAAAAAGGAGAACGGGGAAAAATGTATGAACGTTGATCCAACTACCCAACAAGTACATAATAGGCATGATGACAAATTTTGAGAAACTGTTCTATAATACTCGGAAATATATGTTGATTACAACAAACATAATATTTCTGCTAAAAATTATGGTTTAGTATACAAAAATTTGTTTTTAAATCATAAATTTAAAATTTGCACCAAAACACTTCAAGGTGTCATGGCGTCACTTGTGACGTCACTCTAGAGTACGGCTGACGAGTGACAGCTGTATAGGAATCATTCGACAGTAATAATTATTGTCTGTGGTAATCCCTTTGCCTGTCCCGGCCGGGACGATTTAAAAAAAAATGTCTGTGGTAAAAGAGAAATAACTCAAACGTCAATGTCAAAAGTGCTCTAACGTGACGTCACGCGCTCTGATTGGCGTTCAACATTTCATGGCGGATTGTCATATTTAGTGATTTTATTTTATCAATAAAATATTAATCTTGATGTAAAATAAAAAAAGAGCCAGTGTTTTATAATCAAGCATTTAGATACTTTAGACACACAAATTATTTCAATGAAATTTACTTACTGTCATCATGCCTATGGCAAGTGGCAACGCACTAAAGTATTTAGATTGTAGATGTACAACAAAAACCGACATATCTAATGGCTCTATCTCTAATCTATATTATGTATAATCTCAGTTGTATCGTTTACCATTATTGTATACGTATCAAGGTAGTTGTAATAAACTTTATGTATCAAAAATTTTAAATTGTATGTGCACAATACACATGATTTGCGTCGTTTACGAAACACTTTACACTTAAGAAAAGGTATTAGGGTAACAGCATATATATATATAAAAGGAGCAAGATTAAATTCAAAGAGACACTTCATAACTGAGTTTACGGCCCTTTTGATAACAGCTGTCGTAAATTTTTATTGCATACGTAAACTTAACCATTTGTATTTTAATACTTGGCTCCGTTTCGCTGTTCAAACTTCAAACAAGCCAAGAGAGTTCGTTGTTTGTTATTAACACAACAGTTGCAAAAAGTTTTCATTTAAATTGTTTGACGTAAAATTATTAACTTCTTTCAGTTTTCGGTAGGTACTATTATTACATTCTGTGACAATTTAAAAATGCTATACTGATAGTTGTGATTTGTATGAAATAATTAAGTTCAATAAAATAAATAAATTTATGCCTTAAGGCGATATAATGGTAAAAACTGTCCTTTTTGACGTAATACTATAGGACCCTCAGAAATGTTACAAATCTGGTAATGAGATATACATATCTTCATAGCTTTATCTAGGTTTGATCAGACCTAGAAACACGATTAATGTATTTTGCCTCGATACATTTAATTTTCGAAATTACCTCTTAAAAATACGAAATTTGAAGATTACTTTTAAACGAAAATAGATGTATTGTTGGAAATTAGTCTAATTAATAGACAACTTTGCAACTCAAATTCGTACAAAAGCAGTTTTGCTTAAATGCTCCTAGTTATTTTATTATAGATCATTTACGTTTTGTCGCTTACGTCGAAATTTCCGAGCGAGCCGATAGCTTCTGGCCGCAGCGTAATCACGACTCTATAGTCATACAAATTAAGTTTAATTGCGAAGCCGCTCTCTTGCAGACTCAGTGCTAATACAGCTTTCATCGAGGATAGACCTATGTCAGTTTTAGCCAGGCGTTACCGCGATAATTTGTATGTTATAGTTGTAAATAATAATACTTTTAATGAGTGTGTATAGTTAATTAATTATTTTAAGTTAATCATAAATAGTGCATTATTACTAATTAGTAGTTAGTATTAGAGTGAAGGCTTTTTATTATCATTTTAACCGACTTCCAAAAACGAGGAGGTTATACGTTCAGCTGTATGGTTTTTTTTTGATCATGGGGAAAAAGAAAACACCAGTATTATCTAAACTGGAAAAGAAAGAACGCTATGAAGAGTTAGTTCGTGATTAGTCTGATGTGCCGTCGTGTGTACTTACCTATTCTATTGATCGATAAGGGAGGTTATTTTATTATTTGTAAAATGGCTTTATTATGATTATTTTATTATTTTTGTGGAAAATATAAATTTACTACTGACCACACATCCAAAAAACAGAGACCTGTGGAGTCGCTACTTGACTTAGATCTGGATAATTCTATAGTAGTATTATATAGATCATGCGGACACGTGAGAACCTATCTATTATTATTATCATTATACAATCTACGTTACTTTGTGTTCTACTAATGCAATGAATGTGAATATAAGATATATATTCAATATTCATACACATATTGATATTTATTTTATCGCTTTTATAAGATAAAACATAAATCTACGACTGACGCCGACATAATATCCAAGGAACCACCACCATAATATCCAAGGGACCACCAGTGGAGTCGGTATTTCACTTGGATCTTGATAATAATATTTCTTTAGGTGTTGCGGACACGTAAGAATTTTTATTCTCATATTTTTATTCTCAGAAATTATTATTCTCATAATACAATCTACGCTACATTGTTTCCTACTAATGCAAATGCAATAAATGTGAATATCAAAGCGCATTAGCGCACGGCCGTGCGCGGCCAAGTTCCAGCAGGCCTCACGCTTGCCGTGCACTATTTACACGAACCGTTTCGACGCACTTTTGACCCCCTTGTAGCTCAGTGCCTATTGCGAGTGTAAAGATAAAATTATACCTACGTAATTATATACAAGTACTTAAGCAGTATACCAAATGTCATAGATATAGCTTCGGTAGATCCTGAGATATCTGCCTGTAAAAATAGCTAATTTTGGCACTGACTCACTCACTCACTCATTCACTCACTCACTCATTCACTCACTCACTCACTCACTCACTGACCGGTAATCAAAACCTCTAGGCCACTTCCAACTGTCCTAGCGTTATGAAATTTGGCATACAGGTCGGGTGTTATATTTAGATTACCAAAATATTCAGAAATTTTAGAAATTTAAGAAATTGGTCAAGCGTGAGTCGGTTCATCTACGAAATTAAAAGGCCACTTTCAATTGTCCTAGCGTTATGAAATTTGGCACACAGGTCGTGTGTTATAAGTAGATTAACAAAAATTAAGAAATTTAAGAAATCGGTGAAGCGTGAGTCGGCTCATCTACGAACTATAGAAGAAACTTCCAATTGTCCTAGCGTTATGAAATTTGGCCCGCAGGTCGAGTGTTATGTGTGGATTAACAAAAAATTGCGAAATTTAAGAAATTGGTCAAGCGTGAGTCGATCCATCTACAAACTTAAGATGCCACTTCCAATTGTCCTTATCCTAGCGTTATGAAATTTGGCACACAGGTCGTGTGGTATATGCAGATTTAAAAAAAATTTAAAAAATTTAAGAAATCGGTCAAGCGGGAGTCGGCTCATCTACGAATTATAGATAAAAATTCTTATGTACCACTGATACAATGAGAATACGATGAGGAGGGTGGGAGGAGGAGAGGGGGGGGGGGGTATAAAATATTGTCATGTGTAATGCACACCGTATAGCTTATTAAATAAATACTGTTTACATAAGAATTGTAAAATTAAACACAACAATCAAATCAAAATGCTGTTATTTTCAATGTCGAGTCGTTGATTGATTTCTCAAATCTATACATATAAAATTACAAGTCCTGACTGACTGACTGATTGACTGATTCATCATCGCAGAGCAAAAACTGTTAAAGTTACAGCCACGAAATTTGATGAGCAGGGTTGTATTAATTAGTAGACACCCACTAAGGAAGGAATTTAGGAAATTTTAACCCGAAGGGGGTGAAATAGGAGTTGAAAGTTTGTATGAAAGTCCGTTATTTCTGAAGTTAGAAACATGAAACTTTATTTTTGGGTTACTGAATAAAAACGAATGAATTCGTATTTAAGCGTTTTTGGAAATTCTACCCCCAAGGGGGTGAAATTGGGGTTGAAAGTCCGTCATTTCTTGAGTTAGAAACATGAAACTTTATTTTTGGGTTACTAATTAAAATTGAATGGATATAAATTTAGGCGTCTTTGGAAATTCTACCCCCAAGAGGGTGAAATTGGGGTTGACAGTTTGTATGAAACTTTCTCAATTTTAAACCGATCGGGCTGAGACTGTGTATGCATAAAGATACTATGACGTAGGCATCCCCTCAGAAAGGAATTTAATAAATTCTACCCCTAAGGGGATGAAATACGGGATGAAAGTTTTTAGAAATTTTCTTAGATTTTTGACTGATTGAACTCAAATTATTAAAGATTTGAGCTTCTATGATGAAGGTGTTCGCTTTAATAGGATTTGGGTTACTGAATAAAATCGTAGGAAAGTAAATTCTGTACATTGAATATTTTTGAAAAATAATATTTGGGACGTGATCTAACTATGCTAACGCGGACGAAGTCGCGGGCAACAGCTAGTTTTTAGATATATATTATATCACGTCTATACATTTTACATTAATAAATTATAACGTCTATACATTATAAAATCTAAACCAATTCCAAAACCTTCACTATGATGACGTTTAGTCAAGACGTTAAACGTTACAGTCAGCGTCTTGACTAGTTGTCCTTCAGTCATTCAATAGAACGGTGTCATTCAATGAATACGCTAGTCATTCAATCGAATCACAGATTGAACCAGATGACTGCGACATATATTATAACACACGACCTGTGTGCCAAATTTCATAACGCTAGGATATTTGGAAGTAGCCTCTAAAGTTCGTAGATGAACCGACTCACGCTTGACCGATTTCTAAAATTTCCTAATTTTTTGTTAATCTACATATTATAACACACGACCTGTGTGCCAAATTTCATAACGGAAGTGGCCTAGAGGTTTCGATTACCGGTCAGTGAAGTCGCGGGCAACAGCTAGTTTTTAGATATATAATATTATATCACGTCTATACATTTTACATTAGTATATTATAACGTCTATACATTATCCCTCTTACTAATAAAAAGTTACACAGCGTGTATAGAGGGTGCATAAGATTTTTTCTACTAATAATCATTTTTTGACATAAGGCCTGTATAACGATGCTGTCATTTCCATACAAATTTCTCTGTATAGACCATGTATAGACTCTGTGTAACGTGTGTATAACTTAAAAACTCCTGTTTAACTATTCACACGTTGAACGCATGTTTAAGAAGTTTTTATTAGTAAGAGGGTATAAATCTAAACCAATGCCCAGTTCAGATGCACTTCATCGATCATAATCATCTTCATCAACAGTCTGATCCATAATACTTCTAATTTGAACTTGGCAGGTTAATTAAATTTTATAAATATTATCTAATTACATAATTAATCAAGTGTTACCTTCAGTGTTACGTCTATCACAAAAACCTGCCAAGTTCAAATTTAGAAGTATTATGGATCAGGCTGTTGATGAAGTGCATCTGAACTGGGCATTAGTTTAGATTTCAACTCTTTTTTTAGACCAAAAGTTAGCCTATAGGAACTAGGCCCTATTTTAACAGGTATGTTTTTGGTGGGATTTCAATACTTTTTTTCAAGAAATCATACCTATGTTTTCTTTTTGTGCTACGCCCGATATAAACAATACTTTCGATAGATGCCACTAGTGGTATTTGTTAAACTATCAATAGAAGACAAATTTTTAAGTAAAGAGTAAAGTTCGTAGACGAGCCGACTCACGCTTAACTGGTTTCTTAAATTTCTTAATATTATACATATAACACACGACCTGTGTGCCAAATTTCATAACTCTAGGACAATTGGAAGTGGCCTCTAAAGTTCGTATATGAGCCGACTCACGCTTGACAGATTTTTAAAATTTCTTAATATTTTGTTAATCTACATGACATATAAGACATGACCTGTGTGCCAAATTTCGTAACTCTAGGACAATTGGAAGTGGCCTCTAAAGTTCATAGATGAGCCGACTCACGCTTGACAGATTTTTAAAATTTCTTAATATTTTGTTAATCTACATGACATATAAGACATGACCTGTGTGCCAAATTTCATAACTCTAGGACAATAATTGGAAGTGGCCTCTAAAGTTCGTAGAGGTGCCGACTCACGCTTGACCGATTTCTAAAATTTCTTATTTTTTTGTTTTAAATCTACATTATATACAACATACGACCTAATACCATAATAATATTAAGTAAGTAAATATTGGGGACCTGCAAGACAGGCTACGCCTAGTGTAGGACCCAAAGTAGAAACTAATCTGATCATGTAATATGGTATGAAATAAATGAATTTGAATTTGACCTGTGTGCCAAATTTCATAACGCTAGGATATTTGGAAGTAGCCTCTAAAGTTCATAGATGAACCAACTCACGCTTGACCGATTTCTAAAATGTCCTAATTTTTTGTTAATCTACATATAACACACGACCTGTGTGCCAAATTTCATAACGGAAGTGGCCTAGAGGTTTTAAATAATAATAAAAAAAAAAAAAAAAAAAAAAAAGGCTTTATGACCCATATTATCATGTAAGATTTTGTAAGATTTTGTAAGAGTTTTGATTACCGGTCAGTGAGTGAGTGAGTGAGAGAGTGAGTGAGTGAGTGAGTGAGTGAGTGAGTGAGTGAGTGAGTGAGTGAGTGAGTGAGTGAATGAGTGAGTGCCAAAATTAGCTATTTTTACAGAGACATATTTCTAGATCTACTGAACCTATTTCGATGAAATTTGGTATACTGCTTAAGTACTAGTATATAATTACGTAGGTATAATTTTATCTTTGCACTCGCAATAGGCACTGAGCTACAAGGGGGTCAAAAGTGCGTCGAAGCGGTTCGTGTAAATAGTGCACGGCGAGCGCGCGGCCTGCTGGAACTTGGCCGCGCACGGCCGTGCGCTTTGATTTAATTATATTACATTTTTTGGTGTTTTACTCTATTTTTTAGTGTTTAAATATTTTGTAGTAAATTTTTGTGCAGGAACCTGTAATTACTATTTTAAGCTGAAAAATAAATCAAATACTTATGTTAAATATTGTCGTATGAGAAAATGATTTTGCTATTACGTATGTATGAGAATTTCGATGGCACCCGGCCTCTTAGGGAGTTTTATGGTTTTCTTCATCACTCAACAGCCTGGCATAACAAGACCAGCGGGGCTAAAATGGTCACATTTAGCAATTCCTCTCAATCAATTCAGGAAATGAATTGTAAAAACTGTCAAACTGACAAATGTCAAATCAGTACAAAAATACAGAAATTAATAATTCATATGCAACTCTGCCTGCAATAATTGCAGACAGACTTGCATATTATGCGATTTAAAAAAAAATGAATCATATTAATATGATTCATATCATGATTCAACAAAGCGACCATTTTAGCCCCGCAGACCAAAATACCGCCTGCAATTCCATACACACTCTTCCAACGGTCAAAAGTTGATATTAGGAGCTGAGTAAAACAATTATGTAGAAAACTTAGAATACGTATGCTAATAAATTAACTACGTCAATCATATTCTACAATTATTGTAATTCCTTATATAAAATAATTACTAATAATTATTAATAAAACTGCGACTCCATAGGTCAATGACCCTTGTTCTAAAAATGAAAATTACGGTCGCGCTAGCTGCAAGCGCGCGATGTTTTTGCGCGGGGTAGCTCTCCGCGCGGGGTCGCCTACGAGCATAAGCTCCGCCCCTTGCGGTATAATTTATTTTCACTATATCGCCTTAACGAACGATAGACCGGATATTATAAGTATAAATAGTTTTAAATTATAAGATAGCTAGCTGTTGCCCGCGACTTCGTCCGCGTTAACATAGTAGTTAAATAATAAAGATGGACAGTTTTCCCCTTTTTCCGGTCCCTTAAAGAAAGGGTAAAAACAGAATCCTATTATAGCAAATGTCAAACTCAAACGTCAATAAACTTTCATGTTTGTAACTTAAGAAATGATGGACTTTCATTCAAACTTTCAACCCTAATTTCACCCCCTTGGGCGTAGAATTTCCAGAAACGCTTAAATATATATCCATACATTTTTTTTTTATTAATTCCTCCCCCTAACATGATCAGGGCTGTTTTTTATCTTTTAATTACATATTTTCGTTAACACGCATACAATTTTAATTAGTAACCCAATAATAAAGTTTCATGTTTCTAACTTAAGAAATGACGGACTTTCATACAAACTTTCAACCCCTATTTCACCCCCTTCGGGTTAAATTTCCAAAATTCCTTCCTTAGTGGGTGTCTACTTAATAAAACAACCCTGCTCACCAAATTTCGTGGCAGTTTTTGCTCTGCGATGATGAATCAGTCAGTCAGTCAATCAGTCACGACTTGTAATTTTATATGTATAGATATTGATTAGAAATTACTTTGATAATATTTAGGTAGTAGGTACTACAGATATATTTATTATTATTAAATATTGTTTTTAAAGTAATTTAAACATTATTTTTTTTTAATTTTGATGCATAACACAATCGTTTGTCCCTCAAAACGGAAAAAAGAGAGACTTGCGCATATTCAAAGTGTTCTTAAACGCTGTCTGTAAAGACTAAAACCCGTATATTATAAACATTACCTTATAAATGGGTTTCATGTTTAGCATGCAAATCGATGATCTCAGGTGTACTTTATACTTTAACACCTCTTTGATTTTATGCGGTATAGCTGTAGAGTTAGTTGTACTAAGTTGTAAGACGTAATATTTAAATAACTTTGCAAAATCAATGCATATAAGAGTTTGAGCTGATCTTAGGGTTTGTAGACTAATTAATACTTTAAACTAGATGACGCCAGCAACTCCGTTGCGCCATTTGTTTATCGCACTCGAACCGTACATTTTTGCACAATAAAAGTAGTCCTTTCCTGGGACTCAAAGTATCTCCATACCCAGCTAAATCGGTTCCTTGTGGGCGTGAAGAGGTAACCGACAGACAGACACACTTTCGCATTTATAATAATATTTGTATACATATCTAAGATAATATTAATATTATTCATGCGTAAAGTTATTCAATTAAACTCAACAAAAATAATTGCACTCATGTCACATGTGAAATAGCAATCATAATTCATAGCCCGCAATATAAAATGCATCCATTAAATCGGTTAAAACCCGGTCTGAATAGGAAATGCAAAGACGTGGATAAATCGCGGAGGAATCCATTATGCGAGCCGTGTGTTTGTCAATAGGCTGCCTGATTGGGGGCTCCTTTATGCGCTGCGAGCCTGGTATTAGTGATTTACTGAGCCTGCGAACTTGGCAGCTTGCCCGTGCATTTTGTAAGAGAAAAATCGCTGTGACTCCAGTGGCAATATATTTTATGATTCAAAATATTTATAAGTTACAAATTGTATTACGCCAAAAAAATAAACCTAATTTGTATTAATAACATATTTTATTTGGCATTGGAGTTTCGCTTGAAATATTATCTATAGATACTGATACAACTGAAGTTTGTTGTTTGAAGGCACTGATCTCACGTACAAGTACTATAGATTACTGTCACCTACTGTTTGCGGGAAAATGTACAATTCTCACAAAAATCCTCATTTACGCTGGCGAAGCAGCGCCGCCGAGTGTCCAGTATTTTTGTAAATTATAAAGTCATTTAAGAAGTCAACAATAAACAATAAAGAACAGCAATTAGGAATTAACAGCTAATGTCTTCTAACATAAATCCCCAAGTCTTGTAGGGACAGGTAGGTTAAAGACCTGTACAGGTCTCTTTATTTTGTACGAGTGAAGATGATTTAAATGAAAATACTTATATAATAATCGGACAAGTGCGAGTCGGAATCGCGCACGAATGGTTCCGTACCATTATAAAGCAAAATTAGGCCATAAATTGTGTTTTTTGTATGGGAGCCCCCCTTATTTTTTTATTTTATTTTAATATTATTATTAAATATTAAAGTACACATATAACTAAGGATTTTGTGAAAACTTCAAGTAAGTACCTACCTGTTGCCATTTTTGATATAGAGCAAAAAAGACCAAAAAAATCACATTTGTTGTATGGAAGCCCCCGTAAATATTCATTTTATTTTATTTTTAGTATTTGTTGTTATAGCAGCAACAGATATACATAATCTGTGAAAATATCAAATCTCTAGCTATTACCGTTCTTGAGTTACAGCCTGGAGACAGCAAAAAAGGCCAAAAAAATCACGTTTGTTGTATGGGAGCCCCCCTTAAATATTCATTTTATTTTATTTTTAGTATTTGTTGTTATAGCGGCAACAGATATACAAATCTGTGAAAATATCAAATCTCTAGCTATTACCGTTCTTGAGTTACAGCCTGGAGACAGACAGACAGACAGACAGACAGACAGACAGACAGACGGACAGACGGACAGACAACGAAGTCTTAGTAATAGGGTCCCGTTTTTACCCTTTGAGTATGGAACCCTAAAAAGGAACAAAATATTTTACTAGGTGACTCTGTGAATTTCGTGTCACTTCCCTGATCCCTCCTAAATCCTAATAAACCTTCCCTGGAATTCCACGAATAATTCATGACTAAAATTTAAGCCAAATCGATTCAGCCATTTACGAGTTCTAACGAGACGTACAAAAAGAGCAATGGCCAAATCGTACCAGGTGGGCGGTGGCGTCCCGATATGCCATTGGTAGCAAAAATTCTCTAATATTTTAAGGCATCGAAAAACATTAGAAATGTGTCTATAAATAGCCACAAAAAAAGATCAGTTTCGTTGTCTTTCATATGTTCTGACAGCCGGCGATCATTCGCATTCGTTCTATTTTTTGGGTAATAACTCTAGGAAAAATTGAAATATTTAGAAACGAGATCGCCGAATATACACTTGTAGGCTACACCGTCGGAAAAAAGGCAGTTCTTAAGTCTAACCTCAAAATAATTGTAAACGTTAATAATTATTATAAAAAATCGTGGCTATTTAGACACAATTCTCAAACGGAATTATGTTTAGAGCATAAGAACAACCAAATCTAACTATAATTTATTTTGGGACATCAAAAATAAAAGTCGAGTCCAGCTCCTATACAAATTTGGCCATGATTCTTTTATTTTTGTATGTCTCGCTAGTAAAATATATTCGTTATTCGTAGTTATTGGTGGTAGGGTAAGCTTTCATACATTTTTGTCCATTCTCCTTTAAATTAATAGAGTCAAATATGATCCAAGACGTAAGTAGCACATTTAGGTTTAAAATATACAAAATCGGAGAGTACAGCTCGTGTCAATTTTGACCTTTTACCTTGCACCTAAAATCTTAGATAGAGACATCTTCGAGAATTAATTAAAACGCGTCACGTCACGTGTCACGACACTAATTACAATTTACAAGTGACACGCAAGCGGTGCTTCGTGATTACTAAAACAAACAGGGTCAGTTTATATTGCAACCTAACGAGACGATGGTTTTTTAGGGTTTACTGTTTAGTCAACAAGGAACCCTTATAATTTCGGTCTGTCCGTCAGTCTGTCTGTCTGCGGTTTTGCTCAAAGTAGCTGGGGTTGCATTTGAATTACGCATTCTAGGGAGGGGGCGGGGAGGGGGAGGGGAAGGGGGAGGGGAGGGGGGACCCCCTGACCCCTCCCTAAAGTTAGGAAATCAATAGTTACCACGAAAATTGTTATTTTAATTTTTGAGGTTATGTTCAATTAAACAACCAAATTAGTGGACTTACGACCAAATTAGTATTTTTTTTTAATGTGCGCAAACTCAGTTCTATGATTTTTATTGTAAATATGTAACAGCTCTGGCGCAGCGAAAGCGACCCAAAAAGCCGGAACGTCAATTATAAGTCTACGGAGCCCCGCTACGCGGGGCTCCTATTTCTGGGTGTTGTGGTCTAAGTTCCAACCTAACCTAACCTACTTTTGGACTTTCTGGATTGTGTTTGGTTTTTTTGGCGGGGGGCCTGTGCCCCCCCGTCCCCCCCGCTTTGGTATCCGTGGCTGGGTAGTTAAGTAAGACCCACTCATCACAGCCTTTTTTTTCTGAGTCCCACACCGCCCCCTTCAGATCTTCAGCGCCCACTAGGGGGCGTTATCGCCCACTTTGGGAAAAACTGATCTAGATCCTTGGAGCACTATTTTAATACCAAGATGACGCTGACGTTCCATTTCATTGTTACATTTTGTATTTTTTTTTCTTCTTTTTTTCTATTTTTCATATTTTATGACACCTCAAAATCATTTTACAACAAATAACGTGTAAAACAATACATAAATATAGTGAAAAATTAATTTCAACGACAACAAAAACAACGTTAACAAAAAATAACGCTCCGTCATCATATTGTAACTTCAAACACGTATAAAAAAAATGCATCTCCTAGACCCAAATCGGGTGTCATTTGAAAGGGGTGATTATCCCCTATAAAATGCCACCCTCCCCCCCCCCTCTCCCTAAGATGCATGATTCAAATGCCAACCCAAGTCGCTCACTGATCTCTAATACAAGTACACAGTATAGCAATATCCCTACAGTAGTGAAACGAATGTACTTGCGCAGAGCAACGGAGGGGTATCCGCGGGGAAGCGGGCGGCGCGGGCCCGCGCCGTCAAACTCGCGGAGTTTGTACGAATTCGCGCGCAGGTGTGACGTTGGCGCGTTGTCTACGAATTTTGTGTTGTAAAACGATAACTTATCTTATAAACAATGGGATATAATAAGTGTTCAGTGTACAGAATATGTAAATCTGATTCAAAAAACAAAAAGGATTTAAATTGTCATAAAATATAATATCGACTCACAGTTCACACTAATATTGTGTTGGCCTTGGTGGAATTTATTTGCAATTTGCATCTCTGTTTTATTGTTTACGTTGTAAGAAGGAGAGAAACAATATAGAATAAAAATAAAAAAAACTGTCAAATACCCTGTTACATACTAATTAGTACCTACCTAGCTAGGTACACAGGGCCACACATCAAGTGTAACATTATGACATTTGGACCGCCCTTACCGCGCACGTAATAAGAGCGAGTTTTGAAGTGCTTCTGTTACACCTGACGTGTGGCCTACCGTACCTACCAATTGTTATAATATGATTAATTATTGTTGGATATTATACATATCCGAATGCGTCTTCATTATTTTAATCCTTCGATCGTGGATTCTTGGAAATCTATTGTTATTCTATTGTATCTTGCTCACCGGTGAGCTTAAGGGGCTTGATAGGTTAATAAAATTTTTAAATCCATACTAATTAGTAATTACTAATATTATAAATGCGAAAGTGTGTCTGTCTGTCTGTCTGTCTGTTACCTCTTCACGCCCAAACCGCTGGACCGATTTTGCTGAAATTTGGCATGGAGATACTTTGAGTCCCGGGAAAGGACAAAGGATACTTTTTGTCCTGGAAAAATGTACGGTTCCCGTGCGATTAACGAGTTTTGGCACAACGGAGTTGCGCGCATCATCTAGTAAAGAACTCTAATCATCTAAAAATAAAGTTTCACGTAAATATCTGGCAGTACGACATAATATGTAAATATAACACGCTGATTAATTACAAGCACAATATTTTATTTTTATTTTATTTCCCGTTTCGTGGCAAGTGGCAACCCTGGCATATCTGCTTGGTACTTACACCGGTGGCGGCATCGTGCGACATCAAAGGCGTTTCGTTACTGTAGGGATATTATATTGCTATACTGTGTACAAGTACGCTGGATTGCTGATAAGTACACACCTGCTTTTTGTGCCTATTTGAAGCGGAATCAGCGCCTCCATTATTCGGGTAGAGAACTAAATTTGACGTAACCACAACTAATAACGACAGTTGTCATTACTAATATTAGTTCCAAATACTCTCACTACTGCTATCAGCGCCAATATGGCGGCTTTCAAACGTCATTTTTACGTCAGATTTAGTTCTCTACCCGAATAATAGGGGCGCTGATTCCGCTTCAAATAGGCACAAGAAATAGCTGTCATTTCAAAGGGAATCAGCTATCTAGCGTACTGCGTACTTGTATTTAATAGAGATCAGTGAAGTAGCTCGACTGCTCGACAAACAAAATTTCAGCATTTTGCTGTTTGGGCCGTACCGGTTTGGAGTTTGGACCGTAAAACCGCCCGTTTTACGGTTTGGGCGTGAATATCTAACAGACAGACAGACAGATGGACAGACGTCTAGACTCACTTTCGCATTTATAATAGTAGTAACTTAGTATGGATGTAGAATGTATGTATATTTTATTATAGCTTTAGTTTATTCATACAACTTGCCAATTACAATTTACAGCACAACACTTCAACCATATTAATGTTGATAGAGTCGATAACAATAATTATTATTGTAAATTGTTTATATTTATGATAATTTTGAATTGAAGTTGGCATTGGATTGGATTTCAAATCTTTTTTAGGCCAAAAATTAGCCGATAGGAACTTGGCCCCGTTTTTACAGGCATGTTTTTGATGGGATTTCAATACTTTATTTTAAGAAATCTTATCTTTTTTTTGTGCCACATCCGAAATAAACAATACTTTCGATGGATTGGGCTAGTTTAATTTGTTAAACTATCAATAGAACCCAAATTTTTAAGTAAACAGTATATTTATTTAATAAGCTATGCAGTGTGCACTGTGCATAATGTGCATTATACATGACAAAATTTTATACCCCCCCCCTCTCCTTCTCCTACCCTCCTCATCGTATTCTCATTGTATCACTGGTACATAAGAATTTTTATCTATAGATCGTAGATGAGCCGACTCACGCTTGACCGATTTCTTAAATTTCTTTATTATTTTTAATCTACATATTATACCACACGTGACACGACCTGTGTGCCAAATTTCATAACACTAGGACAATTGGAAGAGGCATCTTAAGTTCGTAGACGACTCACGCTTGACCGATTTCTTAAATTTCTTAATTTTTGTTAATCGACATAAAACACACGACCTGTTTGCCAAATTTCATAACGCTAGGACAATTCGAACTCTTAATTTCGTAGATGAACCGACTCACTAGGGTTGCCAACCATAGATTTAATAATTTTATATTTAGTAGTAAATTTAGTAAAAAATATTTAAACAAAAATTTTTTTTTAGTATTTACTATTTAAATATTTTGTAAAAAAAAATTTGTTCAGGACTCTAGGTAATTACTATCTTAAGCTGAAAAATAACTCAAACATGTTAAATATTTTCGTATGAGAAAATGTAAATAAAAAAATATAGTATTTTGTAAGAATGTATGAAAATTTCGAGGGTACCCCGGGCCCTTAAGTTTTAACTTTATATTTGCTTCTAAAACTTTCGGATATAATAACAACGATTCAAAATATAGCCCCTTTATCGTCATTATAGCCGAAATGGTAATATTAAAAATAAATACTTATAAATGTTTTCAGATTTGAAACCCAAAACATAAAAGAAAACCAAGAACAAATCTTATACAATAAAAGCAAATAAAGGGGTTGGGTTAAGAATATCATAGCATTACCTGTAATAAGGTATCCTGGCGAAATACAAAGGATTTATTCTATCTCTCCCCTCACATTAATAGGATACTGTTGTTAGAGCGAGACGGGTTTCCTTGGTTGAAGGTGAGCGAATTGATTTGAGAACATCTTATCATCTAGATTCTAGGGACCGATAGCCAGTTAGGTAACGTAAACAACGATTACTAAATTTACTATTCTTATATTTCATGTCCTCCTGGTACAAAAACACGAATTTGTTTCTTATACTTAATCAAAAATTAAAATCGGTAATTTCTATTTGCTAGACTTATTTTGACAGACAGATTAATTTAGAATGTTTATCGCACGGGAAACGTAACTTTATCCGGGATAAAAAATATCCTACGTGATACGTCCTTTTCCGGGACTCAAAGTATGAACAAATTTCTCGAATTAGTAATACCAAATTTCAGGAAAAACGGTTCAGCGGTTTGGGCGTGAAGAGGTAACAGACAGACACGCTTTCGCATTTATAATATTAGTATGGATGTCGCAGCCAACTGGTTTAAATAGCCGTTAAATCAAACAGCTAGCCCTTTGACTGAACAACGCCATTCAATCACACGTCTAGCTTTTTAATTGAATATTTAAGTCGCTCAAAACATTCAATACTACAGCTGATTCAAAAGCTGCCGTTTGATTGTATTAGCGTTTTGTTTACTTACAGGCGTCAATTGTCCGGCGTTTTGTGGTTGTATAAGGATATTTTTCGTAAATATGCGTTAAACGAGTATTATTAAAAAGACAAATTATAGTGAATCAAAATAATATTCGAGGAGAAATTACGGGATTATGAAATGCATCACCCTTGGTGATGCATTGCACCCTTGGTGATGTATTTATTGCAATTGTGTTCAAAATGACTTAGAATACAATTAATCTGCTTGTTATCGTTACAGTTGTGTAATAATAGCACTAAACTAATGGTTACTTTAATCATTTAACCAGTTGGCTAAGCGTCATCTAGCTATAGTGCTGAACGTTACAGTCAACAAGTCGGCTGAACGACCTATAGCCGTGTGATTGAATGGCGTTGTTCAGTCAAAGGGCTAGCTGTTTGATTGGATGGCTTTTTTAACCAGTCGAATGCGACATGGATATTAAAAAATAAAATACTTAACTACATATTAATATTATGTTTGCAGTATGTCTGAAATCTCAGAAAAGAACAAGGAAAATAATATTACACAGGCATTTTGAGCAAAAAAACCAATAACGATATTTGAACATTATTAGCACAAAAAACAGCCTTTTGTTCTAAACGTATCGATAACAGGATGAGTAGAAAAACGTGTCCATACAAGGTACACAATACAAATACTTAGGACGGTTTTTTATTCATTTTATTCACAGTTTATGTTAATATTAGGTAAGTAGCATTCGCCTTTATAAATATTAAGCAGTAAGTACTAAATAGCTAAATACTAATGAAGATCATAATTTGTTAAAAGTCAGCTAAAAATAATTTGATAAGATGACTATATATATATATCATTGCTGAGTAAATAATAGAAATAGAAGAAAATTAATAATATGTATTATAATATAGTATAATAGAAAAGTGAAGTTTTTATTGATTTAAAGTACAAAAAAAACTCAAAATAATAAATTCTGTACTCAATCTTCGCACTTTTGAAGTCGCTACCAGCCCGGAAAAGTTCTGAGATCCTTGACATAGAACTTACGCTAAAGTAAGCTGGTACCGACTTCAAAAGCATGAAGATTGAGTACAGAAATAGTTGAGGTTTAGGCTAAGTCTGAAGACTGCACTATAATAAGGAATAGGAATTATTTGATTCTTTTTAGATTATTTACTTTTGTTTTTACCTTGGAAGTCGGTTTTAATTTTTGGTTAAAAAATAATAATTTTACCCTTTTTAGTTACAGTTCTAGCTGTCCCGGCCAAGTCCCGGCAAACATTGTTTTGTCATATTATAAAGTACTAGCTGTTGCCCGCGACTTCGTCCTCGTTAGAATAGTAGATCACGTCCCAAGTATTATTTTTCAAAAAACTCAAACCATGAGGCGAGGCAAAAGTTATACAGAAACATAATTTATGATTCAAAACGACATTCCTGACCCAAGTAAGAACTTTAGTTCCTACAGAACCTACCATCTTTCTAGTACATTTTGTGTCTCCTCTCGTGGTTCCATAAAATATAATTGGTCAAGTGCGAGTCGGACTCGCGCACGAAGGGTTCCGTACCATTAATTACCTATTTAAAGCAAAATTAGGGCAAAAATTGTGTTTTCTGTATGGGAGCTCCCCTTAATTTTCTATTTTATTTTAATATTATTATTAAATACCTATTAAAGTACACATATAATAATATATAGTCTAAGGACTTCAAGAAAATTTTAAGTAAGTATGTAATATCTATTATCTACCTTTTGCCATTGATTATTGATATAGGTAGAGCAAAAAAGGTCAAAAAAATTAAGTCTGTTGTATGGGAGCCCCCCTTAAATATTAATCTTATTTTGTTTTTAGTATTTGTTGTTATAGCGGCAATAGATATACATAATTATTAATATTTTATGAAAATTTCAACTCTCTAGCTATTACCGTTCTTGAGTTACAGCCTGGAGACAGACCGACGGACAGACGGACAGATGGACAGATGGACAGACGGACAGACATCGAAGTCTTAGTAATAGGGTCCCGTTTTTACCCTTTGGGTACGGAACCCTAAAAACTAGTAACATAGGTATGCTAGTAACTATAAAAGGACCTTACCGTTCCCGTCTGGATCTATTGATGACCGGTGATGAAAATCCCAAACAGACACAATCCATTTATCACTTTGTTGCACTTTGGTTAACACTAGCACTGCGATAGCCACACGTTACACCATCACTACAACTACACCATGCCAACGATCCTCCTTGCGATCCGTGGTACAGTGGTACACCTACAACAAAAACTCTGCATCAAACACCACACAAACACAAGCAAAACAGCAAACAGTTAAACACTAACAACGTACGCGCGTCGGGTACGCGCTCTGCTCGAATACTGACTTCACGAAAACGAACAACGCAACGCACGGTATCTGCGGGGACAAGTCTGTCCGAACTCCGAAGCTCCGACAAACTGATGCCTCATGCCCTTGCAACAGTTTTACGCTCCACTTATTGGAAGAATAAAGTGTTAATTTACACGCAAATAATGTCACAGTGACACGCATACGTCGTTTGAATATCGTGATGACTAGAAATTCAGTATTTTATGTAAATTAATTATTAATAATTGCGTTGAACGCGCATGGCATGTCGAACGCTCATAAAAATAAAAGTCAGAAAGAGAAACAAGATACCGCAGCGTGTGCAGGCCGCGCGGGGAGGGGGGACCCACGGGAACATGGCTTCCAAAATTATTACACAAACATTTATGCATGAAGGGATAACAAAATGTTCGCCGTTGTTATATCATTCTGATTGAAGCATATTTATTCATAACGAAATTTCAGCGTCGCCACTCGCCCTCGCACAAAAATGTGTCGTTTTAAATTAATCGTTTTAGCGTATGCTAATATTGGTTGTAAAATCGGGTTAAATTAATTTTATATTGACGATATAGGAGCATGTGGCATGTGCAGGCCACAAAAACATGTGAGATAATAAAAAAGTTGTGTTTAAACGCTCGACTCGTAAAGTTTATTTGTGTAATACATTTTTAAACAAACGAATAAATAAAATAATTACGGGGCGGTTTATAGGCGGTTTAAAACGCTTCTCGGAGTTGAATAACATAATATTGCGATGAATTGCAGTTAAACATGAAATGTCTGAAATAATTGCATTCGTGGGTTCGTTTTTAATTCAATTGTACACAACTGCATTCCTTTGAAGCTTTAACTGCTGTTAATGTTGCTAGTTTAATTAAAAGTAAAGTGTTGAAAGCTTAACGGTACTATTGCCGTATTAAGACTTAAGAAGTCAATAATCAGAACGATAATCTTGATAAAAGCAGAATAAAAGGTAATGCAAAAATGTTGATTCAAGATTAAAGGTATTAAGTAAGCGAGTGGGGTAATTTGAGACCCCATCCGCAGTGGAAGTGTTATTGCTTCATTTATTTAAATAATATGTACCTATATAATATTTAATTGTACAACTTACTAGTAAGTAAAAAACTTCCCAAGTTTCACGATTCACGAATCAACAAAGCGATTTAATACATCAAACAAGATACAATTCCTCTGATAAAACCTGAAGATTTCAACGTGTATTATAGGAATACTAGCTGTTGCCCGCGACTTCGTCCGCGTTAGCATAGTTAGATCATATTATAGATTTGGGACGCCAAATATTATTTTTCAAAAATATTCAATGTACAGAATTGACTTTCCTACGATTTTATTCAGTAACCCAAATCCTATTGAAGCGAACGGCTTCATCGTAGAAGCTCAAATCTTTAATAATTTGAGTTCAGTCAGTCGAAAGTCTAAGAAAATTTCTAAAAACTTTCATACCCTATTTCATCCCCATAGGGGTAGAATTTCCAAAAACGCCTAAATACGTATTCGTTTATTTTTATTCAGTAACCCAAAAATAAAGTTACATGTTTCTAACTTCAAAAATGACGGACTTTCATTCAAACTTTCAACCCCAATTTCACCCCCTTAGGGGTAGAATTTCCAAAAAAGCTTAAATAAATATTCATTTATTTTTATTCAGTAACCCAAAAATAAAGTTTCATGTTGAAATGACGGACTTTTATTCAAACTTTCAACCCCTATTTCACCCCCTTGGGGGTAGAATTTCCAAAAACGCTTAAATAGTGTTCATTTATTTTTATTCAGTAACCCAAAAATAAAGTTACATGTTTCTAACTTCAGAAATGACGGACTTTCATTCAAACTTTCAACCCCAATTTCACCCCCTTAGGAGTAGAATTTCCAAAAACGCTTAAATACGTATTTATTCATTTTTATTCAGTAACCCAAAAATAAAGTTTCATGTTTCTGACTTCAGAAATGACGGACGAAAATACAATCTTTCAACCCCTATTTCACCTCCTTCGGGTTAAAATTTCCAAAATTCCTTCCTTAGTGGGTGTCTACTAATTAAAACAACCCTGCTCACCAAATTTCGTGGCTGTAACTTTAACACTTTTTGCTCTGCGATGATGAATCAGTCAGTCAGTCAGTCAGTCAATCAGTCAGGACTTGTAATTTTATATGTATAGATTATCCGATATCCTAGTCAATGCGGTATCGAGAAGATATTTTCCATATTCTTTTGTTGAGCTGCGGACTGCGGCTTTGAATTACCAGGAGAGCGAACAAAGGCTTTGTTTTTTTCACTGTGAAAACTGAAAATAGACAAAATATTATGTTTTATTGCATTTTTATATTTACTTTTGGTTGGTACACAGAATATATACCTAATATATATTCTGTGCTTTTGGTTTAAACTTTATCGTTTGGATTATAAACCGGTTACCTAGTCAAAAATCACTCTGCAAGCAATTTAAGTTCCTAATCCTATTTTATAATAGCGTTAGATTACATAATAATAATATGGATATTGGATGATATTTTATTCTACCAGGCTACAATGATCCTCTTCGGATTCGGACGTCAGCGCTCAGGTGAATTCTATGAACGTTTGCGTTCAGCTGCAATGCTAGTAGAATGTCATTATCAAACTTTCGAGCGCGAGCGGCGAGCGACATATCACATAATATTTTGATACCGCTAACATGAATAGTATTCTAGAACCTAAAACCATCTACTGCAGCTTACAAACTAAACTTTTATTCCTTTTAAGTACGAAAAATACGACAAAATACAAGAGAAATCAAATATTCTAGTACCAAATTAACATGAAATGAATTTTAAAATACTTACATACCTACTTTTACTCTCGCTAAAACTCGAGAACGGTACAACCGACATGGCTAATTTTACTTAGTATTGAAATATTCTTGGAAGTTCAGGGAAGGACGAAGGTGGAGAAATCAGAAAAGTGAAAAGTACCGGGCTATACGTCTATAATAGTTAAACTTACATAATTATACGGTGTACTGTATATAAATGATTACATAAAATTTAGTAATTATATAGGTCAGTAAATAATTTTTAATAAATGCCAAGACTAGGCACAGAATAGCACAGAACACATCCATTAGTACAAGGACTACTGACTAGGTTGAAAATCATCACGATAATAACACCCATTATTACAAATTATTGTTAACACAACTATCGCATTATGAAACCATTAATAATTGTAATATAAACGTCAGTGTCAGACAATTTGAGATTCTGAAAGCAATTTAGTATTTACCTAGCAATCTAAATGTTCAAAATCATGCCTTATGTTTAGGGAACCAAGGTTGAAAATTGTGGAATACTGAGCAAATAGATGTAGGTAGGTCGGGTCGACCGGATGGAAGCAGCCTAATCAAACAAATACCTCGTAACAGACACCGGAAACTATCAACGACCATGGAGCATCGTGCCCAAAATTCTATTGGGAACTGAAAAAATGCGACAGGCAAAACCTTTTGCAATAAAAACGTTATTTTAAAAAAGTATGCTGTCAGCTCACAGCTGTCACCTTCTTTTTAGAGTTCTCAGTAATAGGGTCCCAAAGTACGGGACCCTATTACTGAGACTTCGATGTCTGTCGTCTGTCCGTCTGTCTCTAGAGTCTAGACTGTAACTCAAGAACCGCTATAGCTAGACTTCTGAAATTTTCACAGATTCTGTATTTCTGTTAAATAAAGTTAATATTTAAGGGGGGCTCCCATACAACAAACATGATTTTTTTAGGTTTTTTTCGCTCGTAATCGTAAATCGTAATCGATAATGGTAACAGCTAGGCACCTGACATTTTCACAAAATCCTTAATTATAATAATAATTGTACTTTAATAATTAATAATAAAATTTTAATTACGTGTGTAAATATTTAAGGGGAGCCCCGGGCCTCCCATATAAGAAACACAATTTTGCCTACTTTCGCTCTATACCAGTACGGAACCCTTGTGCGCGAGTCGGACTCGCACTTGGGCGATTTTTATTATACTTATATAACTATAATAGTGTATAATTTTTTTGTTGTATTGTCTAAACCTCACTCTTTCGCTTCGTCGCACGTACATTTCTAGTCATTAACTTTAGTATTTGTGCAGACAGAGTTATTAAGATATTAACTTTGTTGCAGCTGTGTTGTTGTTACAACTAGTTTATAAACTAGTACATATTTAAATATTGAAAGCTATTTTTAAAAGTATAATACACAGTTTTATTTTGTTCCGAGGTTGTAATAGACATGCCGCAGCAAACTGGTTAAAATAGCCGTCCAATCAAACAGCTTGCCCTTGCCTTTGGGCTTTGACTGAATAACGCCATTCAATCACACGTCTAGCATTTTAAATGAATAATATCTGAGTCGCTTAAAAGTTAAAACATTCAACACTTTTAACCAAACAGCTAGCTTTTTGATTAAACGACTATTTTAATTTTTAACCACTTGGCTGCGACATAATATTATATAATATTATTATAAAATGCCAAGGACTAAACAAAAACGAAAAATTAATGTTAGCCATTAAAAAGCCTGAACAAATACGTTTCGTTTATTGCACAAGCTATTTTCACATTTTTAAAACAACCGGGCTCCATAAAAATAATTGTGTAATTACAAAATGTCACCTACTCTGTGTTTATGTCGGCCTGTTTCCCTCTTGCGGTACTTTGCTGAGGTTGTGAATACATTGAACCTACGTTGCTGGGAGCCGCGTAATTATTATGTTGCTCTAAGTTTACTTACTCTTCTTATCACAATTCGCAGAGTTAAAATATTTTTTTAGAATAAAAAAATATAAGTAAGTATCCACAACTGAACGTATTTAACCTCCTCTTTTTTTCTTACGAAAATATTATTTGTATTCAGCGGTCTTTTCCTTTAGTAAACATAATAACCATTGAGGTAATAATACTATAGGAGTCCGCCTTATATTTTGACAGCTGATAATGTTACTCTTTCTAACTAACGATGTAGTAATTTGGGTGAAAGAGAAAGCTCATATCGGTGTGTAAACGTCAAAAGCCTGTAATGTTATGTCCCACTTAGTAGAACATAACAAACGAGTGCGTCTGCATATTTCATGTATAAAAAGTGGTAATAAAAGTGTTTAGTGAACGTTCAATGCAATATATTATTGCATTTTGTGATTCCGCTATATAATAAACCATAAAAACGGCCAAGGAATGCCTCAAACACGTGGATTTAACATAACATACGTAAGTTTTCAACAACGTTGTTTGGGCTTATCAATCGGTATTTTTGTAAGCTAAAAAAGAAAATTTATAAGTATAATAATCCATTAATCATGCTATATAAGGCATTAGTGATAAAAATGTCACATCAAGTAATAATTTGGCTATAAATATTGCATAGTTTTTTACGTGTATTTTAGGGATGCGCCTTACTTGAACTATAGTTTATCGATAAAAATAATGTCATGGACTAAATGATTTTTTTTTCAGGTTGAAAATGCTTCAAAATAGACGACAAACAGATATATATTTTAGACGCAAGTTTCATGCAAGTTTTTAATCCTTACTCCCTTATGAAGGCATCACAATATTGGAATTTGGAATTATCATTTCAAACGTAAGTTTGAAACAATGATTTTATTGAAATAAAGAAAGTTCTAACGGAGAGTAAAATAATTGCATGATCAACAGCTCTCACACCTCCCCCCTGTAAGTACTCAATTCGTTACTTAAAGATACTTCTTGAAATTTTATCCTGGCATTAGGTACTCTTTTTTAATACCTAAGTAAAATGTAAAATTTTAATAAGGTTAAAGTCATAATCATTTAATAAAATAAATTTAATACCTCAATCGTCGAATTCCAGACACAATATATATTTAGTTGTTATGCGGCACCTGGGTTCCGCTTGGGGCTGGATGGGTTAAGCATGGAAAACTTACATAAAGCATATTGCCCCGTATACAATATTATGAATTATGTGTATAATATTTTATAGTATGTAGTAGTATAGTACATATTTTATTAACACTAAACCATTTATTTTTTTCAGGTTATTGGAATGCTCATAAAGAAGAGTTCAATATTATGGTGGTGACGGAGAGACCTATAATGAAGATAATAATTATTTTCAACTATTAATTTGATAATAAGATTGAAAGTGAAGAATAATATATGGTTTAGTGCTCTATGATTTTGATTGCACACACCGTGATATTGCACAATAAAATTGATCGTCTAGACTCTAGAGTCCTACTTAGGTTATTAATTATTATTATTATAATATCATTATTCAGGGGGCGTTGAAGTATCTATTTTAAGTCTTTTTCTGTATAAATATTATTACATAATTATATTTTAATAGGTAAAGAAATGCACCTAAGCGTTTTTGGAATTACTTTAAATAAGTAGGACTGAGATTCATTCTTATATTTCTTTGATAATAATAATTGTTATTCTACAAAATAGTTGCTTAATAGTAAATAGTAATTAAGTTTAATAAAGTATAATATATTTTGTTCTTCTGTTATGTTTTATAAAAACTGTTGATTTTATTGATATTAGCTATTACACTCCGGACAAGCTTTCGTGGCTTATGGAGTATACATATTATGTATATGTTTAACTATTTGTGTAATTATATACTTAAATATTTTGTTTATACAGGGTGCAATTAAACCATCCTGCCAAATTTTTTCCAGGGCATAGGTATCATTAGGAGAGGTCATTTAGCAAAAAAAATTGGGTGTTATTTTTTTAATTACATATTTTATCTCATTTAAAATCGATGCAGAACGGTTACTCGTGGCGGTGGGAATGAGCGGGGGTGACGTGGGGGGAGGCGCGCGCGCGCTCACCCGCCGGCGACGCGTAGTACCTATACATTTTAATTGTAGTGTTTTTTAGGATAACTTTCGGAAGCTATTTCTCAACATTTTAGTACTGACTATATTAAAAGAAAAATACGTGTATTTTTATTTTGAACAAGGATCAATATATCAAAATTTGGCAGGAAGGTTTAATTGCACCCTGTATTTAAGTATTTTCATACACTTAATAAATAGATAAAAAATACCTTTTCACCAAATTGAAAGCGACTTCTAATTTAATGAGCATAATATATCCTAAATTGAACATGCAGGTCGAATTGATAACCTCCTTTTTTGATGTTGTTTAATAAAAATCTGTAACATAAAATTATGGTCGCCTTGGTCGATAGCTGTAGTCTAATTTTATATTTTTATCGATATACGCCATCCCTACACGCACACTACAGCAATTGCACACAAGCATAAAATGGCCATGCGCTGGCGAGCTAAGAATCCATCTATGTATACTTAATCTGTGATAATAACATTAAATTAATTAGGGCGTAGAAGGGCCGTACGTTATAATTTTTTTTTTCTGTAAGTACTATTGTCCTACGAAATTCTCACATGAAATAAAAACTTCTACTTATAAAACGACTTCCATAAATTATTCAAAAACATTTAAACATTGACTTTTCTTTTTACAAAGACCACAGTTAAATAATAATATGAAAACATAATTATTGTGTTTGATTTCATGCGATTTCCCTAACCCGTTTTATGCATAAGCATAACCGACAAAATATTTCTTGTATTGGAGTTATACAACGAATTACAATATCCGTTCCCTACACTAGCATCGACAGAACATTTTGTGCGGTACGTGAAAAACTCATAGAATGATAGGGTTGTCACTTGTCACATAAAAGAAAAATATATTACCTACCTCTATTACTCGTTCCGCCTTCTTAAAGAAGGTATCAAAATCGTACATTTTTCCACAAAAGTAGCCTTATGTCCTTCCCGGTGTGGTCTGCTTTATAATTTATAATACATAGTTATAATAATTTATGTGCCGAATATAATAAAAATCGGTCCAATAATTCGCGACTCGTAAGATAGCGCGTTCAAACAAACTCTTTAGCTTTATTTAATACATGTATAAAAGATCATATATAAATATTAAATAACATAAAAAATAGAGTGGTTTCGATAGGAATGCTAGAATACTTACACATTTCAATGTAAGATTCGCGTCAGCCAAGTTACTATGCATTTCTAAAGACGATGTATCACAGGTACAAATTGTTAAACTAATAATATGTATTCTGTGCTACAAGTTACATTTCAACTCAACGTCATTTTCTGGTACGTATTTGGCACAGCTAAAGGCTAAAGTCAATATAATTTTCTGGTATTTGGCAACCCTAGCTTGCGAACCTTTTCTGCATTCGAATCACTTTTGATCCTACCACCGACACAATATAATTATATTTTGCGCTGCTCATGCGGAATTCTACATATTGCAACACCGACCTCATACTAATGTGTTTTATTTAACACAATGCTCCACCTAGCGTTATCTGTATAAAACTCTTTCTCTCTCTCTCTCTCAGATCACAAGCAAGCTATAACCATAATAATAATCGGCTAAGTGCGAGTCGGACTCGCGCACAAAGGCTTCCGTACCGGTATAGAGTGAAAGTATACAAAAAATTGTGTTCCTTGTAAGGTAGCAACCCTTTAAATATTTATTTTATTTTAATTTTATTATCAAATAAGAAAGAACAAAATATTATAGTTAAGGATTTTGTGAAAATTTCAAGTGCCTAGTTTTTTGTATGGGAGCCCGCCTTAAATATTAACTTTATTTTATTTTTAGTATTTGTTGTTATAGCGGCAATAGACATACACAATCTGTGAAAATTTCAGAAGTCTAGCTATAGCTGTTCTTGAGATACAGCCTGGAGAGTGGAGACATAAAGACAGACGGACAGAGTTCGAAGTCTTAGTAATAGCACAGGTAATAGGGTCCCGTTTTTACCCTTTGGGTACGGAACCATAAAAATACGATACCACTTACCAGAGCCTCTAGCCACTTGACGTCGTCTTGTCTAAAGGGCCTTTATTTTTTTAGCGTTTTTTCTTCTTGTGTATTGTATTTGAGTAAGTGGCGTTAACTAATCTACCAAAAACATTTTCATTAAAATTTAAAGGTTTGTAGTTTCAAGTACCAAGTGGGTGCAACTTGTAGACGGTTAATTTTCACGCCAGTTTTCTGCAAAACCGTATTATCCAGTCTTAGTTGAAGCTCTTTGATTTCTTTAAAATTTACTGTACAGTTTAGATGTTGAATTTGCTTTAAACTCTTTTGGCGAACGTTCAAAACATCGTCATTATATTATATTATATTGTATTAAAGATTTATGGCAATTTCAGATTTGCCAATATTGTAAACTCATAGCATACGCCCACTGATCTCTATTATACAAGTACGCTGGATCGCTGATACCCTTTGAAATGACAGCTTTTTCTTGTGCCTATTTTAAGCGGAATCAGCGCCCCCCTTATGATGGCTGAGAACTAAATCTGACGTAAAAATGACGTTTGAAAGCCGCCATATTGGCGCTGATAGCAGTAGTGAGAGTATGTACTTGGAACTAATACTAGTGATGACAACTGTTGTTATTGGTTGTGGTTACGTCAAATTTAGTTCTCTACCCCAATAATGGGGCGCTAATTCCGCTTCAAATAGGCACAAAAAGCAGGTGTGTATAGTTCGACAAGGCTCTACATGAACGTGGCGAAAAAAGGAACTAAACGCTTCTTTCTATCATACAAAAACGTCATTTTTGACATGTGTTTGACAGTTCGCCTTTACCAGCAGCGCCTTTTGACATCATAGACACAGTCATATATGTATAAAGCCTTGTCGGACTATATCATCGATCCAGTGTACTTGTATAATAGAGATCAGTGCATACGCCATCCGAGTACAATTATTATATGTAGTTAAAGCAAGAGTATACAGTATGATGGCGGACGATTTCCAATCGTGGCCTGCAGTGGGCCATCGTGGTCCGTGGACTATTGTGTACAACGAATACTATACTCACAAGGAGAATTGTGTAGTGGTTACTTTAGAGTGAGTTGTAACTTAATCCAGTTGTTTTATCTTAATTAACTTTTAAAGAATTAAAAAAATCATTGTGATTGTCATCGTTATAGTTACTCCTAAAATTAACCTTAACTGTAGCTATTTAACTGCGCCCATAGTGTAACTCACTTTTATAGTGCCAATAATTGAGTGATTTAACTAATTTGAAATATGCTATAAATTTCGTATTTCATTACTTACAGATAATTAACATAATCCCAACATAATATGCTAATGTATAGAATTAATTTGTCTAATGTATTCAATGTGATTTATTATCTAGATTTTACAATGGTTGTGTACGATGTTGACATTTTATTTATGACTTTAGATGTTACTGATTACAAGGCCCGAGATGGCCCCGGGCCCGAGGGCCGAGGCGAATAGTAAGTAAACTTTCAAAAGATGACCTAATGAAATTTTATAATATGTAGAAACTAGAAAATTTGAACTCATGATGGCATATATTAGTGACAAATTGGCTTTCAAATTATTTTTTTTCTCAAACTTTTGAAAAAAAAAATTTTTCTGGCTTCATACTAATCTGACCACCTCATCATAAGAAAATCGTTATAACTTCTAAACTATCTGACTTAGAGCATTAAAGTAAAAGAATTTTAGAAGATGAAAACCTCCTCTAACTTTTTGAAATAAAAAAGAACCAGTTTCATGTGCTACATTTTTCACAAAAAGACATTAATAAAAAATACACAAAATTTTTTTCCTAAACTTGGGATTTTCTATGTTTAATTCCACAAAATTTATAACATATTGCCTATGTAAGTGTAGTCCACAAATTCAGCTATCAAACAAGACCTTTTTTATCTTCATAAGATATTTACATGAGAAGTACTGGTCAGATTAGTGTTAAAGCCCGAGAAAAACTAAAATGGCTGCCATTTTACAACCGTGAAAGAGAAAAAAATTTTTAGAGCCAATAGGCATGATGACAGTAAGTAAATTTCATTGAAATAATTTGTGTGTCTAAAGTATCTAAATGCTTGATTATAAAACACTGGTTCTTTTTTTATTTTACATCAAGATTAATATTTTATTGATAAAATAAAATCACTAAATAAGACAATCCGCCATGAAATGTTGAACGCCAATCAGAGCGCGTGACGTCACGTTAGAGCACTTTTGACATTGACGTTTGAGTTATTTCTCTTTTACCACAGACATTTTTTTTAAATCGCCCCGGTCGGGACAGGCAAAGGGATTACCACAGACAATTATTACTGTCGAATGATTCCTATACAGCTGTCACTTGTCAGCTGTACTCTAGAGTGACGTCACAAGTGACGCCATGACACCTTGAAGTGTTTTGGTGCAAATTTTAAATTTATGATTTAAAAACTAATTTTTGTATACTAAACCATAATTTTTAGCCGAAATATTATGTTTGTTGTAATCAATATATATTTCCGAGTATTATAGAACAGTTTCTCAAAATTTGTCATCATGCCTATTTGTCGATAAAATATGCCATAGATCATGACAATAAAGGATCGGACACCGGTGTCGGGACACATTGTATAATATAATGACGATGTTTTGAACGTTCGCCAAAACTGACTGGCCTGCATGGACTATTGTGAAGAGGCACCTTAAGAGTCCATGCTACAGAAAGTCTTTTTATTGGCATTCATGGCAGTTTTGAAACATGAATCTAAGGAGTAAAGCCAATAATAGGCAGAGCTTCCAATAACGGCGTAGTTCCCCTAATCGGGGTACGTTTCATTCGGTAATGTAATAACGTTAAAATCCTTAGTAAATTGACAGTTATGCTTTGTGATAAAGATTGATTGTGTAAATGTGTATCATGTAATCGTTTGAAGATCGTTCGATAAGCCGACCCACGCGTTGTTCCAAACCAGTTGACCTCTTGCCACTTATGGAGCCTTGGTATTTTAAGACATTTTTTTTTTCTTTAAATTAAAAAAAAAAAACAAAACTGATGTTTTTATGACTAAGGTAGGGCATGAAATTGCTTATATTATGGTTTTAAAATACGAGTTTTGTACGCTATTAAACATGGGCGTAGCCAGGATTCCATATAAGGGGGGGGGTAAAAATTAAAAACAAAATATGAGCCTCCCCTCTCACCCCGCAACTCTCACCGCTCCACGTTTAGGTATGAAACTCGTGAGCATTAGGGTTAATTTCGAATAGAGCAGTCGAAGCGCAGAGAAGCGAATTCCCAAAAACTGAACACAGAAAATTCAACCTTAACTCCAGAACGTAACGCACACATTACTTCTGCGAGACCAATTCAGCGTTGGTCGGGACTCGGGGGTATGCGCGCAAATACGCGCGGATGCGGCAGACGCGCGCGCGCCTTTTAAATTCTCAGATGTAATGTGTGCGTTAACGCTTTTTATAGTTTTTTGATCGTCGTTATTTTATACATCAATTCAATCGAGTCAAATGAAGAATCCGCCCTAGATATATTCTTTGTCTTTAATTCAGTACAAAAATTATCTGAAAATTCCAAATAATTTGGGTATAGTACGGCAATTTCGTTTAAAGAAGAGGTAACTTTGGGATTTTTTTCTATCGAGTGAAGTTCATGATATTGTGTAATGGAATATGAATTCCAATGTGTTAGATCCTTAACTAAGACATATATTTTTTTCAGAATTTAAATTACTATATTTTTATGTCTCCTGTCCCGTTTAAATCTTGAAAATCATCCGTTTCTTGTACTACCTCCCCTTAATAATCATTGTATGTTTTTTCTTGTGTGCAATAAAGAGTTAAATAAAAATAAATAATTTTACGTTTAAGTTAAGTAGATGAACCGGTAAACTTAGTACTTCTAAATTCTAATATATAAAACCTTCCCTGGGCTTTGGCCTTTGACGAACATTTCATGATTAAAATTAGCCAAATCGGTTCAGCCGGCAGCCCTTAGCTCAAGTTTTAGGGAAATTAACATTTTTATTTATATCTTAGATCTAGATTATTATTACTATTCCAACTTGACTACAACAATACCCTATTTTCTCAACGCAAACTAAGTACAGATTTTCCATTGCGTGTTGTTTAGCCAACCTTCAGCGAACCACATTAAGTCATTACTCATTTGTCAACTCAATTGAAGTATTTGCTATTCGTAATGACTAATGATCGTTACTTGAATAATAAAGAACAAAACAATGCGATGGAAAAATAGCAGAAATTGCACCTTGCGAGTTCCAAATACTTACTGAACTATGCGGTTGAATATCATTCTTGAATGCATGCTACTTAAAGCAGTTAAATTGAAATTCACCCATACCCATACTTAATGCATGTATTATGTATTATAATTTGTGTCTGTCTGTCTGTTACCTTTTTACGTCGATAGTCTATGTGTGTAGACTCAAAAGTCAAGACTGTAGAAACATTCAGTACCTGGAAAGAACAAAGCATAGATTTTAATACAAAATTGAAAATTGGCTTTGGCCCACCACACATTCCCACCACTGTATCTCCTGTGTCGCCAGGATCGACAGCGGTATCCACTATCCAACCACGAAAACCCTTTGATATGATCTCATGCCCGAGGGACATGCTAAAGCTGTCTTTCACGCAAGCATGCAGCATTTCTCCGTTCAGACAACATGGAGAGTTTATTGTAATTTGTAACTGTATAAGCAAGGTAATTACTGTATTGTAGGTCCATCACACGCTGTGGATCAGAACACGTCCGTCGCGAACAAAAGCAATTTGTGTTCGCACGGAGCGTCGTTGTACGTGCGGAGCTTCGTAGGTGTTTATTAGTAAGTCTCGAGTAGGGTTACCAATAGAAACATCTGAGAATTATTAGGAAACATCAAAAGGTTATACACGTTATGCATAACAAATTTAAGATTGCTCGGAAAAAAGGAGAATGTACAAACTACAGTGCTTTTGTCTTTTGTCATTTTTTGTCTCTTTGGTGATGCGAGAAGCGGGGCGGGACACGCTTTTGGTAGATTTAATGTGATCAATGCGAAAGTGTGTCTGTCTGCCTTTTATCTCTTTACGCCCGAACCGCTGAACCGATTTTTTAAAATTTGGCATAGATAGTAGATATTATATTATACTTTTTATCTCTGAAATGTAATGTAATGTTCATTTAGTAATTTGATGAAAGTCCCCTTTGCCGTCCTATAGAATCATTAGACGAGGATGATGATTTACTTTGGCAAAATACCAGGATGCCAGAAGATATAGGAGGTAGCCCTAGCGAGGCCGCGCTGATGGTCACGAGTCTGAGGTCACGGCGATCTCGAATTCACAACATAGTGTGTCTTACGGGCCCGCGTTTAATTAATTACTTCTAGAGCGTCCAAACAGACACAATTATGTACAGTGGGAGAAATTAATAGATACCTTGTGCCTAGTGTTCGAATAAAAAAGTTTTCCTATTAAGAGCATATTATGCTAAAAATCTCCAGAATGTGCTGTAAGCTGTTAGTCATGTCGATGATGTTGACAGAAATAAAATGGTGCAATGCAGCTTCACAATCATGGTAGTAATCATGGGCCAACACCGAGTATTGACGACTGTGTATGAGAACTAAAATGAAGACCTTCATTTTAGATCACATAGATCTGTCTTCTGTGGGAATGGGAAAGAATTCAAGATATTGTACCATTGAAGAAATTGGTTCATAGACAGATAGCGGACTTACTTCATTTGTTCGGGGACTTCGGGCTATGTTAATTCAATGTTAGTAGCATAGACTAAGGACTGGTTAGTAGTGATCTGTTAGCTGGGTTTGACATAAGGTGACAAAATTACTTGAGTTCACCATCTACGTAATATTATGAATCAACTTCTCTGATAGTACATTAGTGGTATTTCTTTGATGGCTTCATACAAATCGTACAGAAGTAATTGAATGTTAATTTGCAAGAGGTAATTTGTTTATATCGCATACCGAGCGCTCAACATTGGCGCGCATCCAAAACGGTTCAGTCACAGTCACGATTCACGGATTAATCGTTAACCATCCTAAAATATAATCTAATGACGTAAATTAAACATTGTCGTAGTCGTAGTGTATATTATATTATTCTTTGACCTTGTCGAGATTGATGTGATGAATCGATTAAATTACAAGTAAAAATAATCAGGGCGAGCGAAGCGATATATCTCACACCCTGAACATTTTGTAGTACACTTTACGGAAAAACTATCACGCCTATTGATTTGTGCTTAGTAGTAATTTTTATTTATAATCATCAGTCAGTCAAGGTGTGACGCTGACGACGAGACGCGACGCGAGTCCTCGCAAAGCTCGGCTTTTAGGCTTTAGCTTCGAACACTGGATGACCCGGTGAACTACGTCATCCCTTTCCTCCAATTTAAAACCTTCTCTGGACTTCCTCTAATATTTTAAGACTAAAATTAGTCAAAACGGTTCAGCTGTTCAAGAATTTCAAGAATTATAGTGAGACTAACAAAATTTTTAATTATCTAAGATCTAGACTGGATTGAATGTGTGTTAATAAATTTAATATTGAATAAAAATAGGATCCTTGTCTACTAAATAATTATTTATTAACGTTAAGTTTTGTATAACTGTGTCTATATTTATTTGTTCGTTAAATCAGTTGTTTCCTTTTACTTTCGAGATAGTTTCCTTCGCTTCAAGTATTTCTCCGTTTTCGCTTTGCTGACTCAGCTAATTGGCTTCTTTGATGTTTTATTACAAAACGTGAAAGAATGAACAGTTATTTTAGAATCTTTGTCAAACTTAACAAGAAATAGCAAGTTGTAGCAATATTTTCTATGATCATAGAGTTACTTATCTACCATAGCATAGTAAATATAATCATACCACCATAATATTATAGTTTCGACTAACTACATACTTATTATTATATTATACAGTGTCAGACGTTGCCGATAATTGTAATCAAATAACAATCACAGCTATCAAGTATCAATGAAGACATGAGTGGAATGTGGATGCACCGGGTAACTAGCATGTTACAACATAAGAGTTTAACAATTTTTTTTCCTATACTTAATTTTATAAAACTTTGTAAATTACCTACTTCATAATCTGGCTAATGTACCTAGCTAATAGCTATACTTACATAGAATACACTTTTTTATTTAAAATCATTTTTCCGGTCCTAAAGCCTCAATTAATGCAAAAAACGACAGTTTTCAAATCGTTACTTCACTGCTTCATCAGCTCATTTCTTCAATTTATATTATTTCTTTTTTTTTGAAATTATGCCTATAATGCATTATAATATCGATAATACAATAGAACATACGTTCCAATAATTTCAACATGTGAACATTACGATTTACGAGCGCATCAAATCGAAAACTAACTGTGCCAACATCAAGGACAATTGAACCACTTTTGAACCGTATTACGATATTTATAAGGTTGAAATGTAGGTACTGTATGTCGACTGTACCAATAAAATCGATTAGGGTGAAATCGAGGGCCATAACGAGAGAATATCGTGCATTTGTCTCCCACAGTGTTGAAAGTATATTGTATATTATATCAGGGTTTATAACACACTAGACAGACCAAAATTCGTTTAAGGTGACGCCATGTTAAGGTAAAAAACCGTGTTGAATGTGTTTTAGATTGCTTGTTTTCTATGCGAGGCTGGCCCGGCCTCTCATAGAAAACAAGCAATGGAACAGCAAAAAATGGAAAGGGCGTAGCGACAAAAAGGTTTTTGTCGCGTAATTTAAAAACCATAAATACATTTCATATAAGCTATTGACAAATTAAAGTGTAATACTAGAACCAATTTATGTACAAATTTTGGAAGCTTATATCACTCTCCTCTGTTGGCAAAATAGGAATCCCTTTTTTACAGAGGTCTTTTTGAATGATTATTCTGTGTTACAAAAGTAGACCAATCGTGTTATGCTATGGGTAATTCACAGACAAAGACATGATGAATACTGACAGTGAACTTTAATTTCTTAGCTTAAAGTCAGTGCTGAGCAAAATGGACATCGCTACAGCCAAATTATCAAGGCGTCACCTTAACGCTTGGGAACTGAAGACGTTAGTAGAAGCAGGTATTAGTAAAAGTAATTAAAAAATTGCCGTGTTTTTTGCATAAATGTAGCCGAAAAATAATGAAATATTAAATTGGCACGGCAGCTCACAGATAATTTCAGTTCGTCTAATGAGCAAAATATTTAAACAGCTCAACTAAAGAATGTTATTGATGTCGAGATAATCTGGCACATGATGATTCCAACCATGTACACAGTTGTTTTACCCCTGACGGAACCTTAATGCCAACGACATAAGGATCAGTCTCATGCAAAATAAAAGACAAAATAAACTATAAAGAAGTGCATGTTGATAAGGCATTCTTGAACCGGCGCCAGCCGTGATAATTTATTTTTAATGGACACTAGAGCTTTTCAAAGCGATTTGGAAATGGCCTCTGTATGTAGGGTTGCCAACTGTACTGTTTTAAACAGTATTATACTGTTTTTCACTGAATTATACTTTTTACTGTTGAACAAAAATAAAGTATACAAAATACTGTTTTCAGCATCAAAATGTGAACACTTTATTTAAAACTTAACGCTCAGACATTTTTTTTTAATTTTTAGTAAGTTTTGCGAGAAGCTCTAATAACGTATACAGTATTTAAAAGAATAAATAAATAAAATACTGTTCATTTTTCGAAAATACTGTTGAAAACATTTCAGAAATCCGAATATACTTTATTTCTTGTGAAAAAAGTTGGCAACCCTATCTGTATGTCTTTGTTTTTAAATTACTCACTAAAGTCACAACTCACAAATCATTCGTGTTTATTCCCATACTTCCATAATATCCATATTCCATACCACCTGCCTGTTTCACCACTTTCTGATAAAGTGCCGAATAGGCTATTTACAACTTTTTTGACAGATTCTCCATACTCGATCTGTCAAGTTAGTTGGTGGATAGCCTATTCGTCACTTATCAGGAAGTGGTGAAACAGGCCACTTTAAATGCGAAAGTCTATCTGTCTGTCTGTAATACCTCTTCACGCCCCAACCGCTGAACCAATTTTGCTGCAATTTGGTATGTATGACGCAGAGAAAAGATGATATCAGGGATTTCACGATATCCCTAGGGATATCACGAACTCCCGGTAGATGCCGAATATTCTTGTTTGTTACGTCTTCTTACTAAAAATATCTAGTGCTATGTCATTTCACTAAACTAAATCTAGTGAAATGTCAGAAAAGCGGATACCGCCGAATAAAAATCGAGCCACGCATTTCTCTCGCTCGCACTGTACACACGGGTACTTTGACAGGATCATCTAACATCTGAATCTGACAAGTAAGATGTTAGATGATCCATGCGTCGGATGGGCATGTAAAAAGTCGGTCCTGCGCCTGATCTCTCGCCGGTCGTGTCGGTCTTCCGTCCCACTGGGTTATGCGATTAAAGGAATAGAGAGATTGCTCTTGTGTACTGCGCACACACTTGGGCACTATAAAATTACTCCTTGCCTGGTTTCAATGAAACCGGCCACCGTCACCAAAACCAGAGTGGAGGTTATTATTAATATTATCACACGTGTTAAGCAACTATAGCATCTGAGGGGGCATCACCATATCTCTGAATCATACAGTTGAAACCAGCTCAGGGTTCTTCATCAGATACTTCAGACCTTTGATTTTTGACGTCAAATGAAGCGGCCCACCAAGTTGAAAATTTTTTGTAAAGGTTTATACTATGCTTGTGCAGGCACAGGTACTACAGGTACTTCGATTATCCTGGTTTTTACGGTTCCGCACCCAAAGGGTAAAACTGTCTCTCCGTTTGTCTGTCTGTCTTCAGGCTAGACGAGCTTATTAGGAACCGATTATTAGACACAAGTGCCTAGTTTTTATTTTAATAAATATGTTACATAATATTGTTATATATTATACTAGATGAGATGACCCGGTGAACTTCATATCACTTAACTAACATAACTTAAAATCCAGGGAAGGTTTATAATATATAATCTTCTAAACCTTCCCTGGATTTCCACGAATATTTCAAGACTAAAATTAGCTAAATCGATTCAGCCGTTCTCAAAATAGCGAGACTAACAAAATCCAAAATTCATTTTTATTTTTATTCATTGATATAGATTTTAAACTACACATAGTTAAGTACTTAAACCTAAAAGTATACCTAACCTACAGTATACAACCTTACCTAATGGTACGGAGTACTATTATATATTCTGTGCCTAATGGATAAGGAAATAAAATAAAAAAATCGGCCAAGTGCGAGTCGGACTCCCCCACGAAAGGTCCGTACCGTCACAGTATTACAATAATATTTACCCTCAGGGAATATTTAAATTGTAATACTGTGGTACCGTTATAGAGCGAAAGTAGGCTAAAAGTGTTTTTTGTATGGTATCCCCCCTTAAATATTTATTTTATTATTAATTATTATTAAAGTACAAATTAATAAGGATGTTGTGAAAATTTCAAGTGATTAGCTGTTGCCATTATGGATTACGAGCCAAAAAGGCAAAAAAATGACGTTTGTTGTATCATATGGGAGCCCGCCCCCCTAAAATAATGACTTTATTTTGTTTTTAGTACTAATATCTAGTTAGTTATAGCTGTTGTAACTTGTAACTTGTATAGCGGCAACACAAATACACAATCTGGACAGACAGACGGACAGACATCGAAGTCTCAGTAATAGACTGTGGTAATAGGGTCCCGTTTTTACCCTTTGGCTATGGGGAACCCTAAAAAGTAGGACCTATACCTAAAGGCTATCTGCAATAATTATTATAAAATTCAATATTTCTTGACCAAAAGCAACAAATTACAGAGCTATCAACAAACATTGCTTTTCTCGTCAAAAGTAACATTATTTGCCAGCTTTTAGCAAAATATATTCTTTGGATTTGGGAATCGAATGAATGGCGTTTGAAGTTTGAACAGCTGCTATGGGCTGGGGTGCAAATGCGGCCGTTTATTTATTACGTCGTGTAAACTGTACACTGTTTAATATAAATTATGTTTTTGTGTATTATGAATAATTATGATGCTTGTTTTTTTCAATAGAATGTAATAGTAGGTTATCCATATTCTATAGTAATATCTTATATCACATATCACGTAATATTATAAATGCGAAAGTGTGTCTGTCTGTTGTGGTCTGTTACCTCTTCACGCCCAAACCGCTGACCCGATTTTGCTGAAATTTTGCATGGATATACTTCAAGAGTCCCGGGAAAGGATTAAGATAAAATTATTAATACATAGGTACTATCATTAATTATAATATTACTATTTAATTTGGCCTCTATAAAAAAGTTACAGTTTATAATATTATTTCAACTTCCACGAGTGTACAATTATTTATGAGTTATGTGACTTATGACACATTAACTTCCCTTTAAAGCTCTGTATTGCTGAAAACTCCACTCAAGTTAGTTGAGTACCTAGTTTAAAAGATCTAAGCAGACCGCGAAACCGACCTCATTTTATACAATATAAGAAAGAATGTAGAGTGAAGGCCCAATATATATGTATAATATATACTGGCTTTAACCTAAAAACCTAAATATCTAAAAGTTCCTGGGGGGCTATTATGAGCTCTTATATCCAGCCAGTTTACAGGCCAGTTTACAGGCCGTTGCATAGACATGGCTTGTAAACTGGCTGGAAATTGGCTGGATATAAGAGGTCGTAATAGCCCCCCTGTACTTATCCCATAGAAACGCTGTATTTTTCGGGATAGAAGATAGCCACTATAAGTCTCTAGAGCCCAAACTAATTCATGACAAAGATCAAAATCCCTTGGTAGTTTTAGCGTCAAGAAATATATATTAAATAACAACTAACAACAATAATTAATTCAAGTAACAACCTCTTGCCTTACATCATAATAGGCAACTATTATAATAAAATAAAAAAAAGCGGCCAAGTGCGAGTTGGACTCGCCCATGAAGGGTTCCGCAGCAGCAATACTTGGTTTATTTTTATGAAAGTAAAAGGTTTTTGATTTATTTTTATATTTGAGTCGATTTAATAAAATTTAGATTAAGGTTTAAGTACCATTTATGAGGTATAAAAAAAACTACTGGCTAGATCTCGTTCAAACTAATTTTCGTTGGTAGTTTTTATAGTAATCTACATCATATTATATTATTTTGTTTAGAATTATCATGCCCCTACTTTAGAAATTAGAGGGGGGGGGACGGGACACACATTTTACCACTTTGGAAGAGTCTCTCTTTTTGAGAAACTTCAATATGATTTTTGGAGACTTATCCATAGATACCCCACACGCATAGGTTAGATGAAAAAAATTTTTTTTGTTTCCCCTGGGGACAACTAAAATTTTTAATAATTTTTCCATTTTTGCATCAAAATCTTAATGCGGTTCACAGACTACATCTACTTACCAAGTTTCAATAGTATAAATCTAATAGTTTCTGAGAAAAGTGGCTGTGACATACGGACGGACAGACAGACAGACAGACATGACGAATCTATAAGGGTTCCGTTTTTTGCCATTTTTGCTACGAAACCCTAAAAAATGTACCGTGAATGTACCCCACCAAAATAGTTGACGTGAGCCGGGCGGTTTTATCGGCTAGTGCCAAGATACATCCTTGGATACATCATACAACATAAAACACACAAAACTAGACAAAGAGTTATCCCGCTAAAGCGGTTTTACAGAAGAAATACCATCTTTATTTGCCGTCTCAATACTAGTCTATACTTTTAGCTATTTATTTTTCTTTCACAATACAACTTCAAATTAAAAACATTATTTTTCTTTAAGAGTCGAGTTACAGTTTTATGAAATACCAAAAATACCAACTATATTTTCAACGTTTATCGATCTCGATACTAGATACTAGATAGTAAATAAGATAGAGATTAAAAATAAATACATTTTATCTGTTAATCTGATAAGTGATAACAATAATCATTAAATAATATGATGATGAAATAAATAATTCTGAAGATATTTCTGCTAACTAATTAAGTAATACAATTTTCCTTCTATTCTAGAAGTAGGTGAGTAGAAAACTAATGGAAAGCTTTTTGTTTTTCCTAAACGAAAGAAAAATGATTCACTTAAAATCAATTGCAATATGAAAAATACTTAATTTGCAATTGCATATGAATCTAAACTAGATTTCCTGAATCACTTTGCAAATTGCAAGATAACTAATTATTTCATTAAAACCTGCTCATCAAAATAGCGGAAATGAACTCAACGATACTGCATGATAAAATTTATATTAATTACGCGTAGATAAAACTAAAGTGCTTTTATAATATAAACCGCAATAAAATTATAAATGAAGCGCGTACAGAGAACTCTATAATATTATAATCTATACATATAATAAAACTGTAGAAATGTGAATTCTGTACATTAAAGATATTCAAAAAATAATAAGCGGGGGGTGTCACTAGATCGCTATAGAAGCCAAAAATGTGGTTAGTTTTTTGTCTGTCTGTCTGTATGTTTGTTCCACTATCACACGAAAACTACTGATCCGATTTGAATGCGGTTTTCGCAGATATATTTGTCTTCTTCCAACTTAACATCTGGTGTATAAAAAAAATTCCTCCCACCCCTCCAAGGGGACCAAAGGGGGGTCAGATTTTGTATCAAACTTTTTTCTTTAACACGAAATCTACTGATCCGATTTGCATACGGTTTTCGCAGATATATTTGTCATCTTCCAACTCAATATCTGGTGTATAAACTTTTCCCCCCCACCCCTCTAAGGGGATCAAAAAGGGGGTCAGATTTTGTATCAATTTTTTTTCTTTAATGGACATTCATATTATTAACTGTATTTTCTAACTTAACATCAGGTGTACACAATTTGAGAGGGGTGGGGGGAACCCCACCCCTCTTAGAGGACAAATTTGGGTATTTTGTATCAACTGATGAAGTAGAAATACTTTAAATGGCAAAACAACGTTTGCCGGGTCAACTAGTAATATATAATATAGACTATATTATGTATATAGACAGCAATATGGACTCAAATCTCAATATGTACTCCATAAAGACACAAATATGAACTCTCTATAGAGGGGAATCTAGATCCGCGTGCATAAATCTTGGATGCAGCCGTAATTTTCAACTCGGAGCTCTTTGCTAAAATGTAGTTGAATATTAATGCAGAACTTGAAAGTCAACCGTGTACCGACTACCGACTTGAAGCTTGGAATTGTCTCTCTGAAGCGAGATGTTTTATTATTTTATGTTATTCATGTCTCTTTACTTTTATAGTTGATAAGTTTAAAGTTTGAGATAAGTATATTTATACGTATTCCGACATTTTATTCAGTTTCTTTAACTGTATAAGTATAACATGTTTATTAGAATTAATACGCAATAGAATAAAATATATTTTCTGACATAATATTATAATTCCAGTATTTGTATCTTGTAACTTGTAAACTTATCCCACGCGGTAAAAATATTTTTCGCGATACAAATCCGATGTACATTTTCCTCCTACGTGTCTAAATATTATATTATGTTTCCGTTTTATATTCACGAGGCTCGCAGGATTTCGAGGAGGTTGTTTTCAAATTCGTTCTCAATTTACGACGACGCGGTCCGGCGACGAGTCGCCATAAAGACCCTTTTACGCCGCAAAAAACTTCAGCTGCCCACGGAGCCACGACCTAATTGGTCGAGTGACCTTTTAAAATCATCAATCACCATTATCGAGCGCAATTCATCGGCCGATTGAAACATCGTGTAACTAATTTGCAAACAACCAATTACCCAGGGCTGCAGTCAAAAGCGGCAATAGAATTAAAATACTATTACGCCAATACAAAGTTGATTGAGTGCGGCGGTCGACTGTACCGGCAGCCGCCCCGCGCGCGTAATTTGATTTGGAGTAGCGCGGGAGGGGAGGGACGCGATCGATACTCGCGCGGGGGGAGGGGACGCGGCGGCGCGGGGCGCGGTTGTTATGGAAACCGAAGCTACCCTTGCCTCAGATTTTATCCCAGTAAATTAAACAAAGGATGTCGTTATCTGCGGTTAGTATTGCTAATTTGCTATCCGTGACGTCACTTTCGGTAGCAATATCGAATTCCTAGCCACAAAGGCGTTCTCGCCTGAATATGCAGTGCCTGCACACCTTTGACCGGGGTTTAATAATAAATGCTGACTGAGGTTACAATGTTCGCCGACTCGCTAGATTAGATTATTTGCTTTGGAAAAGTTTCCTAACAATGAGTGGATTAAAATGTTTGCGAACAAATTAATTTCTTGTTATCGCGTTTTATTACAATGATCATGTTTTTATAGTGCATAAACTCGGATATTTGACTTGCATGCAATTCTTGGGATATCTTTATAATCTTTATGTCTGCAGGCTGCACTTAAAGCGAGCAATAATTGCAAAAATATTATAACGTATATTTAGAGAATACAAATAAATATTAAATTACATTTTCATGCGAGTAACATTAATAATTAAGTACTTTCTAATTTATATCCTGGAATGTTATTATTTTGCGCTATTAACGTTACAGACGGTCGCGTCGATCTAGTAGTATTAATTATCTACAAAATGCGAACGACTAAACTTTGCGGTAGAGATAACGACGCGACTTACGATATTGCATTGGGTAGAGAGTAGAGACTATATAGAGAGTCCTAGAGAAAAAATTCTCAAACACTTTTTAAATTAAGAATTAAATGGCATGAGCTTATATGCTATCTTTGAACCAAAAACAGACAGTAAAAGAGGTAATTTAAAATTTTGCAAACGGAGTCCATTGATTTTAATATATTGTCTAAATACACTCGTTTACAAGAATCAAATAAACAGAAGTCAGAAAAAACCTAGCTTAGAAAATATTTTCAAACTATCTCCAAACATTAGGGAGAATGGGGAAAAATGATCCACCGAACGTTTGAAGTCATAAAATAAATTTCGATCATGTTGCCATTTCGCAAATCATGCACTAGGAGCTCATAGCGTGCAGGAGACAAGCGTTATCGTCTTGTTAAACGATAATATGTGAACGCTAGTCGCTGAAATCTCTGTCAATAATAGTCAATACAACATTTTCTGAGTTTTATTTTCTTTTAAACTGATATAATATCTCCCGATATTTCCAGTATTGGTCCCATTAAGCATACCGATATTTTTCACTGAAAAAGACAAAGCATTTAATTAAATTATTTGTAAAAGTAGCGAAATCAATGAATGTTAAAGTTTTTTATTTTTTTATTCGAATTCTGGAAATTAAACTAAAGGTAGTTTCTATTTTAAGTTCCACAAAATAAGTTTTATGTTATACGAATAAGATCCATTAATTAAGTTACAAATTACAATCAAAAAGTCAACCGCGTATAATATCAAAATTATGAAAGCCAGAGTTAAATTAATTTAAATTAAACCTGTTTCCACCCTTCTGTATAAACTCTGAACTCACAAACATGCTTCTAAACAGGAAATTGAAGTATTTTAGTAAAGGGCTTATTTAAGGAGCTTAAAGTTACTTATGACCCTCGAATATGAAAGAACGTAATAAGATACACATTTTGAATATAAATTTAGGGGCTCAATTGTATGAAGGGAACAGGGAATACAGGGATACAGGAGAGACCGCACTTCAAACAAATTTTACGCAGGGAAAAGTATTCATTGATTTTTAGGTGTACATGACTGTGGAAACTGTATGAAAACTGTTAGGGAGAGTAAGGGTTAGTTATTCAAATATTACTATGTAATTACTTTTCATGAGTTTAGTTTAAAAATTGCTACAAAAGATGGCACGGGTGTTGTGTTCTGTGAACATTAATAATTTATATCAGAAATTATTGTGGAAATATTCAGCAATAGGTTCTGTAAGCATTCTATCGAAAATTTAGCAAATAAAAGACTATCATCAAGCATAATATTATTATAATCCTTTCATGAAAATTACACGGTCTTTTTTTAGGGTTCCGTACCCAAAGGGTAAAATCGGAACCCTATTACTAAGACTTCGTTGTCTGTCCGTCTGTCCGTCTGTCTGTCTGTCTGTCTCCAGGCTGTAACTCAAGAACGGTAATAGCTAGAGATTTGATATTTTCACAGATTATTCATTATGTATATCTGTTGCCGCTATAACAACAAATACTAAAAATAAAATAAAATGAATATTTAAGGGGGGCTCCCATACAGCAAACGTGATTTTTTCGGCCTTTTTTGCTCGATATCAATAATGGCAACAGGTAGGCACTTGAAATTTTTACAAAAGCCTTAAATATATGTGTACTTTAATATTTATTAATAATATTAAAATAAAATGAAACATTAAGGGGGCTCCCATACAAAAAACACAATTTTTGGCCTAATTTTACTCTATAATGGTACGGAACCCTTCGTGCACGAGTCCGACTCGCACTTGGCCGATTTATTAATTGCGATTTGACAGTCGTGTGAAGAAAACAATAAAAATTTATTAGTTGGGGAGAATAGGGGATTTGAAACGGACCGGTTTTCACCCTCGTGTCAACACAGCGGTTTGACAGATTACTGTCAAAATATGCTACTGTGAAGTTGTGAACGGTGAACTTAATCATTTTGAATATTTTCATGGAGCATGGTCCATGGCAATTTGTACTTGGTAGTTGGTACTTCTTGAATTCTATAATATAGAAGCTGCGTAACATCGTCGTTATTCGCCATGATGGTAGCTGGAAAAATCATCGAAGCAAATCGTAATTTTTTTTGATATAAAACATTAAAACCATCACGGTCATCCTTGAGCCATGGCGCAGTGTAGAAACATTTTATTACATCTCTTTACTTTATAATTATGTCTTTAGCATTGAAAATAATTTTATACCGGGTAGAATATATTTACATTTTTTTATATTTATCCATAAGTAAGTACTTATTATTAATAATACGAAAATGTGTCTGTCTGTCTGTTACTTCTTCACGCTCAAACCGCTGAACTAATTTTGCTGAAATTGAACATGAGTGACATGAGGATACTTTGACTTTTGAGTCCAGGGAAAGGCTATATGTCCCGGAAAAATGTACGGTTCCAGTGCAGCGCGATAATCGAATTTTGGCGCAACGTTGCGAGCGTCATCTAGGGTGATAAATAATAAATGAATGGTAAGTTTTTCATGCTATTAAAAACAAATATTCTTAGCAGCAATTACCATATCAAATTGTCAGAACAAACCGAGACTGTAATCCCGCAGTGGTATTACGTATCTTGCGAGAGCAATGCGATAGCAATTATTGCGCGATAATTGCTGCAAAATCGCAATTTCGTACCACGTGATCACCCAAAACAATACGATTGCAATCGAGCGACAGTACTCCCTCTGCCGAACAATCAAGGAACTATAATAGCATTATAAATCGCTAAATCTCCATACTGTTGCATTTATTTCGTATCACGTAAGGCTTTTTACAGCAATGCGATGGCAATCGGCGAGCAATTTGAACTGTCAAATAGCGATCACAACAAAAGTGATTTTTTCCGATTGCTTGTTTATCGCTGAGTGATTAGTGGTGTTTTACGTAAAATGTTAAACTGCAAAACGATTTTTATAACATTGGCGCATACAGTGCTGGTATTAGAAGCCATTCCTGAAGAAGACGCAAGAGATGCAGCCAGAAATACAGCTAAATAAGACCTCGCAATCGCGACCGAGCCCAGGCACTGGAACTGTCTGACTCTGAGTTTAAAACCCATTACAAGGGTAAAGGGTTGAAAGAAGCTGTTTGTAGATATCTGTGACAAGTGAGATTGACAAGAAAAACAACAATTAACACCTGTGCAGCTGTGTTGCGAAACATCTGTAACAACCATCGCGTCGCCTGCCAGTACGACGATTTCCAAGTGCTTCAACAAGTTTAGGACCACACTTTAGCCATTGCAGGATGTTAGTTTCTTTGAAAAAGTGAGAACCAGCTTTTAGTGAGTGGCAGACCGCAAAGAACTTGCAGAGTTGTGATCTTTGTAAAGGAAAAAATAAAGCAGTAAAACAGTGTTATTTCTTTCATTTGCATGTAGATTACTATTAAGTTATTGTTATTTGTCTTCATGTAAGTAGAATTAAATGGAATACTTTTAAACATACCTACACCAGAAACAAGGTTTATTTTTAAGTAGTAAAACATTTTCTAATGACTAATGATTTTATGCATAACCTCCAATATGCAACTCCAACTGTGCAACAATAAATAAAAGATTTAGTCATGTATTATTTAATAATAACAGAAATATATTAAAATCAATGTTAAAAAGGTTTATTAAAATCAGAATACTGCTTAAAACCCATCAATCCCCAAGCGCCAGCCAGCTGCCACATAACAATTGAAAATCTATTATGTCTGGCATCTGCGGACTGCGATACCCACAATGGAGGTGCTACAAGCTCTTATGCATAATATTAATTTCTTTATTAGTTTTTCATCGTGATGTTTTAAATATCAATATTGTAAATATTAAAATGTATATTCATCAATATTATTGGACCTTAATTTAGCTGCCTAGTGGCTAATGTTGTGTTACATGATACTAAAGAATACAGATAAAAGTATTATGCTAAGGAATGTTAGTTAATTATTGTTCTATTATTAGCTGTATTCTTGTTTTGTATTTTAAATAAAATAAATGTCTGAATGTTTGATAACAAAAACAAAATTTCATTTAAAAGCATACTTACTTACTGTTGTCTGTTTTTACTGTATTCTAAAATATTATGTAAAGTCTATTTGTTGTTTATATTATACTATTCGTTAATACTTTTATTTTTGTCAGACTTTGTTTTCCCTAAATACTTAATGTAAAAAGTCAATTTACAAAATAAAGAAATATTGTGTTAAGTGAGATTTTCATTTATTTAAAGCCGAACTATAAATAAAAATGCAACAACTATTACTTATATTACAAATTTATTTAATAATATTTACAAAGTAAAGTTTTTTATCAATTATAAATATAAATTTATCAATATCACTAATTCAACTCCTTCAGTATAGTCTATAATATACTAAACTTTATAGAATACTATAAAGTTGTTACATTATTAATATTTACAATATTATACTTAGTTCTATTAATAGCTGTTTAGTATTCCTAATAAATTACTGGCCTTCAGAACCAAGAACAAAATGACTTTCAGATTATTAAAGGGTTTTTATTGTATTCTCACTAAAATATTATGTTATGTTAGTAGTTAATATCACTTATCAGTATAATATATCAGTTATATAATATTATAAAATGTCAATTTAAAAAATAAAGAAATGAAGTGCAAAGTGAGTTTTTTATTTATTTAAACCCCCAACCATAGGTAATACCTAATATATAAGTAATTAATAATTATATTATATAAATGACAACTTTTATTATAATTTTAATATGGCAAAGTATATGTAGTTTCACACATCTATTTTAACACAAAGTTATTAATTATAAAATGATTTTAACACTAGTAAATATTTGTAATAACTAATAAGTAAGACAAATAATCAAATATTGTTGATTCAGCAGCACTCCGTAGTTTGTCATCTGTATATTGTTTAGGATCAAAATCACTATCACGAGTTGAAGCAGACGGCCCAGCTTCCATGAAATCCATATCTGCAAAATAAAGTTATTTTAAGAAAAAAAATTACTTCTTCGTATAGTTTAAACTAATTTAAAATTTACTGTAAGGAACAACTACTTCCACAGAAATCATCCAATAATATTGTATTGGATGGTTTGGCATTTCAGCCTCACTGTATAAACTCACTTATCTAATAAAAATATAGATATTAAGTTTATGTTTTTAATGAGTTAGATAGAAATTGTAGAACTTACAAAGTATAATAAAAGCAATATCCAAATGAGTTGAAGCAGACGGCCTAGTTTCAATGAAATCCATAATACCTGCAAAATAAAGTTATTTTAACAAAAATATTTACTTCTTCCTATAATTCAAAACTAATCTAAAATTTACTGTAAGGAACAACTACTTTCACAGAAATCAGCCTCACTGTATAAACTCACTTATCTAATAAAAATATAGGTAACTATTAAGATTATGTTTTAATAGGTTAGTTAGAAATTCTAGAACTTACAGAATATAATAAAATTCTATGTTCACCATCACCAAATACAGTGCTCTGCGATGAAAACCAAGACTTCATTGTAGACTTTGTTCATTGGTAAGCCATATATCACCATCTTTGATTACCAGCAGCATCAGCAGGCCCCAAAGTACCACCACTGTTAGCCATCTTCATCTTGCTGTTGTTTTTAACTTTTAAGGTCAGCCCAGTACTACAAAAATCGAAAAGTGTTATGAAAAATCAAGAAAGGGAGAAGTAACATTAAGAAAGTACTTACAGGCTACAAATTAAGGATGCTTACCTTTTTCTATTGTTCTCAAGATTTTGTTGATCTAGAATCTAGATTCTAGAGCGGCATATGGGCAAGATTATTCTACGGTTTTCAACAGCTTCTTTTCACATTGACCCAAGATCCACTCCTTTGGCTATTTCACAAGGGAATCCAGCTGATACATTGGTGATTTATACCAAATAATTTATACAGTATTGTGATTATATAATCTCGCTCACTTGTTATTTTGTTCACGAAACAATCACAACTAAAGCGAACGCAGGTCGCAGAGTACTTTTGACTTTTGTATACATTAGGAACGTGATATTAAACACTTGTAATGTAAACATGGTCGAAGTTTGTTTGATTTGACATTCCAATAATAGTTCCTTTGATTGCTACTAAATTGTTTTTGGCGCTAGTGTACTCGCAAAAGTGCACTGAAACGATTTGCGAGCGATCCGCGAGCCATCGCTTACATGATACCACCCCAGCAATCGATCGCGCGATTATCGGGCAATTATTGCTGATGGATTGTTGATCGCTATTTTTACGTAATAACCCTACGGCATTGCTGATTCGTATCACTTGAGAAAAAATCTCATGTTTTTGTACTTGTAATCATTATACCGAGGTTAGATGTAACCATGTGAGAAGTTGAGAACTAACAACAATATCATATTATAACGGTGAGGAATTAAAACTACATAATATCTCATTACTTTTTTAACTGGCATCATCCGTCGATAATTATTATTATTCGCCTCAAAACTGAATACACGTGGCCGAGTATGCTTGCTGAGTGTCCTGAGTCTATGAAGCCAATATTTTAATTTTTACATGAGCAATTGATGAGTTTTAAAAGAATGTTGATGGACGTATTCGGGGGATTTTTTGAGGATTATGAGGATTTAAGATTATAAAGTATTTTGAATCCCTGGTGGGTATTTTGGTCACCTACGACGTAAGTGTAATTATTTAGTAGGTAATTTTGTTTTTTAGAAATTTTCTTAAGAAATAAGAATCCAACGATGAAAGAAATGAAAACTTGCTGACGGACACACGCACTCCTGTAAACTTGTATGAAGTTTTGTCATTTGATTTCTATTTCATATCTAATAATTACATTTAATTATCTTGGAAGGTACCTGAAAGTCACAGCTCATATTTACTTTTAAAACTTAATGATATAGAAACGCTAAGTTATATCATGTTAAATCGATCGTAAATAGCATAACGGTCGAGAGTCGAGACATAAAATGGCACTTGGAAAATATTCAATTATGAGTAAACACGTGCAAAGCCGTTATTCCACTGAATATGTATATGGTATGTAATACCGAGTACTTGTAATACAGACCTCGCTTTTGCTATTCGTAAAATTATTCATGCTTAATGAAACGCTCGTAAATGCTATAAAGATACGTTTTATTATGTGAATGACTTCCTTTTACGTGTAACGGTTGTTCGTCATTAAAATTTATATGGCAACTGGTAACATCGAAATTATTGTGAATTAGTGGCTGCCGGCCGCGGCCACGCATAATCGGTCATCGGTTGAACTTTCCAAAATTATTCGTGCTTTGCGGGAACAAAACTTGAAATCTTTTTGACATAATATGTACCATTTGGGCCCATGTCACTCAGAGAAATCGCCACAATTTTTTTATTTAGTTTTATTTGTAAGAAGACATATTATTAAACTTGAAATCTTTTTTCAACAATATGCATCATTTTGGCCCACATCCCCTGCAAAAATAAGTTCAAAGTTTTTAGGGTTCCGTACCCAAAGGGTAAAAACGGGACCCTATTACTAAGACTTCGTTGTCTGTCTGTCGCCAGGCTGTATCTCAAGAACCGCTATAGCTAGACTTCTGAAATTTTCACAGATTGTGTATATCTGTTGCCGCTATAACAACAAATACTAAAAACAAAATAAAATTAATATTTAAGGGGGCTGCCATACAACAAACGTGATTTTTTCGGCCTTTTTTGCTCGATATCAATAATGGCAATAAATAGGTAGGCACTTGAGATTATTTTCACAAAGGCCTTAAATATATAATATAATTATGTGTAATTTAATAATTAATAATAATATTTAAATAAAATAAAAATTTAATGGGGGCTCCTATACAAAAAAACCCAATTTTTGGCCTATTTTTGCTCTATAACGGTACGGACTCTTCGTGCGCGAGTCCGACCCGCACTTGGCCGATTATTTTTATTCTTTTATCTCATCAATAACTTTGATTTCCAATATTTTTAAACGAAAACCAAATTTTAACAAAAAAATTCAATACATGAAGTTGAACATCGACAGAATCGCCTTATTTTTTGGCTTTTGCCTGGGTGTTTGTCTAATAAAGGCTCTTGTCGGTAATAAAGACAATCGTCCACCATGAATGACGGGTAAGTAACTATGATTGCCAATATGATTGTAAAACAGTCTATAGCATGCACAATCGACGTCAATCATCGTCAATCTCAGACCAACTACATGTTCGTAAAAGTCAGATGGTCGGTGGTCCATCATAGGCCAACGTGAACCACATACTCTCGGCCTATACATTAGATCTCAGCCTATAATACTAGAATCTAGAGCCCGTATAAATAGTCAGTACCTAAGATGCGACCCGGTCTCAAGACACGGTTCGGGCTCGGCCCTGTGATTGGGCCAAATTTTGACAGCCAACCAATCACAGAGCCTAAACCGTGTCTTGAGATCGAGATGCATCTTCGAGTACTGACTATTTATACCGGCCTAGATAACACGAAAGGGCGGTGAATCTGAACTTAACCCGCACCTTGTCCCGCCAAACTGGTTCCGCCGACCTTCGCGCCACCTCCTTACAACTCATGTTGCCCTAGTCGTTACGATCGTAAAGATCGATTGATTTCCATTCGATTTACGATCACCAATTTTAATCGTATCAATAACGACTAGCGAGTAGCGAGTAGCGACGCCATTTTGAAGAGAACTTTGAGTCCAATGGCGCGTTGCTTGTTTAACTATTTACGCTAAGTATAACTAATATTATACGAAAAATTATTTATTCTAAATAATGAAATCTAGATCTTGGACAATGGACTAGTGGCCAGTTTCTGAGTCCTCCTTCGAGTCCTCAGAATTCGGGACGTTTGATTACTTTTTCTGCAATTTTTATTAAGTAATTTAAAGCTAAGTATAAAATCTAACTCGGACACGCTGCACGCATAAAATATAATGTAGATTGTAGACAAGGACGTTGAAATAATATTGTAGAATGATCTCAAAAAGTAATGTAGAATTAGTAATTTCATGTCAACCTTGGTTGTTGCCACCTGCTTAGGTTCGTGTTTGTAACGTAAACGTAATAATTTGCTAATTATTATAATATTTTAAATGTCAACGCGACAACGAATTTAACTTTGATGGCCATTCATAACATTATAATATTACGTAGTAGGTGAGCAAGATTTCTATTTTGAATTTTCAATTTTCATAACTAACCTCTAGGTAAATTATTATTCTGTCAAAGTCTAGTACTATCAGTCATCAGACCTAGTTACATGTAACGTGATTGATGTGTTGATTCGTGGTTATTAAATGAATTATCATGATCCATCTTTATTACTTCAATTATTTATGAAATATCTGATGAAATCCCAATTAAACGTATTGATATTGGCAAATGGCAATGTTAAAAGTCAACGAGATAATATAAATTGCAATAAAGATAAACATGAATTAAGTAGGTACCTACATTTTGTTTTTGTTACTTACTTTGTTTTGTTGACGTGCAAGATAAATTACTTTAAGTATGTTTTTTAATTACTTTTGTACTTAAGTACATAATTATATCACACTGCTTTTTACTAAAAGATTATTTTCCTGTTAGCCATGCTAACTCTAAGCGTACTAGTTGAAAAACATCGATGTGAAAAACCAAGTGAGAGGCTTATAGCAAGATGTTTTGGTGTATTAATTATTAATATTTATTAGATACTTGGTCAGAACTCAGACCACAAACTCTGATGATGGGTCAAACATAGGCCATCCGCCATAGCCTAATATAGTTTCGACAATTTCTGTATTACCTACGCCACAGAATAGTATATTAGTTTAACAACCTACGCTTCTAGCTTGATTTATGTAAAATTATGTAAGTATATTTGTACATAAAAAAAACTATTGTGACTTGTGAGTCAACTCGAGGAATACCTGTGTCAAGCTCAGGTAGAAACCTAATAAGTTTCCTTTGAGTCACGATTTCTACGAAGATTAGGGTCATTAGTTTGACGCGACCTCGCATAAAATAATAATGTAATTAGAGATCCTAGCCAAGACGTTTTCTTTATCGCTTATTTATAGAATCGCTGTTAAAATAAATTATAAAGTTCGATAAAACAAAGTCGATTATGTCAATTCCATACATTTTGATCGGCGATTCTATAAAGAAGCGATTAAAACGGCTCGGCTCGGGGCCCTGGGTATGTAGACAACTAGCAGTCGATAATATCGTCTGCGAAAATTAAATTAAAAAAAATGATTTGAAATAGAACATCGCAATTATGAAATAACGCGACGCGACGTGTTTAATATCAAACTCTATGTTTGATTTCTAATTTCGCCGTCGAAATTATCGAATGCAAGTTGTCTAAATATCCATATGTCTGTAATCTGTATTTAAGCTCAATACAAATATCAATTTGTATTATATTAATTGTCTTCAAACATCCATTTAACAAGATATATATTATACCTCATTGTAGAGATGCCCGTAGGCTGTGATTAAAGCGAGCTATTATATTAGCATAGCGTTTAGCTCACTCTTGCAAATTGCTTGTTAGGCGGATATCTTAAGACCCGTATCTTGAGATTTATCCATAAGTAATCAGATGGACTCTATTTAAATAGCGATTTTAGGACGTCCAAACTCCAAAGTGACGAGACTAACACATAATTTTGAGATTCCAAAAAATAATGACGATCAGGTTTAAAACGTACACTGCCAATCAAGATCAACAATGATCTTGGAAAGAGTTTGTGATTCATGTTACAATATTTTTTAACGAAATCTGACCACTTCGTTTTAAAAAAAATTCGGCCAAGTGCGAGTCGGACTCGCGCACGAAGGGTTCCGTACCGTTATAGAGCAAAAATAGCCCTTAATTTTTTATTTTATTTAAATATTATTATTAATTATTAAAGTACAATAATAATTATTATATTTAAGGCCTTCGTGAAAGTTTCAAGTGCTTACCTCTTATCAAATTATTGATTACGAGCAAAAAAAGCCAAAAAATCACGTTTGTTGTATGGGAGCCCACCTTAAATATTAATTTTATTTTTATTTTAGTATTTGTTGTTATACCGGCACCGGAAATACACAATCTGTGAAAATTTCAGAACTCCAGCTATAGCGGTTCTTGAGTTGAGTTACAGCCTCAACTCTCAAGACATACAGACAGACAGACAGACAGACAGACGGACAGACAACGAAGTCTTAGTAATAGGGTCCCGTTTTTACCCTTTGGGTAAGGAACCCTAAAAAGTCATGAGTGAGTTGTGAGTGAGACTAACTAGCTACCAAGTAGCAACTGTTTGGTGTTCTAACATGACTTACTTTTCAAAGGACCCGCACCCTAGTCACCCCTAGTCCACAAAGTCTATCACGATTCACGCTTGTCCCTCAGGCTTGTCCACACTCCACAGTTGCAGGTAAACTATTGAGCTCACTGGTTCACCCAGAATCCAGATAGACTTTCTAATGCGTTTTACGTTTAAATAGGTGTAATGTGAGTACAGTTTTGCTCTCGTCCACAACCGAGAACCAGGCGCACATACCGCGAGAGGAGTTCTATTAAAAGATCTAATCAAGCGTGATTTTAGATGAATAAGGTCTCTAGCCTCGCTGAGTACCTAGTCCTCTAGCATTTATTCGTAGCCTAGATAAAAAATATTGGCATGCTATCTTTTTGCACTACATCTATCAAGTGAATACAATCCTTACTTCCTAGTTCCTTATCCTTGTCCTCACTAATAAATTATAAATGCGAAAGTATGTCATCTTCGCGCTTTAACGGTTGAAACTTGAACCATACAATTAGATAAAATTTGGTATGGAGATATACTTTGAAAGACGGAAACGGCAGAGAATTGAGGCATGGAATTTACAAATGGGCTAAGTGCCAAAAAAAGCAAAATTTAAATTTTACCTTTCAAAGGATCTATGTTGTGCTGCCATTTCATGTCATAGGTGCAAAGTGCCTACAACATTTTATTCTAATTTTGGTAATTTTTCATAGATGGCGTTGGGTATAAGTGCCAAAGATTTTTTCTTTACAAATGGGTCGCGCGTGTATTTGATCGTAGTAAATGTCAAAGTCAAAATAATCGTTTGGTGGTGATTTGTCAATGAATAAAAGTTTCTTTATTCATTGTGATTTGTTTGTTTGTTAAAATTTATATAATAGAGACTAGAGAGTATTGTGAAAATGAGTGATTCTAGTAAAACTAAAAATAAAACATTAATAAGAAAATCTTTGAAAGAAAGAGGACTTTGGAATCATAGAAAAAAGAAAAAAGGTTATGAAAAGTTATGTACCTCAGGACCTAAAAAAAGTAATTTCTGGTGCAAAAAATACAGCAAAACCTTTCCAGGTGATTGATATGACAAGTGACTGTTTTTTTGACCTCCAAGCTGCTGCAGATGACATAATTGTGACTAAAAAACTGAATATCTCAACAGCATCTCGGTTGTTAGTAAGGGAAGATAAGCCAGGTGTAGTGCATGTAAAAGAAAATTTAGGAGACTTGGAACCATGGAAAGAAATAAATGTATTGAAAAGAGGGAAATCTATTTCAGACTTAAAAAATGTGGAGTTACGTCGACTTGTGGCTAAAAATACTATAAGCAGAGAAAAGAAGAAGGACTTAGAAAGTATGATTGAATACTTGCCAGAAAATTATCAAGAATTCTACAGGAATTTGTGTAATAACTAATTATTTCAGAATATTGGCACTTAGCCCCAACAATAATTAACATGGTAATTAGCCCATATGTAAAGCAAATATCTTGTCATTTGACCCATTTCTTTATTGATTAAAATAATATTGATTTGTTTTCAGAAATAACTTACTACTAATATTATTAAAATATGGTACATGTGTAAACAGTACCTATTTGATTTCTGTTTTCATATTATTAATCCAAATAAAACGTTGATTGAAAAGCTCATGCATTTTTATTCAATTTCTCAATAATTTTATTTTGGCACTTAGCTCATTTGTAAATTCCATGCCTCAATTGTTTTTGTTGCGGTGAAATGTACGATCACCGCGGGATAAACCAATTTGAAGCGTAACGAAATTACAGGCGTCATCAATCAAGCGTAGTGTAACAATAAACACATGACTCGTGTTATTTAAAATATTGCATTTGTCATGTTCAATTTGTACCAGTAGCTAGCAAATTATAAATTGTACGGAATGTATAGTCTAGTCCCGGGGGACTAACTAAAATTATCATTGCAAAATGCAAATGGCTGTCAGTAAGGACGACATAATATTATTATTGTATTTCAGTAAATTCCCAGCGCCATTAATTCAATAACGTCGAGCGACTCAACGCTTTTGTTGAAAATGGTAAAATAAATTCATTTACTTGATAACATTTTTATTTAATAAAGTTTTTATGTTTTTTTAAATATTATGTCTGAGCATATTGTCTCAATCCAACTACAACTTAATCTTTACCATAACAATGAGCGAAATAAAGCAACAATAATAATTCAACAGCAGCTTGATTATTCTCTATTTCTTATTTTTTAACCCCTTCCAAAAAGGAGGAGGTTTTTCTTTTATAAGTTCATTCCTGTAGGCTTCCCTACTTTACACGTTTTTATCGTCATCCAAATCCTTACCTAATTCAGGCTAGGGCTTCCCTGTGAAGAAACGGCCTATGCTACTGCAAGACAAGACGGGATTATGACGTCACAGTCTAGTCTACATACTGGGATACCTTTCAAGGCGCATGTTAAATGTGTACAACATAGTAAGAAGTATGACATAATATTATTAGAGATGCGCCGAATATTCGTTTCGTATTCGGTATTCGGCGTATTCGGCATGTTTTTCACTATTCGTATTCGGCCGAATTATTCGGCTCAGTTACCGAATATATTCGGTTTTATTTTTTTCAAAATATTAAAAACTAGACCCGCCCCGGCTTCGCTCGTGGGACATACATAGCCTATGTCACTCAGGGCTCAGCTCCTAAGTATCATGTAACACAACATTAGGCACTAGGCAGCAAAATTAAAGTCCAATAATATTGATGAATATTACACATTACATTTTAATATTTACAATATTGCTATTTAAGGCGGCTGAGAAGCCGCCCTGGTCTTCCGGTGTCTGTGGATGGTACGAGTGACCAGAAAGAGATAGCTGACAGGTAAACGTTAGGGCTTCTGATGTAGTGAGGGCAATCAAATCAATATCCAAGGGAAAATCCCCCGGACACGATGGATTAAGCATTGAACACCTACAATATGCTGGCCCTCATATATCGCGAGTTTTGGCCTTGCTGTATAATCTCTGTATATCGCATTCTTACTTGCCTCACGATATGATGAAAACTGTTGTGGTCCCAGTAACGAAAAATAAAACGAAAAGCCTATCAGATATTTCTAATTACAGGCCCATCTCGCTAGCAACTATCATTGCAAAAGTAAGTATTTGACAGCATTCTTAATACACATTTAAACAGATATATTAGATGTCATGATGCGCAGTTCGGCTTTCGTTCTGGCCTTCCCACCGAGTCCGCAATATTGTGTCTTAAGAGTGCTGTCAAGTATTATAATACAAGAAAAACGCCCGTCTACGCCTGCTTCCTCGACCTTTCGAAGGCTTTTGACCTCGTGTCATATGACATTCTTTGGAAGAAGATGAGGAAGTCGAATATACCTCATGAATTGGTTAATACTTTTAAATATTGGTATGATAATCAAATAAATATTGTTAGATGGGCTGGTGCGGTGTCAGATCCCTACAAGCTGGAATGTGGCATGAGACAGGGGGGGTTAAGCTCACCTGTCCTATTTAACCTTTATATAAATGGACTGATTGAGGAGCTCAGCATGAAGCATATATCGGTTGTTATATAGATGGAGTATGTTTCAATAACATAAACTATGCGATGCGGATGACATGGTCTTGCTGAGTGCCTCGGTCTGTGGTCTCAAAAAGCTACTTGACATTTGTGAGCGTTACGCAGCGGAGCATGGGCTGATATACAATAGTAAAAAGAGTCAGTACATGGTCTTTCACGGTGGTACCAGAAAGGTGGATACAGTGCCGACTCTTTTACTCAATGGTGTTCCTTTAGCTAGAGTCGAGGAGTTCAAATACCTAGGACACATTGTGACGTCCACTTTGAAAGACGATACTGATATCGAAAGGGAGCGAAGGGCACTGTCGGTTAGGGCGAATATGGTTGTTAGGAGGTTTGCGAGATGCTCGTTAGAGGTAAAAATGACGTTGTTTAGAGCTTTTTGTACATCCTTCTACACTTGCAGCCTCTGGGCAGCATATACGCAAAGGGCCTACAGTGCCCTTCGCGTCCAATATAATAACGCGTTCAGGATGCTGGTGGGGCTCCCCCGCTGGTGCAGCGCTTCGGCGATGTTCGCGTGCGCACGAGTGGACTGTTTCTTTGCCACAATGCGCAGGCGAACATCGTCGCTGGTGCAGCGCATGCGGGGGAGCTCCAACGGCATGCTGGCCGCGCTCTGTGAACGCCCTGATAACCTGTATATCAGTCACTGCTGTCATATGCATGCAGAATACAGGCTAAAATAATAACTGTTATACAGCATGACTGGTGAGACATGTTCAATATTCGAGGACGTGATATTTGGCTATTATATTAGTTGAAAAAAAATAATATAAAAAAATAATATCAATTGATCACTGAGTAAATGTAGCTTAAAGTTAAATAATTATTTACCCAACGCATGGACACCGCGCGCGGGAGTAGCGCGCGGCCGCATAGTAATTTACTAAGTGTCCATGATTCATTTATTTAAAGGTAAATTTGGTCAAAAATTAAGTACCTAATTTTATTACATAATTATAATGAGAATCGAGTACTGAACACTTTCCTTAATTATCGGTATTGACTCACCAGTCATGCTGTATTATGTAAGTAATGTGTGTTTTTCTTTAAACAACAAATTCATAAAACAAAATAAAAAACAGAAAAAAGACAATAATGTTTTAAATAAACAAAGCATTTAGAGATAAATTGGTAGGTAGTGCAATGCTCAAACCGTCGAAAAGGAATCCACTCAGACTTTTATTAATGTAATTTGATCTGTACCTATTTATATGAGTCTTGGATACTTGCAATAAATGATTATTATTATTATTATAAAACATCGCGATGAAAAACTAATAAAGAAATTAATATTATGCATAAGAGGTTTGAGCTCTCCATTGTGGGTGTCGCAAACGCCACACACAATAGATTTTCAATTGTTATGCGGCAGCCGCCTGCCGCTGGAGGATTGATGGGTTTTAAGCAGTATTCTGACTTTAATAAATCTTTTTAACATTGGTTTTAATATATTTCTGTTATTATTAAATAATACATGAAATCTTTTATTTATTGTTGCACAGTTCATTATATTGGAGATTATGCATAAAATCATTAGTCATTTAAAGAAAATGTTTTACTACTTAAAATAAACCTTGCTTCTTATGTATTTTAGTATTAAAGGTATGTATTCCATTTAATTCTACTTACATGAAGACAAATAACAATAACTTAATAGTTAATAGTAATCTACATGCAAATGAAACAAATAACACTGTTTTACTGCTTTATTTTTCACTTCATTAATGTTGTAATAGAAATTTGAACCTTAGCTTATTGCTTTTTCACATAAAAAAGAAACATTTTTAGTCTATGACCACAGACAAGTCAATTTCCATATCCGGACTCCATATTGTCTTGAGACTTCCATTTGTAAAAATCTCTCGAAATGAACTGCGCTCTGTTATATTTACAAAACTTAGTTTTATTTAAAACTACAATAAAGATCACAACCTCTGCAAGTTCTTTGCGGTCTGCCACTCACTAAAACCTGGTTCTCACTTTTTCTGAGATACACACACATCCTGAAATGGCTAAAGTGTGGTTCTAAACTTGTTGAAGCACTTGGAAATCGTCGTTACTGGCAGGCGATTGTTGTTGCAAATGTTTCGCAACACTGCACAGATGTTAATCATTGTTTTTCTTGTCAATGTGTTAAACTCCTCACAGACAGTCAGACAGTTCCAGTGCCTGGGCTCGGTTGCGATTGCGAGGTCTTATTTAACTGTATTTCTGGCTTTCTTCTTCAGGAATGGCTTCTAATACGAGCACTGTGTGCACCAATGTTATAAAAATACGTTTTATAGTTTAAAAATTTTACGTAAAACACCACTAACCACTCAGCGACAAACAAGCAATCGGAAAAAATCACTTTTGTTGTGATCACTGATCGCTATAATTTAACAGTTCAAATTGCTCGCCGATTGCCATCGCATTGCTGTCAAAAGCTTAGGTGATACGAAATAAATGCAACAGTATAGCAAATAGTGATAGCAAAAATATAAATTTCTTCAAAACCCGTGGATGAATATGACACAAAACTTTAACAGTAACAGACATCAATAAAATAAACCATATTACATTATTTACACCATTTTTACAAACTCTAATATTTTTTCGACGCAATTAGGCGACGTTTCTAATATTTGCTAAATTACTGGGAAACTCGTGGATGAATCTGACACAAAACGTGTCTGCATATATTTTGTTACTGCCCGAGAGTTTAAAATTTAGCTTTTGTGATATTGCTAATATCACAAAAGCTAAATTTTAAACTTTAATATTTTTTTCGGCCTATAGCGACCAAAAAGCAAAATACCTAAATATCTCTGGAAGCTGTCGACCAAAATGACACAAAATCATTTTTTAGGTTTACCTAGTGGTCCCAAACCTATACGCAAAAAATCAGAAACTTTAGAATTTTGAAACCAAAAAACCTAGAGCTATCGGTCTAAGTATGGAGATTTAGCGATTTAAATGTAATTATAGTTCCTTGATTATTCAGCAGAGGGAGTACTGTCGCTCGTTGCTATCGTATTTTTTTGGCTGGTATGTGATACGAAACTGCGATTTTGGAGCAATTATTGCGCAATAATTGCGATTGCATTGCGCTCGCGAGAGAAGGCTCGCTCCGAGCTAGCCAGCAGCGGCACGTAGAGTACACGATAGAACCTGTTTACGCGGCAAAATAAAATAATGGTAAACCGAATAATTCGGCCGAATATTCGGCTCGGTAAAGGCCGAATATTCGGTATTCGGTTATTCGGCCAAATCACTATTCGGCGCATCACTAAATATTATACAGTACGTATTATGTTGGATATAGCGCTTTCCAAGATAGAGCTAAAACTAAATTAAGGCCTCATTAGATTAGAATAGTTTTGTTACACCCTTGACCCTGTAATAATAATAATATCTAATAATAAATCGTTTCGTAAATTATATTATACTATTTAACTTTTGAAAATCCACTTAAAGTTTCTAGAGCACATTATTTTATTGCTTTGTTGGGAGTTTGTTGGTAATAAATTTTGTTTATGTTCTGACAGAAATAGTGCTAAACTGCAGTTAACTCGTTTTTGTCCATTTAGAAGTTTTTAAGTTAATAAAATATGTAACAACATTGTGTAAAATTATTGTAATACTAAATATGTACAATTACATAACAAGTTTAATTATTGTTAACCATTCCATAATTTTGCTCGACAGAATTATCCATTTATAACATAATAGATTAAATAGACAAATTATGAAATCAATTGGTTGTGGTTTCACGGGCCTATTATGTAATTTATCATTCAAAGCTTTGTACAGAATATTTTAACTTTTGATATGCTTAATCGATTTATTTCGCTTCGGGCGAATAGCGCCAATTAATTTCGAATATGAATCAACCAGAATTATTATTGCCACGAAAATCTTCCAATATACGGAGCTCTTTGCAACCTTTTTACTAACGTAAAAAAGCAACGTTGCCAGCCAGTAATATCAAACACGAAAAAGTTTTGTATCGCATTCGAAGTTCGAATGAATTTCAAAGTTGGAACAAATGATCGGTATTACATGGGTAGACGTATCATATTTATTAAATAGTTATGGAACCGGTCGGACCGCCTGTACCTCGGACTGAATTCGTTCTCGGTATAACTAATTTATCAAATTAACACGCTCCACACGTTTACTTTTTGGATATATCCTAAAATATATTTGCTGTCTACAACGTTTTTTGGCATAAAACACAACTTTTTCGTTTGGTATGGGCACAGTAAAATGATGTCTAAGAGAATACTGAATAACGAATATAAGTCCAACTCAAATGTGAGTTAAGAAGAAAAACAAAGGATGGATGAAGGACGAGGATATTGAAAAACTTCTTTATGACAACGGCAAATGAGATGACGAATCGCCTGATAGAAAACGTATCACGCGCTATAAGGCCTCAATTTTGTAAGAACTCATGAATATTGAAGGTTTTCCGCAATTTTAACCGATTCCGGTAATTTTGCCGAATTAAAAAATTACCATACCTAAGTGTCCTTTTCAGGATGCAAATTACCTATCTACTTAACTTTATAATATTATGTAGTAAGGAATATCGATATATTTTGAACCACACTTCAACTATGCACAAACCTTCCTATATTCACGAAAGCCAGTAATAAAATATTATATTCCTTTGTGCTCTGTTCTTTAAATATATTTTCATTGAATTCATGTGCCAGAAGCAATCATGAAATAAATTCTCCGCAAGAGATGAATATCGACGATTTGCATATAAGATACCAACACATTTTTTACGCCAAACCGCCATTTTGAATCAATTCCGTTTAAAAAACTAACAAAATGGAAGCTGCATATTATGTCTTTATTCAGTCATTCTTTGTCCTAGTTATTTTATGTCATAATTATTCAGGCTTAACTTAAGAGTACAATAGCTGTACATATTCTTTGGAAAATTTGTTCAGACGCTAAAATAGACTAACGTACGAAAACTGATTAGTTCTGGAAATATATTATACTGCCCCAATTTACCTCCCCTCCTCCTTTTTTAAGTCGTTTAAAAATAGTTGTTTAAAACGTATTTTGGAAACATCTTATTTCTAAAAGTGTGGATCTATCCACAAAATAGAATGCATTCTAAATCTGACCCTTATGTAAGGAGCATTGATCCTTCCCGGATTACGAAGCGAAGCCCTATGAGCCCTAAATAACGAAGAGATGTCTAGTTTGTGTTTGAAGTTTATGACGGTGCCGCGGTGGATAAAAACAGGGAGCTATAATAGGTACTTAAAAGTTGAAATACACTTTCAACGAGGTACATCAATATTCAATACATTAGTATTACTACCCGAATAATGGAGAAGATAAATAAGAGAAAATAGCTGTCATTTCAAAGGCTATCAGCAATCCAGCGTACTTGTAGGTACGAGGGCTGCTATTTATGTATCCGGAATTAAAAAAAGAAACAAACATATTATATCATTTAATATGGTTTTATTGCTTTTCAAAATATTCGCCGCGATGATCGACACACTTTTGCATACGCTGGAACCAATTTTCATAGCACTTTTTCCATTCTGATTGAGGTATCTCCAAAACGTGCATTTTGAACGCATCAACAGCCTCTTCGCGGCTCGAAAAACGTTGACCACGTAATTTGTTCTTCGCGTATGGAAATAAAAAGAAATCGTTAGGTGCCAAATCAGGGCTGTACGGCGGATGACCAGTCAATTCGATCTTTTGACCCTCCAAAAACTGAGTTGTTTCAGCTGAGGTGTGACAGCTAGCATTGTCGTGATGTAATATGATTCTGCCTTGTCGGTTGTCCTTTCTTATTTCTTCAAAGACTTCTGGTAAACAAATGGTCGTATACCATTCAGAATTAACCGTTTTACGATTCTCTAATGGCACTGTAGCCACATGTCCATTAATTCCAAAAAAACAGGCGACCATTTGCTTCAAAGTACTTTTTGCACGAGTAACTTTTGTTGGTTTCGGTTCATCTTGGAACACCCACACCGTTGACTGTTGTTTAGTTTCGGGGTCATATGCATAGATCCAAGATTCATCACCTGTGTAGATATTATAAACGGCTTTTGACGTACCACGGTTGTATTTTTTTATCATTTTTTTGCACCAATCGACACGAGCCCGTTTTTGATCGATTGTCAAGTTGTGCGGAATCCAACGCGAACATATTTTTTTTACAGCCAAATGTTCGTGTAATATCTTATGTATGCTCGTCATACTTATGCCTAAGGACGCCTCTATCTCGCGATATGTAACATGACGATCACGCATTATTAGTTCCCGCACAGCATCTATATTTTGTGGGACAACAGCTGTTTTTGGGCGACCTTCTTTATTTTCATCCGTGAGCATAGACCGCCCACGATTAAACTCACTGTACCAGTGATAAACAGTGGTTTTTGATGGTGCTTCATCTCCAAAAGTTGCGGTGAGTTGAATAAAGCACTGTTGTTGATTTAGCCCACGCCGAAAATCGTAGTAAATCATTGCACGAAAATGTTCACGCGTTAAATCCATGGCAAATGAAGACACGCAATTTTCAAAATGACGCCACAATGGAAAAATAATTGACAGTCACATGAAACAAAATGTATTCTTCAACCAAAGAGTTATATTTTCAAATGTTGTAATTACTTTTTAAATATTGTTCTTGTAAGTGGCCAGTTCCGGATACATAAATAGCAGCCTATGTATAGAGATCAGTGGGCAAAAATGATTAGTCATCTAACTCACTGATCTTGTACGTGTCTGTTACCTCTTCACGCCTAAACCACTGACCCGATGGTGATGAAATTTTGGTTGTATATTCTTCGATATTTTTCCGTTTGCGTTGCAGTTTTTGTCCTTTCAAGCCCCAAGCGGTCGCATGCGACCGCGATAACAATTAACAATAGATTTCCAAGAATCTGCGATCGAGTGTTTACCATTCATTCTAGTTCAATTTGACAATGTATCGTGCAGTGAGATTCTCGAAGCCGGGCAAGTTAAACGTGTTCCCAGGAAGTCAGTAGTTAGTTATCAGTTTAACAAATTAATTTTGGGAAATAAATTAGTTTGAGGTGACTTTTGGTTTTTTTTTAAACTGACACAGAGGGTGCTTTAAAACAGTACGAAGCGACGTAACTTGACCAAATTACGTACATGACGTCATCTGCTCTTGAATCAATTTCTCTAATAGTTACAGTACAACATACACACTACACATGCGCTGATTATTTAGTTTTGTAGAGCAAAGTTATGTGTGGCCTATAGAACGGGATAGTAGGTACCTAACTAATACCCAATAGGCACTGAAAAAATATTAAACCTCCAACGGCCTGTGAAAATGAATTACCGATTTCATTGGAACGTATAATAAATGATGTAATGAAACTTTTGATACGCGAGAGAGGAACAAAATTAATTGCGAAGCCGCACCCAATTTCATGCCTTTTGTATACTTATATCCAATTAAAAATTATGTATATTCCGTCATAAATGTTTGGAATACCGTTTAATAAATTGCTTTTCGTCACGCGTTTATTATACCTATACGACATGAAAATATATGGAAGAGATTTTTTAAAATTTCCCAAAAAGGAGGAGGTTTTCAATGTTGTATGTAGGTATGTATATTTTTTAAAATGCATCTTCCGCCATTCGTTGAGCGATTTTTAAAATGTTCCTTTCGTTGTTACATAGAGTGTAATTAATTACTTTAATTTGGTACCACGTTCAAAGAGTGGTGACTTCATAATAATATAATTAGGTATGTACCTATTATGAAATCGGTAGCAGTCCTAAATTAAGGTAAATAGGCTACTTGACCTAATTTTTTTCTTCATGCTAATCGCTTCTTAATCATTAATTTTCACGAAATAAACTAATATTTTATTATTTTACACAGTAAAAACCCATAAAAAAGTTGATTGAAAAATACGCCTTATAAATGGCGCCGAAAACACTGTCCGCCATAGTGTGACGTCACACTGTTTGTATTTTAGATTCTCTTTAATTAACATTTTTTTATGTGCTAAATGTACGAGTCTTAAGGTGCCCAAAAATTATAAAAGAATTAAATAAGAAATTAGAAATCATTTGTAATGTTGAAAACTTTTGGAGAAAAGATTTGGCCATTTCATTTCCCGTCTACAATAAATGGAGATAATATATAAAACTGGTGTTTTATTTGAATTACTCAAGAAAATATATTTTGCAAATCTTTCTAGGCTTATTCTTATTATTTATGTACAAATAAACTTACACATAACGAGCGCGATAAATAAAAGATATTAAATTACGAACATGATGACGTCACATGCAAATCGGAAGTACTGCAAAAGCGTTTTAGTCAGTACAAATCATATTTTCATAAAATCATATTTTTAAATCGACTTTATTTATCAATCATATGCTTTTATTTGATGATAAGGGTGAAATACGGTTTCCTACGCCAAGTTCTACTAGAAATATATGCATTTGTTCAATGAAATTGAATATAGGTCAAGTAGCCTATTGAGTTATATTTCATATCACTTCTAAAACATTCAGCTCTGACTTTCAAACTTTTTATAGCACGCTGCACGACCGGCATTCACATAATAATAAATAATAAAGTCCAAGAAATTATTAAATATATAATAATTAATAAATAATAACACACAGAGACCTTTTAATGATTATTTACCAGTATATATTTTTATCTTTACAAGCAACTGTGCTTTTTGTTAGGGTGTAAATGGGTGTAAATTAATATCCATACGTAGGGCCTGTTTCACCACTTCCTGATAAAGTGCCGGATAGGCTATCGACAACTTTTTTGACAGATTCTATCTGTCAAGTTAAGTGGTGGTAGCGGGTAGCCGGTAGGTGGATAACCTAGGTAATGTGCACCTTAACATAATATTCTGCATTCTAACGGTAACATAATTATTGTTAATTAAATGATGTTAATGTCTCGAGGTTTTTTATTATTCTAATTAACAACAATATAATGTCCTAATAAATTTGTTCCGTGCAACCATGGCCACAGAATATATAATAGTACTCCGTACCATGGCGTCGTCTTTTTTTTCTTACAGTTGTCAAAAACGGCGTCGCTAGTGATGTCTCGCGTTGCGCGTAGACATATTCCGGGTCGGGCTGAAGTAGCGAGGCAGCAGGTAAGTTGTGTATCAAGACCATGTCATTTACTTGTAGCGGCGTATTCATGTTTCGCTTCCATTTCGTACGCTGTTGCAGCTCGCTGATGTATTCGTGTTGCCAGCGTTTTCAGAATTGTTGGCGCATCCTCTCTATCGTTTCATAGCGGGACCGGCTGGGGCGTGCGTCGTCAATGGCAGGCGTCGGTATCGATGTTAGCGGCCGGCCGATTATAAAGTGGGCAGGGGAGAGAGGAAGGTAGTCTGTAGGATGGGAAGATAGTGGAGACAGGGGGCGACTATTCATTATGCCTTCGACCTGTGCGAAAAGTGTGGACAACTCTTCAAAAGTAAGATTTGAATTGAACATAACTCTTTTGATATGGTGCTTTGCCGATTTTATGCCGGCCTCTGCCAGACCAGAGAAATGTGGAGCGTAAGGGGGATGAAAATTGAACTTTACGTGTAAGTTAGTTGCAAGATCAGAGATAGCATTAGAATTATTTTTAAGAAATTGACCTACCTCTTTAGAAGCTGCAGTAAAGTTTCGACCATTATCGCAAAATATTTCAAGTGGCTTATTATACATACTTAAAAGATAGTCCCCCTTACTAATAAACGCTGTATTAGCTTTGAATAGTTATACAGTGTTTTGTCTTCTTCTTTCCAATTAAAAATGTCACTTGTGTGACAGGAACAAAACACTGTATAACTATTCAAAGCTTATACAACGTTTATAAGTAAGGGCAAGTAAGTATAGAAGACACCATAGGCGAGGAAACATTTCGATGTTAGTCGCGATTTATCAAATTTAAACATACATTATTCATAGCGACCACAGTCAACCTAATCGAAACCAATCTTAATCTATGACATATGGCCGCGTTATCAGTTGCAATGATAAATGTTTGTTATAACCTCGGCGATAAAAACTTATAATATCAACATTTGTCAGTGAAACCGTGTTACTGATGGCCCTAGGCAATTTTATAATAGAAACGATATAATATTAGATAACCAGATGATGTCCCGTGCAACTCCATTGTGCCAAAATTCGTTTATCGCGCGAGAATCGTAATTTTTTCGGGATAAAAAGTATCCTATGTGCTATCAAAGAAGTTGATTCCTAGGCAGATGGGTGACTTACGTAATTTGGTCCGTGTTACGTCAAACCCAGTCGAAAGATCACAATAATTAACATTGAATTGACATGATCCGTCATCCGACGTAATGACGTTGGTGTGTCAACTGCCTAGGAACCAATTTCCTCGATGGTACCTTCCCGGGACTCGAAGTATCTCTATACCAAATTCAGCAAAATCGGTTCAGCGGTTTCGGCGTGAAGAGGTAACAGACAGGACACACTTTGGCATTTATAGTACTTATGTAGATCTATTCTCTTTTAAACAGTTTAGGAACCTGTGAAAAAGACCTGAGAAAGAGAAAGGGGTCCTTAACTCATCGGAAGACCTGTAATTATTGAGGTGTCAAGTCAGTCTTCTTGAATTCTTTCTAGGTATGGAGTATGGACAAATATGTATTCTGTGGTATGGAGGAAGGTTACTTACCCTAGAGTCTAATTCTTGCAGCTATGATAAGTCGTTTTTAGGGTTCCGTACCCAAAGGGTAAAAACGGGACCCTATCACTAAGACTTCGTTGTCTGTCCGTCTGTCTGTCTCCAGGGCTGTAACTCAAAAACGGTAATAGCTAGAGAGTTGAAATTTTCACAGATTATGTATATCTGTTGCCGCTATAACAACAAATACTTGCCGCTATAACAACAAATACTGAAAACAAAATAAAATTAATATTTAAGGGGGGCTCCCATACAACCAAAGTCATTTTTTTACCTTTTTTGCTCTATATCAATAATGGAAAAAGGTAGGTACTTAAATTTTTCTCAAATTCCTTAGTTATATGTGTACTTTAATATTCAATAATAATATTAAAATAAAATAAAAAATTAAGCGGGGCTCCCATACAAAACACACAGTTTTTGGCCTAATTTTGCTCTATAAATGGTACGGCACCCTACGTGCGCGAGTCCGACTCGCACTTGGCCGATTATTATTAAGTTAAAGTTTGTGTGTATTGTAAGTAGTTTAGTTATTTCCAAGCAATTATTAACGACTGTTTGTATGTCCCAACTTCTGTTTCACTTTGCAGTTAAATAATGTAATATTATAACAGCACCTACTTAGGTCACACTTAAGTAGTCTAGTAGCCGTTGTCAACTTGTAATTAGTAATTACTAATTATTAGGTATTACAGTGAGTTATAAACATCGCAATTATCCTAAATTATTATCCTAGTACCTACCTACGTAGTACCTACTAAGTGGATACTAGACAGGACAGGATAGGAAACTGTTTAGTGTTTAGATAATTATAGTCTTAAGTACTTCAGTATTTGATTATTTACTTAAAATTTAAAGTGGTTACAGCGGCTTCGATGTACCTAAATCTACACGTTGAAAGTGGGAGGTAGGTCTGTCGGGTTTTTCGCTCCACCTTATCGACTCCCGTGTCGTATAAATGGGAAGGCAAACAGCCCAGCGCTTGTTGACACGCCGCGATTCCGCCGCTTTATAAATATTTCCAGCGGCGCGGCCAGCGGAGAGCCATTATCCCATTAGGGAAGGCATTACTCGCTCTCTCCTCGAATGTAAAGCTATTAGTTGCACTCCGCTACGCGACCTTCTTTACAGAGACTGAACTACGATCGTTCGAGCGAATGACCATTGCAAAGCTGACAAAGGACCCCCTCGCGTCCCGGACCCCGCACGCACAGGGAACGCTACCTCGCTTCTATAGTCTATCTATACTAGGCACTCACCTCGAATTTCGCCGGCTCCTTCCGCCAAAACAATCCTCCGCTTTGTTTCGATACGATCGATACGCCGACCGACCTCTCCACCGTAAAAGCGAAGCGAATTACGTTTAATCACCATTCAGCAAATAAAGGCACAGGGCATCCGTTCGCCGTCGGAACCGTTTGGAACTCAACACGTACACACAGAGCACAACCCTCAATCGACGGTCGATCCTCGGGCCCGTGTAATCTAATCCATAGTAGGTATAAACAAATAGCACTGGTTATTTCACGGTAGAAACGCTAGGTAGTTTAGCGTACTGCACGTCAGCGCCGCTTCGAGACGGCGGACGACCGCTGAAACGAGCAACGCTACGTGTCCCCCGGCCGGCTGCGGGCCGCGCGGGTGCGAGCGAGACGGCGCGCGCGCTCCGCTAGTGCGAGGGAGATAGCCGAAAAGGTATACGGACGACAGAAAAATGTGAGGGCACATAATGATTGAGATTTGGAACTGGAAGTCGACTGTCGAGTCAACGGCTCGCTGCACCGTGTGTATCGATATCGCGGATTTGTGAGAATTCCGTAATCATTGTTGTATGCGATTACGACAAACTGTCTCCTCGGCATTGACGGGGGCGCACGTTTATTGCTGTCAATAACTCATCGAGGCGTTACCGCGTAGCGAGCCCGAGTCAACGACCCGATTTACACGATATTCTTAAATTAAAGTCTACTTTATTATTAGAATTAATATGCGCGAGTAATATTCAAATCATCTGTAATAAGTTATTAACTATTCAAAAATTTACATCAAATTGCTCAAGTTTTAGTCAGTCGTCCCTAGCCACATGGTAATTAACCGAACTTTGCATTAAAGTCTAAACCGACGGCTAAATTTCGAAACATATTTTGCTAACGTTGTTCATCCCTAGCTCATCGTAGAAACTCATTAATTTTCACTGAAAGCATTTTACTCGTAGAGTTCATATTTTACTTTTACCGTCTGTTACCTTCAGGCAAATAATAAGTTAGGTAACTTATTGCAATAAAAATAAATATACATAATTAAAAAAAAAAAATGTTGTCCTAGGAAAACATACATTAATGTTACCTAATAAGTACATAAATGAATTCGGCGCAAATATTATTATGTTAATACACGTTGAAGTAGCTACTTCAATAACGAAAACCTAAATTCATTTAAATTATGTATAATATTAAAATTTTATTTTACTATTAATATATTAATTACATTTTAAATTCTTTAAAATATAAAAATCGCGTAAGCAACAAGATTTATCTCGAAAGGCATGCTCGATATTCTGAGTTCTGTCGCCAGATAAAGTCCCTTTAGTAAAAATAAGTGTTGTAACGCCATCTATTGTAAAACTCAAACAACGTCTAGTCTATCCGCACTTCACAAATTCGTTCTCAGGTTTCGTTACTTGGTAATAAATTGGATATTTTACTACAATGTGTTGACGCTAGATGGCAGCACCATCATAAGCAACTTTAGGGCAGCTATACTCAACATGCGGCCCGCGGCGGGTCCATAGTAACTCGCGCCTATCGGCATAAAGTTTCCATAGTAAGTCATACAAAATATTTTTTATTTTCAAAAAATAATAATATGCATGGTACTACCATGGACCAATAACTATTTAATTACTCTATGGTACTACTATAGGTAAATCGTTCTGCTGCGGGAAAACAACCACTAAAATTTCACATTGTTTAAAGAATAATGATCCTTGTTAAAAATAAAAATACACGTAGGTATTTCTTTTATAATCACTCAGTACTAAAATGATGAGAAATAGCTTCCGAAAGTTATCCTAAAAAACACTACAATAATTACGACACTACGCGTCGCCCGCGCGTGACGACAGACGTGCCCCCGCGCGCGCGCCTCCCCCCGCGTCACCCCCGCTCATACCCACCTCCACGATTTTTTGGTTAAATGACTCTCCTAATAATACCTAAGCCCTGTAAAAAGGAATGTTTAATTGCACTCTGTATATTATGACAATCTACAATCCATGTAACAGAAATACAATTTTGAATATTATTTTTTATTGTTGAATTCACTTACAATTTACACGAATAGGGCATTATCTAAAATATTATGAATAAGGGTGTTAATAATAAAAACACAATTCTATTATTTACATCTATTTACTATACCTTACTTCTTTAGCTTTATATTTTGGAAACATTCTTACAACAAAGTATTTTCTAAGCCTTAGTAATAAATAAATTAGAAATTCATACGGCGGTTGGAGATTACGAAGTAAAAAACTTAGAGCGACCTCAACTCCTTTGATTCTGCCACAACAATACTTTAGTCATGTCTATGTTCACTATTTTACAGATGAATTATCTATGCCCTAAACATTGAACTCACAGAACCAACTAGTTAAATTACATAAAATATCAGTCATCTCACACATACACTAGTCTTAATTACGAAATTGTCCGTTGCTAAATTTTAACATCGCGAAATAATAATGTGTTATTCAGAGACACCATACACAATAATAATCATTAGGATTAAACATATTATAATTATTTATCGGTGTCATTATTTTTTTTAAATCAAACAATCGAGATTTAGAAATATTAAAAATTATCTGGAAAACGATTGACTGTCTTTTTCAGCACACTACGCAATCATTGCCCGTGCGGCCACAAATTTTCTACACACTTTGCACAGGTTGGTGCTCCGAGCCTATCAGTTGAAGACCGCTATTAAAGACCACAGCACTTTGAAACCACGGTGCTCTGGGATCGCTGCTTTCTAAAGACCACGGCACTAAAGACCGCAATTAAGAATGTTGCGGACGGCGATCTATGGTCGCAGCACTTTCAAACCGCAGGGCATCCGGGGCCTCTAAGACCGTGGCTCTTAAGGACATTTAGGTATACATAATACATATACTCTAAAGACCACGGCATTTAAGGACCGCAGCACTTTCGAACCGCGGGGCTCCAACACCACGGCACTCAAGGACATTTAGGACTGCAGCACAGGTACCTCGGGGTAGGTAACCTCCTGTTCCTCCTCAGAAGAATGGCCGCTCGCGTACGACGGACGACCACTCTTCTCCCTCAGTCAGTATCTAAAGAAAAAAAGTTTCGTTGTAAATGTTATTTTCAAATGTCGAAACATCAGCGCTAATAGCATTTGTTTTGAATAATCTGTAGCTTATCACTTATCAGTTACTATCACCTACTGAAAAGGTCAGAATCGTGACCGGAGCGAACAAAAGATGTGTTTGTCAAAAATTAAAATCAAAACATCTTTTTAAATTAAGATGTTACGCTAAGAACTCACGGAGCGGTTTTATTTCAGAACTCAGGAGACCTTGTGCGGGCTCGCAGCCGCCGCGGTCGCGATCATCGCCCGCAAACTCGGCGGGCGATGATCGCAAGACGGGCGGTTTCAACTACGATCGCCTACTACGGCTACTGCGATCGCCCGGTAAACTATCGCAGAGCGCACGGGCGCAAACCGCCGAGGCTGCGGGTGATCGCCGCCCGCCGCCCGGTGCAGCGGGAGCCGCAAACCGCGCCCGTCGCGGGCGAAAAACGCGCCGTGAGTTTTGTTTCAATTTTTTACATACAAAACTGTATTCTACGAAGGCTGCAACCGCGGCCAGCGCGGGAAAAAATTTTAGCCTTAGATTAATCTTTGTCGATTCTCAGGCTGTCCTGCCTGCCTAGCATACGCCAACGAGATATCTCACTCTCGAGATAATTAAAAACTACTCGTCTCATAATGTCAAAATTTGCATGTAAGGGTAGATCGATATTATCGAATGAAAGTAGACTCAGCAGTCAGCACCCAGTCCTCTTACGGTCAGTCCAAACGGCGCGTTGCGTCGACGCAGCGCTGCCGTTGCGTTGTTTTACATACCACCAACCAAGTTGTTAACACGGCGCGCTGCGTCGTCGCAACGCACGCATGACGGACAGCAGCCCCCGAGACGAAGCGGGAGGGGGTATAGACGTTAAGAGTGCTTCGTAATAACGCTGCAATGACGCAGCGTCCGTGTGGCCGGCTATGCGTGTTGTAACGGCAGTGCTGCGTACGTACGGCACCGTGTGGACCTGCTCTAACCTTACCTCCTATAAGAGTCGTGGTTGTCACGTTCCGCGTCGGCGTACGGCGCCCAGTGCGTCGACCCCTCCTCCTCGCGCTCAGCGTTGTTGCTGGTGCCTGCACAATGCACATTGTATTATTATTATATAGTTTAATATGGTTTTATGCACAACTTCTAGACTTGACAGTCGATTCGTATAGGCAGATAGTGAATCCACTTTTTAGGTCTGACTAAGTCATGGACTGTCGACTGGGCCTGATATATCTGATTCACATATACCCAACCAAATAAAAAACGTAGGTCCACAATCTTTGATCTTTCTTTGAATTAATTTCCGTGAAAATACCATCAGACTTATTCATAGTTCGTTACGTGAATTTAATGTTAGGCCCTGTGCGCACTGCGAATTTTAGGCGTGCGGATTTTATCTCGCGATTCTGTAACATGTTGAATGTTTTAAGAGTATCCACACTGCCAATGAAAAAATTATATTAGGAAATTCGCGACAATAAATATCGCGCGGTGAAAATTCGCTGTGCAGACGAGGCCTTAGACGTCATCTATTGGCAGGGCTTGACATAACCATAACATATACGCTGGTCCGTAATCTAACTTGATATCAATTACCCCGATAGAACATCTGTAATACCGACAAGGCAAAGTATACTCACAATCAGGCTGCGTCTCCGTGGCGGGTGCGGGGGGTGTGTTCGGCGCGGGGGGCGAGGGGCTGTCGAGGGAGATGACCGCGCCGCCGCTCGCGCCCGGCGACCGGTACCCGCTGGACGACACCGCTTCTGTTGCTATAAATAAAATAAAGGTAAGGCCTCTGCCTCGAAATCAGCGGGCAGCGGGCAGCGGGGCGATGGCGGCCGCGGCGTGGGAGCGGCGTGTTCCAATGTATAGATGTATATGTAACTGGCCTCGAAGGCAGCGGCGCAGCGAGCGGCGCGCGGCGTCCTAGACGGCAGCTACCCGCGCCACCGCCACACACACAATATTGAACAAAATGGCAGAGGTTATACAGTCAGTATTTCATCAATCTGATCCATCAATCCTGATCAGATTGACGAAAAATTGATCGTCTAACCTACTGGATTGATGGATTGATCATTTTTTTAATATGAACTTTTTTATAACCATCAGTATTCCGTCAATCAGATTGATGGATCAGATTGATGAAATATTGACCGTATAACCTCTGCCAAAAAGGTTCCAACATTCAATATCCTATATCTATCATTAGATATTTAAATGGTAACCGACTTAAAAAAGAGGTGGTAGATAAGTCAATGTTTGGCTGCATAGATTATTAATTCATGTTATGAATGTTATTAATAAGGAATTGTCTGACAGCACAATTGACAAAACTTTGGTTTTCCTACACATGTGAATCGTGAAGTCAATAATTTGCTTAGGGTTCTGTACCCAAAGGTTAAAAACGAGACTCTATTCACGATGTCTGTCTGTACGTCTGTCTGTCTCCAGGCTGTATCTCAAAAACCGCTATAGTGGTATAGCTAGAGTTCTGAAATTTTCACAGATTGTGTATATTTATTGCCGCTATAACAACAAGTACAAAAAACAAAATAAATTTAATATTCAAAGGGGGCTCTCATACAATAAAAGTGATTTTTTGGCCTTTTTTGCTCAATATCAATAATGGCAACAGGTAGGCACTTGATATTATGTCAAATGCCTTAACTATATTATGTCTACTTCAATATTTAAGGATAATATTAAAATATTATAATAAAAAATTAAGGGGGGCCTCCCATACAAAAATGAAAAAACCCAATTTTTGGTCTATGTTTGCTCTATAACAAACATAGACCAAAAATTGGGTTCGTGCTCGAGTCCGACTCGCACTTGGCCGATTTTTGTTTCTATCCGTTTGTAAGACTTTAGGTGCAGTACTACTGCACTGCATTGCACCAAGAAGAAGGTGCAGGACGCACCTAGTAATTGTTACGGTTAAGTTATTTGAGGGACAAATGGCGCTATGTAGCCATAGCCCTTATGCAAACATTATGCTGCTGTCATAGCTGTCATATTATGTCACAAAATAGCTTCCACATGTCACGATATAGCTGTCACATCTCTGTCTGACACGACATTTGACACGAAAGACCCTCTGGTGGCAAATGATATATCGAAAACCCACATTTGGTACTTCAAAGAAAAAAAAAACTCGAAAAAAAAACACATGTTTTACTTACCACTAGCCGTAGAATTACTGTAGTCCTCACTGGGCGCGGGCGCGGGGCTCGTCTGCGGCACTTTCCTCTTCAGAGGCAGTTCATCCTCGGAGTCGGAGGTGAGGTCCACCAGTACATCCACCACCTTAGCCGTCCTGCTCTCGCCGACCGCCGCTTTCTTCGCAGCGCCGCCGTTGTCCACGGGTATCACTTCTGTTATGAAAAATATAGGTTTTAGAGTGTAACCTAATAATCAGATCATATTAACTTACTAATATAAGTTCTAATAATACAGGGTGCAATTTAACCTTCCTGCCAAATTTTGATATATTGATCCTTGTTAAAAATAAAAATACACGTATTTTTTCTTTTATAATCACTCAGTACTAAAATGTTGAGAAATAGCCTCCGAAAGTTATCCTAAAAGACACTACAATTAATGGACACTACGCGTCGCCCGCGTGTGACTTGCCCCCGCGCGCGCGCCTCGCCCCGCGTCACCCCCGATCACACCCACCGCCGCGAGTGAGCATTCTGCAACGATTTTAAATGGGATAAAATATGTCATTAACAAAAAAATAACACCCAATTTTTTTGGTCAAATGGATTCTCCTAATGATACTTAAGCCCTGGAAAAAATTTGGCAGGAAGGTTTAATTGCACCCTGTGTAATATACTAATATATGATTAAGTATAATTATTTAAATACTAAAATATTATAATATTTTAAAACATACTGCAAACGCTGCAATGCATAATTTTACTACAAAATCTCGATATTCGTGATTGATGATTTCGTCGTTCACGGTTCAACTTGTGTTGTTAGAAACATTAAGTTTTTAGTTATACCACTCTACTCATTAATTCATCTTTTGTATCTCTGGTGCCGGGTGCGTCACCTACGCAGTGCCGCGGCCGGTTTTAGCACAACCAGCGCCCTGGGCGAAATTTCTTCGGCGCCCAGGGTTCTGACGCATAGCAGGCCACAGGGGCGCTGCGTCATCTCAGCGTTATTACAAAGCAGTCTTAAAGTCAACATCCCGCTTCGTCTCGGTGGCTTCACACACCTTGGTTATTTGTATGTAAAACAACGCAACGGCAGCGCTGCGTCTACGCAACGCGCCGCTACTGCACCTACATACCTAGGTCATCAGTTATCAGCGTGACGGGCTCTGCCGCGGTGGCAGCGGGCTGCGGCGGCGGCGCGCGCGGCGGCGGCGCGTGCGCAGACCAGCTGCCGTCAGCGTGGAGTTGGATCTCGTTGCACTCGCTCGCTAATCGCGGAGATGTTAGGACCTCTTGGAAGTACCTGTTGGAAAAAAGGGGTTGTCATACATAATATTAAAAATAACAGATGGATGATGCCATAAAGTGACTATCCTATCCGCGGCTAGCCTCGACCGACAAACATTCTAATAAAATGCCATATTTTATGACATAGAGTCATAGAATATAGGTATCATTTTCTACTGACATGTGTGTGGTGACTGGTGATCCACATCCGACAGCCGCGGCGTAAAAGCTGGTGGCGTAGAGTAAAATGAAACCTATAGCCTCGGCTATAGTCGCTCGCGGCAAAGATTGGAAAGTCACCATGTATACTACGAGTATGCTACGAGGGTCGACTTTACAGCGGTCAAGCTATAGGCTTAAAATATAATAAAAGCAAGAATCCCAAGACCTAAGGAACACAACTTGCAACACTAGAAGAATTTCCGGTGTAGCTCAACTTGTGAGTCGTGCTGCAAGTCTTCATTGAAATTCTCTTCCCACAAGACTTTCTACTACCAGAAAAGCACCATCAACTCACCCGTCAACCACCAGCGTGTCATACGGGGCGGGTCGGTCACAAACCGGACACACCCAAGTAGGTTTCCGCTCGTTCATCTGCAGGAACAGCGAGGCGTCGAAACACTGCAGGTGGGGGCAGGCGGCCGGCCGACACGGGCACGACATCCGCATCTTGCCCAGCGGACACATGAGGGACACCCGGAGAGAGGTGGTCGCTATCTCACTGTCGTAGTCCTCGGAGAGCTTCTCTTTGACTGTACAGAGAAAATGAAAAAATAATTATACTAGAAGTCGACCGCCACTTCTTTCGCGTTAAAATTCGTTTATCGCGCGAGGGGTTTATATTTTTTTCAATTCGTTTATCGCGCGAGGAGTTTATATTTTTTTGCTACAAACTTTTCTATATCTTTTTCCGTAGTTCCAAGTCTTTTCAACAAACAGAGAAACAAAGTGAATGATGCTCGTAATGTTTGATACAGTAATTATAATACGATTTCGCTAGCGGCGCAAGCCAGTTCAATCCAACAATAACACTGTTTTGTCAAATCGGAGCTTGTTTCACGATAGTTTAACTGTTCATGAGAATATTATTTCACAATTTTATTGTACTGAAACTGCAGAAAGCTTAATAGCAGAAACGATCCCTGTAAATAGCTATGCCAACAAAACTCACTTAGTGACCGTGTGTAATCAGGATTCTTGGTGCCTTTATTTTTTAGCCGCTGCAGAAGTTCTGTCGACGTTAGCTTTCTGACCATAAAAACTGCCAGTACGTAGGCTCTGGTGAAGTCCGAAGCCCATGTGACATGGATTGTGTTGGCTACAGTCGGTGACAACTTCACGAGGGATGAAATGTTCACTGGTCGCGGCGGACGCTTTGGTTCTGGAGTTGGCTTGTTTGTAGGTATTGGGTTCTGAAAGGAGATTGTGGATTAGTAAGAACGTTGTAAAAATGTTGCAACAAAGCTAAAATATATAACAATAGAGAAGTAAAAACCTACTCTTAAATATAACTTCTTGTACGTTGCAATATAATGTATGTCCTTTGACTTATAATAATCCAAATTATCAGAAAAAACAGTTAAAAATATTACTACATAGTTAAATTAAAAATTTACTTGACCTAATTCACAATGCGAAATTCGATTTGAATTCCACGGTTTCCCTACGCAAACGCCAATAAAAGCGCGCCTAACCCAGCTTTGACCAAGAACTGCGAGGTAAATTTCTGAATCCGAGTTGAACGGAAATTGTGAATGACCACATTGATGTCTTTTTAAATAAATCAATTGATGACTTTGAGAACTTATGGCCCAAAAATAAACCCTAAAAAGTATACTTACAGGTAGTGGACACATTTTGTTGTTAACTTTGACGTTGACACTTGGCGGGAAGTAGTCTTCTTGCTCACAAGATGTTTCCAATAGGCAGAATCTTAGTTGTGCCTAAAATAATACTCATACTAAGAATCTTATTTCAGATATCTAAAATAATTAAGCCCATTTTTGCTAAACAAGCCTAAAGTTGTTGTTGGGCTTTTAAACAATAATAATTGTTGAAAAAGTCATATACGGTCTTACTACAAAAGATTTAAACACCTGTCAAACCATTATTTAGCAAAAATTCTGTACATAATGGTGTCAAAACAAGATGTTTAGGATCTTTTGTGGTAGGACCGATAGTTTTTATTAACTGACCTGTATAATATAATCTAGTTTATTGGTGGTTCCTACAACGTCCTTGCCGGTTGCAATCTCTGTGGCCTGCTGCGGTGTAAGGTGGAATATGAACGTCCCCTCCTGCATTCTGGTCGCCTGCATCGGCATCATCGTTGACGGTTTCATCAGCTCAGCCAAAACATCGTAGAAGGGTAACCTGGGTTAGGAAATTGGAAAATTATTCTTGCCACAATATACATAACAAAAAGTTCTTAGCTTTTGGTTATTGGCATGCGGTTATAGATTCAAAAAATGTTTTTCCGCCTTTAAACAAGTATCGAGAAAACAAACATTTAATTTGGATTAAAGTGAAAAAGTCGCATAGTTCAGAGCACTTGAATTTTGATAGTTGGCTCTAGCATTCGCAAGTCTTCTTTTCCACATAAAAGTGATTGTTACACACAAAAGTATACTAATCACAGTCCAGTGTTGTCGTAAAGTACTCTTTTGTGTGTGCCATATTAAAATAGCGGGTTACTTTTCCTAATGGTACTATATTCTATAACTTACTTTTTGAACTTCACATCCGGGTGCACAGGGAAGGGCGGCAGTGGCGTAGTCGGCGAGGGCGACGGCAGGGGCGCTAGTGTCGCCCCTCCGCCAGCGCCGTAGCCGTGATAGATGCCGCTGTACAACGCGTTCTGTCGAGCCTGCGCCGTGCCACAACATTTCAATGTCCATTAATACACAACAAATCTACTCGGATAAAAGGTCCATCACCCAGTTGCTGTTAGAACCGCCACTTAAAGCTGTTATGATGAACCCGTACAGGTACCCGTAGCTAATACCTAAAGATGATGTTAGTGACTGTAGACCGCCAACAACTAAGCTACAAGTTGTCATGAAGCTAAAGCCGCCACCAGAAGTCATCCAATATCTAATGGTATCATGGTATTAAAACCGCCTGTAGACTGTCGACACCTAAAGATGTTATGATGTTAGGGCTGCCACTCACAGACAGCCAATACCTAAGGGCCAGCCTACACGGCGCGTTGCCGATCACACGGGCGCTGCGTCTTCACAGCGTTATTACGAAGCAGTCTTAAGATGAAGTGGTAGGGTGCGCATCGCGTTTCTGAGGGGGTGAGGTATGAAGCGTGGCGGGAGCATGCGCGGGGCAACCATCTTCCGCCCCGCGCACGCCTGCTAGTAGATGCGTAGCGTAGACAGTGCGTGCGGAAGCGGCGACCGGGCATGCGAGTTCAATATTTTACCCTCTTATTTATCTTCTTTTAGACAATTTTTTTCCTTAGTAGGCATAAATGAGAATAAGGGTCGCCGCACACTTGACCGGGTATAGTTATAATTGGTATTATATTGTTTTTGAAAATTTTTTTTCTTAGTTGGTATTGTATGAATAGAAATAAGGGTCACCGTACACTTGACCGGGTATCGGTATCGGTATTATCTTGTTTGAAACACTTTTTAACCTCAGTAGGTATGCCGTACGAATGAGTAAAAATGAGAATAAGGTTTACCGTACACTTGATGTACACACTTATCGGTTGATTGTACAAGAGAATACCGATACTTACCTCATTAGTTACCGATTCCAAATTGTCTCGAATGCTTCCGTACGCTCACAGATGCTCTTTAGTGCTGGGCCCAGACCCGTAGCTGTAGCCCATACCTATCCCTAATTCCCGACTCAAAGTCTATGCTAGTATGTATAGGCCGCGCATTGAACGTGAGTAAACTAATCCCTGGCTAACTTCAGGCAGATTCTTTTTACAAACAAACAAACATAAATAAATGAATGAATGATATTCAAAGTACAAGCCTACTTGACATACGTTATGAGATAATATGTCATATTTATTAGGTTATTATGTCAGAGTATACAATAGTCAATTTATTTATAAAAATATATTTATTAATTTTTAGGGTTCCGTAGCCAAAATGGCAAAAAGGAACCCTTATAGATTCGTCATGTCTGTCTGTCTGTCCGTCCGTCCGTATGTCACAGCCACTTTTCTCCAAAACTATTAGAGCTATACTATTGAAACTTGGTAAGTAGATGTAGTCTGTGAACCGCATTAAGATTTTGATGCAAAAATGGAAAAAATATTAAAAATTTTAGGGGTCCCCATAGGTACAACTGAAAATTTAAAGCAATAGATTTGTATTTAAATTTCTCCAAATGTGAACTTTTTTTTAGACGCATGACGTAATAATGTCTAGGCTACTGGCTCCAGGCTAACCCATCATCCAATACCGGAACACTTTTAGATAACCACACATTTAATCTTTCACTCAGTTTGCGACTAGGAGCCAATATCACCGAACCCCACCGCTGCCCCTGCGGCGCCGCAGTAGACCGCCAGGGTCACCACGGTCTATCTTGTCGACGCAGCGCCGGCCGCCAGTCCCGCCATGCCTCCTTGAACGACGTTATCCGCAGGGCCCTTGTCTCCGTCAACGTGCCGGCTACTCACCCGGCGTTCAATATTGTTATTGATACTGGACAATACCCTTATTCTCATTTCTACTCATTCATACCTACTAAGGAAACAATTGTGTCAAAAAAATATTATAAGTATCGATACCCAGTCACGTGTACGGTGACCCTTATTTCTACTCATTCATACCTGAGGAAAAAAAATTTAAAACAAGATAATACCGATACCGATACCAGATCAAGTGTGCGGTGACGCTTATTCTTATTTCGGTAAAACTGTACTTTAAGGGACGCGGTGTAGGGGGGGAGGGGGGTTGGGGGGGGGGGTGGGGGGAGGGGTGGGGGGAGGGGGGGTACCCCCTGACACCCCCCCCCCTTGAAGCAAGCTCTTGGTTTCTGAGATATTCATGATTGAAGTTTGAGGTTATGACTGCACCAAAAGTGTTGAAATTCAGTTTTGGATCATCGAATTAAGGGGGGGAGGGGGGTTAAAAGGGGGAGTGGAGGGCGGACTTGGGGGGGGCTCCTATTTCTGGGTGTTGTGGTCTACGTTCCAACCTTTTTTTTTTTTTTTTTCCCCGGAGGGGGAAATGCAACAAGGCGAGCAACCATCGGGGGGTCTACGTTCCAACCTAACCTAACCTACTTTTGGCCTTTCTGGAATGTGTTAGTTTTTGTTTTAGCGGGGGGCTGTGCCCCCGAGCCCCCCTTTTACTTTGTGACGGTCGCTGGCTGCCCCTGAATATGGCACAACTAGCTTCAATTATCAATTGACGGAGCCCCGCTACGCGGGGCTCCTATTTCTGGGTGTTGTGGTCTACGTTCATACCTAACCTAACCTACTTTTGGTCTTTCTGGATTGTGTTTGTTTTGTTTTGGCGGGGGGCTGCGCCCCCCGAGCCCCCCTTTGGGGGGGCTGCGCCCCCCCCTTCCCCCCCGCTTCGGTATCCGTGGCTAAGTAGTTAAGTAAGACTGTCAAATGTATTTACAACATAAATACCCCAAAACGACCCCAAAATTTTGTCTACATTGACTGCATAGATTAACTTTCACGTAACGAAACGCAAATGACAAATCGTATTTTTATAAGGTTGGTAGTCACTAGTCAGTCATAGTAGTGACGTAAATTAATCATAAATTTCGATACAATTTTACGATTTTCAATAATTTATTTCTCGAAAACTATTAAGTTGCTTCAAAAACCGACTTCACCGAAAGACTTCTTGCATTGTGTAGTTTCTAACAAATAAATATGAAACGCCAGACCAGCGTCCCGTAAAGTACAGTTTATCCGCGGTGACCCTTATTCTAATGCCTACCGAGGAAAAAAATAACGTCAAAAAAAAGATAATACCGATACTCAGTCAAGTGTACGGTAACCCTTATTTCTTTTTTTCCCTTAACTCTTCTTTTTTTTTTTAATTATTCTTTTCCGCAAAAGGGATATTTTTTTCCTCTGCAGTTTTTATTTCCCATTTTCACATCAAATTCTCGTAAAGAGCGGGCCGACGAGTAGTACGTGTCTGCTTGCGACGAGGCTCCGCGGCCGACTGAATCGCCACCCCGCATCCCCGCCGCCCTCATACAGTGCGAGCGTTATAGGTTATTATTTTATTTTGAATGACTAACTATCATTTTAGTGAAAACCATAAATACTACCTTATGGGATTTGATGAAAGGTTTATGAAAACATAAATTTTTTACTAGAATTCTATCTAAATTCGCCGTAAAATCGAAAAATTGCAATAAAATGGCAATTTATGATGATTTTCACGATTTTTTTCTATCGAGGCAAATTACTTTAATCGTGTTTCGAAGAATATAACGTTATTAGGCATATCTTCACCCTTACGCCGGTATGAATAACATTGTATGAATTTTAGCGGTTGATATCTAAAAACAGGTTCAAAGATACCCTAGATCGCGATATTATACGCTTCTGGCCCTACCACTTCATCTTAACGTCAGTCGTCAACACCCCCTCCCGCTTCGTCTCGGGGGCTGCTGTCCGTCATGTGTGTGTTGCGCGCTGCTGTCATGACGCAGCGCGCCGTGCGAACACCTTGGTTATTTATATGTAAAACAACGCAACGTTAGCGCTGCGTCGACGCAACACGCCGTGTGGACTGGCTCTAAAGCTGTTACACCAAACACACAAACAAAATATCTCAGATCCGTACCGTAACTGGCATAGATTGGTTCCTGTCCTGCGGGTTGTAACCCGTGACGGCTGGGTGCTGGTACATGTTGCGGGAACCGGGTAGCGCGGGCGCGAGCGGATCCTTGCCCTGCGACCCGCTGCTCGACTGCAGCCCCTGACCGTTCCTGCGATCATAGACAATCGTTAGCTTACCATAAACTATTGTTTTGTTATGGCATTGAGTTCTGATGGAAAATACTTGAGGCCTGTTTCACAATCTACTGATAATTACAATATGTTTTGTCTCTAATGAAACTTTATCTCAACAGAAGTTTTGGTTAGTTTAAAATTTAAATAAAGAAGTTGCAAACTTTCAAATACATACAGTACTTATTAAAAAAGTCTTTAAATTATCAAAAGATTGAAGAAACAGGTCTATAGTCCTCAATCCCTCCCCCTCTAGTGTTAGTACTCTTCTATCATAGCCTTGTTATACTAAGATTCACAGCAGTGGAATAATTAATTATTAGACCTATCAAGACGCCTTTTGAATTTTGTAGCACTACAGGGAACTCTACAGCAGACATGCTTCAAAGCTACTCCGATCCTTTTTTTAAGGTGACGCCATGTTAAAGTAAAAAACCGTGTTGGATGTGTTTTAGATTGCTTGTTTTCTATGCGAGGCTGGCCCGGCCTCTCATAGAAAACAAGCAATGGAACAGCAAAAAATGGAAAGGGCGTAGTGACAAAATGGCTTTTGTCGCGTAATTTAAAAACCATAAAGACATTTCATATAAGCTATGGACAAATTAAAGTGTATACTAGAACCAATTTATGTACAAATTTTGGAAGCTTATATCACTCTCCTCTGTTGGCAAAATAGGAATCCCTTTTTTTACAGAGGTCTTTTTGATTGATTATTCTGTGTTATAAAAGTTGACCAATCGTGTTATGCTATGGGTAATTCAAAGAAAAAGACATGATGAATACTGACAGTGAACTTTAATTTCTTAGCTTTAGTCATTGCTGAGAAAAATGGACATCGCTACAGCCAAATTATCAAGGCGTCACCTTAATGTAATGTACAAACATTCCGTATGGAGGACTATGCTACCAATTAGATAAGTCCACACTATGCGCTTTCGTCTTCAATTTTCGTCATCTTCTTTGTATTCAAATCTTGTTTGGCGCTTTCAATAGTTGAATGCAACGCCAACATTGTATTTTTGTTCAGTTGCAGTGTCTGTCAGCTTATTGTAACATGTGCGACGAGAACATTTTACTGGGTGGAATATGTGCGGCTTATTTGGTCATAAGAAATTCCAGAAAAAAAGAACAAAGCGAAAGTTTTGGATACGGTCAGAGCGCGTGCGCTGTTGACTGCGCTATGACGCATGCCTTTGATGAACAAAAAAGGCACAGTGTGGACATAGCTATTCAGATATCATGTATTGACCGCACAATAAAGAAAAGCAATAACACAATGATATGGCTGTTTAAATTTTTCGTTTTAGATGAAAATGAAACGAATCAAGACTCAGATTTTTAGCTTTAGCTTTTGAGCTTATTGCCATAGTAATTAATTTAAAAAACTTCAGATCTTTGCTCTATAGTTTTTTAAAGCTATTGCCAATGATATTAAAAAAAAACCGCTATTGCATAGCTTTTATCGCGGCGACCGCGTAAAGAAATTCCATAACGAAAATAAACCTAACACCTCCCTCTCCGACCGGCACAGCGGTGCGACGTTTGCTGCATCGCTGTGCCGGTCTGTGCGGCATTACCGTGTATCGTTAGCCTCGTTTCAGTTCAGCAGACTTCGGCACGGTGTTTGTGTGCGTGTGACTAGACGTATGCGAATTATAATTGCATAAGTTGGTAAAAAATTGTAGTTTCGTCGTCGACAGTACTGTTGGACATAATACATATTATTTTAGTTTACAGGTGCAAGCGAGTTTTTGTGGCGTAGCAAGGTCGCTGCAGCCAACGTTACGACATCAAGTTACCAACCTTTAAAATCACTATCAATTTATACTAGACGAGCTTTTGCCCGCGGCTTCGCTCGCGTTAAGAAGTATTATTATATACAAACTTTCATCTCCTATTTGAACCCCTTGCGGATGCCTAATTGCCTACGTCATAACAATTAACATCTACCTGCATGCCAAATTTCAGCCCGATCCGTCCAGTGGTTTGGGCTGTGCGTTGATAGATCACCATGTCAGTCACCTTTGAGTTTTATATATTATATAGACTAGATGACGGCCGCAACTCCGTTGCCTAAAAATTAGTTTATCGCGCGAGAACCGTAAATTTTTCCGGGATAAAATGTTTCCTATCACCTATGTCCTTTTCGTGGACTATCTCCATACCAAATTCTCCATATCAAAAACGTGTAACAGACAGATGGACAGACAGACACACTTCCGCATTTATAATTATTTATATAATACTAGATTTTTCGAGCCCCCAAATGAAAAACCGTAGGAAGTGGCAAAAGGTAAGAATCGTCCTGGATACCTTTTGGCGCCAAAACAAGTTGCCCACCTTCGCGGGTTCTCAAGCTTAAATTATATATAATGGAAAGCCCCAGAATGATAGCTTTAATTTTTTTCCAACAGACCCTTTGGGAATAATTGATTTGCATTTATTTAATTGTACAATTTGAGGAAAGGTATTATATTATACCTTCGCTTTAGCTTTATTTTGCTTCAGATAGGCTCAGTCTCTTCCACTGAGCCCTAGGGGGTAAGGACTAAGGAGTACAGCTGCTAGAAACTGGATAACGCCAAATAAAAATTATAGTTTTAGCGAGGTACGTGTAACGTGACTTTAATTATTATAGATCGCAAAGTGGTTTTTTACGGTAGATTTCACCTAAACGTATTTACGAAGCTATGTTATGAGTTATGATGCTACTTTAACACAATCATAACTTACGATTGTGTTAAAATAGCATCGTTTAATAGGAAAATTCCCAGTTACAGTTATGTAATACGTATTTTTTTACCCCATACTGTAGAGCGCAGTTTGAGATCATTTATCCCAATGTAACCCTATCATTTTGTTCAAGGACACCAACCCTAAACTACGGTAACGCCGATATCCTGCTCGCGTGGAAAACACATCGTTAACATAGACAAAACAGAGGTTTATGACTAATATTTTTATCGTTTTCCCTTAATTTGAAATATTATTCAGATTGATCTGTTCTATTTTATACAAAACAATAAATACTTTGGAAGCACACTTCACATTTCATTTTTGGTTTACATATCCTAGCTATTAGAAATTCTTGGGAAACCTTAGCTGTTTAACACCTTAACCAGTCGCAACACCCATGCTTAAAACTATTGCTTCTTTAATATTTTATATCTTAACCAAGCCATCAGAGCACATTTTCCGCATTCAAAAAACACTTAAGTTAATAAGTATATGTTTCAATTCATTTACATTTCACATAAAAGTTGTACAAGCAAAATATAGCTATGTATCATATAATCATATTCATATCACTTGAGGTGTACTCCATTTAAATTGGCTGCATTATATCCTATACTAACTCGTGAATTTGGATAACAATAAATTGAAACAAAATAAAAGGCTATGCTCTGATAGCCTGCTTCCATAACTTTATAACACACAGAAAGTAATTTGACACCTGATTCTAAGGAAACTCTATAGAAGCAGATGCCAAATTAATTTCTGTGTGTTTTACATGTATTTTGCCACCATTTAACAACCTTCCCAAAACTGTGAAAGCATTTGGCAGGAACATTGGACAGTGAAAATGGAGAGAACTGAGAAGCATGCAAAACATTTCCTATTTTTGCTGTAGCTTAGCTCATGCTAGAGAGCTGCAAACGCAAGAAACTCAACACTTGCCTAGGGTAGCTGGACTTTTGTGTATTATTGTTTCCGTTATACTGCTTAAGCCGTGATCTAAGTTCGGAGGAACTTCCATTTGCAGCTGGCTCACCCTGGGCAGAATTGACTACCCTCGCTGAAGAACGTGTTTTAACCATTGTGGACGAAGGACTGTCTCAACTCAACTGAAATTCAGGAGTCCAAAAATGGACAGAATGTCTCAGTAAATCTGTTAATCGATCAGCTTCCTGGAAAACTTCTTCAACGAAGCAAAGGAATATTGGCCTCTTATTTCTCTTACCGCTACTCCATACTGCTGATGTGATACAAGGAAAGAGAGGAGAAACTAACATCTGCAATTGAATAATTACCCATTTAGTCTACAATGGTTAAAACATTTCTTACAGCTCTCTACAAAGCAAAGAGACCACAAAAATAAGTATTCAGTGATCCGAGTAACACTGGCGGTCCAATTTATTTGAATTAGGATCAATTATTCCACTGCAGCAGTGAAGGTAAGCTAAGGAGAAAAATATTGTTATTTTCGACATAAAAATCTATAGTGGAGGACAGGATTGGAGCAGTAAGAGAAATAAGATGAAATATCCTGTCAAGGAAATTTTCCGGAAACAAAATTATTACAAGTGTGTCATTGAAATAAAATTGAGGGAGGCAGGACCACCACAGAAATATTATAAAATAATTATGGCTGGATACTAATCAAAATTTACACACAAATTTCATAATCATAACTATAAAAATGCAAAAAAAATCAAGTTCTTAGATCCTGCAGAATTATGCCTGTACTCAAAGTTATACTATGTTTAATGCTGATTAATACTAAATATTTAAAAATGACAAAATATATTTAAGTACATTTATTATGTATTTAATTTAAAGTTTACTGGTTCGAACTTTGAAGATGTCAAAACACACATTGTTTGTTTTGTGGTTTTGCAATGTCTAGGCAATTTATATATTAATAAATTATGTATGATTTTATATCGACTAACTATAGTTTTAACAACAGGTTATGGAACACAATAAAAAAAACTAGAACACGAGTTCCCTTAAAACAAAATATAATAAGCCTTGTACCGTATTAGTAAACAACATACTACTAACTACAGTTTATTAAAAATAAATAATTTTATTATTTAGTCTACTTTGGTTCTCGTTATTTATATAAATTAGGCTATAATTCAAAAGAAAACGTATACAAAATTTAAAACAATATGGATGTCAATGAAATACTTAAGTTTACTTACCATGATATTGCATTACCATAATCGTAATATCTACTCATATTAATTTTAAGTTAGAAAATGCACAGTTTATAATTTTTTTCACTTTATTTTATTTACAAAAGTCCATCACAAAACGCCATCACTTGACGCTTGCTGATGGTGATGGGCGGCCACATTGGATTATCATAGACAAAACATTTTTTTATGCCTTCATGGTATATTTTGAAAACACAGTTTTCTGCGAATAATTATATGATTCTTCTGTTATATTTCAGTTCGATTCTTTAAAATAAACCGTTTAAAATATATATTTCAGTTTAATACCGCAGGATGGATAGATAAATCAATCAATTCGTAATTAAGCACTAGACTATAGACAAAACTTTGACGTCACATCCTTTTCCTTTTAGTAGGGTTGAACATCGAAGCTTTCTATTTTTATACTTTGCGATCGGATACTTTGAAAATAAAAGTCATAAATTTATAATTTAAGTAAATAAATAAACTATCATTTCCTAATTAGAGAAAATTGTGTGCACTTATAAAAAACAAAACTTTGAATATACATAATAGAATAATTTTATTAATTTAGTATATTTTTGCAATTTAATTGCTTTTAGAGAATTATTAAAAAGACAAAACGTTGTAACCTTAAACCTACTAGATTTTAAGCTTTTATTAAGCAAGATTAATATTGTATACCAAAACAACAACAGAATGTTAAAACATGTATCCGATCATTCGGTACGAAAAATTTTAACTGTTTATCAAAATTCAGAACTTATCCTTACGAGGTTAATAAAATTGAATATGTTTGATAAAATATAACTAAAATGCATCAATTTATAGAATTATAATTAATTTTAGGTCTAAATACATTTTAGAAACGTATGCTTCAAATGACTCAAAGCTTGGTGTCACTTCCGCTTATGAGTGTGTAGGGTTGAACAAAATAGTTTTTCAAAATAACCTTAACTATAACAATTATCATTTAAATATTCATAATATTCATAATTACGTCTCTGGTGCATCCCACCGTACTGACTAGTAACTGATAAGCCAAGAGCCAGCGACAACCAGACTTTCGTCATTTTATAAAAGCTGAAAGTTTGCCTGTTTATGACCCCTATAGAGGTCACGGTTACTTGAGGCGGTATCTACTATCTTTTAACTAGATCTGAAGGTCTAAGCTAAGCTTCGATAAAGTATGAAGCTCAATTTTTCTATCTAATTTCTTTAGGATAGCTGTAGGAATCTTGCCTTTGTCTTTCACTGCCAGTGACAACTGACAAGTTACTAATTCTTACTGCCAGACCACCTCAAAGTCTTTAAATACTCGGTGTCTGGCCGTGGGAAGGCAACGTGAAGATGTCACAAGGCAGTGCGATGCTTTTTTGCTGCCTGTTGCCTTGCAAACAGCAAAATACATAGCGCGGCGCTTCGCAACGTTGCAACATATTAAATTGAACTTTAAAATTCAGTAGTCCACGTCCGTACAGAATTAGCGTGCCCGGGCCCGGGGTCCCGTATACGGTATAGGTACAGGGTGTAATAAAAGTTAAAACTTAAAACTAAGTTACAATACTATACTATAATCAATAATGGGTTTGTACTTTGTAGCAATATGTTTTGTAGGTGTTTCATAAATTGAGTTCACTGTGAAAGTAGCAGCGCTGAAAGAGTAACTTGTCTGTTACCTCTTCACGCTTAGACCGCTGAACTTTTTTTTACCTAATTACCTTCTTGTCACAATAAATTAATATAAAATATTCAAATATTCTTCTTGTTGATGCTGATACGGCAAACATTATTTTGCCATATTATAAATTATTTCTAGTATCAATGTAAAAAGTAGATAAAAAGTAAAAACCTATTCTCACGCCTAGCGAATATACTTATTACAAAATTTCTCATTAAAATCGGTTGAGCCGTTTTGGAGGAGTTCGCGCACTAACACTGTGACACGAGAATTTTATATACTTACATAGTTACATATGGTTACATATTAGATGTAACGAGTAACGACTTAGGTCACACATAGAATCTTTAGTACCTAAGCCATAATGAGCTTTTATAGAGCTCCTTTGGAACGAGGTGGTGCCTCGTTAATTTCTGCTTAGTATATTGGTATTTGGTACCTACCAGCTGTCATGCAGAATGGGGCTCTATAAAATATTATCTATTATCTTATAACTAGGAGATGCCCGCAACTCGGCTGCGCAGAGATTCGTTCATCGCGCGGAAACCGTACATTTAACATTTTCCGGGATAAAAAGTATCCTATGTCCTTTTGATTTGAGTCTAAAATAATGTCAATGGTCGTATTTAAGTCGCAGCCATCTAGATAAATCTGCGATTCGATTGAATGACTAGCACATTCATTAAATGACACCATTCAATTGAATGACTCGGCCGAACGTCGATTGAACAATCGTCACTCAACATCCGACTAGTTAGCGATTCGTAAGTCGTAACATAGCCCTTTGAAGATAGCGGACATGAATTAATCAGTCAGGTAATTGAACGTATTTCACTTTTTTCCCACTGCGGCGCTCGTAATCACCAAAATAATTTTTAGGTAATTAATAGCAATTTATTACTCCGTATTGGCCCAATACGACTTCATTTGGGTAGGTTAGATGGTTATTTTTTTGTAAACCACCCAGAAGTAGGGGCTCCGTCGCCTCATAATTGAAGCCAGTTTCTAGATTAACCTATAATTACGCGCGCCACCAACAAATACTTAAAAAAATCATAACATTCCATATAACGACTTCACTATGATGACGTTTAGTCAAGACGTTAAACGTTACAGTCAACATCTTGACTAGTTGTCCTTCAGTCATTCAACTAAATGGTGGTCATTCAATGAATACATTCAATCGTAATGGTAATAGGCCAAGTTGGTCTCTAAGAAGCTTGGTGTTCTTAACAGGAGCGAGACAGTACTTCAGTCCGGACTCCGGACCAACACATACAACTCTACAAATTACAAGGTGCAGGTTCGGCCTCATATTATGGAATAGTGTTCTTATCTCTGAGCAGGGGCGCCAAAATACCAACTACTCCCTATCTGGATCGTATCCAAGGACCCCTTGGAATTACGCCGAGATGTGGCTTGATTCTGCATCCTCTATCGGTTGTATCACGGAGAGTGCTCTGAGGAATTGTTCGGAATCATGCCTGCAACTTTTCGCCATCCATAAAAAAATATACCATCCTCATCAGCTTGATGAATGGCAGTCTTCCACCGTACGTTTTCGCGTAATTTTTTGCCGCGCACAAAAACTGTGGAATGAATGAAAATGTGCGGACAAATATGCAAACTTTCAACAAGAGACCGTCCGGTCCCTCTTAAAACGCCGGCAACGCACCTGCAGCTCTTTTGATGTTGCGAGTGTCCATGCGCGACGATAGTTGTTTTCCATCAGGTGGTCACCTGATGGAAAACAACTACCGTCGTTTGCTCGTTTGCCCCCTTATTTTATAAAAAAGTTGGTTCAGCTGTTTAAGCGTGAACAGGTGACAGACAAACAGATACACTTATGTATTTATAATATTAGTATATGGATTACTAGATGACCCTGGACCCGGTGAACTTTGTATAACTTCCCTCCTTATATAAACCCTCCCAGAACTTCCATGAATATTTCAGGCAACGCACCTGCAGCTCTTCTGATGCTGCGATTGACCATGGGCAACGGAAGTTGCTTTCCATCAAGTGACCGGTTTGCTCGTTTTTTCATAAAAAAATATACATCACCATTTTATAATGTCACTATTTTTTCCACTATTTACATCAGCCTATTTTTTTGATCGTTTATTCCATAGACTTATAATGGTACTGTGGTTTATTCCTAAAGTTTATTCCATGTTTATTCCAACAGGTTTATTCACAGAGTTTTTACTGTTTGCCGATGTTATATTTTATCAAAAAATAAATCATAAACAGATGATTTTGTAGTTTGTAAAACAATGAGACGTAAAATGAAAGGGATAAGGTTTATTTTGGTTACTCAATTTTGCCCTCGGTCTGTAGTCTCTGAATTGGCTATTCCTCAAATAAAAGTTGTTGCTTCATTTTTGCATTTTTGACATGACAGCACGCTGCACATGACAGATTTGTCATTTTTGACATTTACAATAAATAGTTTACGGCAAGCGGAAAGCGACTTTTTATGATTACGGCGGAATTTCTGTGCTCCCTAAACACTTTCATGTGCCAATACTACTCTCAGGTCACCAAATCCGTCGATCATGATGTCCACTACAGAAGGAGAATTGGATGTAGAGGTGTCCCATGAGCGGGAGGAGGGAGAGGTTCGTAGCTTCGTCAAAATTTGTTCCTCATATTAGACAAAGTCAAAGAGTCCTTATAAAACCCAATTACAGTTAATTTCAAGGGGAAAACTTACCACAATAGCCCTACACTCAACTGTCCTAACCTACGTACTGAAGCATTGAAATTTGCCGTCAAAAATACGTAATAATTGAGTATTGTATTGTAGCTAGAGGATTCAGATGTGGAGGAGGGAACTTATAATCCTCTGCCTCGGCCGGACACCTTCAACCCGCCGTCGCTGGTGAACATGCAGATTCAGGATGAGCAAAGCGACGAGGCATCGCCACAGGAGTCCTCTGGCTCGGAGTCGGATGACGAGCCTCATCGCCGCGCCAAGCGCAGCAAGATGAGGCCTCGACGACCTCAGCCGCAGGGCAATGCCAAGAAAGATAAATATAATGTGTGGTGTAAAGCTCTGCAGGTGAGAAATTGCTTTTACTGACAACTGTGCCTTGTAGAGTTGTTAATATCAATAAACTACCATGCTATTGTATACAATCACTTATCATAAGCACATAAGTTCTGCTTGATAGGTTCTTTTGATGATTTGATATTATTCTGATAGAATTGTACTCCTTGTTTCAGGAAGATTTGTTGACTGAAGATATGATAAGTTGTGATGTGTCAAAAAAGTCTAGGTATGGCGTTGAATCTTATGACTACACAATAAAATATAGACTAGATGATGATTATGTATCTAAGAAGGTATTCACAAATTCCAAGGATAGGAAAAATAGAGATAATTTTTCAAACAAAAGAACACACACAGATAGGTCTAATGTTAAGTTAAGGCTCGGAAAACGTGTGAACACAGATCAACCACAGGAGGAAAAACAGGATCCGAGGTTTATACCAGAACTTGTTACTACTGCTGATGACCCAATAGAGAATATAGGATTGGATATAGCAGAAAAATTGGCAGAAGAAAAGAAAGAATTAGTTTGTAAGTATTACTAGTCTCAGTCTAGAATAGATGATTTATATATTTTAATGTATGAGATCCAGGATTTTTAATATCTAATGAGACACAGACATAATCCATACTAATATTATAAATACAAAGTGTCTTTGTCTGTCTGTAACCTCTTCACACTGATGAACCGGTATGGAGATTTAATAACTTAACAGCCTTTGCCCAGCAGTGGGACAGCATAGGCTAATTTTAAAAAAAAACAGTAAATGTAAGACTCAAGATATCTGAATACTTTACAGGTAGAATTGTGCAAGTGCTAGGAGCTAGTAAGGCCATAGAAATATACAAAGAAACACAACGAGTAGAAGCAGATGGTGGCATGCTTGTAATGGTAAGTTTTATGGCCATTCTCACAGAATTTGAACAGGCTTCACAGTCGTTTTGTAAAAGTAATTTTGATAATCATATGGCGCAAGGGTACCACGTCACTGATGTACAGGGTTCGCGGGAGTGACAGCATACTGAAGTCGATATGTGGACAAGCTGATGGCGCGATAGCGGCACACTGGGAGCACGTCCATGTCCATGACCCCAGTGCGCCGGTACCGTGGCACAAGTATGCTAAATAGAGAAATTATAAATTCACTTTTTATTATTACTAACATATTAATAAGATTATTGTTAATACTAACCGCTATGGGCTGTGAAGTCTGTAAGAAACATTTTATATTTCAGAATGGTACACGGAGGAGAACCCCAGGGGGAATATTTTTCTTTCTATTAAAGAGAGACGATGAGGTATCTTTAGAAATGATAAATCAAATATTCAACGAGGATCGCAAGGAATCAGCGAGGAAGATCAAAAGAGCGCGCGTCAAAAGCCGACAGAAGGTGGTAGAACAGCTAAAACAAAGCCTCACAGGTATTAAACTCTATTATAAACTAGCTGACCCCACAGATATTGTCCTTAATGATGATTATTTAATTTGAATTGGTAAATAGATTAAAATTAGTATCTCCATGTCAAATTTTATCAAAATAGATTGAATAGTTTAGGCGAAAATCATAAAAGTTTATTGTGCGGGAACCATACATTTTCTGGGACCAAGGGTATCCCTTGTCCTTTCCCGAGACTCAAAGTATCTAATTCATCGAAAATTCATCGAAATTGGTTGAATAGCAATCCATACCAAAATTCATCAAAATTGGTTGAATAGTTTACGCTCAAATCATAAAAGTATATTGTGCAGTAACCATAAATTTTTCCGGGGTAAAATGTATCCTATGTCCTTCTTGAGACATTTTATAGCTTAAAATCAGAATAAAATTACTATAAATAAATAAAAGTAGTTTAGGGCTTGTTTCACCACTTCCTGATAAGTGCCCAATATGCTATTCACAACTTTTTTGACAGATTCTTCATACTCGATCTGTCAAGTTAATTGGTGGATAGCCTATCAGGAAGTGGTGAAACAGGCCCTTAATCTAATTGTAGTATTCGATTCTTTGCATTTAATTAGCTCTGAAAGTTATTTATAAATACATGCATTACATAGGCCTTACAAAAGTCTCCCTATTAGATCTCCTTAGAATCTAGATCAAACAGTTTGTTAATGGTAGCTACTGTTTGTTATTGGTAGATAATAAATATACCCATACGGCAACTGCGCCCAGCAGTTTTGCCGACTGTCTATGTAGTACTTAAAATTTGAGTGCACACATAGTTGCAACCAATTACATATTGAAAACCTATTTTTCTTGCAATAACACGACAGCATGTCCAGGGACGTATATAGTTCTACTACTTGAGTCCAGTAGAAGAACTAGCAGCAACAACTTCTCCAATAAAACGTAATTGTTATAGATGCTGAACTACCCTCACTATTATCACGTGGTGAAGCAATAGCCCAGTCGGAGCACGGCTCCAATCCACCACCCTCACCTGCCACCGACGCTCGAGAGTGCTCCAGCGACACGGACGGTCATTCCCACTGCGGGCAACCATTATCACCAATAGCCAGATCTCCACAACCAGACCGAACGGACAGGCAGCCGTTAGATTACGAAGATGAAGACTTCCTTGAGGTTATGTGTAACGATGAAATGGACTTGTTCTAAAGTTCCTAAGGTGCTGTGCCCTGCCTCGTTTTTGAATAAACTATTTTTAGTTACCCCAAGTGCATGATTTTTAGGTCATTGTGAATCTTTAATTAAACAGTCAATTGGCTGATTAGTTAGGATAAGTTCATACCAAATTGGGACGCGACCTTGAATGTCCTTGAAGTTACGGTGCGAGAATGCATCATAACTCATAAGCAATGCTGCATAATTTTTATTTCATATCTATAAGAGAGTATAGGAAAAGTCTTGAATTATACATTGAGCGGTATTTATTCGAGCAGAGTTTCACCTTACACGTTTCAAAGTTAATTACAGAATGTATCAATCAATGCAATATGGCTGGCTTTTATACCATTTTAAGACAAAAGAGACGAACTTCCGTTGACAATTCAAATATGGTAAAATCATATAAAATACATTAAAAATTAAGAATAGCTAAGAATTAGTTGAGTACATAATTCTTAATATTAATTAATGTACTTCTCATATTTATGATAAGTATTTACTTAAATATGAGAAGAGGAAGTTGTGTAACTAACTATCTATGAAAATCAAGTACCTTACTTATTACTATTTAAAATATTATATCACTAATTAAATTTATATAGAGTGACTAACATAATATACAGATTTAAATAAAATAAATATAATATTATGTAGCTTATCCATTGACATCCGCTAACACTCGGCCATCCTGCATTAGGCGTGTCCTCACGACGTTCCCATGGTTTGCTCCCCTGTGCTGTACCAGTGCCAGAACTGTAAGTGGTCTGAAACAGAGAAAGACATCGAAACAGTATTTTGTAAAAATTTTAGTATCACACCTCATCTCCAGCCAACATGGCATTTCTGAAGCCTAAAGGTAATTTATGCATTTTAATTTTTGTACTTTACTATTGTAATTTTTAGCTCAATTTTAGAATATTTGTAAGGTCATATTATATACGCCGGTCACATAGACGCCGCCGGTCACACAGACGCCGCCGATCACACAGACGCCGCCGGTCACACAGACGCCGCCGGTCACACAGACGCCGCCGGTCACACAGACGCCGGTCAGGTATAATCACTATAATTATATACTTATTGTTAACTAGCTGTCCCGGCAAATGTTGTTTTGCCATATAAAGTATAAATTCCGATTTCGCCCGTATTTTATTGAAGTGACTAAATAAGTATGGCACCATGGCATCGTCCATCACTATCCCGTCGCATCGCACAAATGCATTCTGTCAATTATATTATGTCAAAGCGCTAAAGTTGGAGTAGAAATAAGAATTTTTAAATTTTCTAATTTTCCGCTCAATTTTCAAAGTTTTCTGTTATAACATTGATCTCCGGATAATAACAAACACATCAAAATAAGAAATAGTGAAATCGATCCAGCCGTTCAGGCGTGATGTCATGACCACTCGAATATAGGTCACACAGACTTTGGTCACACAGACGACTATAATATAACCCTCGTTCATTTTTGTAGTAAATTTTTTGTAGTAAAATCTTATGATATTATCTTGTAAGATGCAGGCCACAAACTACTATATCAGGTCAATTAGACATCAGTCACGTAGACATAGACATCAGTCGCGTAGACATAGACATCAGTCGCGTAGACATAGACATCAGTCGCGTAGACATAGACATCAGTCGCGTAGACATAGACATCAGTCGCGTAGACATAGATATCAGTCGCGTAGACATAGACATCAGTCGTGTAGACATAGACATCAGTCGCGTAGACATAGACATCAGTCGCGTAGACATAGACATCAGTCTCGTAGACATAGACATCAGTCTCGTAGACATAGACATCAGTCTCGCAGACATAGACATCAATCTCGCAGACATAGACATCAATCTCGCAGACATAGACATTAGTCTCGCAGACATAGACATCAGTTCACGTAGACAGACATCAGTTCACGTAGACATAGACATCAGTTCACGTAGACATAGACATCAGTTCACGTAGACATAGACATCAGTTCACGTAGACATAGACATCAGTTCACGTAGACATAGACATCACTCACGTTTACATCTTTTTAATTCCAGACTTGAATCGTGCTAAGTAGTAATTTATTTTTTTGTTTTAGGTGCAGCTTCGGGACCAGTTTCTTATCAATAATATCAATTGTGAAGATTGTAGAAGCAGAAAAGCTAAAGCGTGTAAAATAGTTATTAAAGAATCATGGCCAAATTTGTATAAGAGCTGGACTCGACTTTTATTTTTGATGTCCCAAAATAAACTATAGTTAGATTTCTTTGTTCTTATGCTCTAAACATAATTCCGTTTGAGAATTATGTCTAAATAGCAACGATTTTTTATAATAATTATTAACGTTTACAATTATTTTGAGGTTAGACTTAAGAACTGCCTTTTTTCCGACGGTGTAGCCTACAAGTGTATATTCGGCGATCTCGTTTCTAATTATTTCAATTTTTCCTAGAGTTATTACCCAAAAAATAGAACGAATGCGAATGATCGCCGGCTGTCAGAACATATGAAAGACAACAACGAAACTGATCTTTTTTTTTGTGACTATTTATAGACACATTTCTAATGTTTTTCGATGCCTTAAAATATTAGAGAATTTTTGCTACCAATGGCATATTGGGACGCCACCGCCCACCTGGTACGATTTGGCCATTGTTCTTTGTATATTATACCTATTCGATTTTGTAATACCATTGCAAAATTAAAATTTAATATCAATAAAATTTGTTTCTGTACACATGATACAATATATTAAATTATTATCTCCAATCGTATTAGTTACATTATAGATATACAAAAATTATAATAAAATTAACTTTCTATCAGAATTTTCAATCAATTAGATCATCTGCATTCGTGTCTACCTTGGCCTTAGTATCAGAAGTTACCGATTTATACCTCACCCCTTACTACAGCTGAAAACTGTATTAATATTGAAAACTTCTTACTTTTAAATTTTTGGGTCACTTTTCACCCACTGAATATATCCTACATTTCTTGTGAGTTTTGATAAATCTATTTTTCATAACAGTCATAATTTTTATCAATTATTCGTAGTTTTGCTGTTGCCCTTCATTCAGTTAATACCTGTCGTTGCGAAGTATGGTCACTAGGACCACTGGATAGTGTTGGTAAAACCGTAAAAACAGCATTAGCAATAATAATTAATTGTTAAATGCCCATTAGCAATAATTAAATTAGTCGTACTTGCTAAAAAAAATACGATTGATAATATTATCGTGCGTAGCAATAGTCTGCGATCATCATAAAAATCACGTCCCCGCTGTTTCGCACCGCGCTGCTAACTATTAATTAATTGCTATTTTTCACTCGATGCGAACCGATAATTCACGATGCCGCGTTTTAGCAAATAGCAAAGCAATAATACTTGTTTTGACATTAAAATTAAGCATGTTAAAATTAATTAAAAATAACATTAATTCACATTACTAGCACTGAATGGAATAGCTGGTAATTTAGAGTTATGGCTAAAAATAAGTTTAAATGAAGGGAAGGAAGTAGTAGAATAAGGTGTATTATTTATACCCCACACTATATCTATTAATTTGTCATCCGTAACAGTTTCATTTTCAGACATTCCACTGGACCATTTGATCTGGGATTAGCTATAGCATTAAGGACATGTTTTAATTGCATGTCTTCTGTAAATTTTGGTTACTGTTAATATGCGGACTAGGTTTCTAAACTGGGAAAAAAATATCTTTTAAGAATGCTCCAACCGGAGAATTAGCAGGTCGGATGTCTGTCAGTACGAATATCGACGTTAATGACATTAAAATAAGATTCATATTAGCGCGCCTTGTACAGTGGTGGAGATGAATATATTATCTTTCATTTGAAACCAAAACATCCTCGCAGTTTGACTCCTAATTCTTTAATAGGGTACCGGAAAATCGCTGATATTTGTAATAGCGTCCTTAAGTACTTTGTGGTTTTTATGGAACTAGACTTTTGACGGGCTTAGCAAAAACAAATTGTGAACGCATCAATAATGACAAAAACGTGTGTGTTACCATTTTAGTCTTAACAATACAATTGGACGATACTTAATTTGCAGGTCATAATCTTGGATGCTAAGCGACCATCGAGCAATATGAGGAACAAGATCCTTTTTGCTATGGGTTGTGCATAACGGTGCACAATCCGTTACAACTTTTACATGGACACCTATTATATAAATACGGGAACGCTTTAAAGATTCCACGACGATTAATGTTTTTAATTCGTAACTGTAGTAAAACCATTCTTTGGATGTGACTACCAAAATAGGCTATAGGTTAAAATGTGCCGTCCTGCTGTTTTTTGGATTTGTAATCCCCCTAAACCTAGTTTACTAGCATCTGTATAATTAACCTGGGGATTACAGCCACATAATTTTGACACTTGGTCCTCATTATGAAGCAAAGCATAGCTACCAATCTTTGTGTGAATTTAAATTTCGGTAATCAATGCACAGTCTGTTATCTTTACCCTATTTTATCTAAAATCACTGGACTAGTATATTCAGACAGTGACGAATGATACCAGCTTCCAAAAGATCGTTAACCTTTTCATCAACTATTGCATTTTTAAGACATACCTATCCTAATAGGGCTTACAAAGCACGACTACTACTGCTTATATTTTATAAAGTAGTCTTTATTCTCATTTGTAATAAATATGTGTACCCTAAACCTTTTGTATCCCTAGTGAATAAAATAAATGTTTATAATTATCTATCTAATATCATCATCTTTTTTTTATCTAAACTTTCACCAACATCTACCTTACCTAAACCCTCTAATTTCCAATACCTACATATTTATAACTTTTATAAATGACCCTCAACACTTACAGCTCCTCCAGGAATTAAGGAATTATATAATACACAAATACAAGAATCATAATATAGCACGTAAACCGTTCCATTGAATTTTTCCTATTTGAATCGATATCTACAAATACATCAATATTACAGCAACGATTTTTAGGTAAAATTGTATCAAGCTTCAGCACTTCAGCAAAACATTTTACTTATATCTATCACTTATAATTATAAGTCTCGGCAGAATTTGCTGTAGTAACTGGTAGTAACCAATAAAAGGCTGGTGAATTATTGATTGTCCAATAATTAAGTCTATGTCACTTGGCAGTAGTTATGTAACAGTCTCAGATTTCATTTTCATTATTCTTGTTCATTGGCTCCTACCCACAATTGTGTTTTTTTTTTTTTTGTAAATATTATTCACTAAGATATTAATCTACACTACTATTATAAAGAGGAAAGATTTGATTTTTTGTTTGTTTGTTTGTTTGTTTGTTTGTTTGTTTGTTTGTTTGTTTGAGTCGAATAGGCTCCGAAACTACTGGACCGATTTGAAAAATTCTTTTGCTATTGGAATCTTACATTATTTCTGCTGAACATAGGCTACATTTTATTTTGTAAAAAAGTAGGGTTCCGTAAGATATTTGAGTTTTTCGGACGCAAGGTGTAAAAAATCAGCTAGAAAAGTTACTTATTTTGCGTACGCTGCCTAAACTATAAAAGATAGAACCATAAAATGTTCTAAGTAATTGTAGATCTTATAAATATCTACAAAAAAGTCCGCGACACACTATACCTATCTATGTCGAGTGAGGCACAATAACCATTTATTTATTTAAAAATCCTGAATTTTTTTTGGACTACATTAAAACGGATATATTTTACTCACGCTATTAATCCTTATCAAAATAAATTCTTTTATCACTAAGTACAGTTTATGTAGATAATATTTGGTCTTTGAATGATTAAAATTGGACGTTTGGTTTTGAAATTATGGCGAAATTAAAATATTACGATAGTGGGCGTCACCAAAGCGCGTGCGGGGAAGACAATATTCTGTTGTAGAAATGAAAATTCTGTACTTAGAAGATATGAAATGACACCCGAAATTACACCTTTGTCACTACATCGCTATAGAAGCCAAAAATGTGGTTAGTTTTTTGTCTGTCTGTCTGTCACTCTTTCTGTCTGTCTGTATGTTTGTTCCAGCATCACACGAAAAATATTGATCCGATTTGAATGTGGTTTTCGCAGATATATTTATCTTCTTCCAACTTAACATATGTTGTATAAAATTTTTTCCCCCCACCCCTCTAAGGGGACAAAAGAGGGGGTCAGATTTTGTATCAAACTTTTTTCTTTAACACGAAAACTACTTATCCGATTTGCATACGGTTTTCACAGATATATTATATTTGTCTTCTTCCAACTCAACATCTGGTGTATAAAAATCCTCCCCCCCCCCTCCCCTCTCAACCCTCTCTGGGGACCAAAGAGGGGTCAGATTTTGTATACAACTTTTTTCTTTAGTGGACTTACTTCATATTAGGTATTAAGTGTGTTTTTCAACTTAACATCTGGTGTATGACCTTCCCCCCACACCCTCTTAGGGGACAAAAGAGGGGGTAAAACATGTATCAACTGATGATGTAGAAAATATACTTTAAATGGCAAAACAACGTTTGCCGGGACAGCTAGTTGAATTATAAAAAGTGTTACTCACTCGTGTTGAATTCTGCGGTTGCCGAGTTGTTCGCTGTATTTGCGAACCAGCAGTTAGCCGTCGACCGTCGTATGACCGGAGCGTTGAAAAGCTTCAATGGCCTACTATTCGACATTCGTAGCGGTGTTTATTCCTGGCTGGGGAGCTGCTGTCGATTTTCCATCACCTGCACCTTTCCTCCAATCCAAGTAGTCTTTCGCATTGGCTTGGCTTGTACTGTAGTTCATTCGGCAACCCTTTTATGTCGCAAGATATTGCATGCTCGTCCTGGATTTCGCATTTCTTAAGCTGAGAGACTTTATCGTTGTAATATTTGGTCATCGTCGCGCTTTCAGTCTTTGTTCGAACCATCATAGCTTCAATGCAGTCATTGTCTAGCGAACCTACGTAAACGAAATTGCACGATGAACTGTCGATCGGTACTGTTCCATCCGTAAACCTCTCTAAGCTGGTCGATTTTATGCAGTCATGTAGCTAAATTATAAGCGTCGTCTTCTGGTTCAAACTTTGGTATCACTTCTGCATCAGTTTGAGTAATTACTAGGCACTCTGGTTCACTATCACAATCACTGTTGTCTATAATGTTCGAAGAGAAAAAAAAAATCACTTTCTACGCAGTGGGACGAGACCACTTCTGAAATATAAGAGAGTATAGGAAAAGTCTTGAATTATACATTGAGCGGTATTTATTCGAGCAGAGTTTCACCTTACACGTTTCAAAGTTAATTACAGAATGTATCAATCAATGCAATATGGCTGGCTTTTATACCATTTTAAGACAAAAGAGACGAACTTCCGTTGACAATTCAAATATGGTAAAATCATATAAAATACATTAAAAATTAAGAATAGCTAAGAATTAGTTGAGTACATAATTCTTAATATTAATTAATGTACTTCTCATATTTATGATAAGTATTTACTTAAATATGAGAAGAGGAAGTTGTGTAACTAACTATCTATGAAAATCAAGTACCTTACTTATTACTATTTAAAATATTATATCACTAATTAAATTTATATAGAGTGACTAACATAATATACAGATTTAAATAAAATAAATATAATATTATGTAGCTTATCCATTGACATCCGCTAACATATCATAAATAAATTGAAATACATTCAATCAAAAAATGCTGTAAGATTGTTGAGCATACAGTTTGCCTATCTCAAATCTGCAATCATTGAAATTAATATAGGTAAACTTATTAGATTTCTTTTTAATTTCTTTTCTTTACTTCAAGAGTTAAATTCAGTTGTGTACAACATTTAGGTGTATTAAAATTTAAGATTAGAGTAACTAACTGTACATTTAGTCTTACAAATGTAGTAATAACAAAAACAATTTTCTAGATAAATAAATTTATTACATTAGATGCATTTTGTGCTAAAATATTGTGTTAATTTTCCATACAATAAGGTTTATTGCTTCTCACCAATTTAACTCTTAAACACGGCCGGCCATAGAGGGCGATCTGCAGTTTTTATACTAAATTCATATCCACCACTTGAGCAGTTCTTAAGCGGTCAGTGCAAATAACGCGACCGCTCTAGAGCAGTCGGTTCCAACTGCAACTTGTGGTCCGTCTAAGGCCAGTCTAAGAACTACAAAAACGATGAAACTATGATTTACAAAAATTCAATTGTGATACAATCTGCTACGACTTTTAATTATTGTGTACCAATATTTAGTTTTTATATTAAGGTTTATAATATTGTGTTAGTTGTTTTGATATTTATTGTGTATACTATTGTGTATATGAGCCCTAAGGCTTTGAAGGTACTAAAAAGTCTAAAGCACTATTAGAGTAAGTTCCTATTTCACCAGTTTTGTTATATGATTATAATATCATGTATGTTATCTATTTCGTTTTCAAGTGTGGAATAAGAAGGCATGAACACTTTAAAACAATCATACATACTTGCAGGCATTGGTAAAATTGGAAATAGGTTATTTTTAAAGACTGGGGTGTGTTCTGTGTAATGTGTATGTCTGACACATAAAGTTAATATACCTAGCGGAAAAGAGAAACAAGGGCCTGAGCAAGCGAGATGTCACTATCAGTAACACTGCATGGTAAAAAGAGATGTGTGGTACATGACAGCAGAACTCTTTTTTTGACGTCCAGTCGGCACATATTGGCACGTTGACAATTTAATCTCAAAGAATTCAAGTTCAATCATGCTTGTGTAAGTGTATACATACACATATTTTTACACACAGATGACATTAGCTTCTAAAAAAAATATTTACACAGATATTATATTAACAATGTTGCTGTTTTTATTTGCCAAGATAGCATATCCTTGTGTAATTTTTTTTTCTAAAGGGGGTTTAAATAGTTGTATTTTCTACATAAATTTGGCAAGTTATTAGGTATAGTCAACTGCAAAAGAAAACTAGAACTAATCTGCTATTTTAGCCTAAGCTGCCCCTACCTGGGTATGCCCATGTACAGCACCCCTTATTTTATTGGGGTCGAGCTACACTTTTTTAATGGTTTAGTTCTCAAATAATTATTATATACTTTGTATTACGTCGACTTTAATAGATAACAGTAAAAATACTTCTTTCTGTGAGTTATGTGAACTTGAGACAGTTGGGAAAAACAGACGGCAAAATATTTGTATAATAAATTTTTTACATAAAATCTTGTGTTTTGTTTTGATTCGTACTTATTATTTAAGTCCCTATTTTGTTATAAATAGATCCTAGTAGGTAAAATACTGAAACTTAAACTAATTTAAGTAAGTGGAAGAAATGCACCTTTCAAGGGAAGTCAAGCATCTGAAAACAAAATTCAATTATAAAGATTACAATAATTACAATTTTTTAGGAACTTCCAAGAAAGTTTTTACTTTTGACTAAAAATACTTCTACTTTTGAAATTATAATACCATAAAACTTTCTTATTCCTACAACACTGTTGGTACAGTGTAGTGATGCCGAATTTCTTTTATCAGACAGAAACCATAGATTATTCGTTGCAAAGAGGTAATGGATAGAAAAACGGACACTGAAAGAAATAAGGATCTTACCAATTGTGGCAAGCACTTTTCTACATGTTCGATATCAACTTTGTTGGAGCTCTCGCGTAGAGCGTGACTTGATGCCCGCAGACAAGTCTCAGTGACGAGACACTTGGCCACCTCCACCACAAGGTTTAATGCATCATTGCCAAGTTTGGTCTTGTTGTCTTGAAATGACCCTTGTAGTAGTTCTTTGATTATCTCCTGAAACCATGGAATGACTTTAATCATGGTAGCCTATGAAAGTAGATGTTTGTAGCCAGTAAATACATAATGTTTTGCTAATTGCTTACAGTTTTGATAGAGGATTTAATGTTTGCAGCTACGGACGCCGGGTCTATTTTGTTTTCTTCAGTTTCATTGCTGTAACGCGCCATTTTTGTCGAGTTAAGATTTATTGTTGTATTTCAAATATTACTTCTCCAGTCTCCTTTACTATTTTTATTCAAATAAGTTATTTCACTAGATAAAAATCGTAAAACTTTCCAATTATTTATCTTTTTCAAATTAGATTGACAATTCCGCGAAAAATCAATAGGGGTTGACGTCACGCTGACGTCAGACAATTTGACAGCTTTTGACAGTTAATTTTTTTTTATGTTTTTTTGGACAAGAAATGTAATAAAGCTCGCTAACAACTACAAGTCGCAAAGCTGATGAGACGACAAGAAAGCCTCACTAGGCTGCCTTTCCAGTTTCCACCAGAGCTGAGCCACAGACGCGACACTCCGTGTACGCGTGTATACGTACCTAACATGAGTCGAGAGCTAGAAGTATATACATTTACTTATATACTTCTAGGTCGAGAGCTCGAGCGCCGGTGACCTTGAACGGAACGTGTACCAACACCGCTAGGGTTGACACCCAAATGAAATTACATAATAATATATCATATTATGTTGTGTATTGATAATTAATACATAATATAATAACAAATTACAAAATATAATATAATAATATTATAAAGAGGAAAGATTTTTATTGTTAGTTTTTGTCTGTTTATAACGAATAAGTTATAAACAGACAAAAACAGACGTTAAACTTACACCTGATGATGATTTAATTCGAAACCGGTCGTGTAATTTGTTAAAATTGTTATAATTTCTTAAATATAGTGGAAAAAGTGCACGAAAATTGTGTTTCATTAGTGTTTATAACGAATAAGCTCTGAAACTACTGGACGGATTTGAAAAATTATTTTACCATTAGAAGTCGACTTTATCCCTCATAAACACACCTGTACTTTTTACCGCGGGAAAATGTTTCATTCTTACGAAAAAACGGGTGATAGAACGTGCGTGCAATGCGTGTAGGAGTAGCGCGCTCGCTTCACGGTCCACCTACTAGTCGTCACTAGTCAGCCAATTATAAGAATGTACTCTGTGTAGTCAGCCCTCGACCGAATAAGTCCAGGACTGAGCGCTCCGCGCCCCGCGCACAGCCCCCGCGCCGATCCAGACACGCAAACATAGCCGTGAGTGCTTTTGCCTTTTACGAGCACACATGCAAGTGACATGCATAATATTATGTGTCGCTTCTTTTCGCGTAGTGTAGCTTGTAGGTATACATTCTTTGGCTCTGAGCGGAGCTGCGTTGCGACTAATGTGTTTTTGAAAACCAATAGAATCGCTTCATTGACACGATTTTGCCATGACATAGGTTCTCAAAAACACATTCCTCGCAACACAGCTCCTGCACTCAGCTTTGGTGGAAACGCAGCCTTATTCCTGAATAACCCAAATAGGGTATTACACGAATTTTTGAAATGTATCCAAAAACAATTCTATAGTGTTAATATGACGGTAAAAAATAAAATAATATTTTTTTTCTCACGTCAAGTATAAAAAAAAACATTATTTTTACATAATTTCAAATTTTGCGCGTATTTCGCAAAAACGCTTCCGCCAGTGGACGCCATGTTTGCTCTGTATTGCTCTATGGTCATGACGTCATTGCGTAAGTAAACAAATCATCAATTATTGACATAAGATATTCGGCACTGACAGTTGACACAGTTGTCATTTTTTTTGTTTACTATCCCAATGACGTCATTAGCATGGCGGAAAGATTTCAGAGCGTTCTAAGGCCCACTTGCGCCAATCTGGGTTAAAGTTAACTCTGAGTTAAACATCATGTCATATCTGTCACTCACCAAGTCAGTTATAGAGATGACATGATGTTTAACTCAAGAGTTAACTTTAACCCAGATTGGCGCAAGTGGGCCTAAGATAGATAAAAATCCTGAAATCTTTAAACTACATTTAAAAATAAAGCAATCTTATGAAGTCAAACTAACATATTCCGATTGCTTTTCCTCTAAACTATCATACCCCGCGTTCCACCTGGCGTTAAAAACGATTAAAACGCTGAAAATGCCTCCTATTTTTAGCGTTTTGATCGTTTTCAACGCTAAGTGGAACGCGCCCATAATAATACATTTTTTAATTTTTTCTCATATAAGTACACTAAAAATACCCTATTAATTTTACATAAAGTGCGTCAAGAAAGTGAAGAAATTAAAAAGTGGCAACATCGTAGTGTCATCCCTTTTTTCTTAGATTGATTTGAAAGTGATGACACTACGATGTTGCCACTTTTTAATTTCTTCACTTTCTTGACACACTATACGTTCAGCGATTACAATTTATGATTAGTAACCAATAACGATTTGATGTTTCTAATCAATTCACGCTTCCTACACGTTACATCGCTTAGTTTAAATAAAACAGTATATATAAAAATAAATTATTTTATTAACTTTCATTTACAACTTGTACTAAATGAAAAAGTCTTTTAGAGATGTCGAGTAGCGACCTGTTTTCGCAACACTGCAAGAACTTTTCCGATTGGGATTCAACTATGCTGTAGATAGTTTTAGCCTTCCCATCCGCTAGGGACTGCTTCATCAGCTCCAATAGGAGCTTGTCTTCTTCTCTCTTCCATTCCAGCGGTTCTATCTTCACATCTACTTCACTTCCTACTACAGATTCTACAGATTGGGGGTTTTCATTGTTGACTCTGTGTTGCACTTCAGTAGTTGTGTATGTTATTTCGTATGAGTCTGCAGGCTCCTGTAAAGTATAAATTATAATGTTTATTTATAGCTTGAAGTTTTCCAGAACTTTTTTCAGAAACACACGGAAATCGTAATAAAAGTATATCCGTAATAAAAAAGTATATTGATACTTTTTTACTGTTCCATACCCAAAGGGTAAAAACGGGACCCTATTACTAAGACTTCGTTGTATGTCTGTCTGTGTGTCTCCAGGCTGTAACTCAAGAACGGTAATAGCTAGAGAGTTGAAATTTACACAGATTGTGTATATCCGTTGCCGCTATAACAACAAATACTAAACGTAAGTACTTTAATATTTATTAATAATATTAATATAAAATAAAAAATTAGCTGGGGGCTGCCATACAAAAAACACAAATTTTGGCCTAATTTTTCTCTATTATGGTACGGAATGTCTCTCATGCGCGAATTCTCTATCATGCGCGAGACCGACTCGCACTTGGCCGATTTTTTTTACTCTATACTCATTTGAATACCTCTAGATTCAGTGTATTACACAAAGTATTAAAAATTCTATTAAAATTAAATCAATTGCTACCGATTGTCTGTGAAAAGTAGATTTATTATAAAAAGTATTACTTACATCTTTGACTTCAGAAAGTAATTGTATAGGATTTCCTGTCTCTTCTTCTATAACTTCTCCCTCAGGCTCTTTCTTAACTTCCTCAGCACTGAAAATAAATTAAGTTTTTAAAAAAAATCATGCTTTCCATAAAAAAAGTTGTCGTAACATGTCTGTTTAATTTAACAAATATCCATACTTCCATACTTAATATTATAAAAATGCTTAATGTCTGTATGTTACCTGTTCACGCCCAAACGGCTAAACAGATTTTACTGAACTTTCATCCCCTATTTGAACCCCTTGGGGTGGGAATTTATCAAAATCCTTTCTTAGCGGGTGCCTACGTCATAACATCTACCTGCATGCCAAATTTCAGCCCGATCCGTCCAGTGGTTTGGGCTGTGCGTTGATAGATCACCATGTCAGTCAGTCACCTTTGAGTTTTATATATACAGCATGACTGGTGAGACAATACCGATAATTAAGGAGAGTATTCAGTACTCGATTCTCATTATAATTATTATATAATAAAATTAGGTACTTAATTTTTGACCAAATTTCCCTTTAAACAAATGAATAATGGACACTTAGTAAATTACTATGCGGCCGGGCGCGGCCCACCCCGCCCCGTGCGCCGCGCGCTAGTCCCGCGCGCGGTGTCCATGCGTTGGGTAAATAATTATTTAACTTTAAGCTACATTTACTCAGTGATCAATTGATATAATTTTTTTATATTATTATTTTCCAACTAATATAATAGCCAAATATCACGTCCTCGAATATTGAACATGTCTCACCAGTCATGCTGTATAGATATGGATTAAAACAATAGGCTACTTGACCTGATTTTTTTCTTCATGCTAATCGCTTCATATTCATTCATTTTCACAAAATAAACTAAAATTTTAATATTTTACACAGTAGAAACCCATAAAAATGTTGATTGAAAAATATGCCTTTTAAATGGCGCCGAAAACACTGTCCGCCATAGTGTGACGTCATATGTTTTGTATTTTAGAGTCTCTATTATTGAACATTTTTTTATGTGCTAAATGTACGAGTCTTAAGGTGCCCAAAAATTATAAAAGAATTAAATAAGAAATTAGAAATCATTTGTAATGTTGAAAACTTTTGGAGAAAAGTTTTGGCCGTTTCATTTCCCGTCTACAATAAATGGAGATAATATATAAAACTGATGTTTTATTTGAATTATTGAAGAAAATATATTTTACAATTCTTTCTAGGCTTATTCTTATTATTTATGTACAAATAAACTTACTTAAAACGAGCGCGATAAATAAGACATTAAATTACAAACAAGATGACGTCACATCCAAATCGGAAGTACCGCAAAAGCGTTTTAGTCAGTACAAATCATATTTTCATAAAATCATATTTTCAAATCGACTTTATTTATCAATCATAAGCTTTTATTTGATGATAAGGGTGAAATATGGTTTCCTAGGCCAAGTTCTACTAGAAATATGCATTTGTTCAATGAAATTGAATATAGGTCAAGTAGCCTATTACCTTTCTTGATCACCGCTAGAATCAGATTCATCATCATCAGTCTCAGTAGTGCTTCCGTCAGACATGCTCGCTTCCTCTTCCCCACTAGAACTAGATTCACCATAACGTAACTTCTGTTTCTTCCAATTTAGGTTTTTGTTTATCGACTTCGGTTCTTCGTTATTTGGTTTATTTAAAACTATTGTTTGTGTTTCGTTAGCTGGCTTGTCATTTACTATTTTTATTACTTCATCGCTTTGTTTGTTATTAATTAATTTTGGTGATGCGTTGTTCGAGTTGACAGTAACATTTTTCGATATTTCATTGTTTTCTTTGTTATTGAATATATTTAGCGTTCTAATAGTTATTATTTTTTGATTGATACTATTACGGCTTAGATTTTCCTTTTCGTTATTATTAACAGTAGCATCTTCTTCGTCCTTGTCACAGTCCATATTATTATTCGTACAAGTGGATTTTTTGTAGAAGTTATCCCTGAAATTATGACAATTAAATATATCGTTTTGTTTTATTGACCCCGCGTTCCATTTGATGTTAAAAACGATCAATACACTCAAAATGCCTCCTATTTTGAGCGTTTCGATTGTTTTTTAACATCAAATAGAACGCGTTCCGAGTAAATTGTTATGTCTTACTTTCTATGGATCTGAAACCGAAATGCCCATCTGTCCAGTCAGGCAGATATTTTGTACTTACACGAAAACATTGACAGATAGTAGACATTTGCAATATTTGCTGTCAAACGCCTATTGCATAGATAGCACACCTGACCTGACTTAAGGGCAGGTTATTCCAAATTCACGTTTCTAGAATGAGTAATTTTTAAAGAATGCGTTATTCAAAAAAACTGAAAAATATATAAGTACATGTATGTACATCTTTTAACTAGTGACTTTTTTGGTAAGAAACACAATATACAGATAATTTTACTCGATAAAAAAAATCAGAAACAACGTCGATTTGAAAAACATTTTGAGTTTTATAGGACTTACAGGGACTCAATTATACTATAATTTGGACAGTCCGATTACTATTAAAATTTTACAGGGTATTGTTGGATAAATGTTTAGTTATAATATTTTTTATCTAAAAGGTTTTTTCTCCTATTTCGCCCTATCATGGACGCGGCGAGCGTCGTAACCGCCACCGTACAAGGCGCGCTGATATGAATGTTATTTTAATGTCATTTACGTCGATATTCGCACTAACAGACATCGACCTGCTAATTTAGGAATAAACTGCCCATAAGCTGATCACACATTTGTCAGCATCGTACCTACGCGTCGAACGCACCGCGTAGTACACGAAATGCGATGCGTACGGCGCGGACGAATGTACGAGGTTTCACATCATTTCATACAACGCATCCTAAAACGCGACGCGTTCGGCGCGTGCGTCGCCTTAACTTCCTACACAAAACTGCAAATTCGCATCGCATCGCAAATATCTGCGACAAAACTCATAAATAATAAATTAAAAAGATAAAACCGACTTCAAAATTAAAACTTCCTATCTCCAAAACTAATAAACCGATTTTGATGAAACTTGCACTGTTCCCTAAGTTGAACAATACCTAGTAAAACAAAAAAAGAATCACTTAAATCGGACTTGTAGTTCCGGAGATATGCGTGAACAAACATAAAAACATACATACATACACTTTTGAAATTTGGCACGTTTGTTCAGAAGCTGTTATAGATTAACATATAAAAAAACTGGGCAGTTCTGGAAATATTACATACATATACGTGTCGAATTGATAACATCCTTTTTTTGAAGTCGGTTAAAAATGGTATTGCGAATTCATACGTATTCGCGGTTATGTGTGGGACTGGGAGCCCCAAAGATTTTAAGTATTAATTAATTTATAATTAACTAAACTACTCACGCAGTTTTCCGTCTATGCGGGAACAAGTAGAAGGTGTATTCAGCTAGTGCGGGGTAGTCGCGCAGAGTTTCCAGGAGGCCGCAGCACCATTCGCACGCGGTCGCAGTGTTTTTACCGAACATGGATAATAGTAACTCTGTGACAGTGCAGCGGTGATCTTTATTTGGTATACACTCCTAAAATATGTTTTGGTAATGTTTGGGTAAATTATTTTGGTACCATTAGTGAAATTGACCCATAGGACATATCTACGTCTTATTATCACTTTCCATCTGCCTATAGCTGTCTACACATCAAAGCGGCGGGTTATGGAACCCCTGGTATAGTATATTACATACCTCAATTTTCTTCATATAATCCTCCATACAGTTACCAATGAAGTGGTCGCTGAATTTCTCTAGTCTGTCCGCTTGATCCGGAGTTAAGAAAGCCATGAATTCTCTGTATAGTTCCATTTCATCTGGGCTCAAAATTCTGTGCAAATCCGCAGCAAGATATAGAGGGTTGCCATTGTGTATGTCAAAAGCTTGCAATATTTCGTCGATCCGTTGCTTTTTGTACAATGTTTTCGACATATTCATATGGACAGATAATTTCATTATGAACGATATAGCAAAGGCTGGAATAAAAGGATAATATTATAAATACACGTCATTAATAAAATCGACCAAGTGCGAGTCGGACTCGCGCACGGAGATTTCTGCATAGAGCAAAAATACTAAATAAGCCAAAAATTGTGTTATTTGTATGGGAGCCCGAGTCACAATAGATCCTCAAGGGTCGCAGTGACATCAAGGCTACTTGACCTGCCTTCAGCAAAAAAAATGGGAGCCCCCCTTAATTTGTATTTTTTATTATTATTCTTAAATATTGAAATAGACACATTTAATTAAGACCTTTGTGAAAATCTCAAGTGCCTATCTGTTGCTATTATTGATATCGAGCAAAAAAGGCCAAAAAAATCACATTTGTTGTATGGGAGCCCCTTTTAAACATTGATTTTATTTTGTTTTTAGTATTTGTTGTTATAGCGGCAACCAATATACACAATCTGTGAAAATTTCAGAACTCTAGCTATAGCGGTTCTTGAGATACAGCCTGGAGACAGATGGACGGACAGACAGACGGACAGACATCGAAGTCGGAGTAAAAATGACGGAAATTATTGTAATAAAAGTACAAAAAAATTGAATATAATATTTTAAAATAAGGTGTTCCTTCTATTTATTTTTATTTTCAATGAGTCAACAGTTAAAAACTCCTCCGAAAAGACCAATTTTTTGTTGCTTTGACAGAACTGGAGCCATTAAGAAGACGTCTGGCCGAAGTCGCCGCGTGGTCACGATTGATTTAGTCACTAAATTAAGACAAGTGGAATAAGAAGCTTCTAATTAGTCTTCTTTTTGGAATCCTAATTAGCACTTCTAAATTTAGTCAAATGGAATAAGCGTTTTATATATGTATATAATTAAAGCAAACTAATTAAGGGCCTTGTAAGGATTTTAACTTTATGAGTAAGAGATTTAAAGTATAATATAAAAATACGGCACCGGTATCTTTCTCCTTATCAACAGGTTCATCGCTTGTTTCTTCAACTTTTTCAGCACTTATTCCTTTCAATTCCTCAAAAATACTCTTGACATGTCTATAAACAGTTTTAGAATATATCGCATAGTATTTTATGAGCAATTTCAACTTATTCGTCATCCTCGGTCGTTTGATAGATTGGCACGGACAAGATTTCCTTTTGGCACCTCTTATGAAATCCGTTATAAGAGTTTGCCTGGTCCTTTTCATTTTTCTTAGAATCTCACAACACCTGCAGTGCAGTTCGGAATTTTGAGATATCGGTTTGCTCATTATATTTTCTGGTTTCTGAGCGATTCTTACAAACTGTATACCAGTCGGTACTCTTGAAGGAGTAATTAATTTTCCATTATCGATCGTTATGGTGGGAATCGGTCTAGTTGGAGGGTTTTCTGCCACCGAACATATGGGTGTGGTTATAACCGATGTGGCTACGGTGGCTTGGGGCGTGGTTTGGGGCACTAGCACGATGCCATTGGATGTGGTAACTAGATTGTAGACTCTGGTAGCGACTGTCAAAGTCGGTGTAGTGGTTACTAATTCTTGTGTGGTTACTTCATCTTTCTTCTCATTAACTTTATATGTCCGGATGGGCGCGATCGGTAACGAAATTGACTTCGGAGGGTAGTTATTTAAAATTTTAGAACCATCTATCTCGAAGCCGATAGGTTCTGCGCCGTTCACGTGAGCCCGTTTGTACAGATATGACTGAAACAATTTTTATCGGGATTAGTCCAAACTAGATGACCTATGTACTGATAGAAAATAAAATCTATAGCCATTAGGTGGTGTTTTATTTGAATTTTTGTCGGGCACGGTTGCGTGGTCCCTGAGAATATTAACAGCTTTAAAGATTTTCATGTCATCCACGAATAATACAAACACCCATCAATATAAAAATAATAAAAAGTTATGTCCCAAACAAGGGTCCTTGTGGGACTCCACAGTAAATTTTGGTGTCATTGTTAGGGTAACACTAATTATTGCTCTATGCTTACTCTATGTCATAGATCTGACAAGTGACAAACAAGGATTGACAAATGACGTTTGACAGCCAGCGTATTTTATTATATATTTTCCCCGTTCTCCATTGTGCATTGTTACATACAATTGTGTTAAATACTGTGTTATATTTACGTGTGGAAATAAATAAGTTCTGCAGACTAAAGACTTTATTTTCGTGTACATATACAATAAACTGGCGACGAGGATCGTGAAAAGTGCCGCGGATGAAAGTGGATAAAATATTTTGTACCCATGCGCTCCATACAACCCTTTATTCCCGTGATCCAGGGGCTCCCAGTCCTGTGATGATAGCCCGCTTCACAAAGTTTCCCATTTTTATTTTCAGCAACATACTCTCAGTGGGGCACACCGATAGTACCAGTAGTTAAACCGTCGGGGCAAGTACGATTATGTGCAGATTACAGGTCTACATTGAATAAAAATTTACAAAATGATAACTACCCAATTCCACGAGTCGAGGAGATATTTTCCAAGCTGAGTGGCGGTAAATATTTTTGCACCTTAGATATAAATCAGGCGTACTTGCACATGAAGACTGATGCGGCTACATCTGAAATGCAAGCCATAAGTACATGTAAAGGAACCTACAAAGTTAAGCGTCTGATGTTTGGTGTTAAGATTGCTCCCAATATATGGCAAAGATACATGGATCAAACTCTTCAAGGGCTTCCAGGTACAGCTTGTTTCTTTGATGATATTGCTTTACAAGGAGAAACATATTTACAGTTACTCCAGAGAATAAAGATAGTTTTTGAAAAATTACAGAAGTGCGGACTACACCTAAACAGGAAGAAATGCCAATTTTTCCAGAAGTCAATCACTTACCTGGGACACATGATTGATGCAAAAGGCTTACACCCTACAGAAGAGAAGGTGAGAGATATTAAAAATAGTCCACGTCCAACTGACGTCTCATCTCTTCGTACATTTCTTGGCATGATAAATTATTATCAACAATTTATACCCAACCTTGCATCTAAATTAAATCCCCTTTATCAATTACTTCATAAGAATACTAAATTCGTTTGGACAAGAGAATGTGAAAAGATCTTTCAAAAATTAAAAGAAGAAATTTGTAGTGACAAAGTACTTACACCATTTCAAGTAAACTTACCCATTACTTTAGCTACTGATGCTTCATCCACAGGTTATGGAGCAGTATTATCACACATAATGCCAGACAAGTCAGAACGACCAATAGCTTTTGCGTCAAGATCCTTAACAAAAGCTGAAAAAGGATACAGCCAATTGGACAAAGAAGCAGCAGCTTTAATATGGGGACTTAAAAAGTTCTTTCAGTATTGTTATGGACGAAAAATTACATTGATTATTGACAATCAACCGTTGTCAAGAATATTACATCCTGAAAAAGCTACACCAGCTACAACAGCTATAAGACTAGTACACTATGCTAACTTTTTAGCTGGATTTAACTATGATATTAAACTAAGGAAAACTACGGAACATGCAAATGCTGATTATTTTTCAAGATTAGAACACAGGAAAGAACATAAGGAAAACTTAACAGACGATGACTTGTTCTACCTAAAACAAATCTCAATTTTACCAGTGACATTTCAAAATATTCAGAAAGCTACAGCAAAAGATTCAGAATTACAAGAATTATATAGAGAAATTCAATCAGGCAAAGGAAATAAGAAAGATTTACATGAATTCTCTTTACAAAATAATTGTATTTTCTATGGAATAAGAATAGTTATTCCAAAATCTTTACAAGAACAAATTTTACAAGAATTACATTCAGCACATACTGGAATTGTAAAAATGAAAGCCCTAGCTAGAAGCTATGTTTGGTGGAAGAATATTGATCTAGATATTGAACAAATGGTAAAAAGATGCAAAATATGTTGTTTGTTGCAAAGAAACCCAAGTAAAGTACAGACTCATAGCTGGGAATATCCAAAAGAACCTTGGAATAGAATACATATCGACTATGCTGGACCGTTTATGAATAATTACTTCCTAGTTGTTGTGGACGCCTACACAAAATGGTTAGAAGTAATTCCCACTACATCTATTACTTCAGCAGCAACAATCAGAATATTAAAAAGCCTTTTTACTACATTTGGACTACCAATCACTATAGTCTCTGACAATGGCAGGCAGTTCCGCTCCGAAGAGATGCAAATGTTTCTAAAAGAAAATGGAATACAATCGAAATTTACCGCACCTTTTCATCCATCAACAAATGGACAAGCAGAGAGATATGTACAAACTTTTAAAAGGAAGCTGAAAGCTATGATAAATGAAAAGGGAAGCCTACAGGATAAATTATCTAAATTTCTAATGGCCTACAGGAAAACGCCAAATACTACAACCGGAATCAGTCCTGCTGAAATGATGTTTAAGAGATTATACCGGACACGAATAGATTTAGTAAAAAGAAATTTAGGTACTGAAATTAATGATAAAAGAGAAGAATTGTCAGACAGGAAATATTTTAAAGAAGGGGACAGAGTTCAAGTAAGAAGCTATAATGACGACAATAAATGGAAATTTGGAATTGTTACAAAAAGAACAGGAAAGTTACACTACGAAGTAAATATTGATGGAAAGAGATGCCACAGACACGTAGACCAGATGTTGAAGACAACCTGTAAAGAAGACTACAAAAATAATATTCCAAAATTCATAGAAAACAAACATAAAGAGCAAACAACTCCAATTACACCAAGGAGAGATGCTAGAGCTGAAAATGTAATTATACCAATTATACCTGAAGACCTCGAAAAAGAAAAATCCACAACTTGTGAGGAACAACCAATACAATTAGAAGAAGCACGACCAGAACTGCCTAGTGAAAATATAGAGCAGCCTCCTGCTGCCAGGCCCAAGGAAAATATAGAGCAGCCACCTACTGTGTTACGTCGCAGTACTCGCAATAAGAAAGGCACCTACCAGATTGGACCTTTGAGCATTCTATATAACGAGGGAGAGTGTTAGGGTAACACTAATTATTGCTCTATGCTTACTCTATGTCATAGATCTGACAAGTGACAAACAAGGATTGACAAATGACGTTTGACAGCCAGCGTATTTTATTATATATTTTCCCCGTTCTCCATTGTGCATTGTTACATACAATTGTGTTAAATACTGTGTTATATTTACGTGTGGAAATAAATAAGTTCTGCAGACTAAAGACTTTATTTTCGTGTACATATACAATAGTCATGTTGTAGAGTGTCCATTGACAACAACCGCGTGTAATCTATTACTCATGTTCGAAGCAAACTATCGAAGTAAATTACCCTCTATACCCGCTTTAGCTAACTTTTTTGACAATAGTTAAAGGTCAATTCTATCAAAAGCTTTGCTATAGTCTGTGTTACAGCATCGACTTACTTTTGGATATACATTCGATCAGATACAAAGTCTGTAAATAGGCTAAGGTTGGATATTGTTATATCATTGTAAACAAGGAGCATGCATATTCACCCGGAAGCGCTTGTTGGTCTTGGCGAGGTAGGCGACCCAGGAGCGCGGCATTTCGTGTTCGGGCTGGTCGTACAGTGTGCGCGTGGGGTCAAACGGCAGTAGTTTATGTTTAACAGGCTCAACGGTGCGGTTCTTGATGAATTTCTGAAAAAAAGTGTTGTCTATGGTCGCATCTTTGAAAGGGGCGGGGTTAGAAGGGGCACGAGTGATGTCACGTGATCTCAATCAAGGTAAGGAATTAATATTTGTAATAAGGTTGTGATTACTATTTCGGCAGGTATTGTGCCTCTTATTTTTCTAAACTAGCAGGTCCTGAATTAGTGATCATGGTTTTTAAATTAGTGATAAAGGTAACGTGCGTTACGATGGTGCTACGAACTGTTGTCACCTATGCAAACCATATTTACAAGACAAGTGTTACCTAATAGTGACTACAAAGTTTCCACACAGGGTAGGTTCCACTCACATAGGATGGGATTATTCATGTCCTTCTTCCGCACTGTGAAGATATGCGCTGCAAGGCAATGCGGCTGGAGCCACGACAGAAGACGGTAGTGTTGGTAAAAATAGCATTAGCAATAATAATTAATTGTTAAATGCCCATTAGCAATAATTAAATTAATATTATTTGCTAAAAAATACAATTGCTAATAATATTATTGTGCATAGCAATAACACTGCGATCATGATAAAAATCACGTCCGCGCTTTTTCGCACCGCGGTGCTAACTGTTACCTAATGAATTACAATTTTTCACTCGATGCGAAATAGGTAATAGGTACTCGACGCGAGCGGTGCGATGCGAACTGATAATTCACGATGCCGTGTTTTTAGCAAATAGCAAAGCAATAATACTTAGCATGCTGTGACATCAATATTAGCATGTTAATGAAATTAATAGAAAATAGCATTAATTCCCATTACTAGAAGACGGTACTCACATAGATGGGATTATCGATGTCCTTAGACTTCCGCACTGTGAAGATTTGCGCTGACAGGCAGTGAGGAGACATCCACGGCATCAGGTAGCGGCAGACCAGCGCCGTGGCCGCTCGCAGCCCGCCAATTGTGGTGCCTACAAAGTTTCCACATAGGCGAGCTGGTACTCACATAGATGGGATTATCGATGTCCTTAGACTTCCTCACTGTGAAGATATGCGCTGCCAGGCAGTGAGGAGACATCCACGGCATCAGGTAGCGGCAGACTAACGCCGTGGCAGCCTGCAGCCCGCGCCGCCCGGGCAGCCGGGGCAGACGGTATAACTCCGGGTTGTGCTCCACGTACCAGAAGAACTCGTCCAAACCGAGAGCTATTAATCTGGGGAAAATTGGATTGGCGTTTAAGAAATTGGTTCATGCTTCATGGGCAAATGACGGATATATAATTTTACTGCTTATGTGAAACAAAGCTGACAGAACACGACTAACGTTGAAAATTGCAAACGTTCATGAAATAGATATGTAAATCCAAATTTTGATGAATAATTTCTTAAGCATTATCGATTATGTCAGCTTTCAAACAAGAAAACTACATCAAAATCGATTCACCCGTTTAGATGCTACGATGCTATGCACAGAAACATACATACAATGTGTCAAAGTTATAACACCCCTCTTATTTTTGTCGAGGGTTAAATACCTGTAGCGTTGCTGATGTGACGATAAACAATAGCGACATGCTTTACGCTATGAAGAATGAGGGTTGTTAAAATTCTATTGCCACCAGGTGCCGCCATGAAGCCGTCAGTCTATCGTGTCAAATAGACATATTATTATCGTGACACATGAACACATCACACATGTGACATGACAGCTATATTGTGACATATCACATATTACAGCAACTATCAAATTGCCAAAACCTCGACACGCAGTTTTTTCTCCATTTTTATCGACGAAATGGCCCTTATTTTTTTCCTTAAAAAAAATAAGTGCCATTCCGTCGATAAAAATACCATGCAGGTATTTCATAACATTAAAGGATATAGGACAAGGGTTTTGGGACACATAGTATATAACTAAGCTTAGATACTCACTCATCCTCTGACCTCAGGTACGTCGTCCGTCGCGGCGTCTGCGGTCGGAAGGGTGAGGGCGGCAGCAGGTAAGGGTAGAGGAACACGCTGCTGCTGGCCACCACACCCTTAAATCGCGCCGGGAACTGACCGCGGTAGGTGTGTTTGTTCGATGTCTTCGACGACCTGATGAAGAACAAGTAGAGTCATAGCGCCTCCGTGGTCCAGTGGTCTAGAGCGTCGCTCTTGACTCGGAGGTCGTGGGTTCGATTCCCGCGTTGGAAACATGTTATTTCCAAGTTTGGTTAGGACAATGTAGGCTGATCACCTGATTGTCTGACAAGTAAGATGATCCATGCGTCGGATGGGCATGTAAAAAGTCGGTCCTGCGCCTGATCTCTCGCCAGTCGTGTCGGTCTTCCGTCCCACTGGGTTAGGAGAGTAAAGGAATAGAGAGTGCTCTTGTGTACTGCGCACACACCTGGGCACTATAAAAATTACTCCTGCGTACCTGACCTGGTTTCAATGAAACCGCGGCCACCGTCACCGAAACCGGTGTGGGGAGTATTATATAGAGTCATAGGCAGGGCCAGTTTCAGCACTACCAGCGCCCGCCCTGGGCGAGATTACTTCGACGCCCAGGGTGCTGGTAGGGCTGAAAAAATTGGCACCCCTTGTTTGTGTCACAGGGAAAGTTTAGAATAGTTTACATACAGGATATTTGTACTGTCAGAGAAGTTGATTTATAGGTAGATGGCGGACCTAAATAATTTGGTCGCGTTAAGTCAAACATATCCGACCGATCACAGCTAACATTGAATTGACTTAAGCCGACCAAACGACGTAGGTCTGTCAACTGGCTAGGAATCAATTTCCTCGGGTATACTGTATATATATACGAACTCTGCCAGTTCCCACCATCTTAGGACGCTGCTGTCCACGTGTCTAAAGCTGTCTACACACCAAAGCCGCCGGCCCGGCCTCATTTTGAAACAATAATTTTGACAAAGCTTGTTTCAAAATGAGGCCGCCGGCCTTGCCCGGGGGTTATGCCACCGTATTTTGGTGTGTAGACAGCATAAAGCTAGCATGACAAAATTAGCAAAATAACTGGGGATTGCGTTGTTAATGAAGTGCTAATTGAGAGCTTTATCCCCCCTAAGACGCCATAGGACGCTGCCGCCCATAGGCCATGGCCTATACTGCCTATACATAAATCTAGATCTGCGTCCTGATGATGGAGAACACCGAACAGGGCAAGTTCGGTAACAGGGTAAGTTTAGTTCAGATACAGGGTATGTGAGGATCCAGGGTAAATTAAAGCGTGATTTCAGATAGTTTCAGTTTAAATACAGAATGAGTTTGAATAAGGGGAAAGTTCAGACAAGTAATTACGGATGCAGGCTCACTTTATACAGGGTAAGTTTATAAACAGATGAATTACTCTGGGTACCCTACATCTTTTCTAATAAATTTCTTTACCGCGTGTATGTCATCATCAAAATTAAATACACTTACATTCTATCCATCTCGTCAGCCATGAACCTGCCAACATAAACGTGTAATATGAGTAAGTGTAAAAAAAAAAAATTGTACTGCTTTAGGGTGTGTATGTGTCTCTTATACAGAGTGTAATAAAACTAAGTGATAGTACCTACTTTAGGCCTTAGGGTGTGAATTAGTTCTTTATACACAGTTCGCTGAAAAAGTAGCAGTGCTGAGAGAGCAAGATTTTTTTGTCAATGGCCAAATGCATGTCCCTGGGCGCTTGCCCCTAAAAATCACAAAAAATATTTGCTCCTTCAGCGCTACAACTTTCACAGTGAACTATATAGTTAGTTCACTGTGAAAAGTATATACAGGGGACTCATACGCACCCTCAAGTATTAGGGTGCGTTTCCACTGACGCGGAGCGGGGCGGAGAGGAGCTTAGCAGTGCCGAATTGATCAATCACCATGCTCGAAATCTTCGCTCCGCTTGAATGGAACAGCACGATTGGTCAATTCGGGCACTGCTAAGCTCCTCTCCGCCCCGCTCCGCGTCAGTGGAAACGCATCCTTATCACCTAGACGTTTTGTTACACTCTGTATAAATATGTATGGGACACATATAGGGTAAATATGACTAGTGATTGGACAGTACCAGTCATTGGACAGAGCACAAAAACACTATATTTAAGGTTGCTTTAAGAACTACCTGTTTTTCTTTAAAATCAGGCGTTCAATTACTTTAAAAACAGGCAGTTTTTAAAGCAACCTTAATAACTATTGTGTTTTTGTGCTTTGTCCAATGACTGGTACTGTCCAATCACTAGTCATGTACCCTACACACGTATTATTATGGTCCTGTTTCACCACTTCCTGACAAAGTGCCGGATAGGCTATCCACAACTTTTTTGACAGATTCTCCATACTCTATCTGTCAAGTTAAGTGGTGGATAGCCTATCCGGCACTTATACGGAAGTGGTGAAACAGGCCCTAAGAGTACTAGTAGATAATAATACTTACTTGACCATTTCCTGATTCTCTGGCGTGACCTCCGTGACGGATTTCTCGTAAGTAGTTATGAGGTCGAGCGCCGGCCGCAGGTTGCACACGTTCACTATTGATGATGGGTTCTCGTCAGCAATCTTGTTTAGCGACTCCTGCGCATAGAATATTAAGGATTAATGAGACGAACACTAAAACACTAAAAGTTTCAAAGAAAGAGGTAAGAGAGACGAAGAAAAGATAATTTAAAGTTTAAACAATACTACATTAATTCACAGTCTGTCTGTCTGTTTCATCTTCATAACCAAACCGCTGAACCGATTTAGCTAGAATTTGGTATGGATATTCTTTGAGTCCCGGAAAAGGACATATCGCATACGACCTTTTTATCCCGGATAATGTACGGTTCCCGCGCGATATATTATATACGAGTTTTGGTAGACGTGTGATAGACGAGTTTTGGCGCAACGGGTTGCGGGCGTCATCTAGTGCAGTACTCAATAATTAATAAGGCGTCTCTCAGACAGACGCGGGCAGCGGTGGCGGTGGCGGTGGCGGTCAGTTGGATGACTTGAGAGTTCTAGGAACGACACAGACATACGCGGCCACGCGGCCAAGTCATCTAACTGACCGCCACCGCTACCGCCACCGCAGGCCGCGTCTGTCTGGGAGACGCCTAATGCGCATGCAAATCTTCGCAAATTGTCAATTGTAAACAGTTGGCGTAACCATGGCATGACATAATTTGGACATGCGCAATAAGAGGTTTTTTCCGACGCTCGAGAAAAACGACCGTTGCCGAAAAATTACGATAATTCTTATGCGCATTATCACTTTTGGAGCACTGTAAAAAATATAAATCCGGCCCTACTTACCAGATACTCCCTGAAAGTGGCGGCGCGTCCCCAGTGTTTAGGGTTGACGCACACCTGCATGAAGTGCGACGCGCACAGCTGCACGTGCTGTCGTAGTTGCTGCTCCAGCAGTAGACGCTGCTCCGGTAGAAACTGCAACAGAGTCCACATTTAATCCGCACTAATTATAAATGCGAAAGTGTGTCTGTCTGTTACCCCTTCACGCCCAAACCGCTTAACCGATTTTGCGGTACTTTGGAGTCCCGGGAAAGGACATAGGATACTTTTATCCCAAATAAATGTACGGTTCGGTACGGCGATAGCCGAGTTTTGGTGCAACAGAATTGCGGGCGTCATCTTGTCATTTATAAAATACAAAACTTAGTAATAATACTTTACTGTGTATGTAATAATAATAATAATAATATCTATGGACGCTTCACACCACGTCAGTCTGGCCCCGTGCTAAGTACCTTAAAGGACATGTGTTACAGGTACCAGACAACGGAAATATATTCAATACTTTTATACTACACATATATTTAAGATTTTTATTATATCATATTTAATACACATCCAAACCCGGGAACATTGAAAACTTTTTGTTCCGTCGGCGGGATTCGAACCCGCAACCCCCGGCTTGAGCTACCGACGCGCTCACCACTGAGCCACAGAGGTCGTGGAACACCGTGTGTACATACCGTTGTATAGGCCCATAGGGATTTGGTACTGTGAAAGTAGTAACTGCTCCAATGAGCAACTGTTAGTCGACCGAGTTAAATTTTTTGACTTCAGTTCATTATTAACAGTTTAATATTACTTACAAAACAAAAACATTGCTCTGTAACCGAATTTACCCTACTGTATCTAAAACCCTGTATCCGAATTTACCTTGCAACCGAATTTACCCTGTATCCGAATTTACCTCGTAACTAAATTTACCCTGTATCCGAATTTACTCCAACTACTCACCTTGACAGTATCATCGACGTTGACAACCACTTCTGGATTGGTGTTTGTGACGATCTTGACGACGGCCGGGGTGTCCCCCTTTCCTCCCTGCAGCAGTTCCGCTACCCCCTCTTCCACTGCCATCGTCACGTCCTTAGGGGGCGCTGGTGTAGGGGGTGTTGGCTTAGCCGCGGTCGCGTGGGAAATAACCTTCGACGGTGCTTTCTCTTGAGTTATTGGTACTCTATAATAAATACTACTGTTTAACTATACAAATAGTAACAAATCCGCCCCTATCCGATATTATCCGAAACTTTATTTCGGATTCGGTTACGGTTATGGATATAATAATAAATAAAATATGTTTATTTCAGGCTTTTAACCCATAAATATTAGTAAATGAGTTAGTAACAATCTATGACTTAACCTATGTTAGTATTGTTAGTATTTTAAGAGTAGGTACAATATTATAATGTTTATTTTAGGCCCAGTGCTACCTCCACCCAGTGCCTCTGAATAGGGCAATCCGGTCTATAAGCAATCATTTTTAGGAGTAGGATATAATAAGTATAATTTTTTTTTGTCGGATTTATGTCGGAAGTCTGATGGTTTCGGTTACGGTCTACAGAGCTCCCTAACATCCCTGGTTAACATAGGTTAGGATTCTGGTATATACGAATAGTAATGTTAAAATCAACTTACATGTCTTTTCCCCGTCTGACACAGTTCTCAGCCTGCTCCTGTTGAATTCCCTCGTTCACTTCATCATCTATCGGCTCCGTCTTGCCGATTGACATGCGGCGGGCGAATATTGGAGTTGGTTGTATCTCCTCATCGGAGACTATCTCTCTCTTACCTTTCCATTGTACCTGGTAATGATAATGATGATCTTATTATTATATTATATTTTAAGCAACATAATATTCAAGGTTCGCTGTTATTTTTAAATGTGCCAGACAATAATTATTATTGACAAAGACAAGCCAACCTTGCATTAGTCACTGAATAGTTTTTTTACTAGTAAGGACGTTAATTAATTATAAATTATAAAATAATAAATGATCAATCTCTCAATGAGATTAGTCATTTATTATGCTAGTTATGCTCTATAGTCTATACCAGGGTTTCTCAAACTTTTGACTCCACGAACTCCCATTAAAATACTAAGTAATGAAATCCCCCCCCCCCCCAAGAAAATAATAAAATTGACTGTTGAAGAAAATAAGGTTTTTATTTGAATAAAAGGTAACACATAAAGCTCCAAAAGAATGCCGCGCGTGCCTGTTAGTTATCAAGCCACGTTTACGTAAATCTTGTTGCGATCTGCCAATAACGACTCGTCTAATCACTGATTAATAATTACTTAATTACTTTCATAAGGGTAATTGCCATGACAGAAGTTATTTGTATAATACTTTTTAAGGGTATTAAAAGAAAAAATATCTTACTGTCTCCATTGTGACACATGGAGCTGGCGCCTCCTGTGTGTTCTGTATATCTTTCTCAGGCTGTGGCATAACTTGACACAACTCTGTCAGAATATCTTCTAACTCCTTCTTGGATATTTTGATTATGCTTTTCTCTAAACTTTCTTCGTCTTCGGCTAAAATAATGAAATAGAAAGGTAGTGAAATGAGGTGGTAAGGTAAGTACTTCAGTACAATAATCAAATCTATTTTAATTAGCTACGTAAAAATAAGGGTACACATTTGTGTGAAATGTGTATACTGCATACAGAGGAGAGATCATTTGGCAAGGATATTTTTTTATTATGTGAGCTAATTGTGTAGAATTTAACAATAAAAAAAATGTTTTTCTACTTTTAGACGTACTATACATAGTTGTTAAGTGCTTGCATATTTTTTTGAGCAGCACACATAAGATACTGAATGAATTTAGATATTTAAGATGTAGTTGACAACCCTAGACTAGTTTGAACTAGTTAGAATATACAAATACTCACTAGCATCCGGATCAGCCGCTACATTATACTCCGGATCAGCATCATCATCATCCTCGTGCGCATTCGGTGCCGGATTCAGACACTCCTTCAAGAAGTCGTTCCATATCTCATCCACGTCCGTCTGAGGCAACTCGTCTGGGGGTACGAAGGAACTCTCTATATGCTCTATGGGTGTTGATGATAGGGAGAGTTTAGAGCGAGTCCGCAGAGCTATCGTCGCTTCCTCTTCTAAATTCAACTGCCGACTCACTTTGGAGACATTCTGAAATGATATGGAATACAATTAATATGTAGTAGGTATATTTTTGAGACATGAAACGAACTTGTTCCGTTCTTCATTAAAAATATCATGTGTCAGTACTGTAGAGGTAGATAAAATGTAATAATATGCTTATATTAAACTTCGTAACATTTAACATAAAAACCCAAAATACCCGCGTATTTACCTAATCTAATACAACATCAATACTGATATTGTCTTTGTTTTATCCAGTCCATTTCCTCAGAGGTAGAAAATGCACTGGATAATAATAAAGAAAGAAATTATACAACATATTACATACAGCATCAAAATATTACAATCGCGTTGTATTACCTGCGGCACTACGAACGGTCCATCCTTAACCACTTTAGGCGACTCCTCAGTCGGTCGCGGCGTCGCCGGCGTCCGCGGCTGTGACTCTAGATCACTACACGACTCTATGTGATCGTCGTCACTCTGTAAAACAATTCAAGACGTGAGTGGAAGAATAAGGTAAGTAACATGAAAAACATTTTTGCTTAAATGGAGGCTTTAGGGCCGGAAAAGTTATTTGAAATAGAAAAACTATGGATTGTATGTGTAGCCAGATATATTAGCGAGGCTATGAAGTAGATAAGTTACAAGTTTTATTGAAATAATTAGGGAAAAAATGAGTTATTGTCCGTATGTTACGAAATGTTACTTATTCGATTCTTCCACTCACGTCTTCAATTTCATGTTTACGGTTAAAAGCAGCCCCGGATTTATGTATAGGCAGGTCATAGGCCATAGCGACAGCGTCCTAGGATGGTCGCAGAACAGTCGCGAGGCAAGATCTAAATTTTATGTCTGCAAGATATATCTTGCGAGGCCCCCTAAAATATATTTTACGAGGGCACCTGATGGATGACGCTAAAGAAAGGATTTGTTGAGAGAAATAATTATTTGATATCATATGATATTACTCAAAGTTTAATTTATATAAAACTTTTTATTTGAGTATCACAACTCGCAAAACCTTAAAAAAAGCCTCGTGGTCCAAGGCGTGCGAGGCCCCTTAGACCGCGAGGCCGTGGGCGGTCGCACACACCGCCCACGCCTTGCGCCGCCTCTGCGGCAGAGTTTGTACATAGGGGCTACAAAATTAAAGTGGCTTATACTCATAAAAAATATAAATCCGGCCCTGGTTAAAAATGAAGACACAGTAGGTGTAACTACACCAAGGCGGCCTACAAGACACTTCAAGCCTACGGCCCAGTTTCACCAACGTCTGTTAGTGTTAACAGCTTGTTAAAATGTTATGTCTTCTCTTTCTTTCATATGAAAAATGAAAGAGGTAACATGATACTAATTCGAGCATTTAACAGTTGTTGGTAAAATTGGGCCTTAATATTCTTCTTGTGAAGTGGAGAGTAAAGTGTCCAGTTGCTTCGCTGCCACGTTGTAAAACTTTTAAACTAATCATCAGGTGACCCGTTTGCTCGTTTGCCCCCTTATTTAATAAGAAAAAAAAATTTATAAATATAATGTCTATCTTTTACTTATTTGCACCTAAACCACTTAACGAACATTTCATGTGAAATATTTTCAAAAAGTTTTTGAGTTAAAAAAAAAGCAAAATATGTGTTATATGTAAGTCAATAGCCAGACACAAAAAGTATGTAACACCTGTATTGTAAGAATGTAACACCTAAATCAACACACATAATATTATGCAAAATAAACGATTTGATATATTTACCGGTATATCATCATTGGTAGGATTGTATTCCTCGTCATCTTCATCCTCTGGTAGTTCTTGGGCGATGAGAGCCTCCACTTCGGGTCTCGTCTTCACCGGGATATGCTCTATGGGCTCTAACTGCAGGTTCCATGGTGCCGTCACCCGGGGGACTTTCTTGATGGTCCTATAGGATTTTGAAATGTAAAAACGTTTGAACATTAACACCTCCATCGTGGGTATTGCAGACACAATAGATTTTCAATTGATGGGTTAATAGGAGAACTGACAACATAGGTCAAAAAACTATAGTAAGTAAAACATTTCAGTTATAAACAGTTATAAATTCTACCCCCTTGGGGGTAGAATTTCCAAAAACGCCTAAATATGTATTCATTTATTTTTATTCAGTAACCCAAAAATAAAGTTTCATGTTGCTAACTTCAGAAATGACGGACTTTCATTCAAATTTTCAACCCCAATTTCACCCCCGTGGGGGTGAATTTCCAAAAACGCTTAAATACGTATTCATTTATTTTTATTTAGTAACCCAAAAATAAAGTTTTATGTTTCTAACTTAAGAAATGACGAACTTTCATTCAAACTTTCAACCCCAATTTCACCCCCTTGGGGGTAGAATTTCCAAAAACGCTTAAATACGTGTTCATTTATTTTTATTCAGTAACCCAAAAATAAAGTTTCATATTTCTAACTTCAGAAATGACGGACTTTCATACAAACTTTCAACCCCTATTTCACCCCCTTCAGGTAAAAATTTCCAAAATTCCTTTCTTAACGGGTGTCTACTAATTAAAACAACCCTGCTCACCAAATTTCGTGGCTATCACTTTAACAGTTTTTGCTCTGCGATGATGAATCAGTCAGTCAGTCAATCAGTCAGTCGGTCAGTCAGTCAGGACTTGTAATTTTATATATTGTATAGATGAAAAGATTTCTTCAGACCAACTTCCAACCAATAATTGTTTTCTCGTCCGAACAATTCGAAATAAATAAAAAAAAAGTGGAAAAGTGCAAGGACAGTGAGTCATAGTAACTTCTATTTGACAGTTGTCTCTGATTTAGACTTCACTCTATATTAACCACAGATTAAGTATACATAGATGGATTCTTAGCTCGCCAGCGCGTGGCCATTTTATGCTTGTGTGCAATTGCTGTAGTGTGCGTGTAGGGATGGCGTATATCGATAAAAATATAAAATTACAGCTATCGACCAAGTCGACCATAATTTTATGTTATAGATTTTTATTAAACGACATCAAAAAAGGAGGTTATCAATTCGACCTGCATGTTCAATTTAGGATATATTATGCTCATTAAATTAGAAGTCGCTTTCAATTTGGTGAAAAGGTATTTTTTATCTATTTATTAAGTGTATGAAAATACTTAAATACAGGGTGCAATTAAACCTTCCTGCCAAATTTTGATATATTGGTCCTTGTTCAAAATAAAAATACACGTATTTTTCTTTTAATATAGTCACTCAGTACTAAAATGTTGAGAAATAGCTTCCGAAAGTTATCCTAAAAAACACAATTAAAATGGACACTACGCGACGCCGGCGGGTGAGTGCGCGCGCGCCTCCCCCCCACGTCACCCCCGCTCATTCCCACCGCCACGAGTAACCGTTCTGCATCGATTTTAAATGGGATAAAATATGTCATTAAAAAAAATAACACCCAATTTTTTTTTGCTAAATGACCTCTCCTAATGATACCTAAGCCCTGGAAAAAAATTGGCAGGATGGTTTAATTGCACCCTGTATAAACAAAATATTTAAGTATATAATTACACAAATCTATACATATAATAAAATCGTAGGAAAGTCAATTCTGTACATTGAATATTTTTGAAAAATGATACTTGGGACGTGATCTACAATCGATATGGAAGCCAAAAATATAGTTTTTAGAATTTTTGTCTGTTTGTCTGTTTGTCTGTTTGTCTGTTTGTCTGATTGTCTGTTTGTCTGTATGTATGTCCGGGATAAACTCAGAAAGTACTGAATGGATTTACTTCAAATTTTGCACGAATATTATATAGAGGTCGGGTCAACACATAGGCTATATATTATGACGATATCACCTAGGGCGGGGGGAGGGGCTCAAGTTTCAATATTTTTAGTTTTTTGCTCATATCGCTAAAACGGTGCGTTGTAGAGAAAAAATGTCCTGTACGTAACGAAAGCCCATAAAATTTCCTACAAATTTCTCCTTCACACTTTGTATCTATCTTCACTCCTTGCCATGCTATGAGCTTTTGTCTATCTTTTCTATACAAATTTCGAGTGTCGTTTGATTAAAATGCTGGGAGCTTTGGCATCGGTCTTTTCTTGGGGGGGGGGGGCTTTGCCCCCCCAAACCCCCCCCCCACCTCCCCAAATTTTGCTTCAAACAAAGCGGTGTTGCGGCGTTATACATCTTTTTTAAGAACAAAGTTAAAAACTAAACTACACATACGATTTTCCAGTGTCGTTTGTTTTGGGGGGGCTGCGCCCCCCCAAACCCCCCCCCCCGCCTTATTCCTCATGAAACTTTTGTTCATAATTAAAAGGTATCGTGGAGTTTGTATTGCGTCTTAATTATCCTTTGTAGGAACAAACTAAGTCATCTATACATATCTATACATCTATACATCTATACATATCTATACATCTATACATATAATAAAATCGTAGGAAAGTCAATTCTGTACATTGAATATTTTTGAAAAATAATACTTGGGACGTGATCTACTATACTAACGCGGACGAAGTCGCGGGCAACAGCTAGTAGTTAAAAATATACATAATATGTATACTCCATAAGCCACGAAAACTTGTCCGGAGTGTAATAGCTAATATCAATAAAATCAACAGTTTTTATAAAACACAACAGAAGAACAAAATATATTATACTTTATTAAACTTAATTACTATTTACTATTAAGCAACTATTTTGTAGAATAACAATTATTATTATCAAAGAAATATAAGAATGAATCTCAGTCCTACTTATTTTAAGTAATTCCAAAAACGCTTAGGTGCATTTCTTTACCTATTAAAATATAATTATGTAATAATATTTATACAGAAAAAGACTTAAAATAGATACTTCGACGCCCCCTGAATAATGATATTATAATAATAATAATTAATAACCTAAGTGGGACGCTAGAGTCTAGACGATCAATTTTATTGTGCAATATCACGGTGTGTGCAATCAAAATCATAGAGCACTAAACCAAATATTATTCTTCACTTTCAATCTTATTATCAAATTAATAATTGAAAATAATTATTATCTTCATTATAGGTCTCTCCGTCACCACCATAATATTGAACTCTTCTTTAAGAGCATTCCAATAACCTGAAAAAATATGGTTTAGTGTCAATAAATTGTCAATAAATGTACTATACTACTACATACTATAAAATATACACATAATTCATAATATTGTATACGGGGCAATATGCTTTATGTAAGTTTTCCATGCTTAACCCGTCCAGCCCTAAGCGGAACCCAGGTGCCGCATAACAATTAACAACTAAATATATATTGTGTCTGGAATTCGACGATTGAGGTATTAAATTTATTTTATTAAATGATTATGACTTTAGCCTTATTAAAATTTTACATTTTACTTATTAAAAAAGAGTACCTAATGCCAGGATAAAATTTCAAGAAGTATCTTTAAGTAACGAATTGAGTACTTACAGGGGGGAGGTGTGAGAGCTGTTGATCATGCAATTATTTTACTCTCCGTTAGAACTTTCTTTATTTCAATAAAATCATTGTTTCAAACTTACGTTTGAAATGATAATTCCAAATTCCAATATTGTGATGCCTTCATAAGGGAGTAAGGATTAAAAACTGGCATGAAACTTGCGTCTAAAATATATATCTGTTTGTCGTCTATTTTGAAGCATTTTCAACCTGAAAAAAAAAATCATTTAGTCCATGACATTATTTTTATCGATAAACTATAGTTCAAGTAAGGCGCATCCCTAAAATACACGTAAAAAACTATGCAATATTTATAGCCAAATTATTACTTGATGTGACATTTTTATCACTAATGCCTTATATAGCATGATTAATGGATTATTATACTTATCAATTTTCTTTTTTAGCTTACAAAAATACCGATTGATAAGCCCAAACAACGTTGTTGAAAACTTACGTATGTTATGTTAAATCCACGTGTTTGAGGCATTCCTTGGCCGTTTTTATGGTTAATTATATAGCGGAATCACAAAACGCAATATTAAATTGCATAAAACGTTCACTAAACACTTTTATTACCACTTTTTAAACATGAAATATGCAGACCTACTCCTTTGTTATGTTCTACTAAGTGGGACATAACATTACAGGCTTTTGACGTTTACACACCGATATGAGCTTTCTTTTTTAACCCCCGACCAAAAAGAGGGGTGTTATAAGTTTGACGTGTCTGTCTGTCTGTCTGTCTGTCTGTCTGTCTGTCTGTCTGTCTGTCTGTGGCATCGTAGCATCCAAACGGGTGGACCGATTTTGATCTAGTTTTTTTTGTTTGAAAGCTGACATGACGGTGAGTGTTCTTAGCTATAGTTCATCATCATCAGCCTGCTCATTGCTGAAATATCACGGAATATCTGGTTCGTGATAGGACGATTAGCAACTTGCAGTCGTTTGATGGGTTTTATATTTTGCATCCTGGTTCGAGACACTTATGAATATATACACATTATTGGAAAGTTGACCTGGTGGTGCAGCATCACCTGGTAATCAATAGGATACCCAACTCCTCACCAACTTAGAGCAGAGGTTTCGTGTTTGGGCTCATTTTAATTGCGACAACCAGTAAGACGTAGATAAACAGTAAATATTTACATGCTGCTGCTGAAGCATCACCTGGTTTCTATAGGAGCCAAGCTCCGTATGAACCTAAAGTGGAGGTTTCATGTTTGGGCTCATATTGATGGCCTCATCCAAGAGGACATATTTTATAGATGGTATTCATTGGGATATGATCCAGTTGATAGGAATTATTCTGCACAAGTTTAAAAAGCATAAAATAAAATTAAATTAAGAAATTTAAAAAAACCCCCGCCAAAAAACTTTAAAAAGTAATGAAATAACATTTCCTGACTTTAAGTTTAAATCATTCCTAAGAGTAAAGTAATATTTTAGTCCATAATTGTTGTCAAGGTGTGTCGGGGGACCGCTAATGTAGATGTTTGATTTCACATAACAATATAAATTAAGGGTCTGTTCACACTTCACAGCGACCCGAATCGAGAGAATCAGCGACTATTATGGCGATACAAAATGCAAAAGTCGCTGTTGTGGTAGTTTACTTAGCGGTCCCCCGACACACCTTGACAACAATTATGGACTAAAATATTACTTTACTCTTAGGAATGATTTAAACTTAAAGTCAGGAAATGTTATTTCATTACTTTTTAAAGTTTTTTGGCGGGGGTTTTTTTAAATTTCTTAATTTAATCACCCAAATTACTACATCGTTAGTTAGAAAGAGTAACATTATCAGCTGTCAAAATATATGGCGGACTCCTAAGTATTATTACCTCAATGATATTAACTGTTAATATAGAGTGAAGTCTAAATCAGAGACAAGACCATAGACAACACATTCGTTTTTTTAATTTGCTGAGTGCTGGCTACAAGATCATTGCCACATCAGTGTTGCCAACGTGTGCACCCACTTACCAAATAATGGGAAACATGGACGAACAATTTGATAAATTATTACAACATTTTAAAGAAGAACTAAGAAAGCAAGCGGAAACTATAACTGAAAACGTTCACAAAACAATAACTTCCGCAATAGAGGAGAGACTCCTGCCAATCAAGCAAGAAAATGAGGCACTGAAACACGAGGTTTCTACCTTAAAATCCAGAATAAACGGTCTAGAGCAAGAAGCCAGAAAGAACAACGTCATCCTTCATGGAATAGAGGAAAAAGAAAATGATAACAAAGATCTTATGGAAACTGTGCTAGATGTCTTGAACAACGCATACAAAAGCCAAAACCTTGTCGAGTGGGACAAATGGGAAATTAGCAAACTAAACAGAATTGGGAAGAAAACCGAGGGAAAACCAAGACCCATAAAATTAACCCTTACATTAGGATGGAGGAAATCTGACCTAATGAAAAATAGAAAGAGATTTGGAGAAAATATATCTATATCAGAAGATTTCCCAAAGGAGGTCTTAGAAATAAGGAAAGCTTTAATTCCCAAACTGGTAGAAGCTAGAAAGTCAGGAAAGTTCGCAATAATAAAATATGATAAACTCGTTGTCGGCAACAAACCGGCAAGCGAGAAAAACAATGAGAAAAGGAAAAGAGTCCCGTCCTCTCCTCCGCGTACGCCGCCCAACAGTTTCTCACTATCACTACAGCCTAATAAGCTGTCTAAAGTGAACTCCTTCGATGGAACAAAAAACAGGAAACAGGGAGCTAAAGACATCCAGACAAAAAACAACTAGAACACGGTAGCCGGAAAAATAAAATAAAAACAAGCAAAATTAAAACAAATAAAAATAACTCGAAATTCCCCAATCCGGTTGGTCCCCGTGGGGAATCAGACCACAACCCCCCAAACACAAATCTAAACCTAAACAATAATAATATAATATATATTGCCACACTAAACGCAAGAACACTCAGAACGGAAGAAAGTCTTACTGAACTGAAAATTGCATTACGAAATATTAAGTGGAGCATAATTGGAATAAGCGAAGTCAGGCGCTATGGAGACCAAATTGCTGACTATGGAGACTTTATACTGTATCATAAAGGAGAAACGCAGGGTCTACATGGCGTTGGATTTATGATTCATAAAGAACTGAAAACAAACATTGAGGAACTACGTGGAATCTCAGAACGCATAGCCGTTCTTAAGATAAGACTGCCACCAAACGATGACATATGGGATATAGTTCAGATCTACTCACCAACGGAACAATCATCCAAGGCCATAATCGAAGACTTCTATGCTAAGCTGAATGAACTCCTAAAGTCACTTAACTCTAAGAAACTAATCCTAATGGGAGACTTCAATGCCCAGATAGGTAAAAGAAGAGACGGAGAAGAGCACATTCTTGGTCCCTACTGTAAAGGTAAAAGAACAAGAAACGGCGGAAAACTTATCAACCTAGCTCTGGAACACCAATTAATAAACTTAAACACCAAATTCAAAAAGAAGGAAAGAAACCGATGGACCTGGATTGCTCCAAATGGAATTCATAAAAACGAAATCGATTACATATTAACCAACAAAAATAAACAATTCGAGGACTGCGGGGTGATCTCAGGACTAAATTTTAACACAAATCATCGAATGGTTAAAGCCAAACTTAAAACAAACGGAATAAAACCTAGGAGAAACCTCTTTAGAGGTCAGGAAAGAGAGTCAGGCAAAAATAAAGAGCAAATAACCAAAGACCAAATGCAAATTGAATTAAAGAACCTCATGGAAGACCAAGCAAATAAGCACCTACAAGATAGCTACGATAGACTAACAAAGGTAATAAATAAATGCCAAAGAAGTCAAAATAGATCAAAAACTGAGAGGATAATATTATCCGAGGAAACAAAAGAGATAATTAACAGGAGAGGGCTAAAAATAAAAATTAAACCAAAAACAACACAACTAAGAAAGGAAATAGCCGTACTAAGTAAATTAATAAGGACAAATATAAGGAAAGATAGACAACATCACAGACTGCAAACCCTAGAAACTCTCATCGAGAAAACAGGAGGTACTAAAAAGGCAATAAAACTATTACAGGAAAAAGAAGAGTGGATACCCAAGCTCACAGATAGGAGAGGACAAACAAAAACAAAAAGATCGGACATAATCCGCATAGCCACAGAATACTATAGGAGCCTGTACTCTAAACAAACACCACATGTGGACGTCGAACTACTGGACACAAGTGACGTGCCCTGCATCATCCAACGGGAAGTAGAGAAAGCAATAACCACTCAGAAAAAAGACAAAGCCCCTGGTCCAGACGCTATACGCAATGAAGTACTAAAAGAAAATAAAGATCTTGTCGTACCAGTACTAACCAAAGTTTTTAATGAAATAGTAAGGTCAGAAAAAATACCACTCCAATGGAAAGTTTCAACAATAACACTGCTATACAAAAAAGGCAATAGAGATGATATTGGAAACTACAGGCCCATCAGTTTGATGTCCAGCATATATAAATTATTTTCTAGAATTATATTAGGAAGAATCACCAGAACTTTAGATGAAAATCAACCTAGAGAACAGGCAGGCTTCAGAAGTACGTTTTCAACGATAGATCACATACATGTGGTCAATCAGGTAGCAGAAAGATGCAAGGAATATAACATGACCTACTACTTCTGCTTTGTGGATTATTGCAAAGCGTTCGACTCTATAGATCATACAAAAATCTGGGAGGCATTAAAAAACCAAGGTGTAGAGCATAAATATATTAGACTGATTAGGAATATATATACAGGAACTACGGCAAAAATAAAACTAGAAAAAGAAGGAGAAGAAATAAAAATACAGAGAGGAGTGAGGCAAGGAGATCCACTATCGCCTAAATTGTTCTCGGCTGTGCTCGAAGAAGCGTTCCGAAAACTCGACTGGAATGACCTGGGCCTCAATATTAACGGCGAAAAACTGACACATCTAAGGTTTGCAGATGACATTGTAATCTTTGCCACATCTCATAGTCAAATGCAACGCATGCTTGAAGAACTCAACAAAGTAAGTAAAGAAGTCGGACTGTCAATGAACCTCCAAAAAACAAAAGTTATGACCAATGGAAGTACAACAAACATAATAACTATAGATAACAACGTAATCGAATATGTTACAGAATATGTATACCTAGGACAACTCATCTCAATATACGATACAACAACCAAAGAAATACAAAAAAGAATTGGCAATGCCTGGAAAAGATTCTGGTCCTTTAAGGAAATAGTAAAATGCAAAAATATAAACATAGGCACCAAAAGAAAACTATTTAATACATGCATTCTGCCCATTCTAACATATGGGTGCCAAACTTGGGCACTAACAAAAGCTCATACAAGTATGCTGGAAGATGGGCAGAGGGCTATGGAAAGGAGTATGATTGGAAAGAAAAGGATAGACAAAATAGAAAACAAGGAGTTGAGGAAAATTACAGGTGTAACTTATGTAACATACAAAACTAAAAAATTGAAATGGAAATGGGCCGGACATGTATTGAGAGGGCCAGACAAATGGACAAAAATAATAACATCTTGGTATCCCAGAGGGGCTAAAAGAAAAAAGGGCAGACCTCTAAAACGATGGGAGGATGAAATAGTACAAATGGCTGGCAAAATGTGGACAAGAGTGGCATGTCAGAGAAGTGAGTGGAAGCTGTTGGGGGAGGCCTTTGCCAAGAGGCACACAGAAACAGAGACCGCGCTACCGTATAATAATTAGTTTGAATATTTTGCAATGTATGTAAAATAGAATATTATGTATTGTTTTCTGAATAAAGGCTAATAATAATAATAGATGAAAAGATTTCTTCAGACCAACTACTTTTTCAGAATTGATGATCTGCCAAACCAACCAATACATACTTGGCCTTGGATCTGGTCAATGTTGGAATATCCTCATCTGTACTGGAGGCCTCCTCTTCCTCGCGGAGCTTCACCAGCGCCAAAACATGGTCATTAGTTACCACTTTCTGTAAAAAAAATTATAAATTAATAAGTGTTTGTGATTTTATTTTGTAATTAATGAAGTACAATTGAAAAAGCGGCCAAGTGCGAGTTGGACTCGCCCATGAAGGGTTCCGCAGCAGCAATAAAGTTTATTTTTATGAAATTAAAAGGTTTTTGATTTATTTTTATATTTCAGTCGATTTAATGAAACTTAGATTAAGGTTTACCATTTATGACGTATAAAAAAACTACTGGCTAGATCTCGTTCAAACCAATTTTCGTTGGTAGTTTTTATAGTAATCTATATCATATATTTTTTTTAGAAGTATCATGCCCTACTTTAGAAATTAGAGGGGGGGACACACATTTTACCACTTTGGAAGAGTCTCTCTCGCAAACTATTCAGGTTAGAAAAAAATAATATGAGAAACCTCAATATGATTTTTGGAGACTTATCCATAGATACCCCACACGTATAGGTTAGATGAAAAATTTTTTTTTTGTTTCAGTTGTACCTATGGGGACCCCTAAAATTTTTAATAATTTTTCCATTTTTGCATCAAAATCTTAATGCGGTTGACAGACTACATCTACTTACCAAGTTTCAATAGTATAGCTCTAATAGTTTCAGAGAAAAGTGGCTGTGACATACGGACGGACGGACAGACAGACAGACAGACAGACGGACAGACAGACATGACGAATCTATAAGGGTTCCGTTTTTTGCCATTTTGGCTACGGAACCCTAAAAAAAGGTACAATTTGAGTTTCTAGTACTTAAACTAGGCCTAGCCTGATAAGTGTATTAAATTAGTAATGAAGTAGGTCTAGGTTTAATTTGATAAAACTTAGAAGAATAGTTAAGGCAAGCAAGCATTATTTACAGCAATACAGTTTAAATAATGTTTAAATGCAGTCTTGATATAATAAACTTCTTATTAATTCATGAAGCCCCAAGAGGTCGCATGCGACCACAATCACAATAGATAAGTTGTTTTTCTCACGATCGACGGGTTAATAATAATAACGCTGTGTATCTATGCTTTAGTTATACAAAGTTTTATCCTATTGTTAAGTTATTACATTCTAACATACTAGGGGACAATACATTGCCTTAATCAGTGTTAACTTACACTGGAAAATGGTATTTTGAATTTTGACAAACATAGTGTGGCATGATACTTACTTTTATAATTTTCTTTACACTGGTATCATCTAGATTGTTTTTCAAAGCTGATGCCTGTAAATTCTTCTCCAATTCCAGTGTGTTTGAAGTTAGAACAAACTCAGTACTGCTAGTGCTTGATATCCTGTAGGCATTTTAACAAATGAGCAACAAATGGGACTTATTACTGTGCATTTAATATTTCTCTATATTGGTATTTGGTCCATGATGGGCAAAAAAAGTAAACATAAAAAAGCATAATTTAAGGCACATGATTGACATTATTGTGCTTATCCTATCATGGCAAAACCTTTTTTTTTTTTCACGCAGAGAAATGCATTAACGCATTCAACGCAGGGGATGGGGACTCCCGCTGCGGATATGTAGGGCTCATCGCGGCGAAGATGGTATGTGCCGCGACCCTACCCACTAAAACTCTGCGACGCTCCTCTCGCCACCCAAGACGAAGCCACGGGAACGACACACCCACCTCAACACCGCCAGTGGCCGTCCGACCTTTTTCAGACCACACTCATTTAGGGGCGCTTGTCGCCCCGCAGGCCAACAGAGGCCCCACTTGGGGCTTGCTTGGGCCCGCCTTCTCTGGTGTCACGATGCACGGAGCGTTTTGTGCATCGTGACCCACTCTGGGACTCGAATTTGATGACGGCGTCCCCACGCCGCCACCACGAGTACCCCGGCTAGGGTGGATCATTGTGCTGGCGTCGCACCCGCCTTAGCCGTCTCGAGGATCATGGCAAAACCTAGAGAGGAAACTTAAGACTAAGTAATAATAAACTGACAAAAACATAGTTCATAGGAAAAACATTAGTAAGTATTTTTGAATAAAAACATAGGTAAGTATTACCTTTTCCGTTTCCGACCACGGTTTTTATTTCTATTTTTGCTTCTTGTATTAGGACTAGTATCTATTACTAACTCTTCTTCGTTATCTGATTCATCCATGTCTCTTTTCCTGCTATTTGTGTTGGGAGTGATGGGACGAGCATCTTTTACTAAATCCTTTTCATTATCTTTTTCTTCCATGTTTATTAAGCTTGTTTACGTAAAAACATAATTAATTTCAACGTTTATAGAAAGATAAAATAACAATAATTCGCTAACCGCAACTCTAAACTTGAACAACATTTATAAGTTTATAACCACAGAAATGTTTGAGCCATGGTTTTACTTCGAATAACGATAGTCAAATTATTTAAAACCTTTATTAATTATTAATAAATTCTTGATAAATTCCGCAAAATTTTGCCTCTTTTTTCATATATTTTTCGCTATTCTTTTTTGTTCTCCTCCATTTCTTTAACTGTCACTGTGACAGTGACAGCTGTTCCGCAAAGACAGTCTACTCAGATTAAACAGTACGTCATTGATTTTCAAACTAGGGGGCGCGCCCCACTAGGGAGGCGCGAAGACATGATAAGGGGGGCGCGGGCGCCAGTGGTGGTTTTACTCCAGAGTCCAGACGCCCGCGCATTCCCGCAACGTACGCGAATTGGAAATCTTGTCAAAAACATGCAAGCTCATCCGTCACATTGATTCTTCTTAAGAGGGCGACTAACCCATTACCCAAAAAATCAAACATTGTCCTTCTCAATAACTCGATAAAAACATTTTAAAAATCCGCTAGGTCGGTTAAATATCAGCGATTTTCCGGTACCCTATTAAAGAATTAGGAGTCAAACTGCGAGGATATTTTGTTTTCCAATAAAAGATAATATATTCATCTCCACGACTGTACAATAAAAAATCTATAGCCGCATACAAAATTTTCACATAAAATACGTTTTAACCATCACAATAATCGCAAAATATGAAAAAAATGGGATCTGATTAGGTACCTTAATATCTAAATACACTGAACTGAGGAAAATAAATATACAAAATATTGTTGCTTATTTAGTCCTCTATAAAGTCCGCTAAAAATTTTATATAAAAATAAACAACTTTTCCAGTTATAAGAAAAATAAGAAAATTTCTCAAATTTTTTCATACATTTTCGCCATATCAAAAACGCTGCGAGCGTCGTAACCGCTACTGTACAAGTGTACAAGGCGCGCTAATATGAATCTTATTTTAATGACATTAACGTCGATATTCGTACTGACAGACATCCGACCTGCTAATTAAAAAGTTGGAGCATTCTTAATGTGATTCTTAACGTATCTTTTTTTTTGTGTTGGTGTGTTGTGTATGTTACTGAACTCCTCCTTAACTGCTAGACCGGTTTTGATGATTTTTATTGTGTGCGTTTTGAGAATGGTTTAGATTCATAGTTTGGTCCACTGGAAAATGCCCTTTTAATTATTAATTTTTAGGGTTCCGTACCCAAAGGGTAAAAACGGGACCCTATTACTAAGACTTCGATGTCTGTCCGTCTGTCTGTCTGTATGTCTTGAGGCTGTAACTCAAGAACCGCTACAGCTAGATTTTTGAAATTTTCACAGATTATTTATATCTGTTGCCGCTATAACAACAAATATTAAAAACAAAATAAATTAAATATTTAAGGGGGGCTCCCATATAACAAATTTGATTTTTTTGCTATTTTTTTCTCGATATCAATGACGGCAAACAATAGACACTTGAAATATTCAAGAAATACTAAGTTTTATTTGCACTTTAATAATTTATTATAAAATTTAAATAAATAAAATAATAAAGGGGGGCTCCCATACAAAACACACAATTTTCAGTCTATTTTTGCTCTATTGTGGTACGGAACCCTTCGTGCGCGAGTCCGACTCGCACTTGGCTGATTTTTCTTATTGTGTAATGTATGTACCTAGTTATATACAGACAGGACGAAGACTTGGGTGTTCGCTAGTAATTATAATTTCCTATCATCCTCTTCCTCATCCGCTTCCTCTTCCGCTTCCTCATCCGCATCCTCTAAATTTGCACGTGACAATTCCTCTTCCTCCTCCTCTTCCTCATAATCACTTCCTCAACAACCCTAGTACACACGCAACTATTAATTTATGCTAGTAAATAAAATGAAGAATGTTCTAAAATTTTTTAAATAGACTCATCATTTTATTGATAGAACTTTGGACAGAACTACAAACAATATACAGGGCAAAGAGGATAATATAAACTATGATACAGAGGTTACATGATACAAATAAATTAGTTTTCATTTTTACTTAAGCTGGCTAAAAGCCGAGCTTTGTGAGGGCTTGCGTTGTCACACCTTGACCAACTGATGATAACACATCTAGAATTCTACATAATATAAATAAAAATTTCTATGTTAAAACACAAATCAATAGGCGTGCGTGATAGTTTTTCCGTAAAGTGTACCACAAAATGTAAAGGTTCAAGGTTGTGGGATACACTAGGGCTCAATTTGCTCGCCCTGATAACTAAATCATTTTAGAAGCCTTTTCATGGAAATCAGCTAACAAGTTCTTCATGTCTTCAAATCCTGAGATTTCTTGAGCCTGTTGCAACGGCAGCCACTTCAAATCTTGATGTTCATCTGATAAGGTCACTTTTTGTTCGGGAATTTTAAGTTTTGCTAGCCAGTATACAACCTCTTTTGGCTTTCCATTTACTTCATAATGCAGTGATTTTGATATGTCTTTATAAATCTGGAAAATACTAGAAAGATCACTAACACACCTAAAATGCAATGCATAAATTAATTACGCTTTTATAACTTTCAAGTTGTCACTTGAACAATACTTTAATTTGAGGTGCTTAATTTTACAAAAGCTAAGCCTATGTGATTCTATAATTCATATTAAGTTCAAACAATAAACCTCTAAGTCCTCAGCAGTCAAACCAGCCTCTTCTTGAGTTTCCCGAAGTGCTGTTACCCAGTCTGATTCTCCTGGGTCCACATGACCTAAAAAAAATGAAAAACAAAAATACAAATGCAGTATAACACAAAATATAGCATTGCGGAATATAATACTTGGGGTAACAAATAGTTAACACTTTAAAATTTATTCTAGATTGGTTCGTGAAATGCGCGTATTGTTTGAATAACAAAGATACGTCTTGTTATAATATTATGATAATAGTTACCCTTTGGAGGGGTCCAATGGTGAGCCCCATAGGATGTTTGCAACAGCAGAAACTGTATTACTTGATTTGTATATCTATAAATGACTAATCCCGCTGCTCTCGTAGGTGACATTTTGAAATAATTTAATTAACTTTGTACATAATTTTAAAATAAAGATTGTTTTTGACAATTTCCTACACAGTATTTTTATTTTTTACAACCGTATGGTTGTATGGTGCCTTTAAAGAATTTCTTAAAATTATTATAAAATTAAAAAGGGTTTAATATTTATAATTAGATAGTATTGTTTAATGTTTTATCAAAAAGTTTTATGAAATTATTAAAAGTTCTTCTTCTTCTTCTTCTTTTATTATGGCGGCCTCAGTGAGTTGCCAATGTCAGAGTGACTTTGCGTTGACTTTGCTCTATATTGCAGGTCGGGTGAATATAAACAAAGTTACAGCCCGTTGTAGGCAAGTTGTAGGTTATGTTTTGACTTGACAAATGACAGGTGAATCATGAATGGCACAGATGGCGATGAGACCATAGAACACATACTCTGGATGAGACCTGACAATTTATATTTTTCTGAATCGAGTGATTTTCTCTGTTTTAAGGATAAAAATTAAAATCAATGAATAAGGAATCTTAGAAAACCCTCAAGAAAACTCAATATATTTTTGTTTCTCGCTTATTTGCAAGATTTTTTTGTACCGTTTTATTTTGGGTTTCGTTTTTGGCACAACTTTCTTGCCACATTAAAAAATAAATAATCAAATTCAAACATCAACTGACAGAAACGGATGGAAACAACTGTTGTTTGAAGGCGTATTGTTTAAAAATTTGTTGAAAAATTAATGAATTACTTAGTTTTAATATACATTTTAAAGTAAATCACGTGTATATTTGGATACTATAGTAGACTTAAAAGTTAACGGCTTCAAAACAACAAAAAAGGCAGTTCGCGATGTTACTCAAGTGGAAATGTATTCTTACAAACTGGGTAAGTTACAAAAAATAATTCAATAAACAAAAAACACACCAAATAACTTGCGTTAGTAATTTAATCATACTTTAATAACGATTCTCTACCATGTAAATCCATATTTTTAACTAAAGTACCAAAGTCAATGATTTCGTAATCGGCAGGTGTTTTGAAAACATGCCGCGAGTTAGCTTTTATTTCATATTTATGTACAATAATAAGGTTAATTAATGTTACTGATAAATGAAAGTTAAGTGTATAACGTCAAACTTTGTATTTTAGATAAATTGCTACTGCAATGAAAGAGATAGTAAGGACTTGGATATAAACTTTGACTCTTTATTGATCATTATTTCCCAATTGCGAAGAAACCTAAGCCTCGACGACTCAAGGTCTTCTTTGTTAGAAGCACACAACATACAAGAGTTTATCCTCGAAAAGTACCCGGATTTCAAATTTGAAAATGGAACATGTGATCCCAGTTCTGAAGAAGATCTACATCTCTCTGCATCTCTACTACTATTTTTTGTCTGCGTGAACTCAAAAAATATAGACCTCAAAAATGCGATGTGCAGCAAATTATCATCATCAGACCAGGAAATAATCATGAAGTTCAGCAAATGTTTAATGGGTTGTAGTAACATCACCTCCTCTGACGTTCTACAAGCGATTACAGGTATTATAATAATAATCTGATTAATTTAATCACACCCTTTCATTCTTTTAAGGTTTCTAAAGACTAGAAAGTATGGCTTCCATCTGCAACAAAGTAAATACCATTAATTCTGATAAGTCTTAAATGTGACCTACAAAATAAATGTGCAGTTATTATTAAAAAAATATTTTTAAAATATTATAAAAGTGGTTTTGAAATTACCATCCAACTTTTTAACCATCCAACTAATTTAAAATTAAAGTCACAAGCTATTCTAATAAGCATTTAAAAAGTTTTTAAAAAAATATGTGCCTGTTTTTTAAGACAAAGTAGATCATAATATAACATGCAAAATATTTGTAGCAAATTTTTTCAAACCCTATATTCTGTACAGGAAAGTTACAAAATAATTAAGGCATGTGTTAGAATATTTTTTTATTTTGGCAAAAAATTTCAGAGGCATGCGGGCAAGACATAGCTGGTGCAGAGACAGTTACAACAAATACGGTTGCTGAAACTCCTCCAGCTTTACGATCCTTGCACAGTGAAGTTAGACGGCTACAAGCAGCTCTTGATGCGGAACGCTTTGATCGTAACTACCTTCAAGAGGAGCTGAGCAGGACCAACTTGAAATTAGAAAAACTAAGTAATTTTCACAACTTTTTTATTACTTATAATAATTTGTATGTGCAAAAATATTTAATTAATAACTATTTATAAATCGTGTTTTATTTAGGTATATTTTGAAGTTATTATTTCTGATACTACAGAGCAAAAGTTTATTAAGGTTTGTATAATTTCAGCTAAAGTGAAGGAACAATATAAACAAGAAATAGTCAACCTGAAAGCAAGAGTATCGGACTCCTGTAGTGAGGACAACAGTACTGCTGGTAGGGAAACTTCACACAATAACTCGGTGAAGTTGGCAAAGCAGCTGGAGCAAGCTGAGGAACGTCTGGCTCACTTGCAGGAGGAGTTGAGCAATGTGGAGTATGAAAAAAATGGTTATAAGAACAAGGTAATTTATTGTTTTTTGCAGTACATTGAATACAGCGAGTTACGCCAAAATTAGTTATGGGTGTGTAAGGCTTCAGTCTCTAAATCAGCGGGCAGCGGGGCGGGAGTGGTGGGGGCGCGTTCCAATGCGATTCGATTTACGAGCGATTGCCCGCGGCTTCGCTCGCGTTAAGAAGTATTATTATATACAAACTTTCATCCCTTATTTTAACCCCTTCAGGGTGAAATTGATCAAAATCCTTTCTTAGCGGATGCCTACGTCATAACATCTACCTGCATGCCGAATTTCAGCCCTATCCGTCCAGTGGTTTGGGCTGTGCGTTGACAGATCACCATGTCAGTCAGTCACCTTTGAGTTTTATATATTTAGATATGGATAAGCCGTCTAGTACGCCGCGCACCGCTCGCCGCGCTGAGGCCTGTCCATATAAATCTATACATTGGAATGCGCCGCCTCCGCTCCTGCTCCGTTGCCCGCTGATTTCGAGACTGATGCCTTAGGCCTCAGCCTCGAATTTTGCGGGCAGCGGGGCGGGAGCGGTGGCGGCGGCGTGGATAGCCGTCTAGTACGCACCGCGCTACTCGCCGCGCCGCTGTTTTCGAGAACCGGTCCGTATAAATCTATACATTGGAACGCGCCGCTCGTGGCATTTCGTGGCAGAGGCCTTAGAATTTTTTATAAGAGTAGACATCACTTCACAGTATATAGTATGTAGCTTGTCAAAAAAGATTAGACGCCAAACACAAATTTAAAATTACATAAAATATTGAAAAACTTTATTGAACCAAACCTAAAGTGCGCCAGAATGATAATAATATGTGAAAATACGAGGCGAAAAAACCACCATTTGATACTGAACTGAATACGATTAGAAAATTTAGTTCAGCTTCTACTCTTTTTTGACAGACTGTAGTTCATCAGTACCATAATTGTCTTTGTTTTACAGTTGGATGAAGTAAAACGCGACAGAGATAAGTATTTTGCCCTGAGCCAACAAGAGAACATTAGAGCTAGTCAACTTGCAGAGGAATTGGACAGTGAACGTCGTCAGTGTAATTCCTTGAGGGAATTAGTTACTGAGCTACGACAACACAACCACCTCAACAGAATGGACTCCAGTCAGTTGGAGTGTGATGATCTTGATACTAGTGTGCACTCATTACAACATAATTCCTGTAAGTATTTAATTGTAAGGCCTAGATAATTCAACAAGCTCCCAAATGCAATATTTTAAAATTTTATTTTTTTGCAGCTGTGTGCAGTGAAGTCTGTGCAAGCATAATTGAAGTGCAGCTAGCTGAAGAAAGATCTAAAATCGCTACATTGAAAAATCAAATGCAAATGTTGCAGGTATGTGTATTAAAATACGTTTTATAATAATATTTAGTAACAATGAAGGAATTGATTCCTATGCAGTTGACGAACATACGCCATTTGGTCGGCTTATGTCAATTCAATGTTAGCTGTGCTTAGTTGTGGTTCGCAATCTGCATAGGAATCAACTTCTCTGATAGTACTATCAGAGAAGTTGGTTCCTAGACAGATGGGGAACCTACGTAGTTTGGTCGCATTACGTCAAACCCAGCTGACAGATCATAATTAACATTGAATTGACATGCTCCGACCAAATGACATTGGTCTATCAACTGCCTAGGGATCAATTTCCTCGATGGTACATAACAAAATATTTTGTAATGAGTAAAATAAAAATTGTTACAGGATCAACTTATAGAATTAAATAATAAATATGAAAAAGAAAAAAATGACCTCGGTAAAGCTCTTTCTGAGAAGGAATGTGACATCATGAACTTAAAGCATAGAATTAATGAAGAAATTGAAAGTAAGAATGTAATTAAATCCAAATGTGATAATGACATAACTAAATTGAATAATGAAATTAATGAACTCGAGCAGACCTTGAAGGATACTACTGAACATGCCAGGAAAACAATAGATACAAAAATGCAAGAGATACAAACTTTACAGGAGGAAAAGCTTTCATTATTGCAAAGCTTTTCAAATGAAACATCAAAACTAGAATCTAAAGTACAGGAATTGAAAAAAGAGCTTGAATCTGAAAAGACATCTAAGCAAAAAATGAGGGAAGATTATGACAATCACATAATGAAATTAAACGAAAAGGTTTTGAATAGGAATAATGAGCTTGTTGAATTTCAAAACAAAATTGTAACTAAAGGAGAAGAAATTGAAAGTCTACAGATACAATTACGCAATGAAAAGGATATGAGGCAAGAATTAATTAACAAGCACAACAATGACGTGTTGCATTATAACAATGTAATAAAAGAGCAGAATCTCAATATTCAAAAGAGTTCAGAAGAAATAGCTGAAATACGAAAACAGGTACAACAGTATTATGAATGTATTGAAGAAATGAATAAAGAAAGAAACAATCTTAATGCCTCTTTACTTGGCTTAAAAGAGGAAGTTAAGATTCTGACAAGTGAGAAACAGATATGGCTGAAAGAAAAAGAAAAACTCGCAAATGAATTTGATGAAAATAATGAAACAATTCACTCTCTTAAAAGTCAACTTCAAACTGAAATTCAATTTAAAAATGAAATACAATCTAAGCTTCGTGAAGTAGAGTCTTATAAACAAATACTGTTAGAAGAAAAAACTACATTGACCAATAAATTGTCTTCGGTAATTGCTGAAAACTCTAACGCCTGTGAAAAGTTAAAAGAGGAAATCAAGGATTTGACTAGTGAGAAACAGATATTGCTGAAAGAGAAAGAGAAACTCAAAAATGGATTTGATGAAAAGATTGTAATAATTAGCTCTCTTGAAAGTCAACTTCAAACTGAAATTCAAATAAGAAATGAGATACGATCAAAGCTTTGTGAAGTAGAGTCTGATAAAGAAATACTGACAGAAGAAAAATTTTCTTTGACCAATAAACTGTCTGAAATAATTTCTAAAAACGCTGCTACGTGCCAAATGTTGGAAGAGGAAGTCAAGAATTTGACAAGTCAGAAACAGATTGTGCTAACAGAGAAAGAACAGCTGCAAAATGAATTCGATGAAAAGAATGAAATTATTAATTCTCTGGAAAGTCAACTTCAAACTGAAGTTAATTTTAAAAATGAGATACAGTCTCAACTTCTTGAAGTAGAGACTAATAAAGAAATATTATGTAAAGAAAAAACTTCTTTAACTAATAAACTTTCTACAGTGATTGCTGAAAACTCTAATACGTGCGAAATGTTGAAAGAGGAAATCAAGAATTTGACAAGTGAGAAACAGATATTGTTAATAGAAAAAGAACAGCTCCATAATGAATTTGGTAAAAAGAATGAAGTAATTCAGTCACTTGAAAGCCAACTACAAACTGAAATTCAATTTAGAAATGAGATACAATCGAAGCTTTGTCAATTAGAGTCTGAAAAAGATTTACTGCATAAAGAACTTACTTCTTTAACCAATGAAATGTCTACCGTTATTGCTCAAAACTCTGATGCGTGCGAAAAATTGAATCTTGAAGTCAAAAACTTAACTAGTGAGAAACAAATGTTGCTGAGAGAAAAAGAACAGCTTCAAAACGAAAAAGAAAAAATGTGTGAAGAAACAACTTCTTTAAAAATAGAAGTCAAGAATTTGGCAAGTGGGAAGGAGATGTTGCTGAAAGAGAAAGAAATACTAAAAAACAAATTTGCAGAAAACAGTAACATAATAAAGTCTCTTGAAAGTCAACTTCAAACCGAAATTAACTTAAGAGATGAGATACAATCAAAGCTTTCTGAATTTGAGTCCGAGAAAGAAATATTATTTGAAGGAAAAACTTCTTTGGAAATGGAAGTCAAGAATTTGACAAGTGAGAAAGAAATGTTATTGAAAGAGAAAGAAACACTCCAAAATAAATTTGATGAAAATAATAACACAATATACTCTCTTCAAAATCAACTTCAAACTGAAATTCTATTAAGACATGATATACAATCAAAACTTTCTGAAGTTGAGTCCGAAAGAGAAATATTGTGTGAAGAAAAAACTTGTTTGAAAATAGAAGTCTATAATTTGACAAATGAGAAAGAAATGTTACTGAAAGAGAAAGAAACACTCCAAAATAAATTTGATGAAAACAACAACACAATATACTCTCTTGAAAGTCAGCTGCAAACTGAAATTCAATTAAAAGATGAGATACAATCAAAGCTTTCTGAAGTTAAGTCCGAAAAAGAAATATTGTGTGAAGAAAAAACATCTTTGAAAATGGAAGTCAAGAATTTGTCGAGTGAGATAGAGATGTTGCTGAAAGAGAAAGAAACACTTCAAAATAAATTTGAAGAAAATACAAACACAATAACCTCTCTTAAAAGTCAACTTCAAACTGAAATTCAAATAAGAAATGAGATGCAATCAAAGCTTTATGAAGTAGAGTCTGATCAAGAAATACTGACAGAAGAAAAAATTTCTTTGACCAATAAACTGTCTAAAATAATTTCTGAAAACTCTGCTACGTGCCAAATGTTAGAAGAGAAAGTCAAGAATTTAACAAGTGAGAAACAGATAGTGCTAAAAGAGAAAGAACAGCTTCAAAATGAATTCCTTGAAAAGAATGAAATTATTAATTCTCTACAAAGTCAACTTCAAACTGAAGTTAAAATTAAAAATGAGATACAATCTAAACTTCGTGAGGTAGAGACAGAGAAGGAAATATTGTGTGAAGAAAAAACTGACAACTCTAATGCACGCGCAATGTTGCAAGAGGAACTAAAGAAATTGAACAGTGAGAAACAGATACTGCTTAAAGAGAAAGAACAACTGCGAAATGAGTTTGATAAAAGGAATGAAATTATTAACTCTCTTGAAAGTCAACTTCAAACTGAAATTCAATTAAGAAATGAGATACAATCTAAACTTCGTGCAGTAGAGTCTGATAAAGAAATATTGTGTGAGGAGAAAACTTCTTTAACCAATAAACTGTCGACAGTAATTGCTGACAACTCTAATATGTGTGAAACGTTAAAGGAGGAAATTGAGAAATTAACAAATGAGAAAGAAATGTGGTTCAAAGAGACAGAAATACTCCAAAATAAATTCGATGAACAGAATGAAATAATTACCTCTCTTGAAAGTCAACTTCAAAATGAAACTAAACTTAGAAATGAGGTACAATCGAAGCTTTGTGAAGTAGATTCTGAAAATACTGCTTTAGACAATAAAATGTCTACAGTAATTGCAGAAAACTCTGATGCGTGCGAATTATTGAAAGAGGAAGTTAAAAATTTGACAACTGAGAAAGAGATGTTGATTAAAGAGAAAGAAATACTTCAAAATAAATTTGATGAAAAAAATGAAACAATTAACTCTCTTGAAAATCAACTTCAAAATGAAATTCAATTAAGAAATGAGATACAAATTAAACTTTGTGAAGTTGAGTCTGAGAAAGAAAGGTTGTGTGAAGAAAATACTTATGTGACCAATAAACTGTCTACAGTAATTGCTGAAAACTCAGAAGCGTGCGAAAAGCTAAATCAACGCATTCTTCAAGAACAGCAAGCTAGCCAATATTTACAAAACCAAGTAGACAACTCTAATAAGAAAATTGAAGAATTATTAGAGATCGTAAAACAAAAGAATGATGGTAAGTATTTAAAATATTACAAAACATTACTATTTATTTTACTTACCCTTAAATTCTTGTACATAAGATGTCACAAATTACATAAAAGTGATAGAGCTTGTCTAATTTGAAATGACACGCCCCACCACTTCACTAGTTGATGTAAATGAAAACTTTTGTACTGCTAATACATGCCCTACTTATGTGTTACATAACAAAGTGGACTAATTAGTAATTACACAACAAAGTGGATTGCACTGTATAGTTTTACTACACAAATTGGTGTTACTGTTAAGGAACACGGTTTGAAAAAATAATAACAAGCGCTAAAATTACTTTTTATAATACTCATATAATTAATCTAAAAATTAATGCCTTTTCAGAATTTTCTAAACAAATCGAAGAATACAAAGGGATTATTGAAGCAAAAACTAATGAAGTTGAAAGTCTAGTATTTAAAAATGCAACCCTACACAATGAACTCAATGAGGTCAAAATACAACTTGATTCAAAAGTGCATTCACTAAAAGATAAGCTCATTGATAATGAAAATATAACGGACAAACTAAAAGCAACATATGAGTCTCAAATTGACAATCTAAATGTAATGGTGTCTAAACTAACTAGTTACTTGAAAGAGAAGACTATCGAAATTGAAGCGACAAACAAGGAAAAGGCTCAATTAGAAGAAGCTTTAAAGAAGAGTAATGAAGGTACAGTATTGTTTTTTATCTAATTAGAACCTTTATAAAATACTTTCTATTTATATATTTTGTACATTTCATACAGCTATCAGTGTGTTAGAAGACGAAGTAAAGTGCCAAAAACAAAAACACGACAAATTAATTAGAGAGTTTGAATCGGAAAGAGTTGTTCTTAAAAATATAGTGTCTGTAACAGAAGATGTAATGGAAGATCATAAATTGAATTTCAACAATAAAATCACCGAAGTCACGAAGCAAAATGAAGAACTGAAAAACCATATTAAGAACTTAGAAGATCAAATGATTACAGAGCGAAAAAATGCAGAAATTACACTGAATGATAAAGTAGATATTCTCAATATTGCTTTGAAAGATTTATCTGATATGAAGGACGTAAAGAGATCATTGGAAGAAGAAAATTTAACCCTAAAAGAACTTGTATTAAAGAAAACTGAGGAAATCGAGTTAGCAACAAGCGAAAAGAATTCTTTAGAAAAGATATTGGAAAGTGTTAAAAATGGTAATTTATTTTTATTTACAGATGAAATCTATCTTAAAACTGACTTTAAACTTTCTTTTAAATTTCTTTTCAGATAAAACTTTACTAGAAAACAAAATGGAAGAATTTGAATTGTTAAAGGACAACCAAATCACTGATAACATGAATTTATTAAAAGAAAAAGAAAATGAAATAAAGAATTTGAAAGAAGAGTTGGAGATACAAACAGAGGCTATCAAACAATTTGAAACTTTACAAGAGACATTATCAAAGGAAAGGGATGAAATCTTTGAACAGTTAAATAAAAAAGACACATTGCTGGAAACTGAAAAGAATCTGCGTATTTCCCAGCTGGATGAAATACAAAAGTTGCAACAACTTCAAGCCGAAAATCACACATTACACAATCTTATAAAAGAAAAAGAATCAGGTAATATACAGGTGGTTCAAAAATAATGCTTCAACTTCGTATGGTTTGTGTTAACAATATTTTTATTTTCATAAGTTTTAATTTTAATGGTTCTTTTAATTTTTAACATGTTTCATCTTTGTAATTACTAAATATAAAAAAAAAACTCATTTTTTGCAGAAATAATGGCTATAAAAGAACATTTTGAAAATGAAATTGGTCAAAATCAACAGGTAAGTGACCGAAATAAAATAGAGCAAACAAAATTATTAGATAAATGTCAAATTCTAGAGGAATACCAAATAAAAGCTGAAGAAGAATTAAAACATCGCCAAGCTAAAATAGAAGTACTCGTAAGTGAAATGGAAACTATTAGACACGAATTTGCTCAAGTAGAAGTAGAAAAGAACATTCTTATAGAAAAGCTAGAAACGGAATTGACAGAAACGAAAAAGAATTATTTGCGTTATAAACAAGAAGCAGAAAAGTATAGTATCGAAATTGGAAGACTCAGAGAAAACCTAAATGCAGTAAATACAAATACAGTGTACAATTTAAAGAAAGAAAACGAATTACTGCTGAAAGCTGTGACTAATAAAGAAAATAGTAAGTATTTCGAACATTAATTACCTTTATTCTATAATTTATAATATTATAGACAAGTATACTAATAAATACCATTTTGTTGCAGTGGCTTCAAATGATAAAGAGAATATACCAAACTACCGCGAAGATGTGGCAATCAAAATTCGTGACCTGCAGCACCAAGTTCACGATTCTGCGTTCGATAACACAACATCATCCATCGATAGCTCCAAAACTATTACCGATTTGGAGAAAATAATACAAGACAAAAACAGGACAATAACAACTTTACATAGTGACATCACATATCTGAAAACTTTGATCGCCGAATCCGAGAATAAGCTACTGGATGTGACTAAAGATCTGGATCTGAGCAGAGAAAATTGTCATCAACTGTCCAACCAACTGAAGAAAGTCGTGCTTCAAAAGAATGAGGAGATTTCCGAGCTAAGGAATAAAATTACAAAGATGAGTGCCACAGAAACCCGCGCGTCACAAATCATCAAAGTGTCCGCCAAATATCAGGCGATGATAATAAAACGAATCGCCGAAATAAAGAATAACACTGTACTGAAAGAGCTGACGAATTTCGGCAATTCGGCTAACACTAACGGCGAAAACGAACTTAGACGCAGCTTCAACGCCGGAAACATTACCATGGAAGATCTAGAAAACTTCCTAGAGACTACTGACAGACATCTCAAACGGTGCTCCGAGAAGCAGATAGCTCTACAGAAGGAGAGAGATCGATTGCTCGAAATAAACAAGATTAACGACTCCGAAATCATCGCGATGAGAAAATTCCTGACTGAGCTGTCAGTTAGCGTGAAAACGTTCAACTCGGTGAAGGATCTATACTCCCAGAAGCTGAATAAGGTTATTGCACTACAGAGGACAGTGAGAAGGGAGATTCTGAACTTGGATGGACGGATCAACGACGCGACCATGTGCAAGCTGGAGAGGGGCTACGCTGCTATCATGCAGGATTTGTCCGAGTGTGCCCTAAACTTAGAGAGGTGGGTCGATCGGAGCATCGTCAGGTCCATATCACCGGAGAAGATCAAGCAGGCGTTCATGAGTGAGCTGGACCGAGCCTCACTCGTGCCCACCAACTTCCAGAACACCAGCTTGGAGATACAGTTCGGAGAGCTTGAGTCTTCCTTCCACAAGCTACTGAAGGAGGTGATGCAAGCTCAGTCCGGAGACGGAGCCAAGGACGCTCAAGCTCTGACGATCATGGAGGTCCGAGCGGAGTACGAGGATAAGCTCAGCAGGATGAAGACGAAAATGGTCAGTATACTCCCTATCCTGTTATTGGTGTTGATGTACCAGGTTGTTTGGTGGTACTACCTGACTTTGGACTACTGATGGTGGCTTATTGCTGTTGTTACGACTTGTAAAGTCATTATTTATTGATTTTATCAAATAAAGTTTTGTTTTCTTGGATGCTTTGTTTTATTTATTGTTTGTAGTGTTCATTATGTTAGTTAGTTACGCTTTACATCACGGAAAAGGTAATGATTTTTGTAATTGCACTCTATATGCACGGCTTTGTCGCTTATGGATGGGTTTTTGTGGTTTTTATTGTGCTAGTAAAATAAAGTTAGGACCTCTTTCTAGTTCATATTTCGAGTTTTAACGCCTTATGACTTAGCTATTTCTAATCTCACATAAAAAATCTGAATTCCAAGCATGCATCAGAAATCAAAAATCAAAAGTCATTCTCAAATAAACATAAAAATTCCAGAAAGAACTATACGTCGATCAGATAAGTCAGTTCCAAGAAAAACATAAGAAAGTGATAGAAGAATATGAGAGGAAGTTAGAAAAGGCTAATGAAGAGACAAAGGAGTTGAGCAAGGCTTATCAGCAGCATATCAGAAGTTTGACTACGGAGCTATGGAACGTCGGAGAGAAGTTTATTATACAGAAGGATGAGGCGCAGTGGCTGAGGAAACAGCAGAAGTCAGGCTCGCTCATGTCACTACAGCATGTGCATTCTGTAAGACTCATTTACAATATTTTCATTATTTTATGTGGTTTGAATTAATACCAATAGAAGCAAATAAGATCAATTTAACTTTCTTAAAGTACAGAATTATTGTTTTCAATATACGACTTAGGTTTAATAAATTGTTTATGATAAAGCTAGTTGTATGGTAACAGGTAACCCTACGGTAATAATTGTGTATCTTGCAAGATCGATGCAACAAGCGACAATATTACATTGTGGTTGTCTCAAGATACAAAGTCACTGTCGATTACTTACAATCACCGAATTATGACATTTGGTGCAAGTTCAATTGGCAGCATTAAAGTCATGCTTCGTTTACAAATAGAAAAGTAGATTGTTGAAAAGCAAGTTATTTTTTTTGTCAGACGGGTCTGGTGGCGCCACACGAAGATGCAGGCCGGCCCTCCGACACGCTGTCACTCCGCTCGCTACAAGTACACAACAAGAATGAGAGGAAAGGTAAATAAAGCTGATCGCACATTTGCCTGCATCGTACGCGTCGAACACACCGCATAGTACACGAAATGCGGCGCGTTCGGCGCGGACGAGTGTGCGAGGTTTCACATCATTTCATACAACGAATTCTAAAATGCGGCGCGTTCGGTGCGTTAAAATATTTGCGATCGCCGTAAAAAATATGAATTTTCTAATTTGTTAGACAAAGAAAGCCAGTTATTTGCTATTACATAAATGAAGTAAAATACGTCTTGTGCGGTGTATCTAGTCTTTTACGGATAAGTTTCGCACTTTTACATAAGACGCCCTTAGAACTGAAATATTTCAAATTCAATTTTTTGATTACATAGTATACATAGGCCTGCATCCATCTGATGCAGGCCTAATAAAATATAAAAAAAGTACATGTGGCACACGGGAACTGCCGCGGTAAAGCTATTGCATAGAATTTTTTATCAACTTATGAAATTATAATTCGCATACTAGTCGCACTAACACCATGCCGAAGTCTGCCGGATTGAAAGACTCTGCACCGCTGTGCCGGTCAGATTGGGGATTGTTAGGGTTTTTTTCGTTACGAAATTTTGGTCGCCGCGCTCAAAGCCCGCTATAAAAGCTGTGTTTAAATATCTTTTTATTCAAAATAGGTATTATAAATTTTTGAACGTGAACGTTTGAACTAAATGTTGCCTATTCTCATTATGAATCATTTCAGGACGTAAAACGTGCGGCGACATGTCGGATGAGGAAGGCGAGGTTTTCGACAACCGCTGCCTTCGGGAACTCACCGAGACACCGCGTCGGGGACGCCCCTCAGCAGTGGGTGGGGCGGGGGGCGGGGCTAATAAGAGGCTATCGGAGTTGCAGCGCCGCAACACGCTGTGTCAGCCCCACCTCAAGAGTTCATACCCCGCCGAGACACAGTTCGTGCCGGGAGTACAGGAGGATGATATCAAGGTAAAGCAGTTAAAGTATTTTACTCAGCCCTGGATTTATGTATAGGCAGTATTGGCCGTGGCCTATAGGCTGCAGCGTCCTATGGCGTCCTAGGTGGGGCGGCAGCGTCCTAGGATGGCGGCAGAGTTCGTACTACGTAAAAAAATATAAATCCAGCCCTGATTTACCTTTAAAGAAATGGATTTAAAGAAAGCTGGGGGATCTACGTAATTTGGTCGGACCATAATAATAATAATAATATCTATGGACACTTCACATCACGTCAGTCTAGCCCCGTGCTAAGTACCTGAAAGACTTGTGTTACGGCCTACGGGTACCAGACAACGGAAAAACATTTAATACTTTTATACTATAATACATATATTTAAGATTTTTATTATATAATACACGTATATAATACACATCCATGACCCAGGAACTTTTTCAAACTTTTTGTTCCGTCGGCGGGATTCGAACCCGCGACCCCCGGCTTGAGCTATCAATAGCCCACCAACTGAGCCACAGAGGTCCACCATGTCAAGTAAATGTTAGTCATAAATAATTTAGGTTGTAACACGACCAAACTACATATGGTATAAGTCTGCCTGTGAATTGATTTTTTATAGTACTAAAGTCCTGCAGCCACTGATCTCTATTATACAAGTACGCTGGATCGATGATACACACCTGCTTTTTGTGCCTATTTGAAGCTGAATCAGCGCCCCCATTATTCGGGTAGAGAACTAAATTTGACGTAACCACAACCAATAACAACAGTTGTCATCACTAGTATCAGTTCCAAGTACTCTCACTACTGCTATCAGCGCCAATATGGCGGCTTTCAAACGTCATTTTTACGTCAGATTTAGTTCTCTACCCGAATAATGGGGGCGCTGATTCCGCTTCAAATAGGCACAAGCAATAGCTGTCATTTCAAAGGGTATCAGCTATCCAGCGTACTTGTATAATAGAGATCAGTGCCTGCAGCAGACGACGTATTATAACGAACACTACTTGCTATGCATATTTTTCAAAATCACTTCGCTTCATTTTGCTAACCTATAGAGTAAATTAAAAGAAATTCATAGAAACCTGTAATCTTGCTGTGACGCGTTGTTGGTTATCAACTTGTATTTACAACAAGAACACGATAAAAACTCTGTCAGACACTAATTCTCTGTAAATATTAACAAGATTTAAAGCTGTAATGACTAATTAAACATTTATCTTATAATTTCAGTGCAACGGCTCGATGTCGCTGGGCGGCAAGGCGCAGCGCAAGGAGGTGGGCATCACCGCGTACAAGAAGCCCGGACCGCCCACACCCAGCAAACAGGCCGGACGACTGTCCGCTACTGTGAGTAACCCACTGATCTCTATTATACAAGTACGCTAGATAGCTATCCGCCATATTGGCGCTGATAGCAGTAGTGAGAGTATTTGGAACTAATACTAGTGATGACAACTGTTGTTATTGGTTGTGGTTACGTCAAATTTAGTTCTCTACCCGAATAATGGGGGCGCTGATTCCGCTTCTAATAGGCACAAAAAGCAGGTGTGTATCAGCTATCCAGCGTACTAATTGTATAATAGAGATCAGTGATTGAATCTCTTACCGATAAAAATATGCAATGGATATCCTATACAATTTACGATTTATTTATGATGGCTGGTTTGACACAACCCAAATTAATTACCTAGGTACGCAATCTGCCTGTAAATTTATTTCTTAGATTAAATACATGAGTATTAGCTTGACAAAAAAAAACACTGCATATTATGTTTGAGCATGTTTAAGTTACAGTTTTATATTTTTTGGCGGGTTTATAAAATACGTATGACCTTAGCAAGGCACAATAATTAAAAAATATATATAAAAGAAAATAGCAGAAAAGTAAGATAATATGGAGGCGTGCAATAGTATTATCCTTACGTAGATAAGCTGTACGCTTCGGCCAATAATCGGGGACCGCCGTGTTTCGATGCTGATAAACCCAGTAGCGAGGGTATTGCGACTGTTAGATGCGTCATTTAGTAGGTGAGTATTGGAAATGGGAAATGGGATCTGAGCCAGCTAAAATGCAATTTATTTTAATAACCTGGGGGGCTATTATGAGCTCTTATATCCAGCCAGTTTACAGGCCAGTTTACAGGCCGTTACATAGACACGGCCTGTAAACTGGCTGGAAACGGGCTGGATATAAGAGGTCGTAATAGCCCCCCTGTACTTTAGTTTATTTTAACAATGACACCGAGAAGAACATCATTTTTATTTAAAAAGCTATTCAAAATGTAACTTTATTACCTACAACAGATGCTACTAACAAGTATAAAGCTTTTAGTTTTATTTAAAAATTCTAAAATGTGTAATGGCTTTCGAATAATATATAATATGTACATACATACAATAGCAATCTAGATTACTTTTAATTTTTAAATTATCAAAGTCCTCTTATGTGTCTAATGTATGTAATGGCTTTCGAATAATATATATGTACATACATACAATAGCAATCTAGATTACTTTTAATTTTTAAATTATCAAAGTCCTCTTATGTGTCTATACCAACGTCACAAGTTCTTACCGCCATACGAAATACGAAATCAATGTTGTTTAAATAGTATCGATGTGAAGTAGTGAATTGTGTCGCAAACATAAATATTACAATATCCACTTTATGAGACACCATGCGAACCCAATTTCTAAATAGCTATTTACCTTAATTGTCTTTTTATTCAATTTGTCTCTGCATTTCAGGACAGCGAGTTGCGCGAGTCGCTGCGCGTGGAGGCGGAGCCGGGCGCGCGCCGCACGGCCACGCCCTCCAGACTGTTCGGCCTGTTCCGCGGGAAACAGGACACGATAGAGGTACACTCTCTCATGAGACTCCATTTAGATCAAAGAGTCCAGGGTTAGGCTGCGTTACCACCAGAGATGTGCAGCGAGGAATGTGTTTTTAATATCCAATAGAATCGCTGCGCTGAGTGAGGTCACGTCATTGAAGCGATTCTATTGGTTCTCAAAAACACATTCCTCGCAACATTTTTGGTGGAAACGCAGCCTTATCTTAGCTTTCTGGTGGTAAATTATTAAAGCTTTTAAAATATAAATTTTCCCCCTTGAAATATAAAACATTCTACTAGGTACGCGAATATCATTTTTTCCGCATTCGATATTCATGTATTTACGTACTGAATGAAATAACACGTATTATATGACTGAAACTTACTCACTGATTCCGTAATTACCTTGCTTAGCCCTAGTTTATTTAAATACACACTAGTGTAGTGATATTTACACAAGAATTAATGGAAAATTTGTTTCAATTTCAGGGCACACCCCGCGGCCGACGACTCAGCAACATATTCAGAAAGAAATAGCTTTACACCCACCTACCTGATTCCACCGATACAATAAACATAATATTTATTCTCTAAAAGGTGTTTCATTTAAACACGAGATTAATTTTAATATTTTTATTCATCGAATTACACCACAAAACCACCATAGCACCAAATATTACTTACAAATGTACAAAATTGTGCTTGTCCGCTACAATTGTGAGAAAACTCATACAAAATAATTTAAAATACAAAAGCCATATAAAACAAAATACCTAGAGATTTACACTTTACTAAACTAGGGTTAAACTATGTATAAAGTCCTATAAACAAATAATCTCATAGTAAACATGATTATTAGGATTTCTGACTATACATTGATTGAATAATTTAAGTGATAGAATTGATCATATTAATAATATTATATATAACATGATTATTTAAAAACGTGATCATTTACAAGCTAAATTACAATTGAATTCGCTTTACAAATTAATTTACATAAAATGCGAGAGAGCATTGCGCAATCTAGGCGAACAACCAGTGTTAATGTCAAAGCAATTTGATGATATTTCGATGTAAGTTTGTAGTAAGTAATCAGCCGATATTTAAAGGTATGTCCAGAATAGCTTGAATATGTTGTGACCAGATAGACAGGTGAAAGGATCTTGGTCTAGGTCTAGGTTTAGATAAAATTCAAATAAAATGCCACTTTCTGGCGTATGACATAGGTGTCATTTTGCTCTGAAGCAAAATGACGACGCCCCCAGCGAATAACCGGACAATCGAAAAAATGAAAATGTTCAGGAGAGCCAAAAAACTGATTTTTGTTAATAACTCCGTTAAAAATAAAGCTTCAAAGACTTTTTATATCTCAAATGAAAGCTAATTTTTTTGCCCATCTTGCTATTTCAATAATATTTAATTGCCACCAAAGGTTTTTCTTTAATAAAGCAAAACGCAACTTATCGTTCTGGAGTAGGCCAAGCTCTGATCATCATTGTCTATTGCATGGTTATTCGGGTAATTTTGCGTTTCGGCTGTAATAAAATGCACATATAATATCTCATTGCAATATTATTCGGGGAAATTGTTTAGGATAAAAATATTGGTAAACACCTATTACTTTACTTTTCGGTGATTAAAAAATATTGTACACTTTATAATTATAGTCATTGTGGTTTATTCCAATGATTTTCTACTATAGGTAAAATAAAAATAATATGTATTTTTGTTTAAATACATTCATTATTTGATTTATGACAAATGACATTCTTGCAATCGAATCAGCTCTAGATTCGAAAAAATACACTCTGGAGACTGGCTCTATCATTTTAATAGTACTTATAATCATTGCAGTTAATTACAACGTTAGTCATAATTCATAACCCTCATCGCCACCTGAGTTGGTGTTACAATAATCAATATCATATTATGTTCTAATAAAATGAATGATAATGGCAGGAATTTGCTTTAGACAGTGTTCCGAGAGGATCGTAGGCCTTTTCTTATATTATGATGGTGGTTTAATCGTCGACTTCTATCTACATCGTAGTACAGTTCAATGTAATCAGGATCAAAACTATGTTAAAAACTTCTCAAGTTACAATACAATACACACACAATACTGTAGCAGCACATCTTATAGTAGCTAGCAATCGCATTCCTAATTAAATACTGAGTTGGAACCCACTAGGACCTGCAGGCTGCAGGACCACTTCCATGAATAACGTTTGACTGTCTGACAACAGCTGCTTGCAGGCGTGAAGCTGTAACAAGTGCTGTCGTGACAATTTTAAGCACTTCTTAGGAGTATTTGCGAAAGAAGAAAATATCTAAATACGTTCTCGTTTATTTGTAACAAATCTCGCTGCTTATCGGTCACGTTTAGTTTATTTTGTAGCAAGTATTGCCCATACATGCTTGTTTGTGTGAAAACCCGCATGCTCATTACAAAAATCGAAACAGATTATGATATTAATATTAGAAATGTACATAATTTAACGAATGTAAGGAAGAACTTTACCACTTGATGTCTTCCAAAATGATCGCTGGTCGTTCTTACGTCTATGACGACTTCAGACATTAAAAAAAAGCTAGCCAGGGACAATCAGACATTCTTATTTTTTTAATGAAGAAAGTCTCACTATTCCTGACTCTTGGGTCCCGTGTTTACCTCTGCGATTACTGATCTGATGCTGGTCTGAGACTGGAGGCTGGAGGTGAGTGGACTGAGATGATCACCGCGATATGATGGTCGTTCGACTCAGATTCTACAAGTTGTCCAAAATAAAACCTAACCAATATGCCTTTATGCCACAAAGGTGCACCGAATACGCCCTCTATAGGTTAGTAAACCACATCAGAAAGAAGAGAGAGAAGGAGAAAATTTATATTATGGTATCGCTGGACACAGGAGAGGCCTTCAACAATACTTAGTGGCCAGCTGTAATGGTTCGGTTAGCTGAAGTTAGGTGTCTGGGGAACCTGAGGCGGGTAATCAGCGGCTACCTGAGTGGAAGGAGTATGAAAGTGGGATGTGCAGGAGTGGAAATGTGCAGTAGGCAGCAATGTATTTACCCGAATAACCGTGCAATATTCGTTTATCGTCAAATCGTTTTGACATATTTTTTCGCAATAGCCTATTGCCCAGTTTTTGGTGTAAAATACAATTTTAAGTATTGTTATGGAATAAACACATAATTTTTTATATCTTTGTAAATATCCATAGGAAAAATCTGAAAAAAATTCACATGATGTATTTTGACTTCTAGATGCCAAAAAACGCATAACAGCAAAAACCCCACAATAGCACATTGTCCGGTTATTCGGTGGGGGCGTCGATAATATTTATTCTCTAAAAGGTGTTTCATTTAAACACGAGATTAATTTTAATATTTTTATTCATCGAATTACACCACAAAACCACCATAGCACCAAATATTACTTACAAATGTACAAAATTGTGCTTGTCCGCTACAATTGTGAGAAAACTCATACAAAATAATTTAAAATACAAAAGCCATATAAAACAAAATACCTAGAGATTTACACTTTACTAAACTAGGGTTAAACTATGTATAAAGTCCTATAAACAAATAATCTCATAGTAAACATGATTATTAGGATTTCTGACTATACATTGATTGAATAATTTAAGTGATAGAATTGATCATATTAATAATATTATATATAACATGATTATTTAAAAACGTGATCATTTACAAGCTAAATTACAATTGAATTCGCTTTACAAATTAATTTACATAAAATGCGAGAGAGCATTGCGCAATCTAGGCGAACAACCAGTGTTAATGTCAAAGCAATTTGATGATATTTCGATGTAAGTTTGTAGTAAGTAATCAGCCGATATTTAAAGGTATGTCCAGAATAGCTTGAATATGTTGTGACCAGATAGACAGGTGAAAGGATCTTGGTCTAGGTCTAGGTTTAGATAAAATTCAAATAAAATGCCACTTTCTGGCGTATGACATAGGTGTCATTTTGCTCTGAAGCAGCAACGGCATAGGTCGCTAGATCAATGTCGGTAGACAATTAACCGATTTAAGCCCACTTGCGCCAATCTGGGTTAAAGTTAACTCTGAGTTAAACATCATGTCATATCTGTCACTCACCAAGTCAGTGATAGAGATGACATGATGTTTAACTCAGAGTTAACTTTAACCCAGATTGGCGCAAGTGGGCCTCAATGCGGCGCACATTTTTGAAAACTTTCAGTAGTGGCGGCATACAATTTTCTCGTGACACGGCTAACGTAAATTGTATGCCGCCATAGAAGTAGATGATACGGATACCGTGTCACCCGCCATGTTCAAAAAGGTTTATTGTTTTTCTTGGTTTTTACGCGTGTAATAACTTGATTTATTTAAGGCGCTGTGAGTTCAGCACCACGCCGCTTTTGAGGGGGTGAGGTGAGGGGCGCGATAGCAGCGGCGCGCGGGGCCGCCCGCGCGCCGCGTCTTCACGCATCCTTATTCTGGTGACGTCCCTATTCTGATTGGAAAAATATTACAGTCCCGGAAGTCCCGGGATTTTTAAAGCTTTATGAAATTACTGATGTTATATCTTAAGATATAAAATAAGATTAGTATCATAAATATTTTGAAACCACTGATGAAAAATATGCTAATCGATAGAGTAAATTTAAACAAAAAATATCTAGTGACAAAATTTGTTGGGGGTATCGTATAGTCCCATGTGTTCAAAAAAAACAATTTTCTTATTTTTATGTGCCTGTTTTATGACATAATGTCATATTTTGACACAAAATAATTTAAAATGTTCACTATAACTGGACTCTGGAGTAGCATAAAAATCCATATTTTTGAACAAGTACAGAATGATAGTCAGGGAGCCCTAGATCAAATTTTTGGTCCTAAAATATGATTGTTCTATTTGTAGGACAATGTTACTCTTAAATTATATAACTATTAACCTACCAATATACAAAAATCAGCTGGTTAGGGTTCCGTTTTAGAGTACCGTAGTCAACCAAGATATTTTGTTGATTACAGAACCCTAAGACGGAACCCTAACGAGCTGATTTTTTGTGTATTGATAGATTAATAATCATATAATTTAAGAGTAACATTGTCCTACAAATAAAACAGTCCATATTTTAGGACCATCAATTCAAAGTATGAAAATATATCTATCTCTGTTAGCTACCACTTTCGAAATTTTTCGCAAATAAAAATGTTGTTAGTCTCATCAAAATGAAGCTACTCACAAAAAATTAGCTTGTTAGTAATAAAAAAAATTGTTCTAGGCCTCCCGTAGTAGTAAGTATGCCAGGCTCTATACAAAAATGTTAGAACCCTTTTTCGCTTTCAACATATCTGCATTGAAAAAATGCTTTTTGAATATAATTAAAGGCTTTTTGAATATAATTATATTCAAAAAGCTTTTAAAGTATACGGAAATCCCCGAAATTTTTTCAATGCAGATATTTTGAAAGTGAAAAAGGGTTCTAGTCATCCTGCCGACCGCTCCTGGACTGCCTACAACCGACCGTTTTTTGTATAAAATAAAATACTAGTAGGTTTTAGCATTTATTTGGTTACATAAAATAATCCTTTTTAACATAAAAACTTCTATCTTTTAACATAAAATTAAAAAAATTGATATAAATGGCTAAGAGTCGCGTAAAGGCATACCGCGAGCATTTCGGGAATCCACTAATTCGGGTATCATATGTTTTTTGTAAAAACTTATCAGCTTTTCTTCCATTTTTTCTTTCTGCCAAATTCTGCGAAATCTGCCAAAACTGGACGTAGTTCTATAAAAGTGTTCGTATTTTCTGGAGAATTTTCGTTTTCTCTGAATCTGAAAGAAAATCATATTATAACTGCTGATTTAACACTATAAAGTTTTGCAAGATATGTAATAGCGTATTTGAGAAGGAGTTCAAACCACGATTCCAAAGAATTGCTTCTTACTACGGAATATAATCCCGGACTTTTTGTCAATTCCGGGATTTTCGTCCCGAAATCCCGGGATTGAAAAAAAAAACTTAACACTATAAAGTTTTGCAAGATATGTAATAGCGTATTTGAGAAGGAGTTCAAACCACGATTCCAAAGAATTGCTTCTTACTACGGAATATAATCCCGGACTTTTTGTCAATTCCGGGATTTTCGTCCCGAAATCCCGGGATTGAAAAAAAAAACGAAAATAAGAAGTAATTCTTTGGAATCGTGGTTCGAACTTCTCAAAGTTTCGGTTAGCTGTTAGGGTGAAGAGCCGGGAAACTCCGGTACTGAAAATCCCGGGAACCTTTTGCAGGAAATCTTTATTATAATTTACTAATTATTATTATATAATATATACTTTGATCCAACATAATACGAGAAGTAAGGATAGGGGTTATTTATAAATTTCGATAACCGTAATAATGAGACACGCGTTATAAATCTGTGTTTTATAAGGATTCAATATAGTAATATATAAGTCTATGTTTACAACAGTAATAAAATATGTAAGTTTTACGTACGATTCTGGTGACGCTGTATTTACTTCTTTCAATAAATTTCCAGTACCAGAAGATTTTTGCCTGAAAAAAAAGAAACGAAAAAAAACTTTGTATTATAATATACTGACTTTTAGTTCGCTCTTTGAGTACCTATAGGTTTGTAAGTTTTGTAGAATAAATTCCTATTTTTGTAGCAAAATAGAAGAAAATTATTTAGTACTTACTGTTTGATATTTTCAGAAATTTTTTGTATAGTTCTCGTCTCACGAACTTTGACAGTTTCTTTTTCTTTTATTTCCCATTATACACTTAATATACTTATTACTAACACTACACCACAAAGTTATCTTAATTATTTTACAAAAATATATTTACAAAGTACGTTCACTAAATTTACAAACTTATAAGTCAACTTCACAAATAAAGTACCTATATTTACAAAATACTTCGAGATGTTCGAAACGATCGCGCAGCGCAAACTTTGGCACAGGTCCAACCTCAAAGAGCACCGCAGCGCGACTGATCGGCTGAGCGTCGCGGACTCGAGTTCATTTTTTTAGTATTAATTTTCCTGTGTTTTTGTTTTTAGTATTACATAAATCAAATATATCAAATAGTTTAGGTTATGTTATGACAAATGTACTACATTTTTTGTTTTTTCTAGAAAGTGTGTAATTTAGCCATAAAATGATTTAATTTATGAAAAACAGCGATAAAAGAGTCATCTTTGAGATTTTTTTCTATCGAGCCGAATTTTACAAATTGTGTACTGATATATCAATTCGTGTAGTAAATTTTCTCAATTATAAAACGGTATTTTTTTCATACTGAAATAATGACATTTCCTTAGGAAAAAACAGTATATAAAAAACCCATTTTACGTAGTTGCAACGATCACTGCGCCTTAAGTAGTTGAACACAAACCATTGATGTTAAAGCCTTGTCAAACTGTAAAGGCTGGCAACTCACCTGCGGCCCTTCTGATGTTTGTGGGCGACGGTAGTTGCTTTCCATCAGGTGACCCGTTTGCTTGTTTGCCCCCTTATTTTATAAAAAAAAAAATACAAATTTTAATAGCGTGTGTATCTAGTCATAGTCAAAACTCACAGCTAATCTGGACGCACCTTAGTTTCAAATTGAATATGACGTAATTAGTACTAGCGCACGAATCCAAGCGTATTTTCTCGAAAAACTATGTCATGCATTACATAGTATATTATCATCGATTTAGCATAATTGCGCATAGATTCTGAGTTAGTATAGTTTGCGCCTGTGTGCGTTTCTTTTGAACACTTTTTGTTTCAGACACTGGTATCAGGCGCGGTCGCAGCCTGTTTCCTTTTATTATTTGACAAGATTTTGAAATTTTTCAATTTGACCTTAGATTTTGTGGGGGGGGGGGCATGCCCCCTGTGACCCCCCCCCCTTCGGACCGCGCCTGACTGGTATGTTGTACTTTTGGAGTATAGCCATATTTTTTGTCATTTACTTTCACAAATAGGTACATATGACAAATAAATAAATAAGATGTACAAAATTATAATAGTTACAGTTCTACTTAATGATTTATCTGTTATTTTCGGAGGTTATTATTGAACTAATAAACTGCATTTGCTTACAAAAACTATAAAAGATCATAACACAATAAAGGTATATAAAACTCTAAATAAATAACAATAATATCTCTAATACTTAATATCCATACCCCCTACAAAAAACCCACTCTATGTATACAGGGTGTACCAAAACAAGGTGATAAAACTCAAGGGTGTGTACTGTGTATGTACCTTGTACCCATAGACTTCACTGTAAAAGTTGCAGCGATGAAAGAGAAATTTTTTTCTGATTTATATGGGCTCTTTCCCAGAGCGACATGAATAATTCCATACAAGAGTAAAAAAAAGTTACTCTATCAGCGCTGCTGCTTTCACAGCGAACCCTATGTCAGGAACACATACACACCCTAAAATATTTGTTATCACTTAGTTTATGTTTTACCTTGTGCAGAGATTATAGTTGTACAATCTTTTGTCGTTGTATGTCAAGCGACTTTTCCAACACATCAGACAAAGACATAACACAAATAATTTTGTATACAGAGTGTAGTTTATTATTGAGGGGAAAGTTTCCAATGATTTAAAAGTGCGCAATAAGTAATAAGTGCTCGAGTACATTTTGTGCAATATCAAAAGTGTAATTTATTATATCTAGTACGAGTGTTGGTAATATCATAGTTATTGGTGGCGGCAATCTAGCGGGCCACAGCGATTCAAAAAACTTTGGTGAAAACAAAAAAAAAGCCAAAAACAATTAAAGTTTTTTTTTCCAGAATTACTGCCAATTTAACTAATAAACGTATTAACATAGAAAAATAAGCTTATACGCTTAAACAGTCACTATCGAAAAATATTTTAGCATTTTTTGGCGACTTCCGATACTTACGGCACGCGTCTGCGACCGACAAAAATTCAATAATGCCACTTTATGACTATGGGCTCATTTTATACATCCATTACTTTAGTAACCGAAGCCCTCACTGCTTTGTAGTGGCGTAGAGCAAAATGAAACTTATAGCCATGTTCATAAAGTGGCATTTTAATTGATTTTATGTCAGCCGCGGTCGCTTGCATAGAGGATCGGTGAGCCGCCTTTAAATGACTTTGCCTCATACCGTCAGTGCCGGTTTCAGCACTACCAGCGCCCTGGGCACAGGGGCGACACTCCGTGTATATGAGAGCTCAAGCGCCGGTGACCTTGAACGGAACGTGCACACCGCTAGGGTCGACACCGAAATGGAATTTAGACTTGTGTCAAAGCAAAGATGTATATTATATGTATGTGTAATACATAATATAACAATCAAATAATATATTATATAATATAATAAAGAGGAAAGATTTTATTGACAGTTTTATGTCTGTTTGTAACGAATAATTTCCGAAACTACTGGACGGATTTGAAAAATTACTTTACCATTAGAAGTCGACATTATCCCTCATGAACTCAGGTACTTTTTACCGCGGAAAAATACTCCATTCTTACGAAAAAACGGGTAATTGAACGTGCGTGTGATGTGTGTAGGAGTAGCGCGCTCGCTCCACCGACTAGTCAGCCCTCGGCCGAATAAGTCCCGGACTTAGCGCTCCGCGCCTCGCGCGCCGCGCACAGCCCCCGCGCTGGTCCAGACACGCACACATAGCCGTGAGCAATTTTACGAGCACACATGCTTAAGGGTCGCTTCTTTTCGCGTCTTTGCCCTGGGCGAGATTTCTTTGGCACCCAGGGTGCTGGTAGTGTTGAAAAAGTGGCGCCCCTTTTCCGTGCCCCTTTTTATCAGGCGCCCAGCGTCGCCCCCACCCCCCACCCCCTAATGCCACTACTGCATACCGCCACCGTTCATAATATAAAATTCTCAAATCACAAACATTACAAACGCTTAACTACTGCAAAACCAAGCTATATAACACCAATACTTGTGCCTTAACCGTAGCCGCGTAGTAGGAAATCTTTCGTAACGGCAGTAAAAAACTCTTTGCTGTACCTATCTAATGTTAAATATTACATCACAGTAAATATCAAAACAGAACATGTTTACTTGAACAACTTTTGTTCGTTAAATAAAGTTTTAATTTTGCGTATACTAAAGCAACTTTATACTTATACCCAGGCCGCACATTGTCCGAATTCTGATCAGAAACAGTTGAATTTCGCCGGACCGCCACCCCGCACATTATCCGAAATATCCTTCCGGCGAGTTCTAGCTCACTCGGCTCAGTACAACATGTAAGAGACAGCGCGGACGTTCAACTGTTTCTGATCAGAACTGTCGTATAATGTGCGGCCAGGCTTATTCGTCTAAGATCGCAGTAAGGCGTCAGAAAGAGGCTTAGGCCAAATTTCACCAATGTCTGTTTGTGTTAACAGCTTGTTAAAATATTATGTAAGTATTCTCCTTCATTCATATGAAAATCGAAAGTGGTAACGTGATACTAATTCGAGCATTAATTTTAACAGTGTTGGTGAAATTGGGCCTTATTGTTCGAGTTTTTTTACATTGTTCGACGTTTCTGTCAATATTCTGATACCTATAACGTTTGCAACTTGTCGGATTGTTTATTGTATGTGCTAGTCATAAAGTTAATATACCTAGCGGAATAGAGAAACAATCTCAAGTTGTCAAACGAAACCAAAATTGATTTACGATAAGTACACTTACACAAGCATCTTTAAATTGTCAACGTGCCGATAAGTGCCGAGTGGACGTCAAACAGATGAAAAAAATTGGTTCTGCTGTCACGTATCACACGTCTCTTTTTACCACGCAGTGTTACTGATAGTGACATCTCGCTTGCTCAGGCCTTTGTTTCTCTATTCCGCTAGGTATATTAACTTTATGTTGCTAGTAGCCTCCTCTGCTCACACGTTTGCGTTATATGTATTTCCTATTCTGTATGGACATTTACCAGCTGCGTGTATTTTGTTACAAAAATTATTCTAATTTTATACACCTACCTAATTAAGTTATTCATAAACCTACTTGTGATCTTACAACGCTGTACAATCTCTAACTACTTATGTACACAGCATCTAACTATAGTGTAGATATACAATATTGGCTCCTAAACAAATCGGCGGTCTAACTACGTCAAACGGGTCTTTTTGTACCCAATTTTTAAGGTTTTTGATAGATATTTCACTACCGCTTGTGATTGGGCAACGTCAAACACATAACCAATCATAAACGCTGTTGAAAAGATAACTATTAAAAATCCTTAAAAACCAAGTCACCGTATTATCATAATGTTAAGTAGTGTCATAATAATTCATCTTACATATTTAATACATAAAACAATATCTATTTAGTTAGTTGAAATATTTCGTTCGTAGTTGTGACTTAATTTTTTGCATTTAAAACTGTACTCACTCACTCATAAAAAATTGTGTTAGCTCTTCAACTCCCAAGCGGCCACATGCGGCCGCGAGAACAATAGATTTCCAAGAATCACAAACATTATGATAATACAGAATGAAAATAAGCAGCTCCAAACAGTCTACCTCTCTCGGGCTTAAAGGCAGGCGTGGGGGTTGTGTGTACACCACTTGGGCCAGAGCGGCGCCGCACGGACACCCTTGACTAAAAGCCTCGATCGCTGCGTGTCCAGCCTCAGATACATGTCAGCAGCCGCCCCTTCCGCGCGGTCCGACCACAGCCGCTCGGCCAACGCCGCCGTCCGCGGCCACAACCGATCATCTAACCCCCCCGCGCTGAGCTGCTCCGTCCACTGGCACACCGCGCCCCCCTCCACCTTCCATGGCTCCGCACCCGTCGAAGCCGCCGGCATCTCCTCGATCCAGGGCCGATGCTCGTAGATCTGCTGCCAGGAGCGGTACGGGCCGCAGTGGCCGTCGGAGCTGTCGCGCCACGAGCCGAACCCGCAGTCCAGATACCAGGCGTCGACGTGAGAAACCACCGTGCGGAACCCAGCGTCCAGCACCGCGCGCGACTCCGGCCAGCGCGATGCGCCCCACACCTGCACCCCGTACTTTCGCTTGTCCAGCCGCTCTAGATACGGCGTGCGCGTCAGCCGCGACGACCACAGCAGGGTTAACTCGGGAGCCTTACCCCCGTTCGCCTTTTCCAGCGCGAGCATCGCCCGCCGCGTGAACTCCAGCCACAGCTCCATCGGGTCCGTGTCGTTGAAGTGCTGCGCCCAGCACCGCTCCGACACCTCGTCCCCGCCTAGGTGGAAGATGTCGTCGACGCCCGTCAGGTCGATGATCTCCTTGTAGATTTTTTCGAGGATGTCGTACACGTGGGGGTTGCGCGGGTTGAGCTGGCCACAGGGGGGCTCCCCGCAGTAGGCGCTCCAGGGCTCGAGCTCGATGCAGTGCGCGAGATGGCCCACCCCGGCCGCGGGGCCCCAGGCCCAGGCGCGCCCGACGTGCGCCGGCGCATCTATCTCGATCAGGATCCTCACGCCGCGGAGCCTGGCCCTTCGGACGATGGCTTTGACGTCGTCGGTCGTGTACACGTAGCCCGGGCCGTAGGCGCCGTGCTGGGCAAGCTGCGGCGCGCTGGCCAGCCGCAGAGGGAACGACTGCGAGTCGCTGACGTGCCAGTGGAAGGTGTTGAGCTTGCAGGCGGCCATGGCGTCGATGGTGCGGATGATGTCGTTGACGGGAAAGTAGTTCCGGGCGGTGTCCAGGAGCAAGCCGCGGAAGTTGAATTTCGGCGCATCGTCTATGGATGCCGCCTCGATGATGAGGAGCGAGCCCGCGTACGGGTCGAGCCAGACCAGCTGTGACAACGTTTCGAAGCCGTGCCGCGCGCCGCAGAAAGACCGCGCCGTTATGTCCACTGCTAGTGCGTTGCCGGCCGGCTTCATCGTCAGCTTGTAGCTTTCATCCGTGTTGAGGCGCAGGCGAGGGTCCGCGCTTCCGTTCACCGCTACTCGTATCACGACATCTCTCGGGGCGCCTATATCAGATCTTCGGATATCGCCAGTCGCGCTTCGTTCCAGAGATTTGAGACCATCGCGCATGAGAGCGAACGCGTCGCTCAGGTGTTCTGTTACCTCACGGGATGGTGACGCGAGGATCTGGAGGTTGAACCCTTTAGCGCGGACGGGTACTGCGGCCGTGGCGAGGCTGACGGGGCCGGTGGGCTGCGGCCACAGCTGCGTGGAGGAGCACAGCATGTTACACGTCGCCAGCGACTGCAGCACGTTGGTATCCGCCGCCAGGAGCCTCTCGCACCGGTCGTTGCGGCAAACCCACGACCATTGTGGCTCGATTCCCCTGGAAAGTAAATAACATCATAAAAATTGTTATAAGATACAGAAGTCAGACATAAAACATTAAAGTGTCTTACTTTTTACGCACATATCAAATGATAACAACTTTTTAATACTTTTGCAAAGAGTCTTTGTACTAATGAACAACGAGCCTTCCACCACTGTTATTGTCTTTGCACGTCATGGAAACTTTAGCTGGATTGCTATCAAAGTTAGTAAGTTGGAACCATGACGCTCGACTAAATCCATACGATGAAAATCGCAGCACCGTTACGACATTGACTCTGTGCATAAGTTTGAATTAGAAATTCCAATCCACCAATAGGCATGATGACAGTAAGTAAATTTCATTGAAATAATTTGTGTGTCTAAAGTATCTAAATGCTTGATTATAAAACACTGGTTCTTTTTTTATTTTACATCAAGATTAATATTTTATTGATAAAATAAAATCACTAAATATGACAATCCGCCATGAAATGTTGAACGCCAATCAGAGCGCGTGACGTCACGTTAGAGCACTTTTGACATTGACGTTTGAGTTATTTCTCTTTTACCACAGACATTTTTTTTAAATCGTCCCGGTCGGGACAGGCAAAGGGATTACCACAGACAATTATTACTGTCGAATGATTCCTATACATCTGTCACTTGTCAGCTTTACTCTAGAGTGACGTCACAAGTGACGCCATGACACCTTGAAGTGTTTTGGTGCAAATTTTAAATTTATGATTTAAAAACTAATTTTTATATACTAAACCATAATTTTTAGCAGAAATATTATGTTTGTTGTAATCAATATATATTTCCGAGTATTATAGAACAGTTTCTCAAAATTTGTCATCATGCCTATTATTATAATATAGTCGTGGCGCTCAATTCTATTGTGTTTACTAACTGGCTGATCATATGTCATTCTTACCCCAATATAGAGTGCAGTGGTCTAGTAGCCCGGTCGTCTGTCTGCTGTCGCCAGTACAGCAACGCGGCAGCAGTGCACGCGACAGCGCCGAGCAGAACGAGCGCCCGCCGCAGCCGCCCCACGCGCGAGAAGTGAGCCCCCGCGCTCCACCCCAGCGCTTCGCCCCACCACTTCATTGCTAGCGGGCTGTACCACCTGGAAAATACAACAACAATAATTTTCTTAACAGATTTGCGTGTACGCACTACGCGCACATTCTTATAACACTACTTTAGACATTGCGGTGATTTTCACTGAATATTTTGAGACACCTTATTGCAAATTGCAAAAATAATAAAGGCAACTTGCCCCTTAAAACATTGTCGACATAACATACAATATTATTTCAGAATGAATTATGGAAACTTCTTATGTTATGTTTGAATAAATAATAAGTAACTATCACTCTCCGACTTTTTCAAGCCAACTAGCGCATGACCTTAGGTCCTAGGCAATTTGTCTGCACCGTTCTGTCCCTGACGATTCTAGCGATGTCTGAACACGCGACTAACGAAAAGGTATAAGTAAAGCTAAAATAAGCTATTTGCTAATCAATATGTTGGGTTTATTTGTAAATAATTCTGAGTTTTAGTACATAACTGGTATATAGAGTGTACACAATACACAATAATATGCAGTTTTCGAATAAAACTGTTTATATGACATATTTAATTACTTATTATTATGTGAGTGTTTATAAATTCTTTGCACAAAAAGTACCGAATTTAATTATTATACATCGCATGCAACTACTAATCTACTACAGTTGAGGCACTGGGTTAACACATAGGCTACATTTCCCGAGAAAGTGTGTGTTCCCGAGGTATCTCACGAGATCACCCTAATGCTGTGTATTTACAAATTCAGTTTTACGTTTTACTTATACTATTCCGTTACTATTACGAATTCGTAAATGTATGTTGCACCAAAAAAACACGAGTAAAAGTAACCGTATAATTGATTGCTACACGTATGATGCGCTATTTCTACCATTTTACCTTAGTAGATTTTTACTACCACATGGTAGTTTTTATTTTATATGACGTGATAAGACATACTATTCTTGTTAACCCCAAAAAGGAGGAGGTTATTTATGTTCGGCTGTGGATTTTTTTTTTATTTGTGTATACGTTCAACGATTATTCCGCCGTTTGTGAACCGATTTTCAAAATGTTTGTTTTATTAGGTTTTACTCCAATTTGGTACCATGTTCACAAAAGTGGTGATCTGATGATGGGATCCATGAGTAATCGAGGGAACTCCTCAAAATTTATATGGAAACATATGGTGATTTTGGTTTTATGAGAAGCATCCTAAGCATATGCTACCAAAACGCAAGATTTTGCACCAAGGTACATACTATGGTTCCGAATATACTAATAGAACTCCGGATTCCTTATAGATACAAGTTTGGGGATTTTGGCGCTGTTTTAAGAACTGAAAGCATATGCTACTATGCAAATTATATTCATCATCATCATCATCGTCATCATTACCACATCAGGGTCCACCAATGTGACATGGTTGTTTAGTGTATATGGATTATGGATACAATATAAGCCCCCACTACACCACAATTATTATATCATCACGTTATGCCCATATTAAATTGGTACTTTTCATAGCGATTTTAATAAAAATATAATGGTCAGTAGCTTTGAAGAAGAAGAAGAAGAGTGTTTTTCTGGTAATTTCGTGGTGATTTCTGTTTTGATCCAAATACTTTTATACTTGTATATTTTATAAATAATTAGCTGACCCGACCGATGTTGTCCTGTCTTAACGATAATATTATTTAATTCGAAATGGTATAATAAGGGTATAATTAAGAAAAAAATACATTAAAATTAGTATCTCCATGCCAAATTTCATCAATAAAATATATATTATATATATCTAAGATTAAATAGTTTTGGTGGCGAAAATTATAAAAGTTTATTGTGCGGGAACCGTACATTTTCCGGGACAAAAGGTATCCCTTGTCCTTTCCCGAGACTCAAGGTATTAAGGTATTAACCATACCAAAATTCATCAAAATCGATTGAATAGTTTAGGCAAAAATCATAAAGTTTATTGTGCGGGAACCGTACATTTTTTCGGAACAAAATGTATCCTTTGTTGGTCTTCGGGACTCAGTATCTCTATGCCAAATTTCAGCAAAATCGGTCTAGGCGTTCAGGCGTGATGTCGTGACCGCGCGAATATTATTTATTTATTTATTTTCAAAGTAACTTTCAAACGAAATTATTTGACAATAATACTACCTACTTAGTACAAAATCTACGCACTATTAACCTAAAACCACCTAAAACACGATTATAATGCAAAATACTATGAACAAACTGTCAAAATGTCATTACTTTTACGTTATGAGAAGGGTTTGAGCTCCGTAAAAAGTAACCGTATAATGTAACGGTAAAACGTATCGCAAAAGTGTGGTGCAATAACTTTTTACAATTTACGTTTACTTTTTACGTTACTTTTTACGAATTCGTAAAATGAAGATTTGGTGCAACCGGCTATAAGGGTGAAGCCAAACGAGCGTATGTAATTTGTGAGTCGTGAGCCACAGAATTTCTGCCGGGCAGAATTTCATTTCATACAAATCACGACTCACAAACTACGCTCGTGTGAATCAAAGAGGACTTTTGTATGAAACTGAATGCAGCAGTATTCTGCCCGGCAGAAATTCTGCGGCTCACGACTCACAAATTACGCTAGTTTGGCTTCACCCTATCATTATATTTAAACGCTCTACCTAATGTCAGTTTAAACATATTATTCCTTTTATAGAAAACATCTTTTGGGCACACAAAACCATAAATAGATATTTGCTGCACTTCAAACAAAGGTGTGATAGATGAATAGATTTGTTAGACGACACTTCGGGGCCTATTCCTGCGCGCGTTAGTGCAGGGTTATCAGCCAAGAGATATTTATTTTGAGCAATCGGCCAAGTGCGAATCAGGCTCGAGCACAAAGAGTTCCGAAACATTTATTGAAATGAATAATAAAAAATTCACACTTTATATGAAATTTTTATAGGACTAGAAGCCCTCTTAAAAATGTTTATTTTGTTTTTAGTATTTGTTTTTATAGCGGCAACAGGAATACTAATTGGTGAAAAATTTAACTATCTAGTCAGCGCGGTTCTTGAGAAGCCTGCAGGTAACTGGTGGATCCACGGGGCGGACCCAATTACAAACAGCGATATTATGTGTAACAGGGTCAGATTTTTAGTTTTTACGCTTTGGCTACGGAATCCTAAAAACATATTTAAATGCTCAAAGAATAATACTCCAAATTGGTAACCCTGGTAACTTCTAGACGCGAAGGCTTTCAGGTCGCTCAATGGCACCTCGTCTTGTTTTTCTATTGCTTCTAGGGTATCACGATGTTTCGACACCTAACGGTGTGCATTCACAGTACATTCCTCCATCTACTTTTGACGTTCCAAGTATCATCGTCGTTGCCATTATGCTGATATTGATGATTTATATTATACTAATATATCTACATAAAGAATTAATGATAAAACTTAAAGGTACACTAAACTAAAGTCCCTGGAATGTAAGATCCTGAATGTAGGTTCCTGAATTAATGACCCTGAATCCTTAATTTCAGTATCCACGACACACGGCAAAGTTAATCATGTCTAGATTTGCAAAGTGAAGCAAATAAAACTTTGTCTGAAAAATCAACATCCACAACCGAACATATACACCCCCTTTTTGGGAGTCGGTTAAAAGTTACGACCGCACCAACGCGAAAGGTCAGTGGTCTCCGCCATGTTATCACAGTAAGATGGATCTAAATCCCGCTAGTGATGACCAGTACCCTGATTCTTATTACAGCTTCCCTGGTTTGAGGTTTCAACTTTCATGTTCTGTATAATAAACGACAAACTTGTGAACTTCAAACCAACGTAAAACACGTTTTGATTGGTCGAAACAACAAAAATACACGTGAAATTTATAAGGTCCACATTGAATTGAAGCTGTTGGTCAAAACTTTAATCTGTCGATTGGCGTTTATAGAGAATATTGAAGAATACTGTTTGATAGGATAATATGCAGTATGCAGACTGCAACGAAGCTGTATTAATGTGGGACCAGTTTAGTAGAATCGGTGTAGGTTCCGTCGGTTTACGAGACCACATCAAAGTTACGAGGTCCGGCAAAGGCTTAATTTTTCAACCACATCTCAGATTTAAGGAAAGATTTTTATAACTTTTATCATCAAATGACAAATTACTTCCTTGAAGAACGAGAAGTATTTAGTCAAAAACTTAAAAGTTTTACAACTTTAGTCGGGTTATATAATATCCTTCAAATAAAACTTTAATTAATGTTAACTTAATTAATATTTACTTTAATTTAAGTTAACACCATCCCATTAAGTATAAAGGCAATGTGTGTGTGTCCTTGATGTTTCTTATACGCAAAATTTCTAAAGGATTTTCACCAAGTTTGGTAGGTATTGTACGCGCAATAGTTTGGGCTTCGAATTAATACATGCTATATTATATTTTTAACCGACTTCAAAAAAAGGAGGTTATCAATTATTCGGCGCGTATGTATGTAATATTTCTAGAACTGCCCAATTTTCGTATATGTTGGTTTATATAAACGTCTCAACAAAGTGTATATTATGTATGTATGTTTTTATGTTTGTTTTCGCATATCTCTGGAACTACCATTCCAATTTCAGTACTTAATTCTTTTTTGTTGCACTAGGTATTGTTCAACTTAGGGAATAGTGCAAGTTTCATCCAAATCGGTTCAGTATTTTTGGAGATAGGGAGTTTTAATTCTCAATGACGTACAATTTTGAAGTCGGTTTTATCTTTTTAAAATACAGTTATTATTCGAAAAAGTACAGTTTTTATCCCGAAGAATTTGGTTTTCTCGTATGACACTATAAAACTAGGTTTTAAGATACTTAAATACGAGTATTTTATAAATGTTCAAGCAAAAATAACTAGGCTTTAGCCTAGCTAGCACCTAAATATATAATGACGAATGCTCTTTGTATGGTGAGGAAAATGGAAAAGCTCTGCTATTTTCCATTTTCCTCCAAGCGATTTCCGTGAATCAATTAAAAGGTTTAACATTTTACAATATGAGCTCATGTTGTTTCAGCAAAGCCGATTACAGATGTCTAGTTTTTATTATTCGTAGTGTCTCTCTAATGGGACGACTTTACTCTGTTTTTAGGGTTCCGTACCCAAAGGGTAAAAACGGGACCCTGTTATTAAGACTTCGTTGTCTGTCCGTCTGTCTGTCTCCAGGCTGTAACTCAAGAACGCTAATAGATAGAGAGTTGAAAATTTCACATATCATGTATATCAGTTGCCGCTATAACAACAAATAATTAAAACAAAATAAAATCAACATTTAAGGTGGGCTCCCATACAACAAACGTGATTTTTTTGGCCTTTTTTGCTCTATATCAATAATGGCAACAGGTAGGTACTTGAATTTTTCACAGAGTCCTTTATTATATGTATACTTTAATATTTAATAATAATATTAAAATAAATTAAAAATCAAGGGGGGCTCCCATACAAAAAACACAATTTTTGTCCTAATTTTGCTCTATAATGGTACGGAACCCTTCGTGCGTGAGTCCGACTCGTACTTGGCCGATTTTTCTAATAGGACGAAATTTCTGCGTCCAATTCGTAGATTAGAAACCACAACTCAGAAGTCGAACTCACACATAATAGGTTTGTATGTAGGCTTAACCTACACAAAGCAAAGCAAACTATCACAATAATATCTCTTAAGAGCCAGCCTCAATAATTGATGTAATTCTCAAGCAACCGACTTAAGATGATCGAGTACAGAATAGTTAAATAAGCGAAAAGAACTATACAAAGAACAATAATAATTAGTTAATACTTTTAAATACAGTATTGACGTTGGAAGTTGGTTTAAATTAAAAAATATAATGATTATATTCTGAGAGATCTCTCAATATAACATTGCGTCCATAGACTTATATATTACTAAATCGATGATTGCGTCGCTTAAGGCAGAGGTTACACGATCAATTTTTCATCAATCTGATCCATCAATCTGATTGACGGAATATTGATGGTTATGAAAAAGTCCATATTAAAAAAATGATCAATCCATCAATCCGTGGGTTAGACGATCAATTTTTCGTCAATCTGGATCGGATTGATGGATCAGATTGATGAAAAATTGATCGTGTAACCTCTGCCTATGATTAAGTGTAGAGCTTATTTATATTTTCCCAACTATATTTTCCAGCTATTTTCTGTGACAAGGTGTATAGTAGGTCTATATTTAACCTTAGTGATGCAAGTTGTTCGACTGAACTTGGACTGAACTGTATACATATTTGATACAAGACTGAGCTATTTCGAATACCTTCACTCACTGTCACTTGTTAGAGACGATCTATTATTTAAAAATAAAACAAAACTACTGCGAGAAAACTGTTTGGTTTCTGCAAAACCTTGACTTTCAACTATGGCAGGAACTTCGAGAAAAACCGGCCAAGTGCGTGTCGGGCAACGCGCAATGTAGGGTTTCGTAGCACAGCTAGTTTTTGAAAATTTCTGTATGGTCAATGAATGTACATTTATAACATGTTTTACACTACTAACAACATCATCTCAAAGGAATTTGAACGAGAAGTTCCTTTATACTTCGCCGAATACATTTTTTTTAGTTGATCGACTATTACTCATAATACATTTTCATAAATGTGACGGCACGCGTCGACGGCAAGTGCCGTTCGTCTGTAAGAGTCGGTTGCACCAACTTACTATAACTATAACTTTAATCATATAACAAAAAGCGGTCAAGTGCGAGTTGGACTCGCCCATGAAGGGTTCCGCAGCACCAATAAGGTTTATTTTTATTAAATTAAAATGTTTTTGATTTATTTTTATATTTCAGTCGATTTAATGAAATTTAGATTAAGGTTTACCATTTATGACGTATAAAAAAAACTACTGGCTAGATCTCGTTCAAACCAATTTTCGTTGGTAGTTTTTATAGTAATCTACATCATACATTTTTTTTAGAATTATCATGCCCCTACATTAGAAATTAGAGGGGGGGACACACACATTTTACCACTTTGGAAGAGTCTCTCTCGCATACTATTCAGGTTAGAAAAAAATGATATGAGAAACCTCAATATGATTTTATATGACTTATCCATAGATACCCCACACGCATAGGTTAGATGAAAAAAAAATTTTTGTTTCAGTTGTACCTATGGAGACCCCTAAAATTTTTAATACTTTTTCCATTTTTGCATCAAAATCATAATGCGGTTCACAGAATACATCTACTTACCAAGTTTCAATAGTATAGCTCTAATAGTTTCGGAGAAAAGTGGCTGTGACATACGGACGGACGGACAGACAGACAGACATGACGAATCTATAAGGGTTCCTTTTTTGCCATTTTGGCTACGGAACCCTAAAAACAGCACTGAATTTAATTTTGACTTTTCTATGAGAAATACCTTAACGTAATGAATTTGCCCATACAATGATTGAAAAAAGTCACTCTTTTAGCGCTGCCACTTTCACAGTGAACTGTATATAACCCTATACATCCTAAACTCTTAAAGTATTATCACTTCACAATGTATGTACATTTTTCAATTACGCACGGATCTACATTGTATCCAACAATGGCTTTCCGCCATACAGTGTTTTTCAATCTGCGGGGCAGTGCCGGGCCGCAAAGCTTCACTGGGTCAGCAGAGATTGAAAATGTAACTGTTTCAGTAAAAACAATAAAGATTAAAGATTTTGATATATTAAGCAAGAGAATTTTAAAAGGATGTACAATATTAACATACATCCATACTAATATTATAAATGCGAAAGTGTGTCTGCCTGTCTGTTACATCTTCACGCCCAAACCGCTGAACCGATTTTGCTGAAATTTGGCTACTACTTCAATATAAGTACTTTGAGTCCCGGGAATGGTAACAGCGAAAACATAGGGGACTTTTTATCCAGAAAAAGTTTACAGTTCCCGCATTTTGGCGCAACGGAGTTGCGAGCGGCATCTAGTACATAATAAAAAACCAAAGCGTCGCGAATTTTTTCCTACTAGGGTGGTCGCATCTTAAAAAGGTTGAACAACACTGCACTATAATATTAACAGCACGACGACAATGTACGGAACCCATCAATAACAATGAGCTAGAACTTTCAGTGAAAAGTGTTTTCTTAAAACATGGAAAATTAATGGAGGTCTCCCCATGAATATTCAATGGTACTATTATTGCTACCAGGGGCGCATGAAGTATGAGGTTTTTGTACGAGCTACCAGGAGGGCATGAGTAATGCAGAGCACGCCGAGTTGAGAAGTGCAGTGCAGTATTGATCACTTGAATTGGGTCAGGAGTTCAGAAACAGGAATACAAAGATTTCAAGACTAAGGACATGGTACCACGTTTGACAGGAAATCCTTCATGTACGCCACGTACACCTTTATGATCCTTTAGAAAAAATTGGGGGGAAGGGCACAGTGTCCGATTTTTAGCTCTTTTTTGTGGGGCGAAGAATGAGCGGATCGGGTACGCGGCACGCGCACAGGGAGTAGGGACACGCATAAGACACAGACTTAGGGATCATCCATAAAGTACGCCACACTATTTTCATGTGATGTCACAAAACTTAGGACCCCACCCCCCTGTCTGTCACAACATGTCACACTTCGTCGACCCCCACCTCCACCCTTCAGGTGTGACATATATTATTTTATGAATGGCCCCTTATTGGCTATAGGCTATAGCTACTAGGTACTGTTGGTCGATTTTTAGGGTTCCGTACCCAAAGGGTAAAAACAGGACCCTATTACTGAGACTTCGATTTCTGTCCGTCTGTCTCCAGGCTGTAACTCAAGAACGGTAATAGCCAGAGAGTTGAAATTTTCACAAATTGTGTATATTTGCTGCCGCTATAACAACAAATACTAAAAATAAAATAAAAATATTTAAGGGGGGTTTGTTGTATGATGATACAACAAACGTGATTTTTTAAACATTTTTTGCTCGTTATGAATGATGACAGCAGGTAGCCTCATAAAATGTTTATAGAATACTCAGCTTTATTTGTACTTTAATAATTCATAATAAAATTAATAATCAAAGGGGGCTCCCATACAAAGCATTATTTTTTTCTTATTTTTGCTCTAAAGTGGTACGGAACCCTTCGTGCGCGAGTCCGACTCGCACTTGGCTGATTTTTTTATCTTTTTGCTCTTGTTCTGCAGTCGGCTATGCGAAGATAGCCCGATTTGGGAGTTTAGTTTAGCGACCGAAAGCAAGGAACTGTACAAGGTGAAAAACATTCCATATTATAATAAGTTAAAAGAGGAACATAAAATAGAAACTACGTTCGTAATTCACATTTCATAAAGTCATATTTTAATAATGCCATATCATACGACATTGAAATCGTGAAAATAATAAAAGTATTACAAAGTTATACAAACTAATATTATGTAACAATAACA